>JAKSZU010000006.1:201905195-202505195 GCA_026018925.1 Tupaia tana
TACCATCGAGTATAGTACCTTTGATATTTGAAATGACTGTATTGCTATTATTTATTGCATGCCTGTACATATACACACATACCCCGTATATACCATTTCTGTATAATGCATTAATATTTAATAAAATATGTTGGCTAATCTTAAGGAAGGTTGCAGAAAGGCATATTGCCTTTAGCACTGCCAGCTTTTATTGACAAGGTGCCCTCCTTCTTTACCCTGCCCCTATTCTTCCCTTTACTGGTAAAATCTCCTTTCAAGTAAGGACCTGAGATTCATCCACACAAAGGTCTAGATGATGGAGAACAGTTGATGTGCTACCCTGGTAAAGGTCACTGACCTCTTATCAAGGATCAAACACAGAACTGATGAAATTGCAGGACTCCTGTAGCAGCTGGAGAAATTTGTCTGACAGTGTGATCTCTCCCTTGCCTTCTAGAGATTTCCCCTGAGTGGGAATGGTTAACTGGGCCAAGAGGTAAGGTTAGTTTTGCAGCTGCAGGTGCCTGCTGGGGCTCTCTGTGGGGTTTGTCTGACATCCTCAAAGGCTGACTCTCTCTAAGCCTGGGGCCATTTAGGAATGTCTGTCAGCTTTTCCTTTTTTTTTCCCCTTTCATTTGTGTCTGTGGGTTTTGAATCTAGTTATCCCTTAGACACAAGCTGTAGTTGTTTGAACATTTTTTTCCTAATATTCTTTTTTATTTTTGGATATAATTTTTTCCTACCCACATCCCATCCATATATTTATTCTTGGTTATCTATTTTTTTCTTTCACAAAGGAATATATTTATGATTTAAAGTTTTTCACACATCAAATGATTTTTCTGCACTATTCTGAAATATTATTCTTCCTTATGTAACTTGCTTGTTCTGTATTTTCTATTCAGAGATTTAGGATTATAAATTTAAGGTGTGCTGTCAATAGCAGTATATGCTTAGAAAATCATTTCTTAGCTTTAATTTATCAATTAATTGGGAAGAAAAAGATATGTCCATAGTATTTTCAGAATCAAACCAGATTAAAGTTTTTCTAAATTCCAAAGGGATGTAGAAGTTCTTTTTGTTTTCTTTTTACCCTTTATGAGGGAGTTTTCAAAAGTTCATAGAAATACATATTATGAAAAAGAAAACAAGTTCTTTTTTGTTTGGTGAAAACAAAAGAAACTCGTACTTTAATTCAACTTTTCCACAAGCTTTGAAAAGTTCTCTCATAGCTATTCCCTCAAGCAGTTATTTTTTAAGAGAATATGAGACTGGCAGGTGGTGTGGTGGTTGAGGTGCTAGACTCCCGCATGGCTGACCACAGTTCAAGTCCTGGATCTGGCGGCTTGCTTTATCACTCTTCCTTTCTCTCTGTCTGTCTCTCTCTGGTCAAAATTGAAGAATAAAGATAATATGTAAAATGAAAAATAAATAAATCTTTAAAAAATAAGAGAGTACATGAAGAGACACATTACGTTTAGTATGAAAGAAGATACAGAATTATCTCTCTCTCTCCCTCTCATTTTCTTTTTTTAAAAAAGGTTTTTGCCATAGAGAGCATGTGCTCACTGGAGAGAGACAGAGAGAAGGAAAATGAGAAATCACCCCTTGGGGGAGTGGCAACACCGCAATTCCTTCTCCTCCATTCTTTTCTCAGGATTTTGGGCATGAACACACACTCACCTGGTGTGATTTTGAAGTGTCTAGATCCAGGACTCAAACTGATGTTGGCCATATGGGAGTCCAGCTCCTTAGCCACCATGCTGCCTGTTGGCCCCAGTTATTTCTTTTTGACATTTTCTCCATTACTAAAATAGTTACTTTGTGCACTCCTATGATGTGGCTGTCAATTGCCTTCTCTCGGCATTAGATCATGTAACGCACAGACGGCCCAGAGAATAGTCTCAGATGTTAACATCAGAGGAGGAACCCACACACTGTTTCTCAAAGAAGATCATTCTTTAGGACGTATGTATGTGGCATGGCCAGGCTGAGATTCCCCCAGTCATTCATAATTCTGGGCTGAGACCATGAGGCATATTTTTCTCATACAAGTGAGAAAAGATACAAGTTAATATTTATCAGGTACTTACTGTAAATAAGACACTTACAATAAAAATAATTGCTAACTTTTTAGATGCCAAGTAGGCACTGAGCTATAAACTTTACCCAAGTTTTCTAATCCTTAAACAACCCCATGGCACTTGTACCATTATATTCATTTTACACTTGAAGAAACAGAGGGCTCTCTGATGCCAAAACAAGTCCTTACTGGATTATCCCAAGGATCCAGTGATATGGACGCCATTATGTGCATTTTACAACTGAAGTCATTGAGACCCAGAGGGTTTAAGTGACTTGTTCACCTGGCTCTATGTGGAAGACTCATTCAGATCTTCCTGCCTGTACACTATGCCACACTGCTATTTCTGAGTGTTTTAATTCTTGAGAAGGACATTTCTCTTTTTTCTTTAATTTATAATCTATGGCAGATTGATAACTGTTATAAAAAGAAGGTATTTGAATTACTAAAAAATGTAATTAATACACAGACATATAAAACATAAACTAAATTTATTATTAGAAATAAGAAACTGAGGGACCAGTAGATGGTGTAATGCTTATGTTGCTGGACTCCCATGTAGTCAACCATGGTTCAAGTCCCAGACCTGGTGACTTAAAACTTAGGCTGGGCATTTGTGCGTGTGTGCCCAAGATCCCAAGAGGAAAGTGGAAGAGAAGAAATTTTGGTCTGGCCATCCCTCCTGGGGTGTGATTTCTTGCTTTCTGACTCTCCGTCTTTCTCTGTCTCTCCATTAAGCACACATACCCTATAACAAAAATCTCTCAAAAAAAAAAAAAAAAAAAAGGAAAGAAAGAAGAAATTGAATATGAAGGGACTTTGTCACATTGCTATAGGTATCTTTAAGTGCTTGGGCACAGTTCCTGTCCCTGTCTTGCAGTGGAAGGATAACAAATCTGCTTGGTTCAAAACCAACCACAGACAAGGCTTTGAGGAGTGCTGTTCCAGGCTTTAGCATGTGTCCTAGCTGCAGATAAAGCAGTCTCCTTACTCGTTAGCAGAAGTTGTGCACAGCGGATTTAATATCAATATTTACCAATGATAATAGCTAGTTAGGACATATACTAAAACACAACAAAAAGTTATTGCCCCAACATTTTTTTTATATAACCAAAGTTAAATAGAATATCTTTAATAATATACCCCCAGGAATTAATTTTGTATGAATTGCCTCTTCTCTTTGAAGGTCTCCTGTCTCATATTGTATGTAACCAAGAAATATGAACTACTGTAAAATAGCTTATTTGATATAATAGAGATATCACTCTATTATAGTTATTTTGCTTTCTCCCCAGGGGTGAGGGTCATTATTGAGTTGGTTAATTAATATTTTTCCCACTGTATCTAAGCAGGTTGAATAAATTAAAAGAACCATAATACCAAAGCAAGCAAAGCAAACACTATTTGGTTCATTCTTGGAATGACTAGACGAATGTTTGTCACTTGCATCTTTGATGGGCAAATTTAGTGTCAGCTTCTTTTTCAGCATTCCTGAAAGCAAATCTTAAAAAGAAAATGGCCATGAAAACTAGTAAACCCATGCTCCCATGGGAGAACAGGGACCACAGCAGGTTATCTATCTCCATAGCTGTCTATAGAAATATCTGCAGAAAATAGATGAAAGAAAAAGGCTTACTAAACAGAAAATGTCAGAGTCACTATTTTTTATGTTTATCTCATAGTGTCACATCTGAGATTTGTAGACAAAGCTCAGTTTGTCTTGGCTTCTGGCCCACTACTCCTAGTACATCATTGGTGTATTAACCTAGTCTTAGCACTGATTAATCTTCACTAGGCTTTCACTTCAAGGAAAAGGGTCCAGAGTAGATTGTTTGTACAATCACCGTTACTTGTGTGGCAGCCATGTCAGTGTTGAACACTGTCATCAGTGGAAGTAAAAACAATGGCTGAGATGCAAAGGACCCTTGTTAGTCCCTATGATGGGACTTTGGTTGACCATTACATTGGTGACCTCAGTAACCTGAAATTCAAATGAACTCTATTCTTATTCTCAGCAATGTCTTGTCCTAGAATCTGATCCATTGTTCACATTTAATGTAATCATCCATATACTGATTATTCATCTATAGAGTACTCACTGTCTACATGGTCCTGTGGGAGATTGATAGATCTTGGTGATGCATTTATGAAGATTCGGTTCTGGTCTGCCCTCCAAGAGTTTCCAGCATGGTTGGAGAGGCACACAGATACAGAATTTTAGAACACTGTAGTACTTGCTGTGATAAACGAAGGGATGATGAGTGGAGAAAAAGTGACAAACCACACTGTGGATGGGCAGTGCTTCACAAAAAGCTGGCATTTAGTCATGTGGAAGAATGAATAAGAGTTTTGAATGTAGTCATGGTAAACACTGAAATCAATATTTTTGTGCAATATGACTTTCCTTGGGCTCTTTTCATTCATAACCTATTTTCTAGGGACGCTTACTCAGACTCCCAATGGAATAGTTGTTTTCATAGATTCCTTCATGGCTCTTTCTGCTTCTCCATATTGCATTTCTTATGTCTGAACAATAGCTAAAAGTCAGCATGGTTAAAGGCAAAATTGTATATATGACTTTAATGCTATTTATGATTTTAATATCTCCCTACTGCTTATTGTCTTTACCATATTGATTGCCAGAAGCTTCCTTCTAGTTTGAAAAACTCAGCATCTGCAGATTATTTTTATTGCCTTCTTTTCTTTTGACAAAATGCATAAGGTATTAAATAGGACTTTAGCCTTATGTTCAAGGATCTACAAGACAAGACACACCTAAGACAGCATTTAATTATAACTATAAGCTTATATTTATTCAATTTTAGCTGTGGGGACTTTGACAATAAGGCGTTTTTGTTCTGTTTTGTTTAATAAAATGAAAATGAATAATTGGTAGGGAGATTGAAATATGCCATAGCTCCCTTCCCCTTTTATTCTTTTAGTAGTTTAAGGAAAATGTGTAGTGCTTATGGAAAAAAAAGGAATAAGCACTTTAAGGAATAAAAGACTGTAACCAGGCAGTGCTAGCTGGCGAACCAGACACAGTCAACAAAGTCAAAAGATGTTTAACAACAGGAAAAATTGCTTGAGTGAGTCAAATAGGCTGCCTTATGATGTTTGGCTACAAATTAGATACTGGTAAAGCCTCAGAGAATTTTAGTCATTAATAAGTGCTAAAACTACAGTAGTTGTCAGCTAAAGTGTGCAAGTAGCAAAATCCTATATAGGTCAAGGAAGTGGCAAGAATAAATCTCAGTGTATTATTTTCATACAGACATGTACTCTATCCACAGCCAGAATCCTGCAGTTCTTGATATGACTGAAGATTAATGCTTCTGATGGTGCAGATATTCCATCAGTTGCCATTCATTTGTTAAGGTCAACTGATAAAATCAAATGTTCTTTTAAAAAAGCTTTTTTTTTTTAAAAAAAAATTTATTTCCATGACAAAGAAATGAACAGAGAGATAGATAGGCATCCCAACAAGGTCTTCACACCACAAACTATACCCAGCCTCAGCCAGCTCACATCATGGGCACACACATGTGCACCCAGCATGTGTAAGAAGGCCCTAGCATGGGAACCTAGGACTGTCCTGTGTGAATCCAGCTATGCTATCACTGCACCATTATTTGGCCTTTAAAGCACTGTTTTGTAAACAGTCATCATTGCCTACACCTGTGCCAAACATGGTGGTCCTAGGGATTGAAGATACTTCTTTGAATAAGAAACACTTGTTTTCTATCCTGTAGCACTGACTGCCTAGACAGGGAGACAAAATCTCATCTAATGTTAAGCGTGTGACAACAGGGTAATGGCACAATCAGTGTACCTAACAGAGATCTATATTAGTGTTGGGGTTTGTGTCTAAGAACATTCCTCAGGAAGGGAAGTTTCAGATGGGAGCTGAAGGTTCAATAAAACTTGGCAGACATGAACAAGAGGGTGAGGTTGGGCACAGTTTGGAGTCCAGGGATAGGATGGAGTGGGAACAAATGCTAAGCAAATGTAAAAGACAAAACTGGATATCTTAATAGGTAGATCAGTTAGCTAAATCCCAGAATCTAAGATTTAGGATTTAACCCTGAGAATTTGGAGAAGTTTAAGAAGCCCAGTTATCAGGAGACAAAATATACCCAAGACAGTGCCAACTCGGACACTTAACCAGGGATCAGTTTGGTTGTGTCTATTT
Source organism: Tupaia tana (assembly GCA_026018925.1). Taxonomy (NCBI): domain Eukaryota; kingdom Metazoa; phylum Chordata; class Mammalia; order Scandentia; family Tupaiidae; genus Tupaia; species Tupaia tana. The sequence goes on from JAKSZU010000006.1 coordinate 201,911,450, forward strand.
CTTACAGTTGCTTTTCCCCTCATTTCTGAAATGAAGGAAATGACACATACCTTGCCTAACACATGGGGTAACACATAAGGTGATTGTATTTATATATGAAAGCACTTTGTAGTCAGTGAAGCAGATATGAAGATGGGTTGTGTCTATTAGTACTTGGCAAGAAAAAGCCATTTGCGAAAAATTGTTTCAAAATATAAATTTTTAGAAGATCTAGATCAGAAATGGTGAACTAAAATGAGCTAGGCAGGTGAGAAAATAGCAAAGGGGGCTCAATCAGGGTAATTACATGGAATAGTGGGGACTATGGCAAACTGTCCCCCCCACTCCAAATCAAGACAGTGTGTTTCATGTGAGAATATTGACAAAGTGATTCTAGACCTAATTTAAACTTTCTAAATGTTTAAAGATCTCATTTTAAGGCTGGAAACTCAGATGTTTACATGAACCTAGTTGGTAATTAGTTAAAAGTTATTTAGCAACACCACCATGCAGGTTGACATAAACAACATCCCTCAGGGTCAGTAGATGGCATGGTGGTTAAGGTGCAGAAATTCCTCATAGTCCACCACGGTTCAAATCCCAGACTGGCAACCTGAAAATCATGCTGGGTGCGTGTGTGTGCATGCCCAAAATCCTAAGAGAAGAATGGAAAAGAGGGGACTGTGACATGGCCATCTTCCCTAGGGAGTGATTTGTCACTTTTCCTCTTTCTGTCTCTCTGGCAAGTGCATGCTCCCTATGGTAAAAACCTACAAAATAAAAGGAAAAAAAAGAACATTTCCCTCACACAAATCTGTGAGGTCTGGTCTATTGACAGTGACTTAAGGTTCAGATGAATAATGGGGAGTAAGTGCCTTCCTGATCATTCAAAATTAATGTCAGCGTCATAGCAGTGAACTAGATTCTTTTGTGCACAAAGGCAGAGCACCAAATATGCTGTGAATGACAGCCTTTATGTTCTGTATCACTGCACTGCCAAGACACTTTCCTACTTTGATCTTTTTTCTATAAAACATAATGCACATAACCCAGAGAGTCATATTTGCTGACTTCTATATTGAATGTCTCATTCCCTTCTTCAAAAAGTTTCGGTAGTATTCATCACATACTGCACCAAACTCAGGATCTCTCAGCCACTTTCCCTTGCTTTGCCTTTTTCCCCTCCATCCACCAGAGCCATTCTCTCTGTTCTGTTCTTTATTCTTCACACCTTACTCAGATGCAGCTGTGCAATTTGTTCCATGCAAATTAAGCCTTCTACCTCATTTTTATTGGATGTCAGCTCTTAGGCTTCTTAAAAAATTTTTAAGAGAGATGTTTTGCTATAGGGCACATGCACTTGCTAGAGAGACAGACAGAAACAGAGAGCAGAAAGCGAGAAATCACCCTCCACCACCACCCAGGTAGGATGGCCATGCTGCAATCCCTTCTTCTCCATTCTTCTCTTGGAATTTTGGGCATGCAAACCATACATTTAAAATTTAAATTTAAAATTCACACGTGCTTGGTGTGAATTTTAAGTGGCCAGGTCCAGGACTTGAACCATGGTAGACTATGTGGGAGTTTGGCCATCTGCTGGTTCCAGCTCTTAGACTTTTTAAAACCCCAAATATGTAGTTGCTGAGCATGTAGTTATTTATAATGGACTCCTAGAAATTTTAAGTAGAGCAGAAATGTGAACCTTGTCCGTCGTTTATTATCATGGCTCTCCCTTATGAAATGGTATTAAATCTCAAGCCAACTGAAAGGTAGATACCTGATTAAGAATGAACAAATACACACACACACTTTACTGACTAGATTTAACTCAAACTTTAATAACTAAAATATACTTCTTATTTTATGGTAGCATTTTTATCGTATTATCAAAATAATGCTCTAAAGGTATTATTAGTATAATACCTTGCCTGTGTTAGTTGTAATATCCAAAACCTCACCTTGTATCTTTGGCTTTTATATTGCCAGTAAAGGAGGACTCTGACTATTACATTTCTTGTTGTGAACATGAAGAAAAAAGAAGTTCCTGGAAAAAAATTACATTTGCTGAAAGGGCTCATATTTATTTTTATATTTATTTTTATCATACCTTAGATGTCCTAATATATATGGTTTCAAATTTCAATTTGTATTTATCCAGGATATAAGGATAGGAAAAATGAGTCATTTCTTTTCACTTCTTGCAATGCAAAGATCTACCCTTTGGATGCATGGGAACTGACTCTCAGTCTTACTCTTTATGATTAGAGAAGAAAATGGTAAAGGAAGTAATATAAGAAGGATTATCTTCCTGGAAACCTTGGTCACCCCTGTTAGAGACCTTCTCATTTTAATCTTTGTGTTATGTTCACTTTTAATTCACTTTTGCTAGTCGTGGCTTATGAAAGATTTTAATTGGAAAATACTTGGTTCCAGTTTTCTCTCTGGGGTTTTATACTTTAAAATAGGTAAAATTTGGTTGTCTGATGTGTGCGAATTATTTAGAGGTGTTTAAGGCAGAATCAGTGTAATGGTTTCCCTTAAGGCACTCAAAAAGCAATTAGAAATATGTTAATACTTAACTCTTATTATTATGCTTACAGAATCACAAGTGAACATGCAGTTTGGATTTAAGAATGCCTAAGTCATCAGCCATGAATGCAAATATCCTCAAATAAGGTTGCTTGCAAATAATTTAGATTTTGACAAAAGTTTAAATCAAAATTGACAGCTGCATAGGGCTGTATTTTCATCTCTTCTGTGATAATAACCAGCAGATACTTAGGTCTGACAACAAAAACTGGAAAGGCTTACAGTGAAAACGAAGAGTAATTGTCTTCTGCAGTAACAAATACTTCAAGGTTGAATTACAAATCATTTTATTATGCAAACCACAAATTTAAATGAGGACAAATCCATGTATTGCTAACTTCTCTCACTCTTATCCATTAACTAACAACACATAAATAGTTACTGTTGCATATTGATAATCAGGTGGATGATACAAAAGTGCCTTCTTTCTTTTTACCTAGATAATTTTTATTTTTATTTGTCTAGAGTTTTCAGTATAATCCAAGAAAATCTTCAGACCTGGATTTAAGTTTTGATCTCACTGCTGTGACAAAGTTAAAAATCAATTTAAGATAACTTCAATTTCTAAAGTTTATTGCAAAAAGAAAATTGGTTTGCACATTTTCAGATAAGATAGAATATATGGTCAGCTCTTAGTATTGAACAACAACAATCTTGCTCTTTTTTTAATACATTGCCAAGAGAGTAAATACACAATACATTTAATACATAGATACGAATCATTTAAAAACATTATCATAGCCTAGTGGTTAAAGGAACTGGAAATCACATGGTTGACTTTGGTTGGAATCTCAGCTTTAGGGCTTAAAAAATATGGGCACCTGTGTGTACCAGCCCAAAATCCTAACAGGATGGAGAAATGGAGAAGGAATTGTGGCTTAGCTGTTCCCCGGTGGTGTTTTCTCTCCCAGTCCCTTCTCTAGTGAGCAGATGTGCCTTCTGGCAATTGGAAAGAAAATTATTGACTTCTGTATTTATGAAGTCATATTTTTACATACAAATATTTTGGTAAAAGTGGTCATTATAACTATTGTAAGTACATATATCATGCATTATATTCTTTTTTTTTGAGGTTTTTTTTTTTTTTTTTTTTTTTTTTTGCTATAGAGTGTGTACACTCACCAGAGAGACAGAAAGCAAGAAATCAGCCCCCACCCCCCCCCCCCCCCCCAGGGAGGATGGCCATGCCACAATCCCTTCTCCTCCATTCTCCTCTCGGGATTTTGGGCATGCATTCATACATACCTGGTATGAGTTTCAAGCTGCTGGGTCTGGGACTTGAACTGAGGTCAACTACATATGAGTCCAGTGCCTAAACCACTAAACCACTTGTTGGTCACCCATGCATTATGGTCTTAATCTATATCAAATAGCAAACTGAAAAACTGTAGACACATGAGACCACATTGGATTTTAAATGATAACTATAAGGCATTTATTAGCTATCAAGCTATCTGTTAACTATCCAAATGTATACCATAAATATCACTTATAGTTTTGTTACCAATTTATCCAGTTTCTAAAAGTAGTCTGTGTTTAATGTGATAGATACATTGAAATGAAAGCAATGCTAAATTGCTTCACCTATGTAAATGTCCATTATTTTTCAGTAATTAATGCAAAATACTTATTAATAATAAAAATTGGGGACCAGCCCCATAGTACAGTGAAGTGATATGCACAGAAAGACAGAGTTCACATGATTAATTGTGGTTCGAATCCAAGCCTCGAGACTTGAAAAACATGCTGGGCATGTATGTACACACCTGCCTGGAATCCTAACAAGATGAAGAAATGGGGAAAAGGATGATGCTGTGACCAAGCATCTCTGAGGGCTCTTCCTCTCTCTGTCTTTCTCTCTTTCTCTCTTTTATTTTTGTGCATACACGCACCATCTGACATAAAAAAGAAATTATCCATTTGTATTTACTAATTAATTTCTCTCTTGCAGGTACTATGCTAGGCTCTGAAAATAAATAGATGAATGAGATAAATTCTGTGTCCTAAAAGACTTTACTGTCAAGTAGGGATGACAAGAAAATGGATAAATTGTCACCCAAAGAGTTTAGAGAGTAGTTAGTGTCAGTAAATCTCTATGGGTATCTGGGAAAGGTTTCACCTGAAAGTTGATGTTTAAGCTGATTGTTGAAGTATGCAGAATAAATAAATAGCAGCAAATCATTCTAGACAGAGAAAATAACACCTGCAGAGCTACCCCACAGTCATGGTGGGGATTTCAATATAGCAGAGCTTTCAGTATATGTGTATGTGAGGAGAAGGAGATGAACAATGAATTAGAAAGATGTGATGAGACCAGATGGTGTTGAGGTTTGAATATAAAACAAAGGCATCTAAATTTTAATGTTGTCAAAAAATAGCCAACCAAGAGACACAGTTGCATGTTTTTAATATTTGTGATTTAAAATGCTGTCATTCTTCTTAAATGGATAACTATACCAACCATGGAAAAATATACATACTGGCATGAGAAAACATAAAAAGAGAAAGATTAGGAAGATTTTGCAATTTTCCAACACCCTCCACCAAATAAGGAGCCAATTTTAGGCATAGTGAGAATACGGAAGAGAGGAGAGATTCAATAAACATTTCTGTGTTACTATTAGATATTAATGACTAATTGCATGTGATGGAAAGAGAGAGAGAAGAGTTAAGAGTAATACTAAATGTTCTGGTTTAGAAGACTGTAACGAATGGTAATTCCATTAGGGTCAATATTGAAAATATTCCAATTTAATGGGAGGAAAAAGGGGATAAATATTAAATTTGAAGTGCTTATAAAAAAAATCCTAGTAGAGCTATCCAGACGTTAGCAATGTGGGTGTAAAACTAAAATTATTTTATTCTTATTGTGTACCTCTTGAGATGGGTTGAATGGAGGAGGTAGTACTTATGTGGCACTAGATATCTCTCCCTCCAACCCCCAATACAGAGAGTGAGTGAAAGTGTGAAAGAAACTGCACATGGAAATTTGGCAAACTAGTACATGTTACGATGAGTAGAATGGAAGAATCTTTTTCAAAAGGGACAGATTGAAGCAGAGATAGTCAAAAGTGATGCCATAAAAATTAAGGCAAAAATGAATTTTGAGCAGAAGGGAATCATATTTGTGTAAAATTTCACTTAGTTGCCAGGTAGCACGAAGACAAACTGATGTAGTATTGTTGCAGAAAAACCAGAACATGGAAGAGAAACAGCACTCAGAGAGATAGGAGAATTCCACAACCTTTATTACGTCAGTGGGCACAGAGGAGTAAGTACTCTAAACTCTGGGCCCAGACCAGTGGGCTTATATGTCTTTTATAAGGGTAGGGGGGGAGGGGGGGAATGGTACAGTCAGAATTAGTTAGTTGCTTGGTGAGCATGATAAGGGAGGCATAGCAGGGTTGCAGGAAAGAATGAGGTGTGATATAGGAAATGTATCAGAGTTACAAGTGAAGATAAGGCCTGAATTGGAGCCCCCAGCTTCAGCTAAGGCTGCCTTCAAAATTTTCCATCTCAGTATCAACCTCTGGTTGGAAATATGGAAGTATATGGGGTATCTGTGTTGGTACTCCATATCTCAGAAAGAGTGAATTAGTGAAGATTGGTCATATTATAATGGATGGGATGATGAATAAGACTTAGGGAAGTTAAGAGTCAGCAATGGTAAGCAGCTCTGCAAAGTTAGTATTGAATAGGTGGGAAATAAATGTAGCTACAGGAGTGATAGGATGAAAGGAAGACATTGGAGAAAGTAAGATTGTTGAGCACATTAATAGGAAAAGACATTCACCAAAAGAGAGAAAGAGAAGAGAAGCACATTATCTAATGAAGCAACTCATCAAGGAGGTAGAAGGGGGTGTAATTTAGTGCTCAGGAAAATAGACTTTGGAGAGAAAAATGTATGCCCCTCTCCCTCAAGATAAGAGGAAAGCTAAGCATCACTGTCATCTGGTAAAATGAAATTTGCCCTTCTTGGGTTCTTTTATTTTTTAGGAAGTATCATGCAGAGTGGTCAGCTGAGAGTTGAGGAAAGAGTAGGAAAGGTTTGTAACAGCTGCTTGGAAGACTAGACCAAGGAGCTGAGTAGGTGCAAGTGAAAGAATTTCTGAGAAGCAGTGGGATGCTATGTTAAAGCTGAAAGTCATCCCTCTGTCGCGGCATCCATCTGCCCAGTAGTATAACCTTTTTCAGCACTACTCTAGAGCTTGGGAATGGGAGTAGAGAAGACAAATTGATTAATTTACACAGAGTAGGAGGTTGATCCTGGGGTTAATGGCAGAAGGACAGTAGGGCAAAATACAAATATAGGAACATAGCAATGTGAGGTGACAAAGGCTAAGTAGTCAAGACTCACAATATCACTTTTACATTCTTCTATAATCTTAGAAGTTTAATTTATTCCACAGTAGCTTTAAAACCAGACAAATATTTAGACAGAAATCAGCTTCTCTTCTTTACTAGAATCATCATTGTGTAGGCAGCGTAAATGGAGGAAACTTAGACTTGTTGGCTTAATTTTCTTGAGTTTTTGTACAAAATGAGTTCTTTGAGAGTTCATCCTATGAATGGAATTTTAACAGAGACACCATCATTACTTTGTTTCAACAGCTATCTTGGTAATTGCCTGAATTCTCCCTTGCATTCTAGTTAGTCCAGGCTAATAAAGATTGACCTTTGGGAAAGGATCATTATAAATTTATTTATAAAGATTCCATTGTAGGTGTGCAGCTGAAATTCGAGTCCTTCTGTTCTGTTGGCATCTTAAGCGAACCTTTAATTGACTGCCATTGAAGTCTGCCTTCAAGTATAAAAGATTTTTCATTAAAACCTTCTATGGGGTATGCCATAGTGGACTAGTCTTGCACTCTTAGTTCTGCTAAATTTGCAGTCTTGCAGTCTTAGTTCTGCTCTCAACCTCTTAAATTCAAATATGTTACTTTACATACCTTCAATCAGCATAAAAATAATTGTGCTTTCCTCCACGGTTCAGACTGAGAACCTGCCATGTGGAAGAAATCGTCTTAAAATAAAATTCCCTTAGATGGAAAACTAAAAGTGTTCTCCCTTCTCTTTCTCTGTCTTCTCTACCAGCCCCCGTCCTTTTTCTCCCCCCCCCCCCTTTTTTTCTCCCTTTCTCTTCTAATACTGAGTGAGGTCAAAACATTCTGGAGATAAATATAAGATCTTTATTCATCATGCTGGTCCCCCAGCTCGATGCAAGTGCTTCTCCTACATGCTCCAAGGGCAACTGAGATTTATGCAATTGTTCAGAAATATTTACTGAGTATATAATATGTTATAGGCACCTCTTTGAGTGCTGGTGACATCTTTGCACTTAATTCTCTAGTTCTATTTTTATTCCTCTGTGTTGAAATGTTATAGTCATGTTTGACTTACCCATTATACATAGCTATGTGAAGAAAAAGACGGGCCTTATTTCCTAGCACTGTGTTTGGCATGCAATACACGGTAAATAAATATTTGTTGGATATGTTAATTATTAGCTGGTGAATAAATTCATTATTTACATATATATATATATATATATACACTTGCTTATATTCTAAGACTTATTTTTTTATTTTTTATGATTTTATTATTATTATACATTCAACTGCACATACATCATTTAGTTTGTATAATTTGTTCAATGTGAAATACACCTCGGACCAGTCCAGTTGCAAATATTATACACATCATCAATCATTTCTGCATCCCACAAATGTCTTGCCTCTCCATTTTTTTCTCCTTAATTTCCTTCCTTACACTCTTCCCCTCTCCCACCCTCCTTCCACACTGTCTCCAGTCTCCATAACTATTTTTAATGCTTTTATGTCCTCCAGGCTTTCAGTTTCTACTGTAGAGTGTGGACAGTCAATATATGTTAAGTGGAGACATACAATGTCTCTCTTTCATAGCCTGACTCGCTTCACTCAGCAATAAATATTCTATATCCATCCACTTTCTACCAATTGTCAGGGTTATGTTGCTTTTTAATGATTGAATAGTATTCCATGGAGTATGTATGCCACACTTTTTTAATCCATTCATCTGTTTGTGGACATTTGGGTTCATTCCATGTCTTAGCAATCATGCATAATGTTGCAATAAACACAGATGTGTGAGCCTGCTTCTTACTGAGCATTCTCTTGTCCTTTGGGTAGAAACCCAGGAGTGGAATTTCTGGAACATATACTCCAGGACTTATAAAGTAGAAAGTATATTTGTGGAAGAGATAGTATAACTATCTTCCATGTGAAATATAAAGATGTACATTTAATTAATTTGTTCTAAGATCTCAGAAATGAAGCAATTTTGTGATTTCAGTGCAGGTTGAAGTTAGACAAATATGAGAAGCATTTTCTGAGAGTACCTATAATAAATGGGGTCATTAAAAAATCCTATCCATAGGTTTAGCAGGTGGTTTTGTGGTTAAAACCCTGGATTCCCACATGGTCAACCACACTTTGGATACTGGACCTGGTGGCTTGAAAATCATGCAGGGTACACGTGCATAAGTGCCCCAAATCCCAAGAGGAGAATGAAAAAGAGATTGCAGCATGGCCATCCCCTCTGGGAGGTGATTTCTCAATTGCCCTCTCTCTGTCTCTCTCTGGCGAGCTCATGGACCCTATGACAAAAACCTTGGGGAAAAAAAAAAAAAAAAAAAGACAAAGAAATTCTATTTAAATTCTATTTATAAAACCCAGAGAGAAGCAGGTTAAACTCAGCCAGAAAATAATATCTTTGTTTATCCTATAATAAGTGGTTTCTATTAGTTGTTTGTTTATTTTGTGATTAAGCAAGTCATAGAATGAATTAAGCATTCACAACTTTGATACAAATGAAGATGGAACATCATGGATGGTTATTTAATAAGAAATTGAATTTTCAAGGTAGTTACAAAGGTTGGTACATTGTAATGTCATAATGCCATTATTCAAACAAGCAATTATCCTTTTTCTTTCAGTAGAATATATTGGTTAGTCTGTTTGAGAGGAATGTTTTCACAATCAGTAGTTGCTTAAATTCATTGGTTGAAATTGCCTAATCTTTTACCAAACAGGGCCTTACTTTTTGGAATCCCATAGGCACAACAAATATTTGTCATGTACTCTACATGATGTCCACAAAATGGTCAAAAATTTTTTTTAATTTAATTAATCACTTATCACTTTTGCTCATCCCCATAATTGATGGGTTGATTTTTTTCTCAGGTACAATTTTTTTGGTTGAATTAAGTAGCCTATTTGTCATTTCAAAAACACAACTTACGCACATGGAGAACATGACTGAAATCTTGTTTCTCCTCTCCTAAATCTTTATAGTTTTCTACTTCCATTAGCTTCTTCAGCCATAGTAATGAAAATTTAAAATTTGATTTTAATTTTGAAGTTGACATTTCTTTTAATATTTCATTCTCTCTAATTGTTTGAGACTACAGAGACAGTAAGGGAAAGTATCTTAAGGAAAGTGATTTTCTAGTGGGACATTATAATAAGTTTTTGGGAGACTGTACTTACCTTCGTAAGGGCAGATACAAATTATCCCAGAAGGTCTCTCTTTAGAAATTCCTTGCTGGAGGACCAGCAGATGGTGTGGTAGTTAAGGCGCTGGACACTCCCACATGGCCAACAATGGTTCGAGTCCCAGACCTGGAGGCTTGCTTTCTCACTTTCCCTCTTTTTCTCTGTCTCTCTCTGATTAAATTGGAAAATAATAATAAATAAAGTTAAATAAAATATTTATTTAAAAAGAAGAAATTCCTTGCCTCCTTTTTCCTCTTTTGTATTATATCCTGAAAAAAAAAATTTTTTTTGGAGAGGTTTATTTTTTGCTATAGGGCATGCGTGCTTGCCAGAAAGACAGAGAGAGACAGAGAGACAGAAAGTGAGAAATCACCCCCCCCCCCCTCCAGGGGGATGGCCACGCGAAACCCCTTCTCCTCCATTCTCCTCTTCAGATCTTGGACATGCACACACACATGCCCACGTGAGTTTAAGCTACTGGGTCTGGGACTTGAACTATGGTAGACTGCATGGGAGCCCAGCGACATAGCCATTATGCCAACTGATGGTCCCAATCTCCTGATTTTTTTTTCCTTTTTCTTTTTTTGGAGAAGTTTTCGCTATAGGGCACGTGCGCTCGCCAGAAAGACAGAGACTTAGAGAGATAGAAAGCGAGAAATCACCCCCCAGGGGGGATGGCCACGCCACAGTCCCTTCTCTTCCATTCTCCTTTTGGGATCTTGGGCACGCATGCCCATTTGCCTGGCGTCAGTTTAAGCCACTGGGTCCGAGACTCAAACCGCAGTCGACTATATGGGAGCCCAGCGCCATAGCCATTATGCCAACTGTTGGTCCCAATCTCCTGATTTTTTAACAAGCATTACATAGAACAGTGAAAAGTACCTAATTTTGAATCCTGTCCCTGAAATTTACTTACAGTTTGATGGGGTAACCCAGGCAAGTCATTAATCTTGTTGTTCCTCTATTGTCTCACACAGAAAATACTGAGTGTTATTTTGAAGAGTAAATGAAAAAACTAATTACAGCAAGATTAAGAGTTTAACGAATTAACCTATAGATAAATTTTTACTTCGTAGCTGAAAACTAGGGATGTAACCATGACAATCTGACTAAAGTCTCATAGGCTAACCTGGGCCATTACTTTAGTCACCTTTATACATGCACCTTTACCAGCATGCTTTTGGTATAGTTTTAGTCATTGGAAACAACAAAATAATATTTGGCAGATAAAAAACTCCATATTTATATTTTTAAAAATCAGTTTTATGAGCAGAAAATAGAAGGGATCCGCTTGTCACGCCTATAAATAAGTGGGTCAGCTGGTGGCATGGTGGTTAAAGCAGCTGGATCGCATATGGCCTACTGCCTGGTTTAAGTCCCAGATGCGTGGCTTGAAAAACATGCTGGGCACGTATGTGTGCATGCCCAAAATCTTGAAAGGGGAGAGAAATGGAAGAGAAGAGATTGTGTAGTGCTCATTCCCCATTGGGGTGCCTTTTCTCTCACTCTTTCCCTCTCTAGTGAACACATATGCCCTATAGCAAATTTTTAAAATAAACAAATAAGCAAGGACCTAGCAGCTTTAATTGACTGATTCATCCCTACATTCATTACCAAATGTGCTTAATGTTGAAATGGAGAGTAAACAGAAGAGACAAGAATGTGTTATTGTCATAGAGCTTCAGTTTTATCATAAAGTAAGTCAATTGTAACCTTAACCTTAAATCTGATGATGCTGTTATGAGAGAAAAAGGAAGAATTAGCTTTTATATTAACTCATATACTACAGTAAATTAGGCTTCTAATGATTTTTATTCTTATTAAACATACTCATTTTGTTATGTTCTTTTTGTTGATGCAAATCAGAAAGGATACTGACAAATTGAAGTGTCTAGGAAGACAATGGCATGAATTTTCTGAAAACCACAGGTGATGGTAAATGGTATGCTATGAGATATGGGTGAAGTAACTAGATAAATTATGCTCAGAAAAGAAAAGGGTTGAGAGAAAGTTTGTTGACTTTAAGTGTTTCAAGGGCTGATTCAAAGGAAAGGACTGGACTGAGTATATATTGTTCCAATGAATGACTGGAATTAAAAATGGTAGTTTTTAAAAAAGGTAGCTATTTTTTTAAAAGAGGGCCAGTAGGGGTATGGTGGTTAAGGCAAGGCTGACCAGAGTTTGAGTTCTGGACCTAGTGGCTTGCTTTCTGATTTTCTCTTTCTCTCTCTCTATTTCTCTCTGGTAAGTACATGTGCCCTATAGCAAATTAAATAATAATAATAATGAATAATAATAAATAAAATTAAATAAATCATTCCTTAATATAAAAAGGCAGATAGATTGGTAGATTTTGAATCAAGACAGAGTTTTCTAATTGGAAGAATTATTCTTTAAACAAGAGGTTAGCAACTGGAAAAGGTTATCATCTTCCCCTCTGCTGAAGGTAATTCAGGAGAAACTGAAAGGACAGGAATAGGGTCATCTGGCTAGGAGAATGACCAGATGGACTTTGGATTCTGAAACTCTGTAATACCATGTTTGCTCTGTCATTAACTACTGCAGTAATTTATAGTCCTCAAACACTGAGAGCTAACATATTTCCATGTGACATGATCCCTGTAGCTTTCTGACCTGTAAGGTTTCTTATCATTGCAACTCTAAAATTCTCTATCTGGGAAATTTTACAGAAAAAGAAAATGAAGTCTTTCTTATTTATCAGCCATGTTTAAAATAAAATTTTGTTAGTGTACATATTTCATTTTTGTATTTTTTAAAACAGTGACTCACTGGAGACTTTCCTGTCTAAATCCGTTTTCTTGACAGGATTGGAAATGACAGGTTATTCTGATGTTCAAATAGTAATATCTATAGCATATCTATATATTTCATCAGCTAACCTTCTGTTAATTTTCTGAATTTCGATTAGTTTGTCCTAAACTCTTGGCAAGCTAAATTTCTCTAATACTCTTCAATTCATTGCATTAAATGCCTGTTCAGCCTTGGAAGATATATTGATTTTTTTTTTCTCAGCAAAGTGACAAATACCATTTTCATGACTATAATAGAGATTGATTACATTTTATGGAATAGAGAGAGAGAGAGTGAGCTGATCTTAGTGAGACCACCTTGGGGCTTATAAAAATGAAAAAATCATTTGAATTAATAATGAAGTTAATGAATTCATTTGTTCCTGATGATGTAGAAGTATGTTGAGAAAAAAATGAAAAGTTCTGCAGCTGCACAGATACTGTGAAGAATTAAGACCAATTTCAGTACTTTGGAAGAGCTAGCATTGTAAAACCTCTTAAAAGTGAATAGTCATTGTTATGAAAAATAAAGATATGATATTGACCCCCAACACACCTGAGCATGCTGAGTGATATTAGTGACTAAATATTGGAAGACATTTTCAATTAAGTTAGAACAAAAGTAAATTATAATTGATAAAAACTATATGTGACATATTAAAAAGTCTATGGGGGGAAGTCTATGTTTCTGACATGATTTATGCAGTCTAAATTTAAAATTCAACTGGTTTCCCTTTCACTCTTGAGATTTTCATAAGTAGGCCTCGATTAGACCCAATGTTACTGTGTTTAATTATTCTGTCTTGCTCCTCAGTACTCTTTACCTTATAATCTAAGAAGTATTATAAAAAATACCAAGCATGTACATGTATACCTGTCATAGACTTAATGTATATAAAAGGGAAATACCGTGTTTTGTTTTATTCTTCAGATTTTTGCCATAGGCCATGCACTAACCAGAGAAAGACAGAGAAAGCAAGTGAAAAATAACCCCCATGGGGGATTGCCACACCACAGTCCCTTCTCTTTCATTCTCCTCTTGGGATTTTGAGTACACATGCACACTCACCTGGCATGATGTTCAAGCCACTGTGTCCAGAATTCTAACCACAGAGTCAGCCATGTGGGATCAAATGCCTTAAACATCATGCCAACTCTTGGCCCCATACTGTACTTTTTAAGAAGGAAGAGAAAGGGACCAGCAATTAGCATAATGGCTATGTCGCTGAACTCCCATGTAGTGGACCACGGTTCGAGTCCCGGACCCAGTGGCTTAAACTCACGCCAGGTGTGTGTTTGTGTGTGCCCAAGATCTTGAGAGGAGAATGGAGGAGAAGGGATTGCGGCATGGCCATCCCCCCTGGGGGGTGATTTCTCGCTTTCTGTCTTTCTGGTGAGCACACGCACCCTGTAGCAAAAACCTCTCCAAAAAAAAAAAAAAAAGAGAAATAAGAAAGGGTAAGAATTTAAAATGTTGAAATTGTCAAAATAAGTCATGGCAGACCTGGAAAATACTGCTAGGGAAAATTATAGAATTACTTTTTCTGAAAAAAATTTAAAATAAGAAAAATAATTCATGTGTATCTAGGGACCTTATCCCTATTTTTCTCTTCTATCGACATCACCTAGCATTGTACCTACTATAGTATTTAACACATAGTAGCAGCTTAATAATCTTTTTTAAAATGAATGGGCCAGTCCCACGGCATACTTGTTAAGGACATAGGGCCCCACATGGCCAACAGCAGTTCGAACTCTACCCTGGGTGGCTTGAAAACACTCCACATGCATATTGTGTGCCCAAAATCCTAAAAGGAGGTGAAAATGGAACCTCCACAGGTCTAGACTTTATCTCTTCATTAAGTGTGTGTAGTGACTTTTTTTTCTTGGTCCTTCCTAAATGTTGTCTGTATCAACCTAACTGCAACTTTGGATTTGAAATGGTTCTGTAGGTCCTCAGTCATATATGGTGAAAAGATAAGTTTCTGAGTTTTGCAGGTTTATGGTTAGATGATGCAGATATTATTCCAAAATAAGTTGCCTATTTTTTTTTCATTATACACATGAAACAAATCTGTTTTTTTTTTTCCCTTCAGCTTCCTAATTTTACATTTATGGAAAAGTATTTCTGCTCAAGAACTTAATGTTTGCTCAAGTATTCTCAAAGTTTGTAAAACATGATTTTAAAAGTAACTTAAAGGAAATCACAGGTGTAGGGTTTTCTAATTACCATCAAATTCTTTGAATCCTCGAAGTAAATAGTTTTCTCATTATCATTTCCCATCTGAATAGGCTCGACAAAACTGTTTCTTTCCCAGAAACATATAAAGTCAGCCAGGAAATACCTGGTATCAGCGGTGCTATTAAATACTTGAAAATTTAATTTAATTTACACTAGCACTATTTTACAGGTATAGATTCCTCCTCTTAGTTCTTAATATTGAAGTGAAACTACACTCAGATTAAAAAATTGCTAATAAATTAAAAATTAAATCTGGAAAATACACAAATCTACCTAACTATAGAGAATCCATCATGAAGTTATGTTCTTTTTGATAATGCTTACAAGTTCAAAGAAATATTCTAGCTTTTAAAAAAGTTCTAAGTTGGAACCATAATGGCTATGTCGCTGGACTCCCATGTAGTTGACCACAGTTTGAGTCCCAGACCTGGTGGCTTAACTTCATGACAGGCGCGTGTACATGCGTGCCCAAGATCCCGAGAGGAGAATGGAAGAGAAGGGATTGTGGCGTGGCCATCTCCCCTGGGGGGTGATTTCTCGCTTTCTCTCTCTCTGTCTCCCTCTGTCTTTCTGGCGAGCGCACGCACCCTATAGTAAAAACCTCTCAAAAAAATAAAATAATATAAAAAATTTGTGAGTTAATTCTATAAGAATTATTTTTGTAATTGCTACATTAGTTGGGAGGAAAACATTTTTATATAGCATAAGGTTAGTGTCTCATCTCTCTCATTATTTTGAACATGAAGTGCTACTGAACTATTTCCTCTATATTCTACAAGAACAAAGTACCTATTAGTCTTAAATGAAACAATGGGTGTGTGGTCTTATGAAAGGTATTTAATGAATTATCAAATTGCATAATTACATAATTTAGCCTATAAGTTCTAATATAATGCATCCTTCAGATGAAAAAATTGATAGAGTAATTTAAATGGGACACATTTCATAAGGTAGAAATCAATGCATGAATCATTTACTTTTCTGAACAATTTTTACAAACTGAATTTTCATTAAATTTGAGAATCAACTTACCAAAAGGATAGAAAGCCAACTTTCACTCCACACCATCTTCAAGTACCACTATTTTCTGAAGTGAGAATCCTTGGCAAGCATTTAATAGTTTTCTCAAGTACAAAATACAATTTTAGCCACTTCGAAGTTAAAATTTTAAGTTTATTTTATAACAGAAGAGTTTTTGTACATTGTTTAAATATCTACACAATGCAGATGTTTGTAAATTAAGAAGGAAAAGCCCTGCTTTCACTTGCCCTGTTCTATAAATCTATTTTTCACTGAGGAGTTTCTATAAACAAACATATACATAAACATATATATATCTATATCTATATCTATATATATATATATATATATATATCTTCACACTTTGCTTTATTCATTAAAACTTGAATTATTCTATGCATATTTTTCTACAGTTTGTGTTTTCAAATAAATTTATCTAAAATTGTTATTCCACACTAATATAGATTTTTTTCCGAATTTTAGATTATATCTGCCACTTTTTATATGTATGTATGTACTTTGATGTAACTATTCCATTATTGATGTTTTTGTAAACTGTCTCTGACTTTTTTCTGTAAGCTAATGATTAGATGAGCATCTGTGTATGTGTGCTGCATATGTACGTATGTATCTATCATCATGCTTTCTGTAGGTACTTTTCTAAGCTAAGCTATACACATTTTCTTTCTTTATTGAAGATCATGTGCATTAAACATTTTGTTAGGTATTACCAATGGTCCCATGAAGTGGTATATCAATTTAAACTCCTGTTAATAAATGTCAGCTGTCCTCTTTCTTAATTTTTTACCAATGTGACACTCTTTATACATAATTTGCTAATTTCTGTAATGATTATCTAAACTAACTTTTTATTTATCTGAATGGTTAAAATTGGGTAAAACCTTCTAAGTTGATACTTAGCATTATCAGAAGCAGAATAGTGTACTTTATAAAAGGTTTTATAAATAGAAATATTTACTAAAATCAATTGAACTATAGTCTTCTTAAAAATAAGTTGTGATATTGATAAATAGAATCTGATGAGAATTTGGATTAAGGGCATCTTGCTTTGAAAGAACAAAAAATACTGATGTTTATTTGTAGCAAGCTTGATGATTATTATTACTACACATCTGGGTTAAACTAAAGAATTATGATTTGAACTGCTTGCCTAGAATTTCTTCCTGTGGGGACCAGCAAATAGTGTAATGGTTACATCGTTGGACTTCCACATAGTTGGCTCCAGTTTAAGTCCCAGACCCAGCAGCTTAAAAGTCACTCTGGGTTCATGTGCGTGCATGCCTAAAATCACAAGAAGAGAATGGAGAAGGGATTGCTGTGTGGCCATTCCCCCCGGGGGGTATTTCTCACTTTCTGTTTCTCTTGTCTCTGTCTCTCTAGTGAATGCACGTGCTCTAAAGGAAAAAAATCTCTCTCAAAAAAAAAGAAAAATAATTTCTTCCTATTGTCTCTAAACCCTCCGTTCCACAAATCCCAAAACATATCCTTTAGTTTACTTCTCCCAAACCACTTAACAGATTTCTTTCTACCTTATAGATATTAAAAATAATATTGTAACTCGTGAACTTGTTCAAAAGTCCAATTTCTAGGTCTCATGAATATTTTAATTCTCATTGTCAAATGGGTCTGATAATCTGGTTTTTAGTGAGAAAATCAGGTGATTCTCAAGACTGTATCTTGAGAAAGATGGGGTGAAAACTTTGACTTGTTTCTGTAGTAATAAAGACTTCTCTCTAATCATTACTTTGATATTTTTTAAAGGTTTATTTTTTTCTTCCATGAGTGAGAGAGACAGAGTCAGGCACCCCATCAGCTTTTTCACCCTGCAGTTCACCCTCAGCTTGAGCCAGCTCAGGTCATGGGCTCACATGTCACAGTCATGATCAGGCAAGTCTTCAGACACCAACCCAGAACCCTGCCACATGGGCCAACTTCCCATTACGGCTCTGCTACCGCCCAGCCCTTTAAAGTTTATTTATTTTTATTTTTGCTAGAGGACACATTTGCTCACTGGAGAGAGATAGAAAATGAAAGCGAGAGACAAAGAGAGAGAGAGAGATGAGAAAGCACCCCTCCCCAGGGATGGCCACACCATAATCTCCTCTCAGGATCTTGGTCAAGCATGTACATATTTCTGGTGTGTTTTTCAAGCCATTGGGTCCAGTATTCTAACCATGCAGCCAGCCATGTGAGATCCAGCTGCCTTTACTACCATGTCACTGGCTTTCCCTCTCCCCACATCCACTGTTATCTTTTTTTTTTTTTTTTTTTGGAGAGGTTTTTCGCTATAGGGCACGTGCACTCACCAGACAGACAGAGAGAGACATAGAGACAGAAAACGAGAAATCACCCCCCAGGGGGGATGGCCACGCCGCAATCCCTTCTCCTCCATTCTCCTCTCGGGATCTTGGGCACGCACGCACACGCGCCCAGCATGAGTTTTAAGCCACCGGGTCCGGGACGCGAACCACGCTCGACTATGTGGGAGTCCAGCGACATAGCCATTACGCTAACTGCTGGTTCCCTTCACTGTTATATTTTTAATTCACAAAATCTCCCCATATTTTGTAGCCAAGTGGAATCACGCACTCTAAAACTGGATTCTAGGCTGCTCTGTCTTGTCCTTTCCATAGGGAAAGCCAATTCCCTCTTCTCTAACTGTATGTTTATCTTGTCAAGTTCTAAGTCAAATTCCACCTCTTGAATGAAGCCTTGTATTTGTTCATTCCACAATAGTCAACTTTTACAGCATGCATCCTCATCACACATTTGCTACTTAAGGTTTAGTATTGCTCATGTGTAGATCTTCTCTGTATCTCCACAGCACCTTACACGTAACACCATAGAAATGTTCCAATAGGTTCATGCACCTACTATTTGAACAGAATCCTAACCTGTTTCCTGGCTTTAAGCTTTAAGCAAAGTTTCTCAGCATTTCTTGGATTTATTAAAGCTAAAGCTGCTTTTCTTGAAATCAAAAAATATATTAAAAAACACCTATTTAATGATCGTGATAAATTATATAGCATCAGCTAGGTGCTACTTTATAGTATATTCATTCTACTCAGAGTTTCACACCTAAAGTCAGACATGTATTCACAGGTATGTATATACCAGCTGAATTTGCTATTGAAAGTAGTTAGATTATTTAAGAAATTTTGTGAATTAATAAAATGTGGGGCGAAAAAAGGAATGGAAAACAACTGTAGACACCTGAAATAGTGTGGAAGGAGAGTGGGAAATGGCAGAGGGTGAGAAATGGGGGGGGAATATATATACGTATATCTATATATATATACGTATATATATGGAACTAGAAATAGAAAATTATTGATGACAACATGTATTATTAAGCCACTATGCAATATATTCTTGATGGGAAATCACATTTTATATGCTGTGACGATGCTCAGGGAATGCATATTAATTAATTAATTAATTTATAAATTAAAAAGAAAAAGTATTGGGTGAGCAGTGAGCGATAATGTCCTTATTTTAGAAAGTAGCAGGTCAAAGTCTAACTTTCAACCCATGGAGTCTCCTTCTTGGCATTTTGTGGCTTGTTCTTTCAGAGAGATTTTGTTGATCTCCCTGCAAACTGAGCTTTACTTGTTCTGGTAATAAAACAAAAGCTCGTACTTACTTTATTTAATAATGGCATATTTCAATCTCCCTATATTCAATGCTTGAGACAAAGTTAATCTACATCAGTTAGGGTTTTTCGATTTTAACTAAAATCAAGTGTTATACTACCATAACATTTTTTTTCCCAGTGAGTCCATGTTGCTAAAAACCCAACTTGCTTAGTGTTTGTTTTGTTCATTTTGTTTAGTTTTAAAGGAGTTTAGCTTTCTTAAAAAGAAACTCGTTTTAATGTTCAGAATAACTTATTAGAAGCTATGACATAACCTTGTCATAAGGTCATTAGCATAAAGATAATATTTGCTAGAGGCACAAAACCTTAAGTGTATTTCACTCCTGTGTGGGTTCTTACTAGATCCAAACCGCATTATATAATTTGGTAGAGCTATGCATACCCTCTGGCAATGTGGCCATAAAAATTGGGATATACCTTCTGCTACTAAAAGTAATTTCCTAAGAATGGGAGATGGAACTAGCATATATTTGCCCATGTTATTCAAGATCAGTTCATGAAAAGCACTATTCATTTGGGGGGAAAATGGTAGGTAGCCATCTTATTAATACTGTCTCATGGCATAGGAACATTTTTGCTATTTTTTTCTCTTTATTTTGAAAGTCCAGCACTTGGTAAGTCACCTTGGAAAAATAGAGGTGATTTATTAATTTGTCATTTGTCTGGGCTGAAAAAACGTCTTGACAAATAAAAAGATGTCCACCCGACATATACTCCCTTCTCTCAAAGCTAGCAATTTAGAACATTAATGGACCGTCTTTGGCCATGCTGGTCTCCTGTAGGTTTGGCTGTGGAGGAGCAGGTGTGTGCTTCCAAAGTGTCTTTACAAGTGTCTCAGTGGGGCTTCCCTCCCATGCCTCTGCAGGAGACAGCTCATCTGTTTAATCCTTATGTTTTAGTCAACCTTTCTTATTATGCAGACAGGGCTCTGAGGCTCAGCTGGATTTTGACTCTGCGAATGAATTGATGGGGCTCTTTGATCTTAACTGTGTACTGCATCTGTTTCATCTTTCCTCTTAATGCACAGCTTCCAAACTCCAATTCTAACTTGTGCTCCTAAAAGAAATTAGCAATTATACAAACAAAACAAACAAATAAAAGTAGCCATTTAAAAACTTAGATACAAACGGCACGTTTTTATTTTGGACTTTTTTCTTTTGGGCAAGGCAAACTTTCATGAAAAAATCCCCAAAGCAATTACATTATGTGGCTCTGTAAGGAACTAGGAGACTTGCAAGTATGTAACTATGCACCTATGAGTGCATATGTGTTTTGTAGGACTAGATTTCTGTGGAAAATAAGAACTGTCAATCTTTGCAATTTTGTGAATTGAATGATAGCCTAATATTTTAGTAATAAACTGTATTAGAGCAAGAAGCTACTTAAAAAAATCTGCCATAGAAATATGAAGATTATGCTGAATAATAGTATTTTATTTAATGGCAGGAAAATAGCCAGCGTTGCTGAGGATATGAGTTAAATTTAGAACAAATCCGTAAGCAGAAATAATTATATTAAGTTGTTGAGAAAGTAGTGTCACCTTTTCGCATAGAAAAACTTAGAAAACTACGTCGTGAATTTCCCGACGACCTAATAGGTCATAAGATGATAAAATGTCATCTTTTAAAAAAAAGTCTTTACAATAAAATGTGTGCATTCTTGTGTAAGGAAGGAGTCGGGGACTGCGGAGTGAACAGTATGGATGGTTTGCTTATCTACAGTAATGTATGTGGATTATTATTATGATTAACTGAGCCAGAAAATACGCAGTTTTTATCTGAATAACCTTTGATATTCTAATCTGATGTTTTGGAGACTTGTATTACTTCTTTTCATTTTACTTCTCCCTGAATCTTCATTTAAGTATACCACAATCTTGTGATGCTAAGTAATGTCAAAGCTGTCAGAATAATTTCAGCTGAGCAAAATCTGATGTTCCGTAAGAGCCAGAGGCCATTGAAAAAAAAATATGGAAAAGTCTGTCTCTGAGAAAAGGAATAGTGTGATGTGACCTTCCGGTCTATTAATCCTGTACTTAATCCCCAAATACATATACTAAATATACTACTAACTATTCAAGAATGGTCAGAATATACATTTTCCTTAGGCACATTTAGAGATATGTGAAAAGTTTGATTCCTAATCATAACTCGATAATATTTCCGTTTTTAAAGCATTCAGCTAACTTCCTTCCACTTGAAAGTATCTCTTCAGCCCCCGCATGGTACCTAACTCTGAACCAGGGAGATTTTCATCACTATTTTTGTACTTCCCATATGGAATCTGAGAATAACTGTGCAGGAAGGAAATGTGAAAGGTTAGCTGATTCTTCTTTACCCAGAACTACTCTGAGACTCACTAAGGATAACTTTACTCCTTTCTATTCAGTTTTCCTATCAACTACCAACTGAGAGATGGCTTTATTTATTTACTCACTTTATAAGATTTCAATGTGAACGAAAAGATCCAGCAAGCAGCCAAGCAATGACATGTGTTTTCCATGTAGCTCAGTCAGGTTCTCTGAATTAATTTGCATTAGTTTCTTACCTCACACAGCTGATTGCTGTGTTGCTTCTATAAAAGCGAAACCAAAACACCCACACTCATAGGCCTTAATGATTCTGTGCTGCTTGAACTTCTGAAAGGTATGATCTGGCCTCTCCTTCATGAAATTATTTTTTTACTTCCTAAAAGTAATTGTATGATTAAATTTGCCTCCATTATTCTATCTATATTTGAAACTTAATTTTCCTACATTATTTTCCAGAGAAGATAGGAGAAAAAAATGTTTATATGGGGTTTATTGGTGGAGATACAGTTTCTTACTATTAACTGCTGCTAAAATGCCCTTGGACAAAGTCTAACTATGACTTTTTTTTTTTTTTTTTCCTTTTTCTTGGAGAGATTTTTGTTATAGGGTATGTGTGCTTGCTGGAGAGAGAGACAGAGAGAGAGAAAGCAAGAAATCATGCCCCTAGGGGATTGGCCACACCACAATCCATTCTTCTCTTGGAATTTTGGGCACACATGCCCAGTGTGAGTTTAAAGGCCATGCCTTTTGGTCTATGACTATCTGATAGTGGCCTCACTTCTTGTACCTGTACACTTTCAGAGAACTAATCTCAGATCCAAGAAGTTGCCCAAATCTGTTATTTTCCAAATCAGAAGTTTAAATGACCCATAAGTGGGTCATGAAGTCAACTTAGATCATAACCAACATTTTAAAAAAAGTAGGAGAAAGATTAGAAATACCAGAGTACCAGTCAGTATTATTTCATGAATACATTTTTAAAGATATATTTCAAGTGTGTGGTACTTGGCTGTATTATAAATGTTTCTTTTCTTTTTGTAATCGCCAGAGGGCATGTGCTCACCAGAGAAAGATGAGAGAGAGAGAGAGAAGCACCCTCCATTGGGGTGTGGTCACACCACAATCTTTTCTCCTTGCTTTCTTCATGCTTTGGGGATGTGGGGGCGTGCATGCATCTGGTGTATTTTTTATTCCACTAGGACATAGACTCAAACCTTGGTGAGCCATATTGAATCTGGCTTCCTTAACCACTAGGCATAGGGCCACCTCAAAAAATATTCTTTTTACCATAGGTTTAAGTTAACTAAAAAAGCAAAAATTAAAGCAGAGTTAACTCTCGTTAACTCTCCACTTATGTTAGTAAGCACTTGCCTAGATTCTAAGTTTTAGAATTTTCAGTAATATTTTACCATATTCAAATTATGCTATCTGTTTTAGCAATTATCCTCAAGCAAATCAAGGGAATTAGTTTGTAGCAATAGAGAATAGTAATGGAAGCTTGGCAAATGCTACCAGAATTATTATAAGCTGGGTTGTATCAGCTTACTGAAGGTACACTGTTCTTACTGACTAAATCATTTACTTTAGGTAGTTATATAAGAAACAAATGTGACTATTTCGTGGCAAAAGAGACATATACAATTTACAGAAAAAGAATTTTTTCAATACTTTTTTTTTGATTGGGTCAAAGAGAATGAATATAAACTATGACTATATGTTTGTGCTATGACAAGAAAAGAAATAATAGTTATTGCTCTTTTAATATACCTCATGATTTAAATCATTGCCTTTTCACTTAAAGAAGCTTTGTGTATATGGCCCATTTATTTACTAAGAGTGATATGGGTGTAGGGTCGGCAGGTGGCATGGTAGTTAGAGTGCTGGACTCCCACGTGGCCGACCACAGTTTGAGTTTCGGACCTGGTGACTTCCTCTCTCACTTTCTCTCTCTCTCTCTCTTTCTCCTCTTGTCAAAATAAAAATAAATAATAACAAATAAAAGTAAAATTAAAAAATATTTTTTTAAAAAGAATGATACTGGGATAGCCACAGTGGTATGCACTGCTGAGACACTGTGCTCTTCGGGCTAGGACCACCAAAGAGGCCCAGGTTTGACTCCTGGTTCAACCTAAAGGCCGGATGTGGCAGTGTGCACCTGAAATTCAGTAACTCAGGTGGCTAGGTCAGGGGGATTGCAACAGTGAGGATCTGTCTTAAAAGAAAAAAAAATACATTTTTTTTTCTTTTTTTTGCTTTTGTATCCACTAGGAGTTAATATAGGAAGGAAATTCTAATTGTACTTTCATTGCACACTCATATTTTATCTCAGGACTGAGAAATATTTAGGAGTTATTCAGCAAAGTAAGTATGAGAGAGGGAAGGAAAAACTTAAAATTCGATTGTGCACCTAAATGTATGGTTTAATATTCATTGTGTTCATTACAAAGCATGTAATTTTTGATTTTTTTTTAAAAAATTAAATTATTTAACTTTATTTTAATTTGACCAGAGAGCAACAGAGAGAGAGAGAAAGTAAGAAAGCAAGCCACCAGGCCTGGTACTTGAACTGCAGTCAGCCATGTGGGAGTCCAGTACCCTTAACCACCACATCACCTGTCAACCCCCAAGCGAGTCGTTTTTACTCTCTGTAATGTCCATGTAGGAATGCAACCTTAGTTTTCCACGACCAGCGGCTGCATCACTTAGTGATTGGCAGAAATGTAAATTGTGAAACTCTACCCCAGACTTCTAAATCAAACTACGCATATTAGCAAGATTCTCAGGTGAATTATATGATCATAAAATTTGAGTAGCATGGAACCAGCAGATGGCATAATGGTTATGTCATTGGGTTCCCATGTAGTCGACCACAGTTCAAGTCCCAGACACAGTGGCTTAAAACTCATGACAGGTATGTGTGTGTGTCCAAAATCCCAACAGGAGACTGGAGAAGAAGGGATTGCGTCACCCCTTTTGGGGGTAATTTCTCTCTCTGCCTCTTTGTCTTTCTCTGTCTCTCTGGAGAATATACATGTCCTACAGCAAAAATCTCAAAAAAAAAAAATTGACTAGTGCTGGCACATAGGGTAAGTATTACCAATTTCTGTATAAACCTGTGTTTATGTTATAGATAATATCTGTCCTAGAAAAAAAAATAAACAATTAACAAGTGAAAAAAACCAGCAGTTTTCACACTTAGCATCCTAGTCAATGATCTGATGGTGTTTAACGACGATGGCAGTGACTCTGCTGCAAAGGAGAACGGCCGTTATCAAGTGCACCCAAGTGTTGGCCATTTTACCGGGTACATCGACCAACACACCTAACCATCATCTTTGCCCTATGAGTTTCATGCCATTTTTAAGGACAAGGCAATTGAGATGACAAGTCATCCCCCTTATAAATCTAAGCTTCTGGTGGCTAGCATCATGGCAGTTGCACCTTTTGTAAATAAGAGTGCAGGCCGTGGTACCAAGTGGTGAAGGGAGATGGATCCGTCATGGCCAGAGAAGTTTTAATCCCAGCCTTGACAGCTGTGAAAACATGCTGGGCACATCTGCTGTGTGTGTCCCAGATCTTGATGGGATGGACAAAGGGAGGAAAAGGGATTGTGGCAAGACCATCCCCTACAGGAGGTGCTTTCTCTCTCCCTCTTTCTGTCTCTGTGCTTCTGATGAATGCCTGTGTCCTCTGGTAATAAAGGGAACTAAAAGTAAGAAATACTATTTGTTTCAAAATAGGGAGGATGTTTGACATTCCAAAGATGCCTGTGAAGGTATCAATGAATATTTGTGAAGACGATTTTATTGTTACATTGGAGAAAGCATTGTCTTTCTCCCTCTCTGACTCTCTCTGGTGAGCGCACGTACCCGCTGGCAATTTTAAAAGGAAAGAAAGCAAGAAAATGGCATTGGGTTGAAGATAGAAGCAAATAGTAGTGTGGTCATGTTTTGATGCAGAAAAACAATGCTTCATGCCCGGCTGGTAACTAAGCAGACACAAGTGATGGATTATGTCCACTAGCATGAGAAAGTAGAGGATTTCTAAGGCTTTTTATTTAAAGAAAAAAAAAAAAAAAAAAAAACAGACTGCACATTCAAGTAGGAAAAACTCAAAATATTTAAAAAGTTGTTGAATTTGGTCATGTTTTAAAAGGAGAACTACATACATTTATAAAACGCAAAGCACATGCAGTTTTGTGTCTCTTAATGATGGAGATACATTCCAAGAAATGTGTCACTAGGCAACTTTTTTGTCATGTGAACATCAGAGTGCACTCACATAAACCTAGACGGTGTGACCTACTACACACCTAGGCTATATAGTATAATCTTACGAGACTATTATGGTACGTGTGTTGACACCAGTGTTGTGTGTCACATGTCTGTCCGGTGAAGAGGAGTTCTCTCTCCTCTCTGCCCGCAGGCCTAAATGTTCCTATTAAGATAAGTATTATGGTATTACTGTAGCCACTGTGATCAGTTTCTTGTGTATTTACCAGAGAAATTCTCTAACTATGTTAACACTATGTACAAAAATCTTTTAAAGAGGACAATATACAACACATATGGTTCTATACCCTTCTTCTTTCTCTTAAAATATTGGGTCCTCAGAAAAATCATGATGCATTTTTGCACAGGAAAACACAGAAAAATACCCCATGACTTTTCTGACAATCCAGTATATCACAGAAATAATTCCATTTCGGTACTTCTACTTCATTCATTTTTAGGGGCTATAGGGATATAACAGGACTTACATAAACCAGTTACCTTTGGCGATTTATTTTGATCATTCTCAATATTTTGCTATTATAGATAGTGCTGCAGGTAGGATCCTTATCCATACATTAGCAAGCATATGTGAATATATCTCTTCAAAGGTCTTACCATATAAAAACTGGATTTCTTTTTACTAAAAGTAGGTAAGTAATCAGAAAGAATGAGCCAATTACTATGGAAGGCAGTGTCGTCATAATTATAGGAAACATTCTTTACTATGTGCTAAGTATCATAATTCATAAGTAGCCATTTAATTTTTCTAACTCCATGAGGAAGATACTACTACTTGTTATTAATCATTTAAGTGAGAAAGCCAGATTTTGAATTCATCTAAGCTTGACTGGGATCCTTTTCTCTTTGCTGAACTGTGCTGCTTCTCAGTGACTCTATTTCGACTTTGGCAATGATAGAACGTTTATTGGGTACCTACTATGTGCTAAGTAGGTGACACGTCTTTTTTGCAGTCTTCATAGTAGCATTACAAGATGCTATTGTTTAACAGACTCTTAATGAGGTTTAATAACTTCACCAAAGTCCCAGAGCTAGTAAGTAAAAAGCTAGAGACAAAATAGAAGCAGGATGTCGGACTCCTGAGACAATGACACAACAGAGAATGAAATGTCGAGCATTCAATTCTACATCTAGCAGGCAGAAAGGCAGAAATAACATTAATATACTTATGAGACTTAATTTAGCTTATTCACGTGATCAGAGAAATAGAACGGGCTACCACAAGGGCCAATGGAAGATAGTTTATGGCTCACCTATAAATGCAATCCTAGCAGAGAGTGTGAATACAAAATGCATCTGTCCCCATAGAGAATGTTTCAAAATCTAGATTGCTTTGTATCCCCTCGCTGCTTCAACCTTTAAGAGACCATACCTATGCATTGTATTTATATAGTCAACAACCCATTGCAAGGAGTGGTATTTTCATGTTCTAGAGAAAGAGCAGCTGTGGGTAACTCTGCTCTGAATTGCACTTCATGGCCACAGGGAATGGAAATCGGGAAGTGCCCACACTGGAAAATAAGAGTGCCAAGAGAAGTAGGAACACTGAAATGTGTCAAAGTGTTGAGAATTCCTCCAGGTCAATTTCTCCTAATGTTTAGAAATGAATTATTTTGGGAACCAGCAGTTAGCATAATGGCTATGTCGCTGGACTCCCACGTAGTCAACCCCGGTTCACGTCCCGGACCCGGTGGCTTAAAACTCACGCCGGGCGTGCGTGCATGCATGCCCAAGATCCCGAGAGGAGAAGGGATTGCATCGTGACCATCCCCCCGGGGGGTGATTTCTCACTTTCTGTCTCTAATGTCTCTCTCTGTCTGCCTGGCGAGTGCACGCGCCCTATAGCAAAAACCTCTCCAAAAAAAAAAATTTTGTTTAGCTTTATTTATTTATATTTACTTTATTTGACCAGAGAGGGACAGAGATAGAGCAAGAGAGAGAGAGAAAGTGAGAAAGCAAACCACTAGGTCCGGGAGTTGAACAACAATCGCCCACGTGGGCGTCCAACACCCCTAACCACCATGCCACCTGCTGGCCCCAATTTCTCCTACTTTTGAAAAAAAGTTTGTTTATTCTAAGAGAGAGAAAGACATAGAGAAACAGAAAGAGAAGGATAAAGAGAGACAGGCACTCCTACCCAGATCTTTATCCTGTGATCTACCCCCAGTCTCAACTGACCTGGTAGTTAAGGCATTGGACCCTCCCACATGACTGACCATGGTTTGAGTCCCAGACCCAGTGGCTTGCTTTCTCACTTCCTCTCTCTCTCTCGTCAAATTAAAATAAATGAATGAATAGATAAATAATTCTGTTAAAAAATTAAGAAAAATAAAAATTCAAGCTCTCTTTGTAAGACCTATGGGACTAGGAAAATGATAAAAGTATTGTAGTTCTTATACAAATTATAATTTATAACTGAAGTCTCATGTATCAGTTATTAATACTGCTGTTTTTTTAACACTTCAGTTTTACCATCTAGGCCTTGTTTATATGCCTGATCTCTTGGATTTAAAATACTAACTTTTGCTTATTTATGAATGCCTCATTTAAATGAATCTTTGGTAATGTTTCAAAGAAAAAACAAGATGTAGCATCAACAGAAATGTTAGGATTATTTATATGATCATTACAACAAAAATAACAACTAAGCTGTTTACAGCAGGTCAAAAAATACGCGAAGGTTTTATATGCATTATCTGGTTTAATACTAAAATCCTATCAGGTGGGTATAATTATTGCTATGATTTTACCGATGGGCTTATTTATTCTACTTTTTGAGATTAACGGTTATAATTGTGTCAAAGCAAGATTTTAAAAAAGAAGAAAATACTTTCTAATCCTAAGAATTTATTTCCTATTTTGGCATTTCTCCTTCCAGGCTTTGTCCAAATGTAGTCTATAAGCAGTAAATGCAGTCTTATATTCTACTTTAACCATTCAGCATCGTCATAAAAAACTGTATGTGTGTCTTCCTTATTATCATATAATGACTGCATGTGAGTAACTGCCAAATTTATTGATTGATTTTCTTGACTTTCGAAGACATTAAGTTATCATAAAAGATAGAGAGTGGATGCAAAGCCTTGGGTGCGGAGACACACCCGTGACGGGGTCTCATCTGACGGCCGTTCCTTTCCCTCAGTCCTCCACCTCCTCACGTGCCCACGTGTTTCTAAGCTGACCCAGGGACACAAACTTGTGGTCAGCCAGATGGGTTCCAATCTCTCAGGGTCTTACGTTACTGCTGCACCACAGCGATTGGACTCATTTTCTCTTGTAGATACTAATGCGTTTTTTTAAAAAGTGTGTATTTAGCATATTTTATTCTCTTTCAGTTTCCTAGGGGGGCAAATAAGATCTTTTTGACTGATCTTAACTTCGCAAGTTCGTAGGAGTGAATAGTGAGCATCATTGAAACACTTATTTTGGAATCTTAAAAAAAAAAATGTCTGTTTTGAACTCTTTTGAATAATGAACTTTTTCTGATATTCTGTACACATCATAGTGAATGAATATTTGATTAATATATGGTAATGATCATAAGGACTAAAGAGTGGAATTTTGCATGATTTAATTTTAAAAGTGGGTAAGTTAGTCTTTATAAGGATGAGGTGTGCAAGATAAATGTATTCTTCAACAACTTGTGTTTCTTGAGAAACTATTACATGCGAGGCCTCATGTGGTTGCCAAGGATACAAGAGCAAATGGGGCAGAAGCAGCTCATTTCCGAACAGTGTAACTAAAAGTTGTATCAAAGGTTCTTTGTCCTTGACATTGTGCCACAACACACTCTTGTCCTCTGACATTTCTGACTGTTCTTTTGCTTTTATGGCCTCTGACTCATTTCATAATACCAGCCCAAGACGTGAAGGATAAAGAGTGCCTTATTCTCAGAAAGATATCTAAATCAATACAAATAAAGACATATAGTTTCTAAGAATTTCTGAAACCATAGTGTCCTCCTCCCATCCCAGTTCTGGTGAGATTTTAGAAATGCTTTTGTCTTCTCAGGATGAAAATATTTTTCTCTGTGTTTTGGGCCCCTCAAATCATCTTATCCCTATTCAATAGAGCTTAGGTTGCACTTAAGCACATTTATACATTTATCTTTTCATCAATTTAAGCTAAATAAAACAAGGGTGGGGATTTTAGACCCTTGATTACGAAACTTTTCTCTGATATGAATAGAATCTAAATCTAGGATATATTCTACAATATATTAATAAGTACAGTACACTGTAACAGCAATTTTCACAGATAAATAAAAAAATTTTAGCCCCTTTCAAGCGTCAAATATGCAAAATTCTTATTAGAATTACATTTTAACGTTTCACCAAATTTTTCCCCTCTAGAAAAACCTACTAATTTGTTATGAATACAACTTAATATGGTAATTATATGCAGCAATTATGGTAACTATGTGTAGTTGCCTGTCTATCAACTTATTGATTGATAGATACACACTTACATATGGATTCAATAGACTGATTTTTTTCTAAAGGAAAATTTGTATTAGAATGTAAATATTTCTTTCAACCCAAATTGGGATAAGTTATTTTTAACTGGCATGCCCAAATCTATATAAATTTGGTTTGAACTTCTATTCATTAATAAGTTCCAGTAACTAGAATCTGCAGATTTGTAGAAGAGTACTCTTTTGGATAAAACAGGGCTGGGTGGAGACAACTTTGTAATGTCAGACCACTGCTTCCATGGGTTGATGTACCTAAATGTAAAGCTGGCTTTGCTGGGTACCAATCTGCTTATAGACATTACCAAGGTGGCACAGAGGTGGGAAAGAAAATGCAGGGGCATCAGAAAAAGGAACTCTAAAAGATATTTTAAGCTGTCCTTAAATTTCTAATATCCTGTAGCCTTAACACTGGCGTTGAAGTCCTCCTGATTTCAAATTTGCACATACTCTGCTGTCTGAACTCAGAACCCTAGGAACTACATGTCTGAGATCTGAATGTATTCTTGGTCCCAAATCAATCTTGTCACTCCTCGGAAAGCAATGCAAGATAATAACTAGTATTCACCTGATTGCTTTCCTGCTCCGAGACAGCTGGTGACGCGTGTCTTCCTGATAACCAGGAGTTTCAGATCTAAGGCAGGGATAAAGAGAAGCTGGGAGCTTGCGGAATCTAAATTTGACAGTCGATGGCTGAGGAGAGGGTCAGAAGGGATAGAATCTGTGACACGTATGAGAAAAGAACAAAATTTATCTGCTCTGGTTGCAATGATTAGATGTCTCTTTGTCTGGCTTTCTTACAGTGGGTGACTGATCGTACCCGCCAGCTGGCTAATATCATAATTAACAAAGTTGCTACTGCGTCTGCAAAGTTTAATCGAAAAATTTGCCAGTGATATGATGCCATTGTCACGGAGATCATAAGGGACACGGAGTCGACTTTTGCTCAAGGTGGAGTGGCAAAGCTGTGTAGGCAAAATGAAAAATTGCAAACTTGTTCAACCAAAGGTATGTTTCTTTCGTAATTCCACTTCCTGGGTTTTGTAATTAAGATTTTTGTCTGATGGTTGGGTGGGCTTTTTTGATTTGTTTTTTAACCAGAATGATTCATAAAACGATCCATATGCTCTTGGAACTGTTATAGTATAGTAGCTGAAAGCTCTTCTATATTACTCTGCTGAATATGATTTGAACTTTTATGAGATGATTTAAACTTTTATATTCAGAAATATAATTAGTTTTTGATCCTGAGAATAAGATATAAAGCAACATTTTGCTTGTTGTCGTGCGTAGCTTATCTTCATCAGTTTTCGGAATCATAATTTGGTAACGTTCATGTCGTGTCATGTTGGACTTGTTTTGCTCATCGATGTAAAAGCCCGTTGGTCTGTTATATGCCATTTGTGTCAGCCTGGTTATAGGACAAGGGAAAAAAGCAAACGTAGTTATGGACTGTGTAGAGGCTCTATTTTAGTTTCAAGAAGTGCTCAAAGTGGGGTTGGGGGGATGGGAGGGATGAGATCTTGATTTAAGTCAATGAAGTAACTGGGGCTTTTTAACATTCATAATGAAAAACCAGAATGTCTTGAAACTCTGTGCTATCCTCTCCTGCCAGTCTGGCCATCGACTGTTACACCTGTGTTTTCTTCCCACGAGAATCGTTGTGCTTGATTAAATATTCAAGCTCTGGGGAGTTTCCCAAATTATAGTCCTCACATATTGCTAATTAATGAGTGTGAATATTGATGAGAGGGGCATGTGGATATGCCTGCTCACTTCATCGGAGTACAAAAAGGGAGGAAGGGGTTGCAAAACAAATGCAGAAGGAAGTTTGGGTTATTTATGCTGTGTCACACCACCGCTGTAATACAGAGGCGATCAATTTGCAGTATAATTGGAGACATACGTTAAGGTTCTTTTCCTTTCCCTCCATAATCATCCAGGCCACTATATCATGGCAAAAAGCAATAATTTGTCTTTTGCCCATTACTGTCGTCTTTTATGTTAATAGCAGTTTTTAAGCAGCATGAAATAACATTTTGGGAACAAATTAATGCACAGCATGTATACATTAAGTAAGCCCATTTAAACTTCCTCGGTGTTTTATTCTTGACATTAGAGACTAGAAATTCTCGACATACTGGTTTTTAAATTTAACAATCATATTTTATGTTCTCAAATTTTAAAATTATGGGATTATGAGTTTTTGATCCTTTAAATGTCCAGAAAGCTTTATAGACTGTTTATCAAAATTCGGGTTAAATTTGACTTAACACAGTTCCAGTTCTTCATTAAAATGTAGTGACATTAACAAGAAAAGCTGAAAGTGAAGATAACAATCATTATTTTATTATATTCTGAACATTATTTTCAGTAGAGAAAGAAGAAAAATATTATTCTCGTGACAAAGACTCTTTTTTTCCTTTAACTTTTTTTTTTTTTTTCACTCCCTCTACCTTGCAGTATTTTGGAGCATAATAGGCACTAAATATACATCATCAAGTGAATTAATTAATTGAAATGTTTCTACTGTTATTCAAATATGGTTAACATTTGCTTTCTCCAAATTAGTAACTTTGTGCACGGTAAATATTATGAATAGAAAACAAGTAGATGAATACAGGAGCAGACAATAGGGAAGATTAAGTTCCTAAAATAATATATTGTTGCTTTAACCTAAGCCTCCAGCCTATTTTGTGTAACTGAGATTTGGTGTTGTAAGAACTCCCTTGGAGTATTGAGGTCTATGAGGATTAGAAAGGGCCAAGAGATGGTTTGCAGCCGACATCCCGTTTTTAAAAACAGGATTATCTCCTGAGATATGTAGAAATGAACTCTCGTCAGAGTTTCAAAGGAATTAATATTTTTGGTAAAATGTGCTAATGTAAAGAGTTAGAAGATTAGTGGTGCATAATGAAAGAAATGCATTCTTTCACATGGAAATAGGAATATAATAAATGTCCTGCAGGTGATTGGGGCTGTAGCAATTTTATTGAAGATTAAAGTTTGATTGACCTTTGTTAGGGTGATTAACCCTTCTGAAATTAAAAGCCAGAGCTGAATTATTCTGTCCAATTTAAATGCAAACATTGAGCAAGCCCTATGTCATTCAGATAATAATAATAAAAACCTCTCCTATTTTAATTTTCATTTTTGCATGTCTGAATGGTATGCTGCTTTCAAAGGACCATAGCTGTGACAAGAAAAGTCCTGGCAGAGAAGGAAAAATGTATAGATAATTAGAAGCACATGGGAAGAGAGTCCCAAGTGCCACTCTCCCCACCCCATTCAAAACATTAAAATTACCACCCTAGTAAAAGCAGGGAAAGGAAGCCAATCTCTGAGTACCAAAAACGCATGCTCCCCATAGCAAATGAGCTAGGAATAACCCGAAGAGATCAGGAGTAAATAATAGTAATGTCCGTTCTAATCCAACACCAGTCGCCTAGACTGCATACTATATCTGGGTTAAATCTGTCCGATGGCTTCTGAAAATGTGTACCTTTTGGTATGGCTACTTATGAAGCAGTCCTAAAAGTCAATGATTCCTGGCATCTAGAATTTCATTTCCCATGATCTCTCATAGTCTCTGGATAGAGTCAAGTTTGTTACGTTAAAAAATGTTATAGAACCAAACTCTAATGATTTGTAATGCCCTTTAACGGTGTGGTCTTATTTTTCTTTGTTGTATTTTCTTGACACCTTGTGAAAGGCTTCATATTCACACTGCTTTGAAACACTGTTTCCATTTTTCATATCCTCTAAATTTTTTTTTATTACGAAGCCAGTGAATATTTTTAGTTTTAGTCCTGCCACGTAGTGAGACTGTCTTCCTTTTATGTGTCGGTGAACTATTAAAATGATAATAAAGGTTCTCTTCATTCCATACGTAATTTATTTCTCTCTCTTTTCATCAAAGAATTCACTCTGAATATGTCAAGGTAGAAAAGTCCAAGGCATTATAGTGTAAAAATTAAGAAGCCCGAGGTGCTATAGTTTATTTTTGCACAAGCTTTTCATGTACTCTTTTAACATCCTTTTGAAAGATGGGCTTCTACTCCAAGCCTATGAAGAAAGTCAAAGATGAAAAACTTGTGATCGAGTGACTGAGATTGTACGGCTGGCAAAGTGACTCTGGTATCCTCCAGAGAGTTAGATAATACCTTGAAGCAAAGATTAATAATATGTTTAACTAAGATATATTTGCTCTAAGGATAATTTCCTAATTCTTAATTGGGGCACAAGTATTCAGTCATAAATTGTAAACAAATACAGTGTTCTGTGCTTGCTCTGATAAAGTGTACATTTATCAATGTTAGCTAAGGCACACTGAATTATGAATCTTCAAAAAGTCCATTGTTTCATGCACAGACTTGTTTTCTTCTTAAATATTATTTTTTATCAAAAAATGAACATGACCACTAAATTAAATCTCTAAAATAAGCACTATTAATTTTTCAGATATAATTCAATAATCTTGTCTAATTTAGATTAATCTTATTTTACCTCTTAACCAGTACTAAATGAACATAATTTTCAGTATTAAAATGTGTTGTAAATATTAAGCATAAAAAGCTAATATACCAAACTACTGATAATAGCCTTTTCTGTATTGCCATTAATTATCAGTAATCTCTTTTATAGAAGAAAAGCACTGCTCAGGAAGGTGAAATTCATATCATTTAAATGTAGAGAAAAGCACTAGAAGAAGAGCAAAGGAAAATGAGATTATATTTCGTTAAATCCCAAATCCAATCATCTGTTTTGCTTCAGTGTGCTTTGAGACATTTTTCTTTCTTTATGTTGCCTTTGTTTTCTGGCAGTCAGTTCCCTCTAATCCACCCAGTCCCAGACCTGACATTTTCTCTTACAGTTGTGAAATAACATTCTTTGCTGTTAATAAACCAGAATTAATCCATTTGATATTTTCATGGATCACATATTTTCACTGGAGTCCTTCTGGTTAAAAAGCAAACTTTTTAGAAAGTGACCAGTATCTTTTTATTCTTTGCATATTGTTTGTAAGTCAGCAATTTACTTAAATTTTATAAAAGTTTAGAGTAGACCTACCATGAACTTTATTCTGCTCTACTAAAGACAGATGAGTGGCAAACTCAAGGATTTTCAAGTATTCTATAGCATTCATAATAATAATAAACACATGTACATTTTTAAGATGTTATGTTCTTTAACAGATAAAAATGTGAGAATAAAATTATTTAGTTATTATTGATCAGGTATATTATTCTTATAATTTGTATGCTAAAATCATAACACTCTAGAAATGAAAACTATCCCAATATTAACTTCCTAACTTAATTGGAAAGGTTAGTTCTAGCCCTAGTTTGGTAGCCAATGACTTAAGATAGTGGTGTGTGGTCTAGTTGTTCTGTGCTATTTGCATTAAAATGATCATATCACCTTTACCTAGTACTTTGGAACCTGAAAAATTGCTTATGAAAGATATCATTAATTAAGGTGCCTTCAGCGTTAACATTACTGGAACCAGTGCTGGCTGATTTTTATTGGGTTTCAACAAGTTTTGATGTCTTCAGGTCATATTCACCTCCTACCTTCCAGGTGCTCCTGGTGAGGTAGATCTATAAAGGTTTTATAGACCAGAAACTGAAACTCAGAATGGAATGATTTGCCTCAGGTCAAATGGCTAGTCAGTGGCACAGCCTGGGGATAGAAGTTAGTGACATATTTCAAAAGCCATATTCCTTCACCATAGCTGTCACTGGGATATAGGTAGATTTTTGTTTGCTAAACTTGGCGACTACAAGAACAGGATTCTGAGAACCTGAATTTAAGCCTTATCTCCAGACAAAGGAATTTGCTAAAGCCCAGGAACTATAGTAAAAATGTAATACTCTCCTGATTCACTCCAGAGGAGAGAAAAGGTAGGTGGCTTAGGGCTTTGGATTATCTATTGGTGCAACCATGCAGTGAACTTCACTGAGTGACTCGTTTCATGGAGATCAGAAATTGTCCTTTTGCAATATTAATCGTTTAGTTCACTGAAACCCAGTCATTAGGGTCTTTTAAAAATTGTCTTTAAAATGTGTGTTTTTACCGCCTTTCATTGAATATTTATAAGTAATTATGTTTAACAGAATCTTAAAGGACTGTTTCACCTTATACATTGTCATTGGTGTGAGCAGTGAAATAAATGTGCCTCTATATCTTATTATCCCTGCTCTTGAAACTGAATATAAACATGGAGTCTGTTAGGTTTCTATTCCATAGGGAATTGTCCAATTATTTATGACAAGTACACTTGAATATGTGAAAAAAAGTTTTGATACATATTTGTTTACAATCAAATTATATGGGATTACAGTGATGTGAGAAAAAGATATAAAGTTGCATGATAAAACTATTGTTCATATGTCCTGATTTCTTATGGAAGCAAAATAATTAACCTGAATTAAACAAAAATAAATCCCTGCAAAATTAGCTCGAGAAATTCCAAAAGTTTAGAATTGATTAGTAGGTTTTTACTTGGTGACTTCATCCACCTTTCAAAAGTTGCTTCTGTTGGTTTGTAAAACCTCTGAAGTTGGCTCAGAAGAGTATGGTCAGTCTAAATCCATCTCCATGTCTACTTTCAGAGTCTGGAAGTGTTCCTGATACATGGTAGACACTGAAGAAAATGTTTGTTAAATTGGCTTGAAGGTGATTATTACCATTAAAATAATGCTAGGACACTGAACCAAAGACTTTCTTATGAAGGCTTGGTGTTTACACTAAGGAAAAAAATCTAAGCTTCGGAATCTGAGGAGGGAAGGAAATGTTGAGATATGTACAAAGGGACTTCAAAAAGTTAATGAAAAATTTGAATTAATGTGCAAATTTATTTGTAAGACATTTTAAATTATGCATAGATTTTTTTATAATAAGCATTTTACATTAACTTTTGGAAGACCCAATGTACACATACACCTGTATGCATATCCATCTGAAATTGTTCCTGTTTCTACTTCAGAATGTTTTTGAAAATTGACCAGATTTCTCCTTTACTTTAGCTTTAACTATGCCCATGAATCTCCCTCCACCCTGCAATTATTAGTCACTAGTTAATCACTTATTACCTACCAACAGTTAAACTAACATTCCTGAACCGATTCAAATATTTAATCAAAATGATCAGTTTGGATTTTGTGTGTAGAGAGACAAGAAAAATAATTCACAGTAGTCACTTTGAAAATGAATGAAAAACCAACGGTAGGACATTATGTACAATTAGGGAAGTCGAAGAGTATTTGCAGGAAAATAAGAAATTACTATTAGAATTCTAATCACAGACTAAAGTACTTTGTCACAAAGAAGACTCAAGTATGTAATAAAACAAGACATACTGGGAGACACTCCCATAACAGATACTACGTAAGATGGAAGAGCAAGTTTGACCAACATCCCTTTTAATTATATAAATATTTGAGGAATTCATTAACCATTTGAGTCCTGCTTGAGAATGATTAAACCCTTAGGCAGATGTGAATCAACTTTACTATGTGGAAACATTGAAGAAAACATTTATGAAAAATATCCAATTTCTGCAAATATAGGCCAATTAAAGCTTGAGATTTCATTTAAGAATTTTACTCTGCTGTTATACACACACACACACACACACACACACATACATACATACACACATATATATGATTTCTCTCTCCTCATTATTCATCTTCATAAGCAAAAGGAGATTTTTACTTATTGACATATTTCTGAAAAATCTAGCTTTTTTCCCAAAATTACACATTTTTTGCATAAATGTGCCTAATTACCTGAATTCAGTTTTGATTAGCAGTGTTAATTGATGCAGCTGTGGATGGTATCTGTTTACCTAAATTACCATGTGCAAACAGCAATATGTCTGGAAGTGAATATACCAAACTGAAAATACTAATTAACTAAGACAGATTGTTATTCAAGTCACATCCTGGAGCTTTCTAATGAAAGCCTAGATGTGTCAGGGCTTTATGATATTCAGACAGAAATGTCTATATTATATATGATTTCTAAATTTAATTCATAAGAACAGATGGGATGTCAGCCAGGGTTCTTCTTTCTTATTCTGGTATTAATATGAATATTTTACTCAACTGGAGATACATTCATGTGTGTGTGTGTGTGTTTTCTTTTTTCGGTAAGACACTTATCATGTGCTTTTATGATGTGCCAGCTCTGTATATCCAGACTCATCTATTTTTGACCAAATAGTCACAGATGATATGTACCTACTGTTCCAAAGATGATGCTAAATAAACCAGCTTACAAGTTTAATCAAATCAGCTGGTTAATTTAATAAGAGCAGAAAGGTTGGTTAAACATAGTTCAACAGCTTACCCTGACTAGTTTTTTTATCGGGTATTTTCTTTTTGCATTTCATATGAATAATAATAACAATACAAGTTTGATCCTAGGATCCATAAAATCAATGAGTAATTTGTGAGGCTGACTCATTACCTTCATATTACCTCACCTCTTTAATCATGCTTAAAGGGGTAGCAAAGCAGTGTTTATTTTCACATGCCTGTTTTTAATGTGCTACTGTCTTTTTTGTATCCTCAGTTCCCATTGCCTTTGTGCTAAAGCATGACTGTTTTGCGTAAGGATTCTCTCCAAAGAAAGTATTAATCTTTACTGTTTGCTGTGACACTCAGCACTCATTCATGGTGCTATAACTTAGAGGAACCCAAGGATTATGGTACAAATCCTGCATATCATATAGTGAAGAAATAATGGGCTCATATCCCTTTCCTAAAAGGCTGAATAACTGTGCTTAATGCATAATAAGTCTCTTCTTCCCAAAGGCTGTGAAAATAAGGCCTCTCGACTCAACCTTAAGAGCTTAAGATCCCCTATTAGATAGTTTAAGATGCCATGAGCAAAATGGGGATCGTTTTCATGATGCAAATTTGAACATAATTATAGTTTGGCATATTTAATTTAGGTTTAAGTGAGAATTATAATTACCAAAAATTGAATTATTTTAATTATGCTAATTTCTATCCCCAAAGTTTTGTGTAATTTGGATTCTCTAAGATAGGTTCAGATATAGCACAATTACAATGGTGTCTAACACTAAAAATAAGGAATTTGTGAAAATGACTGTGTTGTAATTACATTTGAGCTACAAAAAGTCTAAAGCGCTGTTAACAGACCCAGGAAAACATAAAATGCTTGAAGTACTTAAATCAAAAGTAGGAAATAAAGGACATCATATATTAACTGCTTGGGAACACTATTGTGTTCCATTTGTGTATCAATATGAATTATAATATGTTGTCATTATTTGCTGTTTAATCAATGAAACTGACCCCAATATTTTTAAATAAAATTCATGTTTGTCAGTTATTATCAT
Source organism: Tupaia tana (assembly GCA_026018925.1). Lineage (NCBI taxonomy): Eukaryota > Metazoa > Chordata > Mammalia > Scandentia > Tupaiidae > Tupaia > Tupaia tana. The sequence goes on from JAKSZU010000006.1 coordinate 201,951,745, forward strand.
TTAACAGTATACTTTCAGAAAAAGAGAAAAAAAATCATTTAAATCACCTTCAAAATTATTTTGCCTTGATTGTCATTTTGACATTACTCTTCCCAAAGGTACTTAATATGAAATACCTTTATTTTTGGAGGTAAAAACCTATAAGATTTTATTTCTTAATGGTTAAAGATGGCTTGCTGAATGTTCTGTGGATGATTTAAGAAAGTTTGATGTTATAGAACCAAAGTGTGTGAGTGTGTGTGTGTGTGTACATGCGCTTGCGCTCATACATGGTACATACATTTGTAAAATTGCCTAGGCAGGGAACCAGCAGTTAGCGTAATGGCTATGTCGCTGGACTCCCACGTAGTCGACCGCGGTTCGCGTCTCGGACCCGGTGGCTTACAACGCACGCCGGGCGCGTGTGCGTGCGTGCCCAAGATCCCGAGAGGAGAATGGAGGAGAAGGGATTGCGGCGTGACCATCCCCCCTGGGGGGTGATTTCTCGCTTTCTGTCTCTCTGTCTCTCTCTGTCTGTCTGGCGAGCGCACGTGCCCTATAGCAAAAAACCTCTCCAAAAAAAAAAAAAAAAAAAATTGCCTAGGCAGAGTTGAATTTATGCACTAGAGTGCACCAACCAGTTTGATTGTTGGGTATAATTACTTTTTGTTCTGCAAGGTTCACTAAGGTCTGCTAGATCTACTTTAAGACGAAGGAAAATCCTTCCTAAAAAGTATCGCTATTCTATGCCGTACAAATAATGTTTGGGACACTCTTTGCTCAGCATTAGTTTCTCTAAATATTTTAATAAAAGCTGGGAGGAGAGGTTTGTTTCTGCCTTACTTTGTTTTGTCTCCATGTTTAGATAAGAATTTGTTTTTCTGTCCAACTCTTTATTGATACGTGTGAGCATTGTTACACAACAAGTTATTAATAGGAAAACAGGTCAGGGAGGTCAAATCAGAAATGGAATTGTAGGGTTTTATCAGACACTCCACTGAATTGTCTTTAGGCAAATCACTTAACCTCCATGTGCAAATTAGTTAATTTTAAGAATAAATATAGCTATCTTTCTGACTTATTAAGGATTTATCACTTGTGCCCAGGGTTCAATGGCTCTGTAAATGAAGTGTATGAATCTTTTCTTTGAACTCTAATTGGCATGTGTGGGAGGCGAGTCTGACTGAGTTAAAGGCTGAAGGCCTTAATCCTTTGAAGAAATTTTGATTTAGTTTTATTACTTCTATGTATTGCTAATATATTCTGAGATTAATTTGACTCTAACTGATTCCTTTCCAGAGGATAGATTGTAGGCTTCCTGAGGGAAATCTACTTCTTTGTTAAAATCTCCCTTATCCCTTCACAGAACTCTCTCTCTGACAAGTGATGTGTACACAGTAGGGGGACTTTTGTATCCTTAGAGTAAACAGTGGTTACCAATGAACGAAAGCTATGGTTATTTGGTAACTCTCAATAATCTATCTCACAGGATAAAATGTGTTATCATTTAAAGCTTTGCAGACAGACCTCAATTCAGATTTTGCCTCCATCATCCTCTAGTAGTATGACTTTGGGGCATTTTCTTAACTCCTTTTGGCCTTAGTCGGGTAAATTGCAGAAGAGATATAATACCTATTTATTGTGATGTTATGAATATAACATATATAGCATACCTTAACCTAATGCCTGGCTTAAAGTTGATAATAAATAGGTATAGTTACTGTATTAAATATAGTAGCTCTTGTCAGAAATCAACAGAAGCAAGTAGATAAAATTTTAAAATGTGGCTTTTGTTAACTTACTTTAACTTTTATGCAATCAAGTTTTCTACCAGTATATACAGCCATTCCTCAACACCTGCCAAAGAGGATTGGCTCCAAGATCTCCTGAGGATACCAAAATCTGAAAATGCTCAGGTCTCTTATATAAAATGATATAGTATTTGTATATAACCTATGCGCAAACTCCCATCTATTTCAGATCATCTCTAGATTACTTACAATACCTCACAAGTTGTAAATGCTATTAAAATAGTTGTTATATTGTATTCCTATTTTTATTTATTTATTATTGCACTGTTATTATGTATGTATTTATTCCTACTATTTTTGATTCTTGGTTAGTAGAATCTGTGGAAATGCAGTCCATGGGTACAAAGGGTCATCCGTATATACAAACCTGTTTTGTCTAAGGTGTATATGTGTGTGTGTGTGTGTGTATGCTGATACGTATTAATTTCATAAGGACAAAATGAAATTCCTGGTTTCCTGAAAGTATATGGTGCTTACACTTCTGACTTTCTTGTTTTCAAGTAATTTCTACCAATTATGTAATACTTCATAGCTCAAAAATAATTCTGTACATATTATCATATGTGATCTTCATGTTATTAAGACAGAACAAGTGACATTACTTTCTTCTTTATGAACTAGATGCATAGAAATGTTAAGTGACTTCCTTAGTGTTTCTTACTGCAGGGAGGAACAGGGAAGTATGAAGGTAGGGGAATACACTGGGAGTCATTTTTCTTCACTGTCTAGAAATAGAAGTTAATGTTTTTCCATGGTATATTAGCAAATAGAGTCATTGGTACTGTTTAAGTATAGGGCCCTGGAATGAGAATATTAGGAAATTCAGGACATTGTACAGGTTTGATAATTGGGTGGATTTAATTTCTCTTCAACAAGCATTTATTAAGGTATTCTGACTCATTGCATTGCTTACAATTATCAAATGTTATTTCCACTGTTATTACAAAGGCTTATCTGGAAAGGAGCACACCAGGGTTGCAAAAGCTAGGAGCAAGATCTCCCTCAGGTCTAGGTAGAGGCCCAGAAATCTAAACATGAGAGAATGTCCGGTGATTTCTCAAGAAATTACCACAGAGAGCAACTTCCAGAAAAAAAAAAATCTGTTCTTTCTTCACATACGGAGTTTGTCACAGGAGAGGGAAAATGACTGAAGTCATTTTATCCATATAGGAAGTTTTGGGTTGGGTTAAAATATTTCACAGATTCAACAAATACCTTAAAAATATCTTCTATTTGTAAAGTATTGAAAAAAGGCACATTTGGAGACAGGTGGAGGCACACCACTAACACAATTGAGCTCACATGGGAAGTATCCGGGTTTGTATCCCAGGGCCTCCCTGAGTGTGCCAGGTAATGTGCACACCTGCCTATGATCTGGGCTGGCTGAGACTGGGAATGGATCACTGTGTGTAGTCCCTGTTGGTGGGTCCTATCTCTTTGTCTCTGTCTCTCTCTGGCTCATGGGAGAAGGAAATAAACTTAGAGGAAAAGAAAAAGGCACTTACAGAAAATACCAAAAAAAGTACAAGGCAAAATCCCTTCAAAAATTCTAAGTAACTGTTCTACCATATACCTATTATTGCCACAGCAATATAATTTAAATGCTAACTTCTTCCTCCTTTAATTCTTAGAATATCAAGGGATGGATTCATGTGTTTGTTCATTCATATGTTCATTCAATGAACACTCAGTCTTCCTTATACTTGAAGGATCATAATGGATAGTGCAATATGAATATGGACTTTGAAGTCCAATTGAGGTGGGGAAGATTAAGTGAATCTTCAGCTTTCTTTTCTATAAAATCGAGTTGGTCATAGTAAGATCCATATGGGAAGTAGTGATACTTGTACTTCTCATCGTTTGTGGCACACACACACACACACACACACACATGCTATCACTATTTTATGAAAGTGAATGCTGCTTCACTCAAGGGAAGTAAAAATAGTTGGAAAGTAGAAGTAAACATACTAAGAGCAACTTGAGAATTTTAATATGATGTGTAAGCAAATCTAACGATTCAGACTTCACAGGTCCTCAAAGAATTAAAAAGGGAAGGGCTTTTAGAGAAAGGTGAAACACTAGCAAAAGTGTTTTTTTTTTTTTCTTTTTAAAGAGATATTTTGCTATAGTGTGCATGTGCTTCCTAGAGAGAGAGAAGAGAGAGAGAGAGAGAGAGAGAGAGAGAGAGAGAGAGAGAGAGAAAGAGGATGAGAGAGAAAGAGAGTGAGAATGCAAGCACTCACCCCACCCCACCCCCCCAGGGCAGATGGCCAAGCCACAATCCCTCCTTCTCCATTCTCCTCTCAGAATTTTGGGCACACATGCACATATGCCTGGTTTGAGTTCCAAGCCATCAGGTTCAGGACTTGAACTGGGAGTCCAGCGCTTTAACCGCTATATTACCTGCTGGTCCCATGAAAGCGCTTTTTATACAATATTGTATCTAATAGATCTAGCCATATCTTTGTCCAATACTTGAAGCATTAGTCTCTCCCTGGAGACTAATGTTAATTTAGGAACCTACAACATCTGTGCAACTTAAATAGAACCAGAGCCCAAACCCAAAAGCACATAGAACATGATTCCCCATTCAGTGTGGCTATAGGACCTCATTCATTCCTGGGCTTTGATTAATGAGCTACATGGGCCTAATTGACACTGAGTTTGCCTTTTCAGATAGCACGCATGGTAGAGTTTTGGTATATTTGAACTTGTTCAGGGTTCTTATGTCCAGGAAGTCCAAATTAGATTTTTGTCATTAGCTTGTCAAGCTTGTCTTAAGCCCACTTAATGAGGTCTGCGGTGGAATGTCTTTTATGTTCTGTGGCCTTTATGCTCAGTCTCAGCTACTCTCAACTGTGTCTGAGACGTTAATGAAGTTACTGCAGTGCTCACTTGAGGTCTGCTGCTTTTGAAAACACACCTCGTATGTGTTTGGGTATTTAAATTCTGTTTTCTAGCTTTTAGGGTTTATATCTTCATGGTTCATTCAAGTGCTATGGAAATAAGACCAGATGGATATGACAACCAGCCATTCGGGAAATTTCATACACATTACATTTTAGAAAACCAGTGTACATATGTCTATCTGGATATGTTCATATGTTGGATTATTTTTGTTGCATCCAAATGGTTGGGATTTCAGTGAAGCAGTTATCTAGAATGTCAGCATGAGAATTCCTCTCAGGGGAAAGACAGGGTCTGCACTGAGCTTTTTTGTCAACCAGAGCAAAAAGTGGGGACAGGGAACATCTCCTTCTGCAACTTCCTAACTTCTTTTAGTATTCTTCATAGGACTCACCACTACAAGACATTTTATTATAAATGTGTTTATTGTCTACTATTCCATCTGAATGTGAACTCTACAAGGACGGGACATTTTTCTGCCCTGTTGAATAGTGTAGTGTCTGGCACATAGTAAGTACTCTCTGTGTGGTAATGAATCAATTTGCTATCACTGAGATAATGAAATGGTATTTAATTCCCTCTTGTGCTAAAGCCATCATAACAGAGAGGTTTTCTTTTGTCTCATAAATGATGAACATATGACTGTGAATAATAATGATGATGCCTAGCATTTATATAATGTCTTACTATGTGCCAGACACTGTTCTAAGCACTTTACATCCAATCCTGGCGAAAATCTTTGGATGTGGGAGCTATTATTCTATGTTATCAGTAGGGAAACCAAAGCACAAACACTACCTGACAGAGCTAGGATTCAGACACACCAGCCTGATCCTCACCGCATGTCATTAAAATGTGGCTTTTGGGTTTTAAACAGAAGGGTGGAAAAGTCTTGTGATGACTATCAATTAGGAAAAAAAAATCATCACATAATCACAATTTCTTAGTTCTGTGCTATTCTTAAATATCCTATTCAGTTCAACTCAGTGGTACAAGGAGAATTACTCTCATTTTGTTCTAAGAAATAGGAATCTGGAGAGACAATTGCTTTTTTTATTGATATCTCTTTATTGATTTGCTACCTACTTACATTGGTATGGAAAAGGAAACAGAAGAAGAGACTCAATGATTAGTGCTGTAAATAAGTACTCTGCATTTCTGAGCTAGTTAAAATACTGTGTTAACAAGCCCAGAGCGTATTGTCAAGCTAAATGAAAAAATTGGAATTGGGGATTTGATCTTGGCTTATGCATAGTGACTCAAGTTCATTCTTTCTGGTATAATTTAAGATGGAATAATTAGATTTCAAGTTGAAATGAAAACACCTCATAGTCCCAGCCCAATATGGGTTTGTTTCAGCTAATATTAAAATTAGTTTATATACCTAAGTATAGAACCCCATGATAATGTAGGCTTTGTCCCAGGTGCGTACTGAAAGGCAATGGAGAAATCAAAATAGAATTGTAAATACCCTAAAAAGTGGGAAACAATATCCAGACACATAGGTAATCAGGAAGTGGATAATAAATAGAATATGATAGTTGACAAATCTTTAGAAGAATGGCACAAATTTCAGAAAAAATTTACAAAAATGGGATACATTTTTGTACTGGGAGAATGGGGTTCCATAGCCAGAGATACCATATCCTCACTAGAATTGTGAGGTATTTCCATTACTTGCTTGAAATCTTTCCTTGTTCATTCACACAGCAATATTATTTTACCAATTCATTTCCCTGCCAACTCCTCTAATCATCTGGATGTCCCAACCAATTTTCTTGCAGCCCTTTTATTCTGAATTAATCAATCCCATGAAATCCAATGTAAAATTGCAAGAACTTTATTTTGAGTTTATGTAATCCTATTGATTTCTTCTTATAAAATTTCATTTATGTTATGCAATCTTGATATTACCTAATATGGTATGATATCAATTCCTGCTCTCACTAACTTGAATGAGATAATTAATGTAAAATGTTAGGCAATATTAAGGATATCATAACAAATCTCAGTAAATGACATCCATTATTAGGCATCTATTATCTGTAAACATATTTAAATTCATGGGAAGAGAATTAAAGAAATATATTTTATATAAGCTCTTTTGGATACCCTCATGATTTTTCCCTTTCAGGGTCAGGTCAACAAAATCATATGTTGATTTTACTCTCTTGAACTTCATCATCATAGTCTCTTTCCTAATACTTTTCCTTTCATATATTATGAACCAGTTGATTCTCATCAATGATCATTACCACCATGAGAACCATATATGTAAGATATACTGCCAATATTTACGAGTAGTTTACAATTTATTAGCATCTTCCCATATGGGCTTTCCAAACCTGTGATAGTTGACACTGAAAATACAGAGGAAATAAATAAATGATGGACTTAGTGTGGAACAGGCCTAAGATTCCAAGTCAACTCTTGGGTTGTACATTACTATGATTCGTGAGAGATTTTGAGGGTTATTAATGCTGCAGGTAATTTTTAGTAACTCTTGCAGGCTTGTCTTATCTTTAGAGAACAAATGTTTAAACCTAGTCACTTACTAAGCTTGACTTTGAGGAATATGGATATTATTTCCCATGTCTTTTCTCCTATCACTTTCAGTGAGTGTCTTTGGTAAGTGTTTCTAGACATTGATTTCTAACTACCCCTAAGCTCTCATAGCAGGGAGATAGGCAAGAAGTAATCAGATATAGGTCTGGAAATACTTGCTTTTTCATAAGAATTGTTACATGGCAATGACAAAAATATGACAGGTCATAGAATTTGACGAGGAAAAAATATCCTAGGGATAAACAAGTCCTGCTCATAATGTGCTATTATAACACTGCAGCATTACCTATCACTCCACATAAATATGTCTAACAGCTTGAGAACTAAAGTGCAGAGGGATGGGGCACACTTTTTATAAATTATTTGTGTCACTGGGTGGGATGAGCAATGGGAATATGCCAGTTTCTTATTTCAACCACAGTTCACCAAGTGACATAAACATTCCAGATAACTGAAAGGACTCATCTGTTAGTACAATTTTGAGTGCTTAGTTATCATAGACACAAGAGGAAGCAGGAAATGTGAGAGGATGATTTAAATAGAACTGGAGAAGATATGCATCCATCATTATAATAAACTGACTGTTGTTATTTTTCTTTGTATATCCAAAATTTGAATGTAATTTTCATCTTTCAAGGGCTTATATCTTAGACAAGTGAGTATTGCAATTTGGCTGACTTTTTAGATTTCTCGTCATTTAAGAATATTTTTAAAACACTTTTTTGATAGATGAGAGATTTAATCTTTTAAGTTTGTGATTTTAATCAAAAAAGTGTGGGTGCCAAAGCATATTTTTGTGACTTTGACTATTTTGTGGTGGTGTAAGGTTAAAAATTTTTGACAGATGAAAATTTGTGTATATTATGGTATGCAATATGATGCTTTAAAATATATAGACATTGTAGAATGATTCAATCACATTGCTATATTTATTACCTCACATACATTTTTTAAAAAATTATTTTATTTAACTTTATTTATTTTATTTTGACCAAAGAGGGATAGTGAGAGAGAAAGAGAGAAAAAGTGAGAGAGCAAGCCTCCAGGTCCAGGACTCAAACTGCGGTCAGCCATGTGGGGGTCCAACACCCTTAACCATCCCACTACCTGCTAGCCCCGTCCTCATATACATTTTTTAAAAGACACTTAAATTCTAGTTTCTTCATATTTTCGAGAATGCAATATATTGTTTTAACTACAATCATCATGTTGTACAATGAATCTCTTGGACTTAAATCTCCTAACTGGAATTTTGTATTCATTGATAAATGTCTCTCAACCCCCCCCCCCCCCCACTGTCCCCTGTCTCTCTCCACTCTCTACTTTTATAAGTTCAAATTTTTAAGATTCCACATATAAATGAGATTTTACAGTATTTGCCTTTCTGTGCCTGGCTTATTACATTTAACATAATGTTCTTTAGTGTCATCTATGTTGTCACAAATGACAGTATTGCCTTCCCTTTTAAAGGCTGCATACACATGCATGTGTTTTCCTCATTCAATCACTTGTTGATAGACACTTAAATTGATTCCATATTTTGACTATTGTAAGTAATGTTGCAGTGACCGTGGGAGCACAGATATTCCTTCCAAGTGCTGATTGTATCCTTTGAGAGTATATATTCAGTAGTGGAATTGGTAGATCATATGGTAGTTCTATTTTTAATATTTTGAGAAACTCCTATATTGTTACCAAAAATAGGTGTACTAATTTACATTCCTATCAACAATATGCAAGTATTCCCCTTTCTATACCTCTAAAATAATACTTACCTTTTGCCTTTTTGATAATAACCATCCTAACAAGTGTGTGGTGATAACTCATGTGGTTTTAGTGTTTATTTCTCTGATAACTAGTAATGTTGAACATTTTTTTATATACCCATTTGCCATTTTTGTATATATCCTTTTTAAAAATAATTATTTATTTTTAATTTTATTTATTCATTAATTAATTTTAATTTGACCAGAGAGAGACAGAGAAAGAGAGAGAGAAAGAGAGAAAGCGAGAAAGCAAGTCAACAGGTCTGGACCTGGAACCATGGTTGGATATGTGGGAGTGTCCAGCACCTTAACTACCATGCCACCTCCTGGTCCCACATTTTTTTAATATATATTTTTTATGAGAAATGTCTATTCAGTTCCTTTGTCTACTTTTTAATCAGATCTTAATTGTCTTATTGAGTTTTTTGAGTTTCTTACATGTTTTAGATATTAACCCTTTAGATATAGAGTTTGAGAGAGTTTATCTGTCTATAGATTGTCTCTTCATCCTGCTGATTATATTCTTGCTATTCAGAAGCTTTTCAATTTTATGTAATTTCATTTGCTTATTTTTTGCCTTTGTCGGCTGTGCTTTTGTGGACATATCTAACAACTCATGTCCCAAACCAATGTCATGGAGCTTTCCGCTATGTTTTCTTCAGTAGTTTTAGTTTCAGGTTTCCTATTCTTGACTTTAGTCTATTTAGAGTAGATTTTTGTGTATGGTGTGAGATTGACTCTAATTTCATTCATTTGCATGTGACTTCAATTTTCTCAACCTCATTTATTGAAGTGATTGCCTTTTTCCCATTATGTGTTCTTGGCATCTTTGCTAAAAAAAAACAGTTGACTGTAAGTGGGTGAGATTATTTCTGTGGTCTTTGCCATGTTTCATTAGTCTATATGTCTGTTTTGATACCCATACCATATTATTTTAATTACTGTAGTTTTCTATTTTATTTTGAAATCAGGTAGTATGATGTTCCAGCTTTGTTCTTTGTGCACAAAATTGATTTGTTTTTTGAGAGTTTTTGTGGTTCCATATGAACTTTAGGATCTTTTTGCCATTTCTGTAAAAATGTCGTTGGAATTATGACAGGGATTGTACTGAATCTGTAGATTGCTTTGAGTATTATAATTATTACACTAATTCTAATCTATGAACATGTAATATCTCTCCATTTAAGTATTTGTGTCCTTTTCATTTTTTTACATAAATATTTTGTCATTATTTTGAGTAGAGACCTTTCACCACCTTGGTTAATCTGTTTGTAAATAACTATTTTATATTTTGTAGAGATTGTAAATGGAATGAGTTATTTGATTTATTTTTTCAGCTAGTTCATTGTTAGGGTATAGAAATGTTTCTTTTTTATGTTGAGTTTGTATTCTGTAACTTTATTTATTAATCTAACAGATTTTGTGGAATCTTTAGGATTTCCTACATATAAAGTCATGTTTTGTAAAGACAGAAACAATGTGACTTATTCCTTTCCTATTTATATTCAAAACACATATTTTGACCACATAGAAAAACAAATGAACAAAAGTCTCCCAACTGAATTTAATGGAAACTGGTTTGGAAAAGTTTAATTTTTAATTTACTCATTGCAAACTCTAGTATACTCTCAGATCTTACAGAAGAAATTCTGGGAAGAATGATTTGGGAATATCAACAAAGTAAAAACTAAAAAAAAAAAAAAAAATTAAAAAAGAAAGAAAAGATTTTAGAGTTTGTAGAAAGATAGACCTGCCCATTTTCTGCTACTCACCTCAGATGGTTTTAAACTCTGAAACATGACTATAGAGCAAACAAATACATTTGCACATTATTAGCCTTAAGACAAGGCCTTCTAGATGATTAAATTCTTAAGGGAAAATTGGTAGAGCTTCAAATCCTTTTGAATCCAAAGACATGTTTTCCTTAATCTATGACTGGCATAGAAAGTTGATAATCCCTTTTGTATACATACATATTATTTGGTTTGTGAAACAGTCTCTTTCCCTTGATAACTAGAAAAGTCTCAGAAAGCATATTGAAGATCAAAATATTTTAAATGGTGGGACCAGCAGTTAGCGTAATGGCTATGTCGCTGGACTCCCACATAGTCGACCGCGGTTCGAGTCCCGGACCCGGTGGCTTAAACTCACGCCGGGCGCGTGTGCGTGCGTGCCCAAGATCCCGAGAGGAGAATGGAGGAGAAGGGATTGCGGCGTGGCCATCCCCCCTGGGGGGTGATTTCCTGCTTTCTATCTCTCTGTCTCTCTCTGTCTGTCTGGCGAGCGCACGCGCCCTATAGCAAAAACCTCTCCAAAAAAAAAAAAATATTTTAAATGGTGTAGTGTTTAAGGTACTAGATTCCACATGGCTGACTCAGAGGTTCAAGTCTCTGACCCAATGACTTGAAAAACACACCAGGCGCGTATGTGTACATACCCAAAATCCCAAGAGGAGAGTGAAGGGATTGAGTTGTGGCCATCCCCCCTGGGGGGCAACTTCTTACTTTTCCTCTCCGTCTGTCTCTAACCAGAGAGCATACTGGCCTATACCATAAGTAAGTAAGTAGGTAAATAAAACTTTAAAAAATATCCTGAAAACCAAAGAAAGATTAGCTTTTACTTTACTTAGGATATATGTGTTTTTCTAAATATTTTATTTTTTAGACTATCTCAGAGAATCATAAACTAAGCCTCTAAGAACCAAGTAGAAGTTAAAGGGAATTCAACAGAATGCTCTGTGCATGTGTCTGTCTCAAGATGTAGGCTCAATGATGTACGTTTCAACATAGAAAGGTCAACCTAGGACCATCACCCCGTGTTCATGCAGAATAGCCAAACTTTATCAGCAACATGTTTTTCACAAACTTTGTGAGACAGTTTATTGGTTAGGAAAATATAACTATGAAGGGTTTTCTTTCTTAGTGTTTCCCCTACCCCAACTGCATTACTATGTGTCAGTAGAAGGTGAATTATTGGTGATGAGATATGAACATCCAAGAAATTGGTAGCAATGAATGGAAATGGAACTATTGAAATACATGCAGGTATAAGGTAATGACGGCTTGGTTCAGAACCTAAATACCACTGGAAGAAAAAGTCAAGTGACACAAACGAAGTGGGATTTTTTCTATCTCTACAGAAATTCAGTACTTTGTAATAAATGTTTCTATTCTCACTTCATATGCCAAGAGATGGAAAGACATATTTGTTAAGTAATTAGCATCTAGTCAAAAGTTCAAAGCTCTAAACACATTGAAAAACTTGAAGGGTATTGTTGGAAAATCATCCTTTTTGGTGTTCTAAATGCTGTGACAGCCATTAAAAATAAATATTAAAAGAAACAAAATTATGTACATGGTGTTCAGATATGAGGAAATTGTGTTTTAACAATTCAACATGAGGCTTGCTTAGGAAATTTATCTGTATCAAATAATTAAAGGTGTGTTTAGCAATTTTTTACCTCCTGTAAGTCACATAAAATATTCATGGATTCCTGTCAGTGGTTCCAAAGTTAAATTTAACAACCCCATTCTTCAACCCATGACATAAAATATTTCGGCAAAATCTCTATTTTCTTGACCTTATTATTTCCAGTGCAATTTGTACTGTTCCATAATCTCATGCCACCATGGATCTAGACATTCCATCATATTTTGTGGCATTTCTCTTTAATAAATATCTAGGGGTTATACATTCATCCACATGCATGCAAAATGTGGATTAGTAAGTGTTTGGCTTAACACGTGCTAGAATAACATAATTATGGTGCCTTTGCTAACACTGTTGAGGAAGTTGAATAGAGTTACCTTTATGGAGCATCTACTGTATTTCAGGTAGTTTTATGTTGATACCCTCTAATTGTCCCAAAAACCCAGGAAAGTGGACAAAATTATCACCACTTTATCAAAGAGGAAAACTGGAACTAATTGTGTTAAAACTTTCCCAAGGTTATCCAGATCAGATTAGTAAATGAGGGTTAGTCTGCAGGTTCAAAACTCTGGGCCAGCCTGGAAACACTCTGGCTGTTTGCATGTGGGTGCTCATTCCTGAGGAGCTAGAGGACTTGGGAAAGGGGATTGTGATGTGAGATGACCCTGTCAAGGGAACTTCTCTCTCTCTCTCTCATATAAATAAATAATTAATAAATAAGGATGACTCCCAGAATCATATTCTTACTATATCACACCACAATATTCTATCTTACTCTCTCTTGACAGGCTGTACCAATTCAAAATGTAAAAAGGAGTCAATAGTATTTAAAGTTTATTGTTAAAAAAAAAAAAAAACATAAAACTCTTAAGTCCTGTCCCACTTTCCAATTAAGGCTCTTCAATCCTTTAGGTATTTGAATAACTAAGCCTGGCATTTCACATACTATATAAGGGCTAGGGAAACAGAAAGGTGGAAAAAGGAGGGAAAAGAGTAAAAAAAAAAAGAATGTTGTGTCTGTCTATTAGGTGGTGACTCTTAAGAAGAAATAAAAGAAAAATACTCATTTTCCTTATATATACACATACACACACACATACACACATATGTATACATATTTATACATATATACATATGCGTGTGTGTGTGTATATGTGTATATATATATTCCTGTTAGAAGGAAAAAAGGTGGCATGAATGAAAGGCAAGTAGAGAATATTGATGTGGTGGTAATGAGCAGAACAGCTGGGGAGTTGTTTCTCCGCCTCGCTGGTCATCCCACCCTTCATTGAACGAGATATTCTGTTTGGCTTTCAGGCTATGGTTGTCATGTGAGAAGGGTATGTTAATTTCATATTTTCTCATAGCTTTCTTTTGGGGATAAGCATTTGGTCTTCTGCTGTTTATTATTTCAAAGGCATCTATATGCTAATATAGCTTATGCTAATTATTTCCATGTTTGGCCCTTAGGTTATGTTTCATTTCACCCACCAAGGAGTATCATTTCTCATGAAAACTTTCAAATTTGATTTTAAAAATTATTCATAAAAATATAAGCCATGCTATCTCCCAATGTAGGAAAGAATATACTCTGGAGAATTCTATAATTCACGGAAAATGGGCTGGGATAACATTTGGTTTCTCACGCTACCAAAATCCTCTTGAGAAAGACAGCCAGGTACATAAAATATTTAACATTGTGGCAATTGAAATGTTGCAAGAGTGATTAAAATAAAAAAATCTAATAATAGCTTTTTAGAAATCAGAAAATTGCTGTGTTTGATCTAGAGAGAAGAAAGAAAATGTTGTTTTCATTCTACATGGCATCTGAGGTGTGTTAACTGTTGCTATTGCTATAAATACAATATTTTAATTGTATGTCATTGTTCCTTAGCATCATTTACAATAAGTTAATTATAATTACATTAATTCTTGAAGCTGAGCTTGTGCTTGAAGGAAGAATCTGTTAAAAAAGAGATATCTTATGATAAGCTATCTTGATGTTTTCTTCTAGTGCTTTTAATACAGAATTTTTTTTTTAAAGTTATAATTTATTTTGAGAGCAGGTTGTTATTTTTTTTAAAGGGAGTTAACCAATTAACCTGTGTTAAAGATATTTTTTCAGGCATCCTCTTGAAGATAACCAGTGCTTAAAAACTAGTTTTTTGATGAGATATTAAACCTTAGATTACTTTGGAAGGTAGTTTATACTATTCCCTTGATTGGGAATTGGACTCCTTTAGTTTCCAAGCACTTCAGAAGTGCAAAGAAAAGACCCCATTTTACACTCCTCTATTATTCTCTGCCCTACTCTATGCTTAAGAAAAGTAAGAAGGCAGTAACACTAGGGGTTTCGTACTTCAGATTTAAGCTCATTTTATATACCAATCTAATCTTTACTTATTCCTCTCTTCACATCTCAGTAGCTGCTTCTGATTTACTTTTTTTTTTTTAAATGAGTTCACTTCCAGACCTCTACAGTAACTTTATTCTGTAAGAAGAGCAGCCTGGCTGCTGGTATTTCTTCTCTTGGCTCATTGTAATGCCTCTTGAGCTCAAAAACAGCTTTGTCAGTAGGAGAGTTTGCTTTCAGGGTTGGAATAAAGTCTCCTTTGGAAAGGGGGGCCTTACACATAAACCAGACTCTCCAGACTGAAGGGAGATCAAGTGAGCCTATGAAAGGCAGGTAAAGACAGGTACTTGGACAATATATCCTGGGACTGTGGACCTGCATTTCAACACTTATAGTCATGATTTCTCTATTGAACAGGAAGAACCATTGTTGGGAATATAGCTGGTAAATTGGTTAAAATAAATAATTACCAAATAATGGTAACATATCGCATTTTGTCAAATTTTGTCACTATGTTTGGTACATTCTGTCGCAATAAAATATCTGCAATAGTTTATTGCTAAACTCTTCTGACCCATCATTACTTTTTTAGTCTCCTTATTTGCCTTCAATAATAACAGAATAGCTACATAATTTCCCAAGTCAAGTTATATTTGGAGAAAGAATGATTGAACTAACACATTTGACCTTACTGAAGTCTCAGCTAAGGAGAACTTTTCTCGTCTTGCTCATTTTTGAACATAATTCAAAGATAATAGAAATGGAAAAGCAATTTGTGTCCAACTGGATTCCGGAATTTATTAGGTACTGGTGAATCATGCACCTTGTTTAAGGAGACTTCAATATTATTTTTTCTACAAACTAAGTTCCAGGAGGGTGGGGAAAATGTCTATCAATTGTTAGCTTGTAGGTCTGGAAGGTGAGTGCAGTTTGTGGAATTTTAGCAAAGGTTTGGTGCATGTGGCTCAGTCTATAGGAGCCATGAAATTTGTTCAACAGTTTCAGAAATGCCATATACCCTAAGGGCATTGGCATTCTTGGTCCTACAATGCCCATGGAACACAGCGAAACACCTGATGTTTTGAAAAAATAAAGACTAGAGTAAGATCAGGCTGGATTTGAGTCCCAGCACCAATTCTTAGTAGTTTTCGGACCTGGATGAATGAATTCTTGGCCTCCTGGAGTATTATTTTCCTTATGGGTGATATCTAGAGAAAAAGAATTACATTTACTTAAATTGGTTATCAAGGTTAAATGAGATGTTATATTTACATGGTACCACAGATAGTAAATGTTCAACTCGTGGTCATTATAACTATTATCATTGTTATTTTTTAAAAGAATTATTTTATTTAGCTTAATTAATTTATTTATTTACATATTTTATTTGACCAGAGAGGGACAGAGTGAAAGAGAAAAGAAAAGTGAGAAAGCAAGTCACCAGGTCTGGAACTTGAACCACTGTCAGCCATATGGGAGTCCAGCACCCTTAACCACCATGCTACCTGCCAGCCCTGCATCTATTATTATTATTATTTTTAATAGTAATAATTCTTTTAGAATTGCAATTATCATTAATGGTATAAATGGTTACACAAGGTTATTTCCTTTTCACAGAATTTATCCTCATGGAGAAAGTAGTGAAAATCAAAATCATTAAACAGCTTTTCTGCTAGTAAAATAGGGTCTATAGAAGTAAAGATATGGAAAACTTCAAGGTGTAAATGTTATTCACAGGAGTCCTACACATCATCATAGTTTCAGTAAATACTTAAAAAAAAAAAATAAAAAACCTAAAGTTCTCCATAATGTAGAAATCTAAAAATTCAGTAAATTTTATGGCTTGTACCTCACTAGTGCTAAATATACTGTTAGAAGAAAAATTTCAGTTACAAGCTCGATATTTCTACTCCCTCTGCCAAGAATCCAGATGTCTAGCTAATGAACTTTGTTTTTTATTTTTTTGTCCAATTACCTAATATTATGAAAGGTCACTCTGTGATTAGCTTCTTGTGTTGCTGGAATGGTGGATTTGTTGATTACAGGATATGGTCTGAAATTCCTGAATTGTAAGGTATGGAATGGATTAGAATGAAGGCTTTCTATAGGAAAAGACATCTGGCTGATTTAAAAGCTCTAACAAGGGAAAAGCAGATGGTTACGTCTCTGGACTCCCACATTGTTGACCACGGTCTGGGTCCCGGATGTGGTGGCTTAAACTCATGCTGGGCATGTGTCCATGGGTGCCTAAAATCCCAAGAGGAGACTGGAGGAGAAGGGATTGTGGCATGGCTATCCCCCGTAGAGGGGTGGGGGTGACTTCTTGCTTTCTGTCTCTCTCTCTGTCTATAGTGAGTACACATGTCCTATAGCAAAAATCTCTCAAAAAATAAACTAAAATAAAAACTCTAGTGAGCAGCCAGGGCATCTTCATGGGGCCAGAGCATTATGTCAAAGCATGCAACCAGATCTCAAGGCCATTTAAAAGTTTCAGCCTTGCTGCTAAACAAGAGAAGAGTAAGTAGATTTGTGTTTAAATATTGTGCTTAGGGACCAGCAGTTAACGTAATGGCTATTTCGCTGGACTCCCACGTGGTCGACCGTGGTTCGAGTCCCGGACCTGGTGGCTTAAACTCACGCCGGGCGCGTGTGCGTGCGTGCCCAAGATCCTGAGAGGAGAATGGAGGAGAAGGGATTGCAGCGTGGCCATCCCCCCTGGGGGGTGATTTCTCACTTTCTATCTCTCTGTCTGTCTCTGTCTGGCGAGCGCATGCGCCCTATAGCAAAAACCTCTCAAAAAAAAAATATTGTGCTTAAAAGAAAAGAAAAAATAATAAAGACAAAAAGTGCTGCAAATGCTTGCTAACAAAGATTCTTACTGTATATATGTTTTATTTAAAGCAAAAAGGGAAATCTTTATCTTTGTATTCGGAAGGACTCCAATGGCCACAGAGCCTCCCATAAAATAATATCTTGAGTGGATATTTATGTTTCATTTAATTTTCACATTATGTATTTCCCCCCTCATGAAGCCATGCCTGCAAAAGTTATGCTGACAAATAATTGACACACATACCTGCTTGAATTTTATGATTTTTCACGTTAAAATTCTCCCT
Organism: Tupaia tana; assembly: GCA_026018925.1. Lineage (NCBI taxonomy): Eukaryota > Metazoa > Chordata > Mammalia > Scandentia > Tupaiidae > Tupaia > Tupaia tana. The sequence goes on from JAKSZU010000006.1 coordinate 201,969,674, forward strand.
TGGATTACAGTGCAATGTTATTTACTTTTCACAGTTTTTAGTATGTAGTAGAGGCTAAGTGAATGACAATTAAAAGAAAATAACCTCGCTAGACTTGTAGCGATATTTCACTAGATTTTATTTCCATTCTGTCAGTGTTCAGTGAAGTTCGTGTAATTTCTCCATGAATGGGTAAGATTTGGAATTGTTCACAGTCACAGGTGAGAGAAAAAAGAGAGATTTTCATTTATAAGATTGCCTTTCTGTTATCTATTGGTCTTGCCTCCCAGACTGTCTGTCTGTCTCAGGAAAGCAAAGTCAATAAAAATGATTAGGGTTGGCATCTCACAAATGTAGACCCTTAAACCATGAAGCAGTAATGCTGTGCAGGAAATATTTTTCTGACCTTTTCAAATTGCATCCAACTGTCTCGGGAATTTCTCAGTGACTAGAGGTAATAAGGTTCAATCCGTTTTACTGGCTGGCTTCAAATTTAGTTCCTGCGAAGCTCTAACTTATCTATTCTTTGCATCTTGGCCCTGGCATCCATTCAGCACAGAAATCCATGCATCTAATCTTTTTTCCTCTTCTCAGGTTTTTTCTAAAAGATCACGCGGTGAATCTACAACCACAACTCTTCATTTATTGCGCTCTTCAAAACAAAACTATTAGCAGAAGATTAGTGAGCATGTTGTCTTTTGAGAAGCCCTTGTTGAATTAAATGAGCTTTTAGATTTCATCCCATGTCATTGATATATCTCTGTTTTAAGCAATATGATTTATGCCTCAGTAATTTTTATCATATAAAGCTTTTTAAACTTAACCATACCACGAGCATGCTCTGGAATATTTAAAAAGCAAAAATGAGTTAATTTATTTGGTTTTAAAGTAATTTGGGTTTTTTTGTCCAAGTCTGAATGCAATAGATATACTCTTCCAGTAAGAAAGAGCATCCCCTAAGTATGACTTGCTATAAGCTGGGTGGCCCCATTCTTCATCATGTTTCCTGAAAGAAAACAGGAAAGAAAAGCTGGGAATACATTTCTTGTCCTCATGAAAGTGCTGGATGTCTAGAAGCCTTGACAAGAGGTTAAAAAGATCTTCTACCTTTTTGTATTATAGCACCTCCATTAGAATGTAATTCTGGGGAGATGCACGTATTTCCTCATTTGTAGGACAAACCAAACTCAATAGCGTATTCTGTTGTCATATTCTGTTGTCATATTCTGTTCCATCCATTGCCATAGTACTGACTTCTGCAGAAGAGATTAGAATCTTGGCTGGGATTTTCTGTGGTCAGTGAGCTTGGAGTCTTGTTCTGGCTTGGAAGGCATGTTTATGGGCAAACAGCCTTCAGGAGCAGAGACTCTTTTTAAGCTGCCTTCTGAAAGTATGTATCATACACCATTGTGGAGTTTGATCATCATAAGGTATTTGGCTTAATAAAAGTGAGATCATTTCATATAACCCTATTTTAGAAATAGGCTTGGGGGAATGAGGTGAACATACTCTTTAAAATCACATTTGTTTCTTAAGAGAAATTGAATATGTATATGCAAAAGCTCATCTTCATAATATAACTTATCTTTCCATTAAAAAATTAAATTTTTTGGTGAAAGTAAAAATAAGACGTATGAAGTTTGTTTAACCATAAGCTGCTAGCGACCAGCAGATGACATAGCGGTAACCTCAGTAGTTTCCCACATGACCAATTGTGGTTTGAGTCCTGGACCTGGTGGCTTCAAAATCATGCTGAGCTCATGTGCGTATGTGCCCAAGATCCTGGGAGGAGAATAGAGAAGAAGGGATTGCTACCTGGTCATCCCCCTTGGTGGGTGAGTTCTCACTTTCCCTCTCACTCTGTCTGTCTCTCTCCAGCAGTGTACACACCCTAAGGCAGAAAACTTAAAATAATAAATAAATAAAAAGCAGCAGCTGCTATTTTGTCATTTGAAATGTAATCCATCTTGATAGTAGAGTCACAGTTCTGATGCTGTCATTTTATAACCTGAGTAGTGTTAGTTAGCATTTTATTTATTTATTTATTTATTTATTTATTTATTTATTTATTTATTTATAAGAGATTTATTTACTTACTTATTTGGCAGTTTTGCAAAGTCAAATTGACCCAATATTTGCAATGCAGTTTTGTGATTTTATCCCAGCTGGGAAAGAGTGAAGACTTCCAACTGGAGTCACTTAAAGCAGTTGTTTCTTTAGTGAAGTTACAGTACAGCTAAGAGGTGGTTCGTGCAGCTGTGTGTATGCCTGCGTGGGTGTGTGCCATGTGTGAGATGTGCACACTAACTTCAATTTGGGATCAAAAGGTAACAACCCCCCCCCCCCACGCACACACCTAAATGGATTCTAGTTTCTCCCTGTGGATGTCATCTCTTAGTAAATTGGACACTTGGCTATTCCTACTAAACTCTTTCAGAACAGAAAGGGCTTGCCAGTTGACTCTAATCATTGTGCATTTAGTGCTTCTTCTTTCTCATTTCTAAGATGTATCATCTTTTCTACTCTTCCAGGCCCTGGAAGTGAAATAAAGTTAATATTCAGACTTTCCATTGTCATTGCAAAGTGGAAGAAAGGAATGAGGTTGTGTGAGAATTGTATTAGGTTATTTTGCTTTGCTTGGTGTTCTTAAGAGTTTGGGGAATGTCTGTGGCATTAATCAGGACCTTTCATATAGAGAGACACAAGGGGAATAGGATATCTAGTTAACAATGCCAACGATAATATTGGTGCTTTCTTATTGGATAACTACTATTTATAGGGTGTATCATTGCTAACTCATCCCAGGAGCCCAATAAGACAAGCATGACTATTCCTGATATAAAGAGGGAAAAAGTAAAACATAGAGAAGGGGACTGATTTTGTAAAGAGAATTATTTTTGTGTAGAAAGGGATGGATAATCAATCCATTTGTTATTTTCAGTGGTTTTTTTTTTTTTTTTTTTACATTTCTTCTCTTTTTCTTCCTTTCTTCTCTTCCTTCATTATGTCCTCTTCCTCTTTCTTCTTTGTTTCTCTCTCTTTCTTTTTCTTAAAGAGAGAGTAGCATGAGGCAGTAGATTTGACTGTTCTGTTAGATCTTCTTCAGCAAGACAGCCATCCTTTCCTTCTTTGTTATAGAGTTGCTTTCAGTAAAGCCACTTATTTAATTATTCAGAAAGTTCAAAAGGGTCAAGAGTTCTGGCTAGTGTTTTACAGTATCATTGCATACTTTTTTTATTATCTTAAAATAATAATACAGGTGACAAAAGATGGTGATTATATATTGTTCTCACAGGTTCACTTTCAATTCCTTCTAATCTATCTTTTGTCAGTGCTAATAACTGTCTAGGGTAAAAGGGGGAAAGGAATAGATTGAGCAAAGCAGATGTTTAAAGGTATTATTGTGGGGAGCCCAGGAAAACCTGCTTCCATAAAAATGATGTGTTTCTACATAAGGATATCCAGGAAATTAAATTTCTTCAATATACAACTGAGATCTTCTTTCTTTTATTTGCCTCACATATCAATAATACAAAAATAAACATTCTTGATTGCCAAAGCAGGCTTGTTATTGTGACATTAGCTCAATGGAGATATCGATGCATGGGGATTCAATTTCACTCTTCTAGCGATGCCTAATACACTTCAATTTGTGTCTCAGTGAAAGGACTTGGTTATTTATTCCCGGTAAACTGGGCTTCTCATGTTGCCACAGCATCACTTAGGCTCCTGATACTGAGGCCAGCAACCTGATGGGGCCTCATTTGTTCCCAGGCATATCAGAAGAGAATTGATTCGAATCTAAACAGAGTTCTGGAATTGCAAAAGCTCTGCCACCCCTGTTCACTGCAAATATATTCCTCTAAGAGTGGGTGTTCTGAGAATTTGGTCTGCATCTCTCACTTGTGATAAATATCCTGTTTTTGACCACTTCAAACAGAATGATAATGGGAAGGCAGTGAGGTTTTTAGATGCAAATATAATTTCCAGGATTCTGTCTGTCTCTCTCTCTTCCTTGATATATACCTTGGGTCTGGGATCTCTTGAATATGCATGTGAGCTCAGCCCAGGGGTCCTGAAAGACTTTATGTCTTATACAAGGCCCCTTCGATTCCCATTACCACCCTTATTGGAAACCAACTAAAAATAATATAAATAAGCAAAAATAAATTGTTCTGCAACAATCCACCACACACAGTTCATCTTCAACACTTTGCTTTCCATTACTGCCAAGGGAAGGAAAATGACAGCTTTGGCTTTAAATCTGTGAATGTAGTAGTGGGGCACCTGCCTGTGCTGCTGCGATAGACTGGTAATCTCCACTTACAACCAGGGCTGCAGCCGTATTTATTTTTCCTTAATTGGAACCCCACTGATACCCTGTGGGATTGCCCTCCCCCTCCCTTGGCAAGGCAATATATCCATATAGAGCTCAGGCAGAGCCACCATGGTCTGTTGTAATATTATAGTTGGAAATATCAACATTGGGATCAAAATTAAACCAACACCTGGGCGAGTGGAGTTTCTAGACTGCCTTTGATATTATTAAGAACTCACCATTTGTCTCTGTGTTTATCTTCAGAGTTAAAGCACTGTCCACAGAAGCTCAGATTGAATCTGCTTTATCATAGCGTTTTCTTTTGTTTTAATTTATTTCATTGCTTTGAGAAGTGTGAGGATGACTGATAAAATTACCAACTAAGACTCATAACGAATAAGTAAAAAACAAACACAAAAGGGGCGGGTCCTCTGTGTAGAAATGTTACTTTTTAAAATAACTATGATCTTCTTCCTTTCTAGGTGAACAAGTATAGTAAAATGCCTGAAAAACCCTCATTTTATTAAAATTAAATTAATTAAAATTAACAAGTAAATCTATTTATCTTCAGTTTGGGTGTCAAAATAGAATTTGTTATCTTGGACATCACAGGGCTACTTCTTTGTCTTTATGGTTTTGGCATTTGCATTTGCTTTCCCCTCGTGCTGTTTTTATTTTTGTCATTGAAGTTCATGAAGACTTAATCATTAGCCCTCTAATTTTCCAGGAAAAAAAAAAATGTTGATTTATTGAACTAGCTACAGAAGAAGAAAAAGAAGAAGAAGAAAAAGAAGAAGATCAATCTGACATCGTAGGTTAATAGTAGGGAACAAAACACATTCATAATTAGAAGAGAAAAGGACTTTCCTTGTTCATTCCAGTTTATAATAAAAAGCCCCTCGCCAAAGTGTCTTAGAAAATAATGCATTCAGACTGAGTCGAATTACCGCCTAGCAGATTCTATTTATCTGTAGCTTAAAAAGCAGCTGCGTTTTTGTAAAAAGCAATGAATGTGGCAGTCCTACTTAAAGATGGAAGAAAAAGAACACCCCTTGTTTTGTAATAAGGGGATTTTCAATTTAAAAGAGAGAGCGAGCCTGTTGTGTGGAGTAGGGTTATTACATTCACTGTATTCTATCTCACCCACCAGGAGGCTAATAATGAAGGGGCCAGGGAAAGAGGCCAGTGCTACGAGGGTTATCTCACAACCTCAGATGCTGGATAAGTCGAAGGAGGCAGAATCGCTTTTGGATGACATTCAGAAAGGCCGGCGTGATTATTTGGAAGAGAAAAGCCTGCCTATTCTTTCCAAGGTAAACAGTTCATTTCATCTGTCAGCTGCATGTTTCAGTATAAAAAATGTTTGGATAAAGATATCTATAAAGTTTACCTTTTAAAAATCATTTTTAGGTGTGTGAATATTCCCCTGACCTCTCATCCAGTGGTCTAAGGATGAATTATTAGAAATCTGCCTTAGACAAAGGATGTACTTGGAGCCTCACCACACCTAAAGCTACGCTTTGAAGGATCTGCCAAGCTCACTTTTAATCATGAGAAAGAAATTACCCACATGGAGTCAGCAGAAAATGAGAAAGTAGAGCTCGTGCTGAGAATAATTCCAGCAAGTGCCAAGGGGCTAGTTGAGGAATGGCTTCACGAGGTGAATATCTTTAGCTTGTACTTAGGGTTTGGTTAGCGTATAACCATTTTCTCTTTTAGGAGTGATGACTATCATGAGTGTATTTCCTCCCTAAATGAGTGCTCGGAGCATTTGTCAGGATGTTGCCAGACTGAGTATCAGTCTCACCCTTGTTGTTGTTTACTATAAGTCATTTTAAATTTGCAAATATGCAAAAATTCATGTAGGTGGGAAGGCTCTCAGAGCCCATGACCATTACTAGATGGGCGTATTTGTGTGGATTGCTGTGAGTGTATGTCCGGTAATTTATGTCTCTACGTATACATGTGCCCTTGTTCTTGTCTCCTCTCTGTTGTGAATGTGGGTTGGAAGAATTAGCCAACCAATGGGTTCTCAGATGTGGTCCAAGTCTTTCATTTGATTTTTGGAACAGGAAAAAAAGAACGTGTCACGTCGTGATTAATGGTCAATCTGAATTTTCAATTCATATCAAAGGAAGAAGGGGAGGGGATTGAGTCAGGCGACAAGACTAACCTTGTCCCTTTGGGACAAGCATGATTCAAATTAAACATCACTTTCAGTGTGAAATTAGTTTGAAGGCCCCCCCCCCCCTTGTTGCCTGGATTAACTCCTTGATGGCTGCTGTTTTAGAGAGGATCCCTACCATCTTAGCTATAAGGGCCTGAGTTTATTTCCAAGAGCCCACAGTGCTTCATCCTTTGTTTCATTTTTCTTAAGATCTGGCTTGAGAGAATATTTTACTTTTTCAAAAGCTTCATGAGTCACAAGATAAAATTCTCTGTAAAACATGTTATTTTTTTGTGTCTCAAACAATTAAACAAACAAACCGAGAAATAGTATTCTTATTTTAAGGACAATTTTGCCAGGAAAGAGAGAAAGACAAAGCTAGGGGTCTTTTCGAAAGACATTTTGAGTGTCCTCTGGTTCGTGCAAGGTTTTGCTGGCTGAGTGAGTTAGAAGAACAACGGCAACAAATTCCCCCAAGTTCTCTCCTGAGTCTCTCTGTTCCCACGTAACTGAGTCATGCCAACCTTAAACAAGTTTTGCTTTGAGCAAGCATGTGCCTGGACACTTTAAAACTATTGTTAGGTTCAAGTCCAAATGACTCGGGCATAAACTTTAGAAAAAATGCTCTGTCTGAGAAATCGCTGGGCTGGTTCCCTGTGTGTACACACATATGATGCCATGGTTAAGCATCATCAGTATTTGATATTTTGTTGTCTTTCTGGAGTTTGGGGACTTGTGGGGAAAAGAAAAGTATTGAAATGTCTATGAAACTAGGGTTATTCATTCAAACAAAAGGCATTCATTTTCAAAGGAAAATGTTAGGTTCTTTAATAACCTTCCCTGAAAAAAGAAGAGGTGAGATAGAAGAGGGGAGCCAGGCAGGGGTGGAGTAAGTTAGGTAGGGGAGATAAATATGCTGGGGTGGGGTGTGGTAAGAGAGGTGAGCCAGCTGGGGGAGGTGGAAGCAAAGGTGGAATTGGGAGGTGGAAGGTGGAGACAGATGAGCAGCTGTTTTTATTTTAATACCTATCATTTAACCCTCACCTAAAACAAATTGGAGAAGTTTGGGAGTGCATTAATCTGGACCCAATTAGCATGTCTTTCTTTTTCAAAAGTGCAACCTAAGATTAATGAATATAAACTAGAGTTTGAGATGCAGTGCTTAAATCATTTGCATGTTTCATGCATGATAATTGAATTTATGTATGCACTTCCTTTCATTTAACTATTTCCAGTCTTGTGATTCACATAAACCAAGATTTCATTATAGTAACTTCTAGGTGGAAATAGCTTGCCTAGACTTTATCTTAATGAGTGACTCAAGTCCTTGGTTTATTTATTTATTTATTTTTTTTTGAATTTGAAGAATAGATATTTTTCGAAAGCAGAGAGCAGTGCTTAATAGTTTGGAACACTGATTCACAAGTGGGTGAATAGATCCTCAAGTTTATTTTTGAAAGGCCAGAAAAACCAGATTAGTTTATGACATTGAGTTTTCAGTGGTTCCAAAGAATTGGGTTTCAGTGCAGTCACTTATAAGTATATTAATAATACCAAGAGCAGTATGACTTTAAAGCAGCATAAAGAATGTTCTTGAATTTTGAGTTTGAGTCATTTATATTACTGAGAGATTCAGTGTACAGTATTGTTTCTGGTGTCATTAGATATTTGTTTCCATAAATGGGGATGGGGAATGATGTCAGCTTCTATAAAATGTTATATAGATGGGCAGTTAGCACTTGTGGTTCCTTAGTATGCTGTAGGGTTTTAGTTTTTTGTTTTCTTTCCTTTTCTTTCCTTTTTGTTATGTAGGTTTAGGGGGCTAATGTTTGCGTAGTATAAGCAGGTGCTAAGATCTTCCTTCCCTACCTGCCCCAAAAGAAAGTCTGAAAAACTGGCAGTGGATAGGTTGGAAATAATTTCTCTGGTTTCAGGTTGTAACAGTGATTTGTCTGTCTTCTGTCTTTCCTTATGTTTCCAAGTTCAATGTCAAAGTGATGAGCTTTTCTCCAGGAATTCTCCCCAGTGTCTTTTGTTTTTGGTCACTTCAATGGTTGAATGTTGCTGAGTGTCACCTGGTCTTGTTTCCTGGTCCTTGTAGCTAAGAATGTGGTTGAAGGATAAAACTTTGTTAATTTGTGATGTCACGATTTAAGTGTGCTTCCTGTCACTTATGTGTAGTTTAAAATGTTCCTTAATGTAGCATGAAATGATCGGTTAGCTTTGAAATGGTTGTGAAGTCATGTGAAGAAAATAAGTTTTGCATCCGACCAAGATAAATTCACTCTAGTGCTTTATGGCTTTTTATTCCTATGTGATAGTAATAAAGTCTCATGTAGGGATGGAAGCCATGAAATACATTGTGAAAAATCATCAACTAAGAAGGGGCCATCAGTATAGAGAATGTTAGCCTGTGGAGCTGTGAATGTGATGGAGAAATGATTTAGTGCATAGCTCTGCTACATGCTTGGTGTGCCTTTGAGTTTCTTTACCCTTAGATTTTGACAGCTAAGGAATCTAGATTATGAGAGTTGATTCATCTGCGTAATCATTGATTAACATGCACATTCGGGTTTGCGCATTTCTGTTTGTCATACATTTTTCTCTGTGTTCTATTAATGAATACACTCTAGGGGAACTGTTAATAGCCCACCAGTCTGGTAGGCAGCATTCAACCCTTCTATGCCTTCTCTTGCCAACTGTTGAGGTCTTTCTTTTGAAACAAAGAAGAAATAGACAAATCAGACTTACCCTCTTGGAAATGTGGTCCAGATTTCTCTACTCCCAAGTTCCAAAAAAGGTATACATTTATGGGCTAAATCTCATAAATCCACTAAGGGTTGTTTTCCCTTTAAGGATGTGGGATAGTGGAGAGACATCTAATGTCAGAGGAGAGGAGGAGGATATACAGTAGAATTGGGTTCTAATCTCTTCACCACTTCAACCGTGTGACCTGGGACAAGTGATTTGAACTCTGTGAGCATCTTTTCCTTATCTTTCAAATGGGGAGAAGTAATGCCTGCCTTACAGGGCTGTTGTGAGGATTAAATGAATTAATGCATACAGTGCCTAACAAAGTATTTAATGTTACATAAAAAAGAAAGCTCATGAAATATTAGTTTTTCTTCCTTCCTTCCCCTCTCTCTACCCACTGTTTCCTTCTCTCTCCCTCCCATGCTCTCCCCTTCTTCAGATGTTAGTCTAAAACAGCACCTTTGGATCTCAGCTGCACCTTTGAGAAAGAAAAGAATATCTTCAAGAATATCTAGTTGTATCTCCCTTCCATATGTGGCTTAAATGTCTAGATGGGGTCAATAGTTTAATTTTCTGTTTACTTGAATTGTATAATGTTGCCTATTGACCTATGTTTATCTTCACTGTTTTCTGTATATTTATTTTTGCTTAAACTGTTTTAATATTGACTATTGACCTATGCTCATTTTTACTGACATTGTGGGTTTTTTCTTATGAGAATGCTAATAAAAATTATTTTTGTATCTTTTGCATCTCCATTTTTTCCAAACAATGGAATTAAAGCATGTGCTTTGAAATGTCTTGCTGCCCCAGTAAAAACAAATTGTTCCTGCCTATTCCTTAAAAATCATCCACAGGTAGTGCCAGGAGAACTATAACCCCACCCTCTACACACATACACACACATTACCTGCATATCAATGTGTTCAGCAAAATTTGCCAGTTTAGTAATAACTTTGATGATCATTTAGCACTTAAATATATAAAAATTTAAATTTGACTTTATCATTAAAATCTAGAATACTTGTGGGTAAGGGAAAGAATTTTGCAAGTACCCAAACACTGAAATTTTAAAAATCTGCAGAATAAGAGCTGGCAAATAGTGTGGTGATTAAAGGTGCTAGATTCCCACATGGCTGACCACAGTTTGAGTCCTGGACCTGGCAGATTGCTTTCTCGCTTTCTCTCTTTCTCTCTGTCTCATTCTGGTCAAATTAAAAACAATAATGATAAGTAAGATAAAGAAAATAATTCTTTAAAAAAATACAGAATAATGTAAACCTATTGCTATAAAAATTAGAATACAGCGTACATTAACACCACATTTGTATCCAGAGTTCTCTTATAATTGTGTGTTTTAAGCTCCATGCTTAGTCCTATATCCTTTATAGGGGGAAATAGATAATATTCCTAATACTGTGTAGGTATTCAAATATTTGTGAACACATGAATGGAAAAGGAAAGGAAGAGAAAGATCAAGGAAGAGCGAACAATGAGATTGAAGAAGCAAATGGCTATATCACCACGGGAAATATCCTGTATCATTTAAATCAACAAACACACCCACATTTATACAGACGAAGGTCTACCACCAGGGAAAGGGGAGTTTAACTTTGCAGTGGAGTAGTGTTACTAGATCACTGACAATAAAATGTCATAGGAGTCTCTTAGATAAAGATGACCAGAGGGATCCAGAACAAGGATGATTTCTTAGATTTAGGGGATATTCCACGTCAGGATTTAGCACATCCACCAAATTTCCAAGCCAAAAATTTAAGAATTAATTTGTTCAGAAATTCATGAAAAGCTTGAGAAAGTGGTTCTTGGAAATTTTTCTGGCATACAAAATATTCTACCCTGGAGAAAGTAGTTACTTGTAAATATCTTCACAAGTACTATTAGAAGCAGATAGTAGATTTTAATGGACACACTTACTTAGATTAATCAATTACTGCTGAGTCTTAGTGGGTTGCAATTAGCTATCACCCGTGTGAGACAGGATGGGTCTAAGCTCTCAGCATGCCCATGTTTTCAAAGATGGCCATGAATTTGCCCAGTCTCCCCCCCCGCCTTCTTTACTCTTGTGTAGTTGTATTTAAACTTAAATACTTGCTGCAATTCTGAGGCAACTCATACAAAAGCAGTTGTCTTCAAGGAGGGTTTAGTATCCATCTCCCAATAGCTCTGGCTGGTAAATCAATCACCAGACACTGGCCTTTTCAGGGTCACTGGTCAAAAATAAATCTCACAGAGTATTCCTATGTAGAGAGCATCTAAATGTGTTGGCCACTAGGGCAGAATGCTGCGATGAAAAGTTTTTCTCACTCAGTAAATGAATAAGATGAGTAAATCTTTCAGTGTTGCAATGATCTTGGCACAAGAAGCAGGCACAGGAAAAGAGTGACAATGTGAAAACGGGGCCAAGTTATTCTTTTCATTTTGTTTCATTCCATGCCCCATCAGATGTTTGTCTTCACTGGTAGCTTAACCAACAACATCCTTTTAGTCATTGCAGGATATTGTCTGTAGGATCTGGATTTGGGCAGCTTCAGAAAAGCCACAAATTCTCCTATACATTCAAATTCTAAAGTGGTGTAATGGAGTTGTGAGGCCTTTAAAGAAGATAAGGAGTTCAGGATTGTTCTCACATTCTTTAGATGATACCAGGCACTCTGAAGCAGTGATTCAAATAACAGAGCCTGATTTTTTTAATTACAATTTTTATCTCACCAAATATGTGTCTACTCAGAGTTGTCTTTGCCCAGGTGGGAATGGGCTCCGGCTGGCCCCCAGACTCTCTCTTGCCTACTTTATCACCAAGGTCACCCACATCTGCATGTGAAGTATGACTGAGTGGAAGGGTCAAACGGCAGTTCAGGATCAGAGTAGAGTCTACCAAGGAGTCTTATTACCAAGTCTCTTATTAGTGAGACCTGTCCTAACTATCCTCTATACTGTCATATTTTCTCTTCCACCAGATTCCACCAGCTCAGAAGCTCAGTGAGCACCAAATAGCATAGCCTTCTTGGTCATGAGCATCAGGTTTTCCATTTCTAAAGTAATTGTTGGAATCCAATCTCCCAAAGTGGTCCCCCCTTATTGGCAGAGGATATGTTTAAGGACCACTCCCCAGTGAATACCTGAAACAGTAAATAATTTCTAACACTACCAGATGGTCCCCAGCATACCATGGGTTGACTTAACATTTTCAGTTTTACAATGTGGCAAAAACAATATGCATTCAGTAGAAATCTTACTTCAAGTATTTCTACAACTGTTTTCACTTTCAGTATAGTATTCAATACATTACATGAGGTTTTCAACAATTTACTATAGAATAGGTTTTGTGTTTGAAGATTTTGCCCCACTGCAGGCTAATATAAGGGTTCTGAGCTTCTTTATGATAGGCTTGGCTAAGCTAAAATGTTCAGTAGATTAAGTATATTAAACATATATCAATATTGGGGCCAGCAGGTAGCATGGTGGTTAGGGACACTGGACTCCCACATGACTGACCATGGTTTGAGTCCGGCCCTGGCAGCTTGCTTTCTCTATTTCTCTCTCTGTCTCTCTCTAGTCAAATTAAAATAAAATAAATGAATAAATAAGTTAAATAAATTCTTTAAAAAAATATCAATTTACATTATCCATAAACTTACTATGGGTTCCCATAAGTCAAGGAGAATCTGTGTTTCTTCTGTTTTTTATTTATTTATTTTTCTATCTGAAAACCAAGACAGCAACTAACTACAGGGTGGGAGCAAAGATAGTAGCTACTCTGGACAAAGGAGTAATTCATATTCTGCTTGAGACCCAGTTTGGATGGCATGAGATTTCATTGTGCCACTCAGAATGGCACATAATTTAAAACTTATAAGTGGCCTATTTCTGAAATTTTCCATTTAATATTTTCAGACTGCAGTCAATTAAGGTAGCTTAAATCATAGACAGCAAAACCATGGGTAAGGAGAGACAACTTCACTCCAGAAAAGTTTGCCCCAGACTCTGTTCTTGTATATTGGGTTGCCCAAAAAGTCAGATGCATTTTTTGCATAGAAACACATAGAAAAATATTTCATGACTTTTCTGACAACCCAATAAATTAAACTGTCCTTGGATTTGAAGCACTGATGACCAAAGGAAGAGTAGAATAGATTTGAGATCTGTCATGACTACCGATGGCTTTTCAAACAACCTTCAAGTGACTCCTAGAAATATGACATTCTAGAGATGAAAGTCACTGAGGTTAGGACTCCTTAGCTTTCTCTTCCCCCTTAGTCTTTATCACATAGAATGCAAAATGAATTATTTGGCTTAAAGAAGTCAAAGAGAAAAGAAAATATTATTCTCCATGATTTACTGTTTCATTTCGTTAGTTTTTTGTTTTTTTTTGTTTGTTTGTTTTCTTTTTTGTATGTCTAATTGAGTACACACATGCACACAACCTTTCTAGCCAAGAGGTAAAAAATATTCTGGAAGGATGTTTTAGCAGAGAATGTATTAGGTCATTGGGAAAATCATGATGTGTTTTTCTATGCAAAAATGCATCATGACTTCCCTGATGACCCAATATAAGCAATTTACTGGTAGTCCAAAATTAAGTTAATGATGAGGGGCTAATAAATATTAATGCTTAGGTGCTTGTTTAATTAAATTCAAAGGCCTGTTAAGGACTTATAAGGCCAATCTGGCCTTCATTCACCCATCCTTCTGACCTCTATCACCTGCCATTCTCCCCTATACTTACTCCAGTTTGCTGACTTTGGGGTGTTCCATGAATAGCTCAAATATCCTCCCTCTTCAGAGCTCTTGAAATAGCCATTCCCTCTGTCAAGAATACTCTTTCTGATATCCATATGCATCACTCTCTCATTGCCTCAGGTCCCTGCTCAAAAGTCTCTTATTAGTGAGACCTGTCCTAACTATCCTCTATACTGTCATATTTTCTCTTCCACCAGATTCCACCACCTTGCCATGTATGTTTTACTCATGAATGGTGCTTTTTATTTATTATGTATTTACCTGCTTGCATGTTTGCTTATCTTACTTCACTAGAGCATAAGCCCCAGGAGGCCAGGGGAAGAACCAGCCTCCTTTATTCCCTGCTTTATCCCCAGAGCCTAGAATTATGTGTATCTATAGTGGACACTCAAATATTTATTGAATGAAATAATACATATGTGGTACTTCCTGCCATCAGTGTATCAAGGTACTGGCATCATGTATTATACCAATGAAGAATCACTTACATTTCTCACTATATGAATAAATCATGCTTTAACCATTTATTTTCTTGGTAGACACATAGCTTTGCTTTTCTAGTTTCTTATAAATAATGATGTGAAATATCTTCTCCCATCAACTTTTTTTTCCCCTATTCTGCCTGAGAATGAATTTTCAACAGTGGAATTACTGAGTCAGAAGTTGAGTCTTTTGGTGGTTCTTTGTATATAGTTCCAGATCATTTTCCAGATATGTTGTACGAATCCACATGTAATATATTAAAAAGCACTATCCATTAAGTAAACAGGGCAAGGTGGTGGAGCCTAGAAAAGGAGGAAACATAATGGTGTAGAAGACAGGGCAGGTCTCACTGACAAGAGAGACCTGAGGCAGTGAGAGGGTGATGCACATGGGTATTCAGGAAGAGTATTCTAGACATCAGAATGCACACACACACACACACACACACACACTGGGTTGTCCGAAAAGTCATGACATATTTATTTATATGCCATGACTTTTCCTATGACCCAACTTAAAATTTCTTTTTTCTATAAGCTAGTAAGACAGAGAGAGGGGGTGTTCCTCCTCAAGGGTCAACACCTCCAACTCCATTCAGTCTTAAATCATGAGCATGCATACACTTAGCATGTTTAGAAAACTATCCAGTAGCAAAATGAACTTGTCCGTGATGGTTAACCTCACAGAACCTCATTACTGCTGCATCACCGTCCAGCTCTTTAACTTTGTAAAATTAGTGTTAGGCTGGATTCTGCAAAGTTCACAGGAGTATTTAATACTTTACTGTTGTTCTTTTGTTTTATTCATTCTGAAAGTGTCAGTCAAAACATGTCATTTTCATTTACTTCTTCAACATCAATTCTAAATTTCTAGAATGAGGCAAATTATTTCTTAAGTGGAAGAAAGACAAAAATTATATTTTTTTCAGTTCCCATAGTCTGCATATGAGGAGTTTCCACATCACACTACTGGCTACTTGAAAGGCTCAGAGTGAGGGACCCAGGACTTATAAAAAATATGTGAGAACAGGGAGTCAGCTAATTGGAGTTAGGAGTACACTATGCTAGCTCATAAATATCAGTATCTTCCTTTTCTTTATTAAAATGATGTCAGAATGTCCACAAACTATCACTTCATGTTGAAAGATTAGATATATTTATGGTGTGTAGGATGTAACTTTTAAGTTGCACTACCTGTTCTTCTTTCTGTGTTAATTTGTTCTAAAATCCAGTGTTTATCTTGCTCTGGCACAATCCAGATCCTTCGTATCTGTCTTTTTTCTGAACTTAAAAAAATCATGGGACCAGCACTTGGTGTAATGGCTATGTTGCTGGACTCCCATGTAGTCGACTGTGGTTCGTGTCCCAGAGCCGGTGGCTTAAAACTCAGGTGGGGCACCTGTGCGTGCATGCCCAAGATCCAGAGAGGAGAATGGAGGAGAAGGAATTGCGGCATGGCCATCCCCCCTGGGGGGTGATTTCTCACTTTCTGTCTCTCTGTCAGGCGAGAACATGCGCCCTATACTAGAAACCTCTCCAAAAAAAAAAAAAAAAAAAAAAAATCATAAAGCAACCAAGAAACTAATAGTAGTTGTTGCATTTCCTTGAATATAAATTGAACAATTAGGTAGTTGACCTTCCTATTATGAAGGTCTTGGGATTCTCTGGAGATAACACAAAATTGTCATTTGGACATTTTTTAGGAATTACTATTCAAGCAAGCTTTACATTTATATACTCTTTTGAAGATATATTAACCTCTTGAGAAATATATGATCTCTCATTACTCTGTAGAGAAGTGTACATTAAGACTTACAATTACATTTTCCCATTCCTTTAAAATCTTCAAAACTGGTCCTGTTTTCCCTTCGCACTGTATATGCCTTCATAAGATGTCTTCAGATAAGATGTTCTTACCACACTCACAGACCTCACTGTTTTAAGAATGTCATTGCTAAAGATCAAATGATAGCTAACATCCATGATAAGAACAATTAACAGAGCTCTGTTTATTTCCAGACTGACTTTGAAGGATGAGTCAGTTGATAGTTTAAATAGGTCACTATGTTCTGATAAAAAAAAAAAATTAGTGTATAAATATGTCTTAACTTGGGTAACTGAATGAAGGAGATCTGAAATCTCCAACTGTTTATGGAGAACACATTGTTATTTACTGATAGGCATTAATGTCTCTAAAGACTATATAAAAGTCCAGGTAAAACAAACAAATGACTCAAGTTGACAGGAGAAATCCAAAGAGAACTATAATGAATAAATTTAATAGTAGCTCTCTATGGTTGTACAGGTAGATGTATTTATGTGGGTGTATCTGTTTGTTTCAGGAGTACAAATCATTTTAAGTGTAAGGGTAGAAAGGCATGAGGCTCACTAGAAAGAAGCTAGGCTTTACGCAAATATTGCCCATTATTCTCCAAATTGTATTTTAAATAAGTACTTCTTGGTTATGGCTTCTTCTTATCCAGATTAGAAAAGCATTAATGGCACAAAGAAATGTGGTATTATCAGTTGAAGATATTTTGTAGTTTTATCAACTGTACTCGGGAGAAATGTTCACCTGTTGAAATACTCATTTTGTAAGCCAAATAATAATGTGATTGAATGTATAAAAAAATAAAATTAAAAAATTAAAATTAAAAAAATTCCTAATTGATAAAAGAAAAGTAATATCTGTAAATATTTTCCTCAGTTTTATCAAATCTTTAAAGCCAGTAAGCCACCCAAAATCTATCTGCACTTCTAGCTTCTCAAATCTAGAAAATAACTTAATTTTTTATTCATAATATAGCAATACAGAATATGTGTACACACATGAGTGCATCTGTTCGTGTGAGAGAGAGAGGAAAGTGAGAGAGATAGAGAAATAAGCACCCTCCGTAAGGTTTGGCCATGCCATGATCTCCATCCTCTAGTCCTCCAGTCTGTCGGATCTTGGACACTGGTGTTCATACCTGGTGTGTTTCGGGCTGACTGGGTCAGGGATCCATGTGGGATCCCATGTCTATTGTGCAGCTCGTTGTTCATACATAAGGGAGCTGGCCCTTAAAAATAACTTTCTGTTAAGATGTTTATGACCTCGCTACCTCTTATTCCATTGGCCCACAATCGTCCCCTCTAAGACTGTGTAGGAACTATGAAAACGAAACTCCACCAAAAGCCTTCTAGAAGCCATGTCTTTACATACGTTAATACATTATATTGATTAACCCTCTCAACAACTGCACTAGCAAGTTATTGTCCCTATCCCTCACCCCCCACGCTAGATTTGAAAATTAAGGCTCTTAGAGATCATTACCTGGGTTCCTTTTCATAGTCTTCTCTTTGCATCTCTGGTGTCAGTCCTTAAATCCGGCCATGACTTATGCTAGGTGTGCCAGTCAGTAAGACATTTCCTCTCAGCTCCAAGCCTACCTCTTAGGCTTTGTAAGAGGTGATGCAACAGGATCCCTTCACTCCTACTTCTCAGAGATTTGAGGTCAAAGAGTGACTGCCATGTACAGGAAAGGGAAGGCTTGTAACCTGTCTTCACCTCCCTGCTTCTTATTTTCCATGTTGTCAGACCTTCCCCATAATTCTTCCTAAATGTCACAATGACGCTATAAAAGACTGAAATTGCTCTATCATAGCCAATTTTTCTCTGAGTACTTTAGCACTAAATTTTCTGCCTCTCATGAGGAGAGCAAAGTATGAGGAGCTCAAAGGGTCTCTGAGGGGAAAATTTTTAGACTTTTCCAGCTTCTGTGTAGACAGTGCAGTTGAAAAGCCCTGTATTCTAATTTCAGCAGGACTTGTGACATCAAGAATAAAGAGAAACGAAGAAGTAGATATTTCATGTTTCAACTCAGTCATTCTCTTGCAATCTGGAAAAGTTTCAATAATGGGACACAGAGCACATTATATAGTGGTGGCCAGTGGACAGAACAGAGGGATTACAATGAGAGAGCCCATCTCTGCTCTGGCTAGATGCATAGTCATGAGGTCACTCTCTCTCTTGAATCCCAAGTTCTTCATGGAAAAATGTCCATCTTTTCCATTTTAGGTTGTTTTGAGGCTCAGCTCAAGAGATGCATAAGCAAGAATGCTTTGGTAAGCTATAACAGCACTGTAGAGATAAAACATCTACAGAGTTATTGAATTGGAAATTGACATTAAAAGGGCAAAAATGTCTCTCCACTAGAATTTAATGTGGGATTTTTTTAAAGAATTATTTTCTTTAGTTTTATTTATTTATTTTAATTTGACTAGAGAGGAACTGAGAAAGAGAAAAAGAAAGAAAAAGCAAGAAAACAAGCTGCCAGGTCCAGGACTCGAACCACAGTTGGCCATGTGGGAGTCCAGTGCCCTTAACCACTATGCCACCTGCTGGCCCCATAATGTGGAGACTTTTAGTACATTCACTGGTTCATGTGCCAAGTCCTGTGCCAGTGGCTAGAGATGTCACCAAGAACAAGGCAGGCACTGTCTCCAGTGGGGGGAAACAGACTGAATGAGTGGTGAAAGGAGAATGAATTCTGCGAAAGGGACACCCAGGACTCAGTGGATATATAGGAGGGCTCTACTGGAGAAGTGACGTTTAACCCTGATTTCAAAAGTATGGGGATACTAGTTTCTGACTCTCATGAAACTAGAGGATACAGAGTCAATATCCCCAGTCTCCACATCATATGTAAGGATACAGAGCAGTTTCTTCTACTGCCATTTATACATAAAAATAAAACTAAAAGAAATTCTTAAGCTCAAAATGGTAGCTTCTACAGAAAGCATTTTCCATTCTGATCCTCCTCGGCTACTTGAGTAGGGCATAGTAAGTATGTCCTGAACTGTGATTGAGAGATACAATCCCATTTCACATGGTGCGTATAAAATGGAAGCCATATTGCCAGTTCTTTGAAGGCCTATAGAAACATTTTCTATCGTATCTGTCATATACATACCAAACAACAACAAAAATAAGGACTTTTCTCTAAAGATTAAGATCAAGTCAATCCCAAAGCATTCTATTTACTTTCCTAAATAAATCTCTGTTCCCCTTCACATATAAAATTTCCTCAGAGAATTATTGTGTTACTTGGACAAGTTATTTAATCTCTTCAATGGAGCAATAGTAATACCATAGGGTATCTCCTGAAGAGCTTTTGTAAGAATTAAACTAAGTAAGACTGAAAATAGTGCCTGGAATATAGTAAATATACAAATGTAAACTAATATTATTATGATTAAAACCACCATCACCATTTCTTACCTTCTACTTGCTTTCATGTGAACTCCTGTTTGCCATATAACCCACAATTTGTATTTGTAAATAGCTCTTGCTAAGGTCACCAATAACCTAGCTAAATTTAATGAACTATTTTAAGTCCTCATTTTATTGTGTCCTCCATACCAATCTATCCTGTTGATCAGTGTACTTTATGTATACGTATTCTCTTCTGTATCGTTCTTGCCTCTGTGACACAACTTCCTGATTTTTCTTTCTGTCTCTGACTGCAGTTTAATTTCTTTTGCAAGCTTTTCTATCTTTACCTACACATTTAATCTGAAGTTATTCAAGATTCTGGGTCTTTTCCTGGGCCAAGGTCTTTCCTTTATTCTCCCTAGGAAATCCCTTCCAGGCCCTTAGCCTTAATAACTTTTCTCCCAATCTCTCTTCTGATTTCTAAATCCATATAAACAATCGACTTCTAGACATTGCAAGTAGAATGTTGTAACACATTTAAAACAAATATGTTATCTTCTGCCTCCTTCACCATTTCCTATCTCAGCAGATTAAACTACTTGTATAAAGTAGAAGTTCAGTAATAATCCTCAATACATTTCTGGACCAATTTCTAAGTGAATGACAAGTTATATTTATTTTTATTTCTCATTATCAATTAAATTATATTTCTCTCTCCCCCACTGCCACTACTCAAGGTCAACATGCCATAACTATGATATTATAACAGCCTGCAATTTTAATCTATTCTGCTCCTCTGGGCTTTCACTCTGACAGCGTAGCTAGACGTAGCTCTGCAAATGCAGTTCTGACATGCCAACTTCTTCTCCTTCTTAAAATGCTTTGGTGGCTCTCTAATGCTGTTAGAATAAAGGCTCAAGTCATCACCATGGTTCACAAAGTGTTGTATGATCTGGATCCCGCCTGTTTCTCCAGCCTTATCCCCAATGCTCTGTGGACTCTGCTCACCACAGTGTACCTCCATTCCTCAGATGTGTTTGTGTTTTCCCACCTTTGCACACTCACAGCTGTTTCCATCTGGAAGGCTCTCCCAGTCCACCACTCCACCCCTCTATCTAATTGATGTTTACTCTACCTTCAGACTCTTCTCCAATATCCTACCACCTTAGTTCAGAACAGAGTCATCTGCTACACATGCCCACCAAAGTATGCTGGTTTACTTTCAGGGAATTGGACTTGGCTTTTAATTAATTATTCACTTGTGTCATTCATTCATGTTTTTCTTCCCAATGAGAACATATGACCCATGAAAATAGGGCCTGATTCTGGATCTGTCCCTATTTTTCTCTAATACTTAATAGAACGCCTGGTACATAGAAAAAAAATGAACATTTGATCAATGATGTTTTTTCATCCTGGGATAGGTTATCAGAATGTTTTGCATTTCTTTCTTTCTTTCTTTCTTTTTTTTTTTTTTTTTTTTTTTTGAGAGAGAGGTTTTTTGCTATAGGGTGCATGCACTTGCCAGAAAGACAGAGACAGAGAGACAGAAAGCAAAAAATCACCCCCCAGGGGGGCTGGCCACACTGCAATACCTTATCTTCCATTCTCGTCTCAGGATCTTGGGCACACACACACTCACAGGCACCCGATGTGAGTTTAAGCCACCTGGTTCAGGACTCGAACTGCGGTAGACTACATGGGAGTCCAGCGACATAGCCATTACACCAACTGCTGTTTCCTGTTTTGTGTTTCTTATCAAAAATCTCAACTTTCTTTTTTTTATTTTTAAGTGATATTTTTGCTAGAGGGTACATGCGCTTGCCAGAAAGACAGACAAAAATCAAGAAATCATGCCCCGGGGAGATGGCCATGACACAATCCCTTCTCCTCCATTCTCCTCTCGGACTCTTGGGCATGTACACACAGGCACCTAATTTAAGCCAGGATTTGAACTGCAGTAGACTTTGAGGGAGTCCAGTGATGTAGCCATAATGACATCTGTGGTTCACTCAACTTACTTCTAAAGCCTGAATTTACCACATAATCATTCCAAGAAGTAGATTTGAAGATTATAATATAATTAAATTTGGGGCCAAAACAGCAAAAGTTCCTTTTTAAAAGATGTGGTCTCCCTATAAAAGTGAGATTTGCTAAAGCAGAATTGAAAGAATTTGTGTAAACATTCTCAAATTAAGTATACAAGACTGAAATGGGAGCACAGCTGCAATTAATTTGAAACTTCAATTGTACTTTTGCATACACAAAGCTATAGAAAAATGAGCCATTAATTAATTGCTATTGTGACATAGCTTCATGCTATAGTTGAAGTACTTTGCACAGCTGTATTCTCAAAATACCTTAAGGTTTGCCATATTCTGTAATTTTCTGATTGATTAAGTGGCTTATTTGACATTTTGGCAGATCATAGAAATTGTTGGATAACAAAGACTCCTTTCGTTCCTAGTTATTTGTTCTCTTTGAGCTTAATGCAAATTCTTTAGAAACAAAGGTGTGATATTTCCTTTTCTATAATTTTTTTCAATGTTGTATTTTTGCTGATAATAGTAGCAGTTCTTACACAAAATTTCACATTATTAACTTCAGTATCATTCTGTCTAATTAAATGTAATGCATAAAAGATATAAACTTCCTTTCACATTCAGACTTTCATATTCTTGTCATTAAAATAGGGAATTAAAAAGAAACTCATCAGCAATAGAAAATTTCTTCATTTTTTGCTATTAATCTGTCCTTTGGGAGACCAGATATTTCCATATGATCAGGTAAATGGCATTTAATTCATTATTGATTGTTTTCAGAAATATCTAAGACGTATTTCAGGGCTAGCAGTAGCATGGTGGTTAAGACATTGGACTCCTATGTTTTTGAGTCATAAACTCAGTGGCTTGAAAAAAAAAAATCACAGTAGGTGAATGTGTGTGTAAGCCCAAACTCCTAGGAGGAGAATGGAGGAGAAGGGATTGTGGCATGGTCATCCCATTGATGGAGGATTTTTCACTTTCCCTCTCACTGTCACTCTTTGTACCTCTTTCTGGCAAGAGACACAGATACACTCTATAGCAAAAGAAGAAGTAAAGAAGGAAGAGGAGGAGGAGGAGGAGGAGAAGAAAATTTATTTGACTCATGAGTCTAGTGGCTAAAAAGTCCAAAGGCTTAGGGTAGACATCATTATGTCAGTCTACAACATGGCTGACAGATATAGAGAGATTGATGGGCATGTACATAGACAGCGGTAACTACAGGCAGCTCTCTCTCTTATAACAACCTGCTCTCAAGGACTAACACCTTCTCAAGAAAGTGAGAACTTAGTCCCTCACAAGGCAGCATTAATCCACTTATGAGGTCAGAGCCTCCAGGTACCAATCACCATGATTTAATTACCACCCACGAGGCCTTACCTTTCAACACCCTCACATTGGAGACCAAATTCCAAAACATGAACATTTGGGGTGCAGACCATTATCCAAACCATAATAGATGGTTTTGACAGTGTTTACATTGACTAGACTGGCTAGGAGAGATTTGTTGTTGTTGTTCTAAGCACATTTAATCTAATTTATTACTTTGTAATAATTATATATAAACATTGCATAGTTGTCCTCCATTGGGACACCCAAAGACCTTCGTTTGCAACCTTCACCCAACCTTAGACTTGCAAAAGGTTTTTAGGTTAGCCTCTTTAATCAAATTATTCCTATTCAAGGAAAGAGTGTTTGTTACAGGGTAGAAAGGCTACAACAACAAATATTCATTGAGTTTCTACTATGTGATAGGGGCTATTCATTGAGTTTCTACTATGTGATAGGGGCTTCACTAGGCGTTAAAAATAGAAGCTGAGGACCAGTCCTATAGCACAACAGGTAAGTGTTGTACACAGAAAGCCAGATCCTACACAGCTAACCATAGTTCAAGTCCCACCCCAAGTGACCTGAAAAATGCTGGGCACATGCATGCTCATGCCAAAAATACTGACAGGATGGAGAAATGAGAGAAAGTGATTTCAGTATGACATGGTCCCATGGAAGAGGGGGGAAGAGGGCTTTCTCTCTCTCTATCTCTCTGCTAAGTGTGTATGCTCTCTGAAAATAATGGAAAAATAAGGAAATATACACTGAAAAGATATTGACTTCTCTTTAGTGTAAAATTCTCAGAATCAAGTGAGGAAAATTATTACAATGTAGTATAATAACTGCTACGTTAAAAGATTTAATCATCCCCTACATAGCCTTAGCAAACAGAGGCAGGTTTGTCAAGGAAGTCACATCTCAATAGAAATTTCAAGGATAAGTAGGAGGAAACCCAGTGAAGAAGGGAGAAGGGGGATGTAGTGAATTCAGCACGAAGCAGCAGCATATGGTACACTTGGAAACATCATCCACCACAACCAGATGCAAGATAACGTAAGCAAGTCAGAACATCACGAGCACAGGCTAAAAGAGGAGACTCAAGTAGAGACCTAAAGGGTGTGTCAAATAGGAGTTTTATTTTATCTCATGTGCAATGGAGAGCCACTTAAGATTCAGAGACATGGAGGACTGATCAGCTCTGCTTCTCATGATGATCTCCCCAGCTGCAGGGTGAGAGGGAGAGATTAGATGGGGGAAGGTAGACCCCTAGGAAGTTGCTGCAGTAACACAGGACAGAATTTATCAGGACTCAAACTACAGTGGTAACAACAGAGATGAAGATGACAGGGGACTGATTAGAAAGCTATTAAGGAAGAATTTTAGGCAGGAGTTTGCAACCCATTGAACACAGGCAGGGAAGGGGGAGGTAGAGTTAAGGGCAATGCTTGGCTTCCTTGAGCTCCGTATGGAGGCATTATATTTCATGAGATAACACCTGCTTCCTATTGGCAGGGCTAATTAAAAATAGCTGGGCACACTCCTGGATCCTGGGCATTCTGCTTAAGTGAAAGGTACCCATAGCATTCGGTAGCTGGAAACCTTCTTTATGTGAGATTAGAAAATGTCTTTCCCTCCTAGGGGATCTTCAGTTAGGTGGCCCTTTATGTTCTTACGCTCACCCTCCCCTCTAGACTTAACTCTTTTATAACATAGATCAGACTGTTCTGTAATCGTCTCTTAACTTTTTTTCCCCTCCAGACAGTTTAAGCACCTTTTGAGCAGCAACTGTGTCTTCTGAATCATGATTCAGACATTCGTGAACTCAACAATGCATTCAACGTTCCGTGTCTACTGTGTGTCAGGCACTAATTCATTGTCTCTTCAAGACCATGCATGGTGCCAGGCACACAGGAGATCCTCAATGAATGCTTGATAGCATGAATTCAACCCAGCATTTATTGGCTACTGTTCAAAGATTTTATTCTAAAGTAAGGAAATCTCAGAGGATAGATTTTTGGCACATATTTAGGTGTACACCTACTTGTAATTCAAACTAAGTTTTCTTTACTCACTGCCACCACTAAACTCCAGCCGTGAAGTGGCAAGTTTTCCTCCAGTCTTGTTTTATTGACTTCTTACTCTTCTGGGTAGATTGTATTATGATATTATCTAATAGAAAGAGTGATATTTATCCATTAGTTTCCAAGGATAATAGTGACTGAACATTGTTACTTTTCAATCAATTCTGTCTGGGCTCAAATCCTGGCCCTGTCACAGATTAGTGAGATGTCACATCCACTTTATTTCATTTTTAGAGCACCCATTTTCTTATTCTTACCAAAATGGGGATAAAAATAGTACCCACATCATAGGATTATGGAAAGGAATAAATGAGCTATTAGGAGTCTACTATGGTTTGAAATGTTCCCCTCCCCCACCAAATTCATGTGCTGAGATTTGGTTGTGATGGGATTAGGAAGGCAAAAACTTAATCCACTATAGTTTTGAAAGGCAGAAATTTTGGAAGGAGATTAGGATTGAGTTTGTTAAGGCAGGGCCTGCAGGACTGACGCCTGGAGGGAACATAGAAGAGAAGTGAGACCAGAACAGAGATACACAAAACCCACAGACCCCTGCCACCAGCATATTGTGATGCCACATGAAGACCCTCAGCATGTGCAGTCCCTGACCTTGGACCTCCAAATCATGAGCTGAATAAAACTTTTTACTTATTATTTATTAAATTTTTGCCAGAGGGAATGTGTACTCACAGAGGAGAGAGAGGGAGGGAGGGAAAGTAATCAAGCGTCCTCCAGAGGGCATGGCCATGCTGTAATTCCTTCTCCTTTTGACATTCTGGGCATGCATGTGCACATGCCAGGTGATTTCTCTAGATCTGGGACTCAAGCTCCATAGCTGGCTATGTGAGATCCAGCTGCCTTGACCACTGTGTCACAGGCTCACCCACTGTTTCCATAAATTACCCAGACTCAAGTATTTTCTGTTTTGGCAACTACATGGACTAGAACAGAGCCTAACTCATACAGAACTCACTAAATTTACCCATTTGTAGAAATTCTTTAACTTTTTAGTGTTATTTGATAATACTCATTGACAATCTATTAGACCTTGTATTATGAAGGTTGTAAAGAGGCATACCTTAATACCAGAAAAGGACATAAAATAACAATTAAACAAGTTACCACCTGAAAAGGAAATGTCTACTAAATGCCACAGGGTACAGTTGCTATTTCTCAACATGGTTTTTGTAAGATTTGACACTAGATTCCTACCCCCAGAAATTCTGATTCAGTTGGCCTGAACATCTGCTAATTTTTAAAGTAAATCCTGGGTGTTTCTGTGTGCAACAGGTTTCAGAACACAAGAAATTACTTCCAGCTGAGATTCCTGAAGAAAGCTTTCTATAGAAAGAGTTATCTTGAAAAAGGAGTATGATCATTTAAAAAAATTAATTAAGCATCATACTATTGATTACAAATGATTAAATTTGTAAATACTTTTTGATAAAAGTATGAAAAAAACTCACCTCCAAATCCTACCATTCTTTTAAAACACTGACTTTTTTTTTTTTTTTTTTTTTGGAGAGGTTTTCGCTATAGGGCGCGTGCGCTCGCCAGACAGACAGAGAGAGACATAGAGACAGAAAGCGAGAAATCACCCCCCAGGGGGGATGGTCACGCCGCAATCCCTTCTCCTCCATTCTCCTCTCGGGATCTTGGGCATGCACGCGCACGCGCCCTGCGTGAGTTTTTAAGCCATCGGGTCTGGGACGCGAACCGCGGTCGACTACGTGGGAGTCCAGCGACATAGCCGTTACGCTAACTGCTGGTTCCCAACACTGACTATTTTTATGTATCTTTTCCTACCTTTATTGCCTGTATGTATATTTATTTGTCATGCCAAGGCAGAATTATTTAATAGACATAAAATGTGAGCCACAAATTCAAGCCATATGTGTAATTTAAAATTTTTCAAGGTCCACATTATAAAGATATAAAAAAATACAGGTAAAAATAATTATAATTTTGGGGCCAGCAGGTGGCATAATGGTTAAGGTGCTAGACTCCCATATGGCTGACCATGGTTTGAGTCCCAGACCTGGTGGCTTGAAAATCACACTGTGTGTGTGTGTGTGTGTGTGTGTGTGTGTGTGTGCCCAAAAGCCAGGAGGGGAAATAGGGAGAAGGGATTGCAGCATGGCCATTCCCCCCCACCCGGGTGTGTGATTTTTCACTTTCCCTCTCACTGTCTCTGTCTCTCTCCTCTCTGGTGAGTACATGTACCCTATGGAAAATAATGATAAGTTTTTACTTAATCTAATATATTCAAGTATTATTTCAACATGTAGTTAATACCAAATGAATAAGGTACAATATGTTCTTTCTTGCATACTAAATCTTCAAAATCCAGAGTGAATTTTACATGTATAATGCATCTTAATTTAGACTAGCTGCATTTCAAGTGCTCAATAGCCACATGGTAGCTAATGGCTACCATGTTGGACAAGGTTAGAAGATATAATTTATACATAATATGTAGAGATTCAGAAGTAGGGAAGACATTGTAGCTATTATTGTTACAGTTGTTGATCTAGAGATCCGTTCATCATGTGGATTACCTTGAATACTGGGTTGAGAAATTTGGATTTTACTTACTTTTCATGAGAATGCACTGATAATTTGAGTATTAATTTGATTTAGCTGGGATATGTTCAAAGAACCAAAACAGAGGACGATGGGAGATGAGAAACTTCAAAGTCTAAGTGACAGGTATAGACTTCAGTCAAGGCAGGAGACATGGAAATGAAGGGACAAATGGGATAACATTCACAAAGACATGGCGATATATGTCATTGGAGGTTGTAGTAGAGAGACAATAGTCAAAGATGACTCCTTGGCAGATGGGAACAATAGGGGGAAGAGCTGGTCTAGGGAGCACAAGAGTGATTCTTTTCCATCTTTCTTTTCTCATTTCTTCTTTCCCTTTCTTTTCTTTCCTTCATCTCTCCTGCCTTTTCCTCCTTCTACCAAATTTTTAAAAATATTTATTTATTTATTTATTTTGCAGTAGGATACAGGCACTCACCAGAGAGAGAGAGAGAAAGAGAGAGACACAAAGAGAAATGACCCTCCAGGGAGTGATTTTCAAGCTGTCAGATCCAGGACTCAAACTACAGTTGGTCATGTGCCTTAACCACTATGCCACCTGCTGATCTCCCCTCTTCCCTTTTACTGCATCTTTTCTTATTTTGTCTTGATATTAAAAGTACTAATATTTGGGACCAGCAGTTAGTGTAATGGCTATGTTGCTGGACTCCCACGTAGTCGACTGCAGTTCGAGTCCCAGACCCGGTGGCTTAAACTCACACCGGGCGCGTGTGCATGTGTGCCCAAGATCCCGAGAGGAGAATGGAGGAGAAGGGATTGCGGTGTGGCCATCCCCTCTGGGGGATGATTTCCTGCTTTCTGTCTCTCTGTCTCTCTCTGTCTGTCTGGCGAGCGCACGCGCCCTATAGCAAAAACCTCTTAAAAAAAAAAAGTACTAATGTTTAAGAAAGAGACCTCATTCTGTCCTTCTTAGGATAAGGATTCTTTCTTTTCTACTCTTATCTTTTCAGAAAACAAACAGGATTTTGAGAAAGAACCATGCCAGATTATACCTTTTTTTTGGGGGGGGGGGGGGAATCCAACACCTGAAGGCAAAAATATTTTTTAGAAATCCACATGGCCCATACCATTAATTTAAGCCTCTTCTAATAGTACAGAATATAATGAAGTAGCTAAGAGCACTCTGGAGTCAAGCTATCAGGTTCAGTCCTAGCTCTACTATGCACGTGGGTCCTGGATTAAATTGCTTAACCTTTATGTCACTGACATTGAGGAGACGGCAGTAACAAACAAATCATGTCTCTGCTTTGATAAGGTTTACATCCTAGCTAAGAAAACAGAAAACAATAAATAAATATGTAATTTGTCAAGTAGTGATAAAAGCAAAGAAAAACAAAAAGCAAAGTAAAGCGATAGTGAGTGATGAAAGGAGTACTGATTTTTATGGAATAATCAGGTAAAGCTTTTGTGAGAACAGACATTTCAGCAAAGATCTCGTATATGGGCAAAGCACATTCAGACTGAGAGAACAGCTGGCATAAGCGCTTTGAATATTGAAAGAGCAGCAAGGAGACTGGTGTGACTGGGATAGAGTGACAGAAGAGAAGAGTGGCAGGAGATGAAGTCAGAAAGATGGAGGACATATTATTTATGGCCTGTAGTCTATGAATGGTATTCTGAATAAAGTGGAAAAGCCATTGGCAAGGAGTCAGAGATGATTACGAAGTATTTTGCCAGCACACCTGGAATGTTATATAGAGTTCTCATTCATGGAGGTGACAGAACATTCAGGTAGAATTTATAACTGGACACATTAAATTTAAAATGCCTATTAACCAGGCGTAGATATGGAGAAAAGAAAACATCATCCATAGCCTCAATTTATCTCTACAATTTTTCATGCATTATTTCTACTTTCAATGGAAAGGTAACAGGCATATCAGAATACAATAGCAAATGAGCAAAAAGATAAGAGAAAACATTATTAAGTCAGAGAACTGTGATTAATGTATTCAAAAATGTAATGAAAAGATGGAGAATTTCAGAAAATGCATATTATAAAAATAGTAATGAGTGAAAATTCTAGAACACAAAAGTTTAGAAGCTCAATAGATGGATCTGACCATAGACTAGAAACAACTGATAAGAGGATTTGTGAAGTAGAAGACAGGCCAATAAAAAATGTCTGGATTGAAGTATAGAGGGAAAAATTGGGAACTATAGAAAAGCATCTCTAAAGTATGTGAAACACAACAAAAAGGTCTAGCACATATGCAATTGAACTGTCATTAGAAGAAGAGAAAGAACAAATCTTCCATATTCGTCCACTTTCTGTCAATTCCAGGGCCTTGTTTTTTTTAATGGCAGAATAGTATTCTATGGAGTATATGTGCCACAATTTTTCAGTCCATTCATCTGTTTGTGGACATTTGCATTGGAGAACATAAAAGTATTAAAAATTGTAATGGACACTAGAGACAAAGTGGAAAGAGAGTGTGATAGGGGAAGAGCGTAGGAAATTGGGGGGGAAATGGAGAGGTAAGACACTTGTGGGACACAGATAAGGTTTATTATCTGTTCACGAGGATGTGTATGGTGGTCTCAACTGGGCTGGACTGAGCTGTATATCATGCTGGGTAAAGTCTCTTCACAATCTAAATAATATATAGCGATTTAATGTATGAATAATAATAAAAAATATATAAATAAAAAAAGAAGAGAAAGAACAGAATAGAAATAAGCATTTAATACATATGAAGTTTTTTATACCAATAAAAGACTTCAAACTGGATTCAACAATCCCAAATATTTAAAATAAGGTAAATACAAGAATATGGCAACTGAGAACACGAGAGAAAGACTACTGAAAATAAAAGACAAGAAGGCTTTAAAACAGCCAGACCAGGAAGAATATGCATTACTTTAAAAGGAACAAATGTAAGACTTCAGTGGAATTCTAAATAAAAATTATAGAGTGGCCAGTCCATGGCATGATGTTTAAGGCAGCTGGATCCCATGTGTCAAACTGTGCAGTTGTACCACCAGACCCAGTTGCTTGAGAAACACGTAAAGTCCACATGTATGTGTGTCCCAAATATGAACAAAGGGGAAAATGGAGGAGAAGGAATTATGAAGTGACCATTTCCCATTGGGGTTCATTCTCACTTTCTCTCTCTTTCTCTCTCTCTCAAGTACACATGCCTTATGGCAAAACTTTTTAAAAATGATAAAGGCAGAAAGACAATGGAGTGTAGTTAAAAGGCTGAAAGAAAATAGCTGCCAACCTAGATTTTTTTTAACTTAAATGAAGATATTCATTTAAAAGGAAGGCAAAATGATATTTTTGCGCAGAAATAAAGAGTGTAGACTTGCAAACTTATAAGTACTAATGGAAGTGTTTTAGGCAGACAAATTTAGGCAGATCATTTTGCTCGAGATGAAAGTGTAAAAGTGCCAGAAAAAAATGAGAATTAGTAGAAAGAGTAAAACACGGATGATCCATTAAGAACATGTAATGTCATTGATGTCAAGAAAAGATGAGTGATGATGGTACAAGTTTCAGAGTTCTGGATTCATATGAGCCCTATTGATATAAATCCCTTTCATATATCCTTTGTTAGTTCTGGCCTGCTTTGTCTCTTACCATTCCAGTTGAGTATAGTACCAGCTATAATAACAATGCTAAGTTGGTTATTAGGCTACCCCTAGATAATCCTAAATATTTACCTTATTTGAACAACACAGAAAACTTCAACACAGCATAATAATGCACTGAAAATAAACAAAAACAAATAACTATTTTGTGTTCAATACCTGACTCCAATCCCACTTTATTACACTGGGAACTGCCAACATAAAAATGATATGCAAATTCTAAATATTTTATTCGCCACCATTTTGTTTAAGGACAATAGATTGAACGTCACACTGTAACTTAGATCTCTTTTTCATATTAATAAAAAATATTTCCCGCTTAAAAATGTCTCTAGAAGAAGGATATAGAGAATGAAAATAAGGAATAAAACACTTGAAATGGAAACCTTTATTATGGATAAAATAATAAAATTAAAAGGACTTAAAGGTTACTTAATTCAGGGAGTTGTGAAAGTTTGGAGAAGGATGAATTTAGGTGGGGCAGCACGCAAGGTCAGCAGGGGTCTTCTGATTTTCTTCTTCAGCCAGAGTTGTCTTGGATTTTAATTGTGATTGTATTTGAAGGAAGGCTTCCACTGATTATATAGGTGGAAGGAACTTTGCAAGTTAAGTGACAGTCACTGGTCTCGTCTACTCTTCATTGAGGAAACTGATTCAGAGAGAAGAAAATAAATAGCAAAGCTGTATATTACACGTCTGTGGTGCTTCAAGGGTTGTACTTTTTTTTTTTTTTTTTTTTTTTTCTGCAAAGAAAATCCAAAGCTTTATCCAGTAGGAGTACTCATGTGTGAAACATTAGATTAATCAGGTTGAGAAAATTACCTGGATAATTTCACTGGCAAATAAATCAGTAATCTGAAATGATTTAGCATGGAACTAATGACACTTTATATCATTTTAAGTACAGTTAAACTTCTTAATTACAGACACCCTAGAGACTTAGAAGAATTGCTACAGTAATGGCATGTCATTAATTCTAAGGAAGCACAGCTTCCTGGGTGACACCTGCTAGGTACAAGTAGTTGCCAGGTTAATATAGAGTCTTAGAGATTAATAGTTTCCTTATTCTTAGGCCTCAGTTGACTGAAACGGCTACCCAGCTGCACCAGTATCTATAGCTGTTCATATCAATATATTGTGCTTATGTGCTTACATTTCATAACTTTCAGGAGTTGAGAAAAATTCAGTGTAAGTATCGCATTTTGGTCATAGAGTAAACAAAAGCAGGCTCCTTAGAACGCCACATTGTAAATATAAATCTTTTAGAAAAGGAATATGTGCTCAGTGCAAGATTATAGAATAGAAAATAAAAGATGACAATCCCCATCTAACTTTTTCATGTCCTACTGCAAAAGTTTAGTAAACAGTACGGTTCATTTTATCACTTCATATGTGTTTGATGGGCTAAGGAACATATTCATGTTCATTTTTATTAGAGTTGAACAAATTCTTCTTCAATTTTAACTATGAGAGCTTTCAGACCTGTTTGGTTCTTAGGATTCAGGCAGAATTTTGCTATCACAAATCCCAAGTACTGCAAAACCATAAGGATGTAATTGCAACTAAACAATGCATCCATGTTCTTTTATATCAGAATGGTGATAATAACAGTTCATAGTAATTGAGAATCAACTACAAGCCTAGCAAGTACTTTACAGGCATTATAACAACACCATCCAACCCGCCACCCATAAATATTGTAGTTATTCATTTTTTTCTAAATTCAGAAACTTAGGTGCTGAAAAAAAAAAAAAAAAAGAAAATTGTCCAGTGTCACAGAGTTCACAGAAGCCAATTGGGCCTGAAACCTTCTTCCTTACTCCAAATTCAATGCCTGAAAAATGATGATATTTAACTGGGCTCACAATACTATAACCAACTAAAATATTATCTCAGATTTAAATAATCATTCTTTGTAGTTTACAAAGTCCTTCATATTGTCTTGTCATATTTCATCCATAAAACTTACTGGTAAGGTAGGAAGGTGAGAACCTTAGACATAAAGAGGTTATTACATACCCAATAACCTATATGTGTTTTGTTTTGTTTTTAATTTCAAAGCCCAAGTTCCTTCCACAAAACCATGTTCCTTCATGGAGTAAGACACTTAATAGTTACAATAAAAAATATAAATGTATTGAATTCCTACTATGTGCCAGAAAATATTTCTCCTCCAAGTCATGCTTCTATGCTTGAACATCTTATCATTTCTTATACATGTTTATATCTACAGTAGTATTAATGGGTCCACAATTATCTCAGCTTTCAGTTTGGAATTCTCTTGCCATTATGCTCTGTCCCAAGCATTCATCAGGAGCCCTACAGATCATTCTCTTATCCTTCCTTGCTATTTCAGATATTACTAACCGAGTACAAGATCTCTTCATTTGACATATGAATTACTAGCTTATCAATCAACCTTTTTTATCTCTTCTAATTTTCTTTATCTTTTTGCTTCTATACAATTTATGCCCTTGAGCAACATAATATATCACAGATTCTGTCCCCTGTAATTAAAGTGTTTGTATTAGAAAAACATGCCAAATTTTTTAAAAATTCTGATATTTACTAATTCCTAAAGAAATCTTTTTACCAAATCATTTCCTTGCTTAATCTTCATGACTCCCCATTACTTACGTTATAAGCTTCAATATTTTTAAACTTAAGGTTGTGTTATCTTTAATGTAAGTTGGAACATAATATATTTCCACTCTTTTATCACTTTGTTTTAGCCATTATTTATTTCATAATGGTAAGTTGGTGCCAGTCTATATTCCATATTCTTCCCACTTCCATGGTTTTTCTCATTAAGACTTATAACTTTTTTTCTCACAGAAAATACTAGGAGATCACAACAAATGAAAGAGTACAATGTGAATGTAAGCATGTTTACAGCTTCAGAAGAGATAAAAGAAGGAACAGAATCAATAATGGAAATATAGGACCAGATGAAAATAATGTAATTTGAAAAAAAAAATCAAGCACATTTTCTAAACTAAAAAAAAATTAAATATTAAATAGACAGATTAAAGCATACATCAAATATAGCTGCAGAATGATTGTAGGAAATTATCTATCAAACAGCTAACCTAAAATTCTACACCCTGCTAAATTCTTCTGCAAGAATAAGAGCAAAATAAACACCTATTCAGGAAATGATAAAATTACATGAAATCATGGTAATCCCAGTTAAATAAAGAACCTCTTCATGTATTCCTTACTTTTCAAAAAGGTATACAGTGCTAGAAAAGATCCATTCACTGTAATGTCTTTTGATTAATTTATCATAATATACTAGGTCTAGTAGTATAATCCTTTCTTCACACTCTTTCCTGATTAACATACTTAAAAATGAGTCTTGGTCATGCTACTTCTTACTCAAAAATTCTAACAGGTTGGTTGTCTAATATCATTTAAATCAGGGATCAGCAAATTGTTTTACTAAGTATTTTATTCTTCTTTATTTTCTTATTTTTTAATATTCATCACTGTACATCTTTACAACACTCAAAATGAATTTTCCCAGCATGAATATTCTGTATATTAGTCCAGTCAAAGATATTATCATACACATTATCAACAGATAATTTTCCTTTTTTGTGTCCTTTAAAATTTTATCATTGTGGTTTTGATTTGCATTTCCTTTATGATAGGGATGTTGACCATTTCTTCATATGCTTTTTGGCTGTTCATATATTTTCCTTAGGGAGTTGTCTGTTCGGCTCATTTTTGCATCTTTTAATTGAATTGAGTATTTTTTTTGGTGGGTAAACTGCTTGAGCTCTCTATATAATTTGGTTATCAGTCCCTTATCTGAGAATAAGTTTGCAAATACATTTTCCTATTTTGATGGTTGTCTCTTTAGTCCAATTATTGTTTCTTTGGCCATGAAGAAGCTTTTTAACCTGATATAATTCGACTTGTCTATTTTTGGAATTACTGTCTATGCTTTAGGGGTTTTATTTAAGAATTCACTCCAATGTACCCAAGAATTTCACATTTCCACCAGTAGATTTATAGTTTGAAGTTTTGTGTTTAGATCTTTGATCCATTTTGAGTTTATTTTTGTTAATGGAGAGAGAGGGACTGAGTTTAGTTTTTCTGCAGGTGGATACCCAGTTTTCCCAGCAACATTTGCTGAAGAGCTTTTCTTTTTCTCACTGGACTGTCTTGTATGATTTGTCAAAAATCATTTGGCTGTATTTGAGGTTTATTTCAGGAGTTTCTATTCTGTTCCATTGGTCTACATGCCTGTTTCTTTGCCAATACCATGTTTTCATTATTCCTAAGCTTTTAAAATATTCTATAAATATTTTGGTCTTTGTGGACCACATATGTACCTTGTTGCATATTCTTATTTTTTTAACTTCCCTTTTATAATGTCAAAATAATCATGTATGACTCTTGCATTATACAAAAACAGAGTGTTAGCAGGATTTGCAGTGGCCTTTTTTTTTGTTGGCCCCTAATCTAAACTCTCAATTTGTCCTCCAATGTCTTCTTCTCATATTTTGTTCTAGCTACTACAATACAGAAAGTATTGTGATGTATTTGACAGAATAAAATGTGTTCAACACAACCAATAACAGAAAAATATATATTGTCATTCTGGACTGTTCCAAATGCTACAGGTTGATAGGAGACAGTTGTTGGCCAGAGGGATTTTTTTTAAGTTCCTTTTTAATAGGGCTATGCTTTGAAAGTTAACAATAAACCGAGACTTTATGAACTTATTATCATCATTGGAGTTGTGTTTATATAAGAGGACTTCAAAAAGTTTGTGAAAAATGAAATTACTGTACGAGTATATTTTGGTACAAAAAATTTGAAATCCATGAATAGTTTTCTCATAATTCTCAATTTACATAAACTTTTTGGAGACCCCTTTTTATCTGCTAGGATTCCTCTTCTAAATGTGAATAATTTGGTTTAACATTCATATTTTGTGAAAACACTGAGCAGATCAAATATTGGCCTAAATGTTAGGATTGCAAAGATAAATAAAATAGTCACTTCCATGGAATACTTCAGAATCTAAGAAGAAGAGAATTTAGGTGACTTAGTCAAAGAATAGCACTTTAACTTCATGATCAGCAGTTTCAAACTATTGTTTATTAAGACGAGTTTGTAAACAAAGTTTAAAGATTAATCTTGGGACCAGTAGTTAGCGTAATGTCTATGCCACTGGACTCCCATGTAGTCTACTGCGGTTCGTGTCCCAGACCTGGTGGTTTAAAACTCACGCCGGGTGCATGTGCGTGCGTGTCCAAGATCCCGAGAGGAGAATGGAGGAAAAGGGATTGCGGTGTGGCCATCCCCCCTGGGGGTGATTTCTCACTTTCTGTCTCTCTGTCTCTCTATGTCTGTCTGGTGAGCACTTAAGCCCTATAGCAAAAACCTCTCCAAGAAAAAAAAGATTAATCTTGAACTTAACACAGTCAAAATATAAAAATGAGACACTTCTGTCAGGCAGAAAAAAATACTGGATTATTTCATAGGTCTGTGTTTCTTTAGCTATAATTTATGAGTTACATAAAAATACAAAATGTATAAGCAGTCTGGCCCTGTAGTCTAGTGGCTAAGGAACAGGTCTCACATAGCCAACTACAGTTAGAATCACAGCCCTGGCAGCACTCTATGGTAGAGACTGAAAGACTGGAGAACATAAACGTATTAAAAATTGTAATGGACGATAGAGACAAAGTGGAAAGAGAGTATGAGAGGGGAAGAGCGTAGGAAATTTGGAGGGAAAATGGAGAGGTAAGTCACTTGTGGGACACAGTTAAGGTTTATTATCTGTTGACAAGGATGTGTATGGTTGTCTCAACTGAGCTAGACTGAGGTGTATATCATGCTAGGTAAAGTCTCTTCATGATCTAAATGATGTATAGTGATTTAATGTATGAATAATAAATGAATAATAAATAAGTAAATAATAAAAGAAATATAAAAATAATTATTATTTCATTATATAATATAAAGTAATAATAATAGAAATAGAATGCTCAATAAAAAAAAGAAAAGCTTGCCAGGCATGTGTGAGTCTAAGCCCCAAATCCTGACAGTATATAGAAACTGAGAAGGGATGTCAGTGTGACTCACACTCCATTGAAGGTTGCTTTCTCCCTCTCTGTCCCTTTGTCTCTCTGAGGAGAACACACACCCTCTGGAAATTATTAGCTCAAGTTCTTATTCATTCAGATACATCCTTGTCCTTTTCCTAACAACCACTGTGTTGAGGGAGAGTGTGGGTAGACTGTTCTAAATCCTTCATGTTTTCTTCCGTGAGTATGGCTGTCTGTGGGTTATGGGATATGTGTATGTACGTGTGTGTTAGATGGTGGAGGGCGGGCATGTGAATCGCTGTTGGTAGGAGAAGTGAAAGGTCTCCTTTAACAAACTAGGGAACTGCTTTGCTTTCTTGATCTTTTAAACCACCAAGAAATCTCTGCGAATTCTGTTCTGTTCCCAATCATCTATTACATCACTCAATCAAAACCCCAGCGCAATCACCCTCCAGCTCCCCACATAGCCAGTGCTGCACAACATAACTCTAGCCATCTCAGCACTGAAGCCGCTGCATTAACTGAATGTATCGAGTTGCTGGTGATGCTTCATTCACCGTAATCAGAAAAAGAAGTCAAGCGGGCACATTTATCATGGTGACCGCAGAGTTTGTAGGTGAGGCGCTCCGAAGGGAGAAGATACCTTTGATTAAGTTAAGACAAACTATAATGGATGAGGGTTCTGCTCAAGTACAATAAATCAGCAGAACCTTTCTAGGCTAGCAGAAATAGAAATCATTGGTAAATTAAAACTTGCTGGAGTGGCTAGGCTGATGCCTTTCATGTGGCTCATACCCTGGCACCTCTGCAGAGAAAAGCTGGGAAAAGAAGTCTAAATAGTCTTGAGAGGATATTCATGATTAACGACTACAAAATGTATTACCCATTGGACTTATTCAGGGCTATGCTTTAATAAACCTCAGCTTGCTTTAACTGTGGGATGTGTTGAAATGATGCTGAGCTCAATGTTGGCAATCACACTGAAATGGCAGTGGTGTTGGGACTATTGTTTGTGTGGATTAACATCTCCTCAAAGGGGCTGGGAGTCAGAAGGTGTCATTTGAAAGAAGAAAGTGGGAGACTTTTTGTTTTGGATTTCTCTGTGTCTATAAATTTTTGGATTTTTTTTTCCCTGGGATTCTGAGGTCATGAATAAAATATGAGTATGTTCTATTTCTTTTTCCTTAATGAGAGATTGCCCAGGATGGTAGGACATTCCCTGCACAAAGAAAGCCACACAGTGGCTTTATTAACTCTTAGCAAATGTTTGTTCGATGCTGAGTAATGAGGAGGTTTG
The DNA here is from genome assembly GCA_026018925.1 of Tupaia tana. Lineage (NCBI taxonomy): Eukaryota > Metazoa > Chordata > Mammalia > Scandentia > Tupaiidae > Tupaia > Tupaia tana. Next base: position 202,008,344 of record JAKSZU010000006.1, read on the forward strand.
CCGGTGCAGCAAGATAAAAGGCTTCCCTACTTTGTGTTTATCCTCTGGGTAATGAAAAAACAAATTGGCGATTTTGTATTTTTTCCTGTTGGAAATTCATAAGGTCACCCGGGGAAAAGAGAGAAGGTTAACCGGCATGAACACTTGCCTGTAAGCAGGGTGTCAGGAGAGAAAGGTCACAAATGGATGAACTAGCCCAAACCATAGCCGGTACCGCTGCAAATGCAGGGCCCAAGGAAAAGAAATTGTATTTAATGAAAGTAGAGCCTTGGGAATTGCACTGACTGGCATGCAATGTGTCCTGAGTTTTCAGTGTGCATATGTTGAGAAAACCTTGTGAAAAGCCAGTGGGATAATATCCGCCTTGCAAAAGCCCTTCATATTTTGCCACCTTCAACTATCTCATGCTCTGCTTATTCCCTCTTTCTCTCTTTGTATTCTGTTCCTCCACCCCCTTTCCTTTTTCATCTCTCCCTGCAGAGAAAAGCTACTTGCTGAGGGTCAGAGGGTGGTAGGAGGAGAAGCTTGGGGAGCCTAAAGCTGCAGCCTTCGAGTGATTGATAATCTACGCAGAGTTCAGAGCGTTCAGACGCGCCTTAAGGTTCTGTTGCTAACTCTTCTTAATATGGAACAAGACTGGTCCTTTCTATGCTTTGTTAGATATTGACTCATGAGAAATGAAATTTCTTGCAAGTTTGCAGAGTAATTCAGTTGGCTATTTTTCTGCTAAGTTACATTGGCAGTTCCCCCTGGATGAATAAAATAGGTTGATTAAGGATTCTGTTAAGTTAGGGGACAAAGGGCAGGGTCATTTCCTGCCAGCAATCTTATTTCTCTGCCCTGGGCAAAGTTGCCTTTTCCCCCATCCCTATTTTGCTCCATAACATTGTAGACTGGTTTAAACTTGAAAAAAGATCCTTCTGGTTGACCGATTACTTTTCCAGAATGCAGAAGAATCTTTGTCTTTGGTGTTGGACACAGACAGGTAATGTTTGTCACCAGAATAGAAAACTCAAAGAAAAATGAGAGAAAAAAAGGGAATAAGATGGAAGGAGAAAAGGTAAGAAGTAGAAAGTTGGCGGCAGTAACAGACCAGTCTGTAAAAAGGAGGAAGAGTCTGTGGAAGTCTGTGGAAGACAGAGACTGGGAGAAATCAAGCTAGAAGGTAAAGTTGGTCAAAGTCGAAATGGAGAAAGGTTGCAAGAAATATATTCATTCAGAAAAAGGATAAATTCTTTCCTTAGTCGTATTATCCTTTACAAGTAGAAAATTATAGAGTTTGGACTGAAAAAAAAAATATATTCTCTTCTATATAGACCTGAAAGAAAAGGAAGGTCAGAAAGCGCTCAGAGAAACAGGCCTTGGGATCTTACAAAGTTTCACCTTTGACGATTTGAGGAAAGCTATGGGTCATGGAATATCTAAGTTGGAGAGGACCATTGACTACCATCAGGTTTAACTTGCTCATTTTGCAGATAAGAAAAATGAAGGTTGATATTGTTGGAGGGGCTTAGCCAAAGTCGAGACAGCTTGTTATAGTGATACAGTTGGGAGTTGAACCCAAATTATCTGCCTCTCTGTCATGTGACTTCTACAGCTGCTGCTAGAGATGACCATTTATTTCTCATTGTAGGCGTCTAGTCCCTGACAGAGCTCTGGGCTTCTGCCAGCTGCTCACCCCTCATGGCTCTGACATTAGAAACAATAGGAGGCCACTAAAGGTTTCTAAGCAGGGGAGTGATGTAGCAAAACTGGGTTGGCAGAGGATCATTCTAGCAGCTGAGTGCAGTGAGCAGGTGGAGTATAAAGAAATCACAACACCATAAGGTCCTGATAAAGTACCTGCATGACCTTGAACAAACCCGTTAATCCCTGAACCCAATTTTCTCCTGTATGAGATGATGGTATTGAATGGTCTCATGTACCTCTAATGTTTTATGATTTTGAACCATCCCTTTCTGTGGGATGTGGCAGTTAACATTACCTAATTGTAGCAGCTGACAGGCTATCACATGCCTGTGGTTTATTTCACTCAGTGTTAGCCACACAGGCCTGGAGGTAAATAGGCCACTAGGCAAACACATCCTTGAAAAATGGCAACCCTAACAGCTTGCCAGAGTTTGGACCACGGGATCCAAATGGGGAAGAGCTCAGAGCACACAAATATCTGTTTGACTCTGCTGTCTTTGATTACTGAATACTATTCAAGGTAACCGTCATAAAACACAAAGAACGTACACATCAAGAGACTTTACACCAATTTCCCCCACCTCGACCAACTAATAGAACCAGAATCCCCAAGGATTCTGGCTAAAGTGGTTTAGTATCTAATTGAAGATCGAGAAATAACAGTCAGCTAATTTTGTTACTGGTGACACTGTCATTATGAAGGAAACCTAACTCCTTAATTGTTTGAAGTCAGGGGCTCTCTTTTTATATTTTAAAAGACATCCTAAAGAAAAGACCTCCTCTTGGCAGAGCTTACCCTTTAAATTTGGGTGGCTAATAGCCCATTCAATAGACATGGTGGTCAGTGATGAGTCTGGAACATAGCTCCTGTAGATGAAGATAAAAGAGTCCTCCAAAAGACCAAATGACAAGTGAAATATATTGTTCCCATATTTCAATGCACTCTGTGAGGTTTGAGTAAAAGTTTGTTGCATATGCTGATTAAACAATCCACTTTGGGATGTTGACTAAAGACAGGGGGAAAATAAACCAAACCAGGATTTCTTGCAGAATAATCAAACTTTATACTACAACTGATAGAAGGTGGGGTAGGGGAGAAGGAAGAACTAGGTAAGCATCAAATATCTGTCCACCTAGAAGTATAACAGCGTCTCCTACTCACTGATCAAACTTCAGAAAGAGATAGAATTAAGGTCTGGTTCTTTACGGTTTTTTTTTTTTTTTTTTTTTTTTTTTAATCTTTCTCAAGAGAAATTCACAAGTTAAATCATAGAACTAGTGTTACATAATTGAGGCTTTCATTTTGTTTTTCAAGTTTATTTAGGGGGCCAGATGGTGGCCCACTGGTAACATGCCATGCTCTGTGAGGCTGATCCACATGATAATGTTCTGGGTTCTAGTTCAGAGAACTTCCTGAGTACACCAAGCTTGAGTGTGCCATGATCCAGGGCTGGCTAAGGCCTGTAGATCAAGACCCCAATGGGGAGTGCTGTCTCTTTTTGTCTTTTTTCTGTCTCTTGCTCATGGAAGAAATAAATAGATGATTTTTTTTTTTTAGTTTGTTTATTGACACATAGAGAAAGAAAGAGAGGAAGAGAGAGAGAAAAAATTTACTTTTGACAGTCTCACCATGCTGTGATCTACACCCTACTGCCTCCTTTCCCAGCTTCTAGTTAGCCAGGATCATGGGTACATCTACAGATATGTTTCACATGCTGAGGTTGACCTAGGATTCAAATATTAGGCCTTCCAGATAGCTCCAGTATTGTGCAACAGACCCTACTACATCTACCACAGCAGTTGAGCTGAGGCTTTTCTTTCTTTCTTTCTCTTTCTTTCTTTTTTTTAAAATATGGTATAATTTGTTAGAGATTTCTATCCCTTTTTATTATTATTTATTTAATTTTATTTGTAACTTCTATTTTTAAAAATTTGCTATAGGTCACATGTGCTCAGCAGAGAGACACAGAGAGAGAAAGAGGGAAAGTCAGAAAAGAAAGGTGAGAAAGCAAGCTGCCAGGTCCAGGATTCAAACTATGGTTGATCATGTGGGAGTCCATCACCTTTACCACCACGCCACCTATCAACCCCTCCATTAGTCTAAACTGAGATGCTTTCTGTTTGATTCTTTGATAAAAGCTTTGTGTTAGGTACTATGAGCAATATTCATATAAGTCTAACATTAACAATGTAGGCACTAACTCCATTAAAAAAAAAAAAACAAGAACAAAAAGAGAAGAACAAAAAGTAGTAGCTTTTTTGGCAAATATTTCTTTGGGCTTACATATGTCAAAAACTTTGCTATAAACATACCCCTGTTGGTGTTCTCAGAGCTTTCCTTGAATACTGTGTTGAATGACAATACCTAACACATATTTTCATTTATAATTTATTGGACAATGTATATTTGATTCATAAAGAAAAGTAATATATTTTTACTCTGTTTTAATTCTGGTAATCTTATCACATAGATAAATTCATATATCTCTTCTTAGCACAATTTTTTTTTTCTTTTTTTGGAGAGGTTTTTGCTATAGGGCATGTGCGCTCGCTGGACAGAGAGAGACACAGAGAGACAGAAAGCGAGAAATCACCCCCCAGGGAGATGGCCACGCCACAATCCCTTCTCCTCCATTCTCCTCCATTCTCCTCGCAATCCCTTCTCTCCATTCTGCATGCACACGTGCCCGGCGTGAGTTTAAGCCACCGGGTCCGGGACTCGAACCACGGTCGACTACATGGGAGTCCAGCGACACAGCCATTACGCTAACTGCTGGTCCCCTTAGCACAATTTTTAAAAATATTTCATAGTCATGTAATGTTCAAATAAAAATAATGGCAATACTACCTTTTTTGTCACCTCTCATGTTTTTGTCCCCTTCCCAATTTTTTCAGATGTAGTATATAAAACTTCTTTTAATGATGTATCATCAAGATGGATAACTTTTACGTTTTGTTCTCTAATTATGTATAATGAATCTTTATAATTTTGCCAAAATGCTGAAAGTATTTCATAACATTTATATTGGTATGACTGTGTAGATAGATTTTATTACAAAACCAAGGTTGTACCCTCATTCCAACTCTTTCTCTTTTTTATTCCATGACACTAAAAAACAGAATGTTTTCAGAACCAAGGTCAAAAGATTGTTTATTCTTACATTTCACCATTTCTAATTTGTTTTATATTTGAAACACAATATTCTTGTTTGCTTTTTTGAGTTTTTAACAGTTTCTTGCCTTGAGAGAAGAAAAATATAATAGATATTGTTCAGTCCATAATCCTTCTAACTATTCTTTGGACTCTTCCTGAAGACATGTTCACCAAGCAGCAACAACTTCTTGTTCTCTTACTTGGCCTGTTGCACAGCGGTCATCCTGATAATTCTTTTTATTGAACTCATGGTTTAATTCCCCCATTTTATATCTTCTACATCTTCATTTTTCTAATTCTTAGTTTCTGTTTTGCTTTAGTACATCCTCAAACAACTAGTTTGAAATCAGGAGATAAATTTTAGAATCTTCACATCTCTGAAAATGATTTGAATACTCATATTTGCTTATTGGTTTGATTCAGTATAGAATTTTTTTCTTTTGGGAGGTTTTTTTGCTATAGGGCACATGCGCTCACCAGACAAAATCCTCTTGGGATTTTGGGCACACATGCACATGTGCCCGGTGTGAGTTTTAAGCCACCGGGTCCGGAACTCAAACCACGGTTGATTACATGGAAGTCCAGTGACATTACTATTACGCTAACTGCTAGTCAGTTAAAAATTAAAAATCAAAATAAATGAAGAATGTTTAAGTTGTTTATTTGTTTGTTTGTTTGTTTACCATTTTCTAGCATCTACTATTAGTGGTGGGATGTTTGAAAATAATTTGCTTTTATACTTTTGTATATTACTTTGTTTTTCCTCTTTGGTAACTTTTACGATCTCTATGGTATTAGACAATTACAGAACTTACAGAATGATGTTTCTTGTTGTGGATACTTTTCTTGACTTTTGAGATGTTCTTTTTAAAGTTTATTTACTGAGCTGGTCCCATATCCCAGTGGTTAAGGGAGCTGGACTGCACACAACTGACCAGAGTTCCAAATCTGGCCCCTGCAGCCTGAAAAAAACACCAGGTGCATGTATATACATGCCCCAAATCCCAACAGATGGAGAAACCGAGGAGAAGGCATTCCGGTATGACCACACCCCATTGAGAGGTGCTATCCCCCTCTTTTCCTGTCTCTTTCTGGCAAATGCATTAAATAGTATTATGTATGCTCGAGAAGGTGCAGAATTATTTAACATGTAACATAGAGGTGTAAGAGATTTTTTTTTTTTTTGGAGAGGTTTTTGCTATAGGGCGCATGCGCTCGCCAGACAGACAGAAAGAGACAGAGAGATAGAAAGCGAGAAATCACCCCCCAGGGGGGATGGCCACGCCACAATCCCTTCTCCTCCGTTCTCCTCTCAGGATCTTGGGCACACATTCACACGCGCCTGGCGTGAGTTTTAAGCCACCGGGTCCGAGACGCGAACCGCGGTCGACTACATGGGAGTCCAGTGACATAGCCATTACGCTAACTGCTGGTCCCGTGAGAGATATTTTATAAAAGATGCAAATTTATCTTCAAGAAATCAAAACTACATTGTCTGAGATGAAAAATACACCATGAAAAAAAAAAGTACACCAGAAATGATACTATGACAAATTTGGCATTATAAAAGAAAGGATTAGAGAACTTGAGACACAGAAATAGAAAACACCTAAAATTGAACACAAAGAAGGAAAAAATAATGAAAAAAAGGAGAGCAGATACTCAATGATATTCCATTTTCTTTTAAATTTGAACAGTTTTAAAATTTAATTGATGACTTAACACAGAATAATAATTGGGGATTGTGGAGTTCAAAACATATGCAGAAGTAAAATGTATGACAACAATCTCACAAAAACTAGCAAAAGAGAAATGGAAGTATACTATTGTAAATTCCTGTGTAAAATGGTACCCTATCACTTGAAAGTAGACTGTTAAACAAGTAACAACAATAACCCTATTCAATTCAGGGCAATTGAATGTTGAGGAGAAAACTTTCTCACAAAGAAAACTCTAGGTCTAAAGGGTTTTTATTCATGATTTCTATCAAATTTAAGAAATAAATAATATCACTACTAAGTCAACTCTTGCGGAGAGTGTAAGAAGAAAGCATTTTTCCAAGTCTATTCTATGAGACTAGCAATATTTTGACACTAAATTCAAACATATTTCAAGAAAAGAAAACTCAAGACCAGTATCATTCATGAAGATAGATACAACACCAATAGTCTTTAGGAAAATACAAATTAAAATCACTATTTGATACCACTGTATACTCATTAGAATACTTAAAATTAAAAAGATGAACACTACCAAGTTTGGGAAGGAATGCGAATCAATCAGAATTCTTACATTATGCGAATAGGTTGTAAAATGACACACCATGTTGGAAAGCAGTTTAGCAGAGTCTCGGGAAGTTAAACACACCTATAATAATACCAGCCATTCCACTTCTGTGTTCTTATCCAAGAAATGTGAACATATATCCATACACATATGATATGTGAATGTTCACAACAGGTTTTTGTAATAGCAGGATTTGGAACCAACTCAAATGTTTATTAATAAGTGAATGGATATATAATTTAAAATATATATGGAGTCTTCCAAAAAGTCATAATGTATTTTTTCTATGGTTTTCTATGCAAAAATGCATGATGACTTTTCCAACTACCCAATACAAGCAATGGAACAATGAAAAGGAATGAACTATTAATACAACAAACTGAATGAACTTCAAGGCCATTGTGCTAGGTGTAAAAAGTCAGGTCAAAAGAGAATACTGTATGATTCCACTTATATTCAATAATTAAAGAAATTGCAAACTAATCTATGATAGAAAGCAAATCAGAGGTTGTCCCAGGATTGCGAGCAGTGGAGAGGGATGAGAAGAAGGGTTTATAAAGAAGCACAGGGAAACATCTGGGGTGATGACTATGTTCATGTTTTTGTTTTTATTATGATTTATACATATGTTAAAACTTACTAAATTGTACATCTAAATTTTTAAAAAAATATTTCTCTTTGCCTCAGAATTTTGACAATCTTTTATATTCTAATTGATTTCAGTAGATCTTTAGAAACTATCACTTGGGAACTGCAGGTGGCATATTGGTCATGTCACTGGACTTTCACGTAGTCAACAGTGGTTTGAATCGCGGACTGGAGGCTTAAAACTCATGTTGGGCCTGTGTGCGTGTATGCCCAAGATCCCTAGAGAAGAATGGAGGAGAAGAGAATGTGACATCGCCATCCCCCCCGGTGGGTGATTTCTCACTTTCTGTCTCTCTCTGTCTCTCTGGTGAGCACATAGCAAAAATTTCTCTAAAAAAAAGAAAAAACTATCATTCATTTTAGAAAACTCTTTTTGCTGCAAGGTATCCAAGGGTTTAGGCTCTTAACTTCCTTTCTTATAATGTGTGTGTTCTTATAATTAAATAATGAATAATGAGTCATTATAAAATTGAATATTAAATAAGTACACATATCTAATATGTAATATTGCATTAATATTTCACAATATTTAGCATATATGCTTCATATTTTTCTTTTCTTCATACAAAATAGTAAAGTATCCCAATTTTTTTTTAGGTGCTTTCCATATGGCATGTATACTTGCCAGAGAGAGACACAGAGAAGGAAAGAAAAAATCACTTTCCAGGGGGATGGCCATGCCGCATTTCTTTTTCTTTTTTTTTTTTTTTGGAGAGGTTTTTGCTATAGGGTGCGTGCGCTCGCCAGACAGACAGAGAGAGACAGAGAGACAGAAAGCGAGAAATCACCCCCCAGGGGGGATGGTCACGCCGCAATCCCTTCTCCTCTATTCTCCTCCCGGGATCTTGGGCACGCACGCACATGCGCCCGGAGTGAGTTTTAAGCCACCGGGTTCGGGACGCGAACCGCAGTCGACTACGTGGGAGTCCAGCGACATAGCCATTACGCTAACTGCTGGTTCCCCATGCCGCATTTCTTATCCTCCATTCTCTCAGAACTCTGGGCATGCATGCACATGTGCCCAATATAATTTTTCAAGCCACCAGGTCTGGGACTCGAACTACAGTCAGCCATGTGGAAGTCCAGTGCCTTAACCTTCACGTCACCTACTGGCCCCCTTTTTTCTTTTTTATAAAATGATGCTTATTCATGATATTGTCTTAATAGTCAAATTTGTTTAAGAACCCAGTCACATAAAATACATAGAAACTCAGATTATATATGTGGTTGTACTCAACAGGTCACTTTGATAATTCTGGGTCAATAGAAAATATTTTTTCTCCATTTTATATTTTATTTTATTTCATAATTTCTTCTTACATTTAATGTTATACATCTTTGTAGGGCACAACATGGATTTTTCAGAGCATGCATGAGGTATGAGACAATCAAATCAAGGATAATATCATATCCATCATTTTTTTTTTTTGAGAGGTTTTTGCTATAGGGCATGTGCACTTGCCAGAAAGACAGAGAAGGACAGAGAGACAGAAAATGAGAAATCACCCCCAGAGGGGATAGCCACGCCGCAATCCCTCCTCTTCCAGTCTCCTCTCGGGATCTTGGGCATGCACGCACACGTGCCCGGCGTGAGTTTAAGCCATCGGGTCTAGGACTCGAACCCCGGTCAGCTACATGGGAGTCCAGCGACATAGCCATTACACCATCTACTGGTCTCCATATCCATTTTTAAGAAAGCACACCACATTTGAGATATATAAAAGATTGGTAATTTTTTTTTTTTTCACTCATTTGTGATATGTCATTCTACAACCCACTTGCTTGGTCTACCTGCATTCTTGTGTTTGTTGAACCTTTTTTTTTTTCTTCCCTGATCCTCTCATATTTCCCCCATCCTCTACCTCCTATGCAGTCTCTGGTATCTACACTTGTCTTCTCTACTTCTATGTCTTCGAATTGTTCAATTCCTACCATAGAATGTGGACATTGGGTATATATTGAGCAAGAGATATAGTGCTTTTCTTTCACAGCCTAGTTTATTTAACTTAATGCTACATCTTCTAGATTTGATTACTTCCTATCAGATGATAGGATCTCATTGTTCTTTATAACTAGGTAGTATCCCATTGAGAATATGTGTCACATTTTTTTAATCCAGTCATCCTTGTTGTACCCTTAGGTTGATTCCATGTCTTAGCTATTGTAAATAAGGCTGCAGTAAAGACGGATTTTCAAGTGTCATTCTGACTCATTGCCTGTCTTTTGAAAAACTACCAGGGATTAGAATTAGTGAGTCATGGGACCAGCAGTTAGCGTAATGGCTATGTCGCTGGACTCCCATGTAGTCGACCACGGTTTGCGTCCCAGACCCAGTGGTTTAAAACTCACGCTGAGCGCATGTGCATGCGTGCCCAAGATCCCAAGAGGAGAATGGAGGAGAAGGGATTGCAGCTTGGCCATCCCCACTGGGGGGTGATTTCTTGCTTTCTATCTCTCTGTCTCTCTCTGTCTGTCTGGCGAGCGCACGCCCCCTGTAGCAAAAACCTCTCCAAAAAAAAGAAAAATAAAAAGAATTAGTGAGTCATCTGGTAGTTCTATCTGTAATGTTTTTTTTTTTTTTTTTTTTTTTTGGAGAGGTTTTTTGCTATAGGGCGCGGGCGCTCGCCAGACAGACAGAGAGAGACAGAGAGACAGAAAGCGAGAAATCACCCCCCAGGGGGGATGGTCACGCCGCAATCCCTTCTCCTCCATTCTCCTCTCGGGATCTTGGGCACGCACGCACACGCGCCCGGCGTGAGTTGTAAGCCACCGGGTCCGAGACACGAACCGCGGTCGACTACGTGGGAGTCCAGCGATATAGCCATTACGCTAACTGCTGGTTCCCTATCTGTAATGTTTTGAAAACCCTCTACTTTGTTTTTCACAATAGGAAAAATATAGAGGGCTCCTTTTTCATCACAGCCTCACTGGTTTTATTGTCCTTTGTGTTTTTTTGATCATAGCTATTCTGACTGTGGTTAAGTGATACCACATTGTGGTTTTGTTTACATTTCCTTTATGATAAGAGATGATGACTATTTTTTCCATATGATTTTTATCCGTTCATATTCCTTTCTTTGAGTGCTTTCTGTTCTGATAAATTGCCCTTTCGGTTTTTCTGCAGATAAGCTTCTTGAATTCCCTATATATTCTGGTTATTAATCCCATTTTTTTTTTTTTGAGAGGTTTTCGCCATAGGGTGCGTGTGCTCTCCAGACAGAGAGAGACATAGAGACAGAAAGCGAGAAATCACCCCCCAGAGGGGATGGTCACGCCGCAATCCCTTCTCCTCCATTCTCCTCTAGGGATCTTGGGCACACACGCACACGCGCCAGGTTTGAGTTTTAAGCCACTGGGTCAGGGACGCAAATCGCGGTTGACTACGTGGGAGTCCAGCTACATAGCCATTACGCTAACTGCTGGTTCCCTTAATCCCATATTTTAAGTATAGTTTGCAAATATTTTCTCCTATTCTAGGCGATGGTCACATTATAATCCCTTCTCCTTCCTTCCCTTTCCAATTTGTTCGTGTATAGTCACCTGTAGTTTTCCTTAATGATCTTTTTAATGTCTGTAATATCTTCTCTTTTTTTCTGATTTTATTTATTTAGGTCTTTTCTCTACTTTTAAAAGTCATTCAAGTTGGGCTAGCACGTGGCTTGGTGGTCGAGACACTGAAGAGAAGACTCTTTCTGTTATTTTCAAGTTTAATTCCATTGTGGTCAGATAAGACGCTAGATACAATTTCTGTATTTAAATAATTTTTAAGAATTATTTTAACTTTATTTACTTACTTATTTATTTTTTGACCAGAAGGAAACAGAGAGAGAGAGAGAGAGAGAGAGAGAGAGAGAGACGGAAATCAAGAAAAAAGCCCCCAGGTCTGGGACCTGAAAGACCATGTGGGAATTCACACCTTTAACTGCCATGCCACCTGCTGGCCCCTATTTTAAATTTTTAGAGATTTATTGTGTGGCCTATTATGTGGTCAGTCTTTGAAAATTATCTCTGTGGGGGGTGAGAAAAATGCGTATTTTGTATTTGTAGAGTGAAATGTTCTATAAATGTCTGTCAGATCCATTTGGTTTATAGTATCATTTAGCTCTTGCGTATCTTTGCTTATTTTTTGTCTAGATAACTTGTTCAGTGGTGAGAGAGAGGTGTTGAAGTCCCCAACGGTTAATGTATTGCAGTCTCTCTCTTTTTGGTCTAGTGATCTTTGTTTTGTTTTATGTATTTGGGTGTCCCAGAATTGGCTGTGTGAATATTTATAGCTCTTGTTGATAAATTAATCCTCTTAATATTGGGTTGTCAGGAAAATCATGATACATTTTCCATAGAAAAACACATTATGACTTTCCCAACAACCTAACACTATATCTTGACCTTCTTTGTCTCCTTTTTACAGTGTTTTGTTTTGTTTTTGTTTTTGTTTTAGATTTTTCCCTTAGGGCACATGCACTCATCAGAGAGAGACAGAGAGAGAAGGAAAGAGAAATTAATCCTCAGGAGGAATGACCATGCCATAATATCCCTTTTTCTCCATTCTCCTCTCAAGATTTTGGGCACAAATACTTGCGTGCTGGGCATGTTTTTGAAGCCACCAGCTCCGGGACTTCAGCTCTGGAACCGTTCAAGTAGATCTGTCATCTTAACCACCATATCACATGCTTGCCCTTTTATTATAGTTTTTAGGCTGAAGTCTATTTTGTCTGATATCAGTATTGTGACTCCAGGTTTTTTGTTTTGTTTTCTTTAGCATAAAATGACTTTTTCCAGCGACCAGCAGTTAGCTATGTCACTGGACTCTCATGTAGTTGACTGCAGTTTGAGTCCCGGACCCAGTGGCTTAAACTCATGCCGGGCGCATGTGCATGCAAGCCCAAGATCCCGAGAGGAGAATGGAGGAGAAGGGATTGTGGTGTGGCCATCCCCCCGGGGGGTGATTTCTCGCTCTCTGTCTCTCTGTCTCTCTCTGTCTTTCTGGCGAGCACACATGCCCTATAGCAAAAACCTCTCCCCCCAAAAAAAGACTTTTTCCAGTCCTTAACTTTCAATCAATATGTGCGGACTTATTCTACTATTTTGTTAGTTATTTTCCTCATTATTTTATGTTATCTTGTTTCTGCTTATCTCCCTTATGTTTTCATGATGTGGTACTTTTTACATATTTCTTAAAGAGCTGGTTTGATGTAGATAAATTCTTACAGTTTCTGTTTATCTGGGAGTGATGTATTTTTCCTTCTGGTTTGAAAGATAATCTTGCCAAGCATAGTATTCTCGGCTGAAATAATTTTTCTTTCAGAATTTTGAATGTGTCGTTCATTCCCTTCATGCCATGATTTGTGCTGAGAGGTCTGAGGTTAGTCTGATAGGGCATCCTTTATAAGTAACTTTATGCTTCTCTACTGTCATTTATAGCATATTATATTTCTCTCTAACTTTTGCCATTTTGGCAATGATATGCCTTGGAGAAGATCTTATGTTGATTCTATTTAGTGTCCTTTGTATTTCCTGGATCTGGATGTCTGCGTGTCTCTCTAGAATTGGAAAGCTTTAAGATAGTATTTCATGAAAGAGATTTTTTTATGCCTTTACTAGTTTCTTCTCTTTCTAGAATATCCATTATGTGGATATTTGGCCACTTAATGGTGCCTAAAATTTCTCATATTGGCCACATTTTTTTTTTTTTTTGAGAGGTTTTTGCTATAGGGCGCGTGCACTCGCCAGACAGACAGAGAGAGACAGAGAGATAGAAAGCAGGAAATCACCCCCCAGGGGGGATGGCCACGCCGCAATCCCTTCTCCTCCATTCTCCTCTCGGGATCTTGGGCACGCGCGCACATGCGCCCAGCGTGAGTTTTAAGCCACCGGGTCCGGGACTCGAACCGCGGTCGACTACGTGGGAGTCCAGCGACATAGCCATTACGCTAACTGCTGGTCCCCACATTTTTAGTGGTTATTTTTTTCATTCTATTTGATGACTTGAGCTAAATCAGAGGTTTTTTTCTTCAAGCTCAGAAATTATTTCTTCTGTATGGTCTAATCTAATAATACTTTTCAAAGAGGTGTTGAATTCCTGTATTGTGTCTGTCCTTCATCTCCAGACATTGTTTGACTCTTTTTGTGGGTGACTATCTCTTTATAGAACTCTTCTTTCAGGTTTTAGAATGATTTTCTTATCTCCTGGAATTGATTGCCTGCTTTCTCTTGTATCTAGTTGAATTTTGTTATGATCAATATTCTGAATTCCTTGTTCAACATTTCAGTGAGTTTTCTGTGTTATCAATTATTGGTGAGGTATTATTGTGTTCCTTTGTGGGAAAGATATTTCCTTGTCCTTTCATATTTCTTGTGTCTCTGCAGTGATTTTTATATATTTATTTGTAAGAATTATTTATCTAATTTTATTTATTATTATTATTTTTTAATTTGACCAGAAAGAGACAGAGACAGAGAGAGAAAGGAAGAAAGCAAGCCACCAGTTCTGGGGCTTAAGCTGATGTCAACCATGTGGGAGTCCAACGTTTTATCCACCACGTCATTTACTAGTTCCTCTACAGTGGATTTTAGGCATCTGGTATAGTACTCACTTCTTCCTGATTTATGGAGTAGATTCTGTAATGCCTGGAGTGCAGATTGACTCTCAGGACCCAGGTGTGGCCCTGGAAATGATGGTCCAGGAGGAGCCATATGTCAGTTTGTTTTTTCTCAAAGGACCTATTCATTTTTTGTGTTTTGAATATGTTTCCCCCCCCCCACACTTTAGTTATTTAGCTGTTGATTTAATGAGATTCAAGAGTGAAAGTAAAGCGAAATGATCAGATATTTAGCACCTTTAAACTGCCCCCTGAAGACATGTATGTAGGTCATACTGTGGCTGGAGAAATGATACAGATGGTTCTGGGTCCTTGGGTTTAGAGTTTTCATGATAAAAGCATCTTGATCTATATAGAATCATAACTGGAATACAGTAGAGCCGTTGAAGCTAAGCTAGATATTTCTCATGTGTACTTAAAAAATGAAAGAAAAAAACATGCAATGAACACCCTAGTACATTTTTTGTTTGCTTGTTTAAGAGAGATTTTTGCTATATGGCATGGGTGCTCACTGGAGAGACAGAGAGAGACAGAAAGTGAGAAATCACTCCCCAGGGTGGATGGCCATGCTGCAATCCCTTCTCTTCCATCTCCTCTTGGGATTTTTGGGTATGCACGCATACATACCCAGCATGAGTTTTAAGCTGCCAGGCCCAGGACTTGAACCACGGAAGACCTCATGGGAGTCCAATGACATAACAATTATGCTCTCTTCTGGTACCACACTCTAATATTTTTTTAAATCCCTGCTTTTATTTATTTACTTATTTATTGCCTCACAGTATATACCTCTGCTTGGTCTGTCAGAAGCTTATGAAGAATTGCAACTGAAACTTGATATGAATCAGCAATCCCATGCTACTGTAAAAAAGTTACCATGGCTTGGAAAAAAATGCTGGGTACATGTGTATACATGCCCCAAATACCAAGAGGATGAAGAAATGGAGGAGAAGAGCATGTGGGTGTGACTATGAACCATTGAAAGTACTTTATCTCTCTCTCTCTCTCTTTGGTGAGCACAATACCCTCACACATACCAAAAAAAAAAAAAAAAAAAAAAGCACAAAATAAAGTCAGCATTAAAAAGAAGATTGGAGTGACAATTTAAGTTTTATCTCCCCCCATATAAAGATTTTAAGTTTTATCTTCCCCCATATAAAGATTTTAGGGTGGAGGAAAAGGGATTGCTCTATGGCTTTTTGGAAAGAAATTAACTTCATTTATATTAGGAGAAAATGTGTCTAAACATTAAGGAAACATTCTTCTCTAAGAAAGGAAAATATAGTGATGATCCATCCAATCTGTTGCTAATTTTGGAAACGTGAAAAAGCATAGTTACCTCCAGGGACTTTCTACTCACCTACCCCCAAAGAATGATGAAAAATACAGAGTCTCATTACTGAATGCTCTTGAAGTTCCAAGTGACGAGGATGCATTTCAAACTTGTTTAAATGAGGAGAGATTTATTGGTTCAAATCATTTAAAAGTCAAGGGATAGGTCTAGCTTTAGGCATGTCTAGATCCATGGAATCAAAATATGTCATCAGCAATCAATTTATCTGTGGGCCCTTTCTCTGCTTTTCTTTTGTTAATTAAATTGCACCAAGCAACAGTTCTGAACTTTTAGCAAACTCAGTGAAGTAATAATCCCCCTCTCCAAAAGTACCAGGAAAATTGTATAATTGACTCTGATGGTCTTAGTTTTTGTCAAGAGCTTACTCAGGAGACAATCACTGAGACTAGGTACTTCAAATAGTCTAACTGGTCACTCTTGAGTCACATGCCCAACCTTGGAACTGGAAAGATTAGGTCAACCTGACCTAAACTAAGGGTCCAAGAGTGATGAAATGGTGGTGATGGGTAATTCCTAAAAGTATGTTGGGGAATTTTTAGGAAAGAAGGAAGGTATCTTAGGCAAATCAATCAAAATTCATAGGCAGATGTCCACTCTACCTTTTAAGGTCTCTTTCAAGTCTATAGTTACAGATATTTTATAATCTCGGAATAATGGACCCAGCCAGGAACATTTTCAGATTTACTAAACTTTTTTCTGTGACTATTTATGCTTTTGCTGTCATCTTCCAAAAACTTAAGTTTTAAGTTTCCAATCTCTACACTTTAGGGTGAAACAATAAGATCTTAAAAAAAGAAAGAAAGAAAGAAAAAAAGAAAGAAAGAAAGAAAGAAAGAAAGAAAGAAAGAAAGAAAGAAAGAAAGAAAGAGAAAGAAAGAAAGAAAGAAAGAAAGAAAGAAAGAAAGAAAGAAAGAAAGAAAGAAAGAAAGAAAGAAAAGAAAAAGAAAGTTTCTTGGTTATAGGTCACCTAACAAACTGTGTACCTGATATGCTCTGGACTGGAAATACCTCTTGGCAAGAAAAAAAAAATGGTGCTAGTTGCCTTCATCATAAGGGAGAAGAGCCTTGTGTAACTTCTGTCTGAAGTAGAAGTATAGTGTACAACTCTCAAACAACAGATTGTCTCCAGCATTGCTAAGCCATCGGCAATGACAAATGAAGCCTTCTCAGGCTGTCCCCTGAACCTTAGTTGTGTTCTGAACCAAGCAGCACTGCAGCTGAAAGTCGTTGAGGCTCTGTGCCCAGCAAATCCTTAATGCTTGTGCCAAGACTGTAGACAAAGGGTCCCATTGTCATGGTTATGGGTACCAGTATGCTAGGAACTGGATGGAGACCACCAATTCATTGACTGAAATGCTTTCTTCCTCCCCCTCCCCAAAACGGAAATCAATGTCTGGCACTTAGCATTCATGAACAGTCCAGCAATACCAATCTCCATGTGCACATGCTTGTGAGAAAAAAGAAATGGATAAGCTAAGCGGACTTCACTTCCAAACCTCAGAGGGGCTGCAAACATCATTGAGAAAAATCGATTTAGCAAAATGATAGCTGGTCCTGACTGCCCTTTTAATTGCATGCTGAGTTTAGTGATGATGTGTCCGATTTTCCTTATGTATTAAAAAAAATAATAATAAAAGAAGAAGAAGGAAAACAAAAAAGAAGGGAATCAAGAGTCCCTGAAATTTCTTTTTAAATGTTCAGTCTCAGCACTACCGTGCTGGCTCTTTCTCTTTATTCCTTGCTAAATGATCTCACTTTCAGCATCAGAGGTTATTCTCTTGAACCGTTTCAAACAGTTTTCTGTTATTACTTTAATTCTCTGTAAGCTGTTGGCAATTGCTACCAAATTGCTTCATGGATCAATTCTTCCCTCATACTCCATTAAATTTTTCTTTTTTGTCCTGAGTAAGAAGTCACAAACACATTTGGTTACATTTGGTCAGCAGGCCATAAGCTCTTGACTCTTCTTTAGAACTTACTGCAAAAGACTCACATTAGGATTTCTGAATGCCTCGTGTTCATGGGGCTTGTCCATATTCAGCACCATTTCTTGCTATTTTGTAAAGGTCTGTTGGGACTCACTTTTGTTTGAATATGTAACCAAAAGGGGTGTAAGTATACACAGTGTAGTTAGAGTTGTTAAATCCCAGTAGTTTTGTAGATAGTAAAAACAGCCACATATTGGTATTCTCCCTGTATCTAGGCAGCACTGCAGTGTAACTTTACAGTTCCTCTTGCCAAGAACTTAATCTCTCTCACCACCCCTTAGATGTGGGCTGACTGACTTGTTTGACCAACAGCTTGAGGCAGAAGTTACACTATGCATCTCAAACCTGGACTTCAACTTGTATACTAGCACTCACTCTCTTAAAACATTGCTTCCTCCAGGTAAGCAAGCCCACCTAGCCTGCTGCAAGAGAGGTCACTTGGAGGTGATCCATGGTGCTCTGGGCAATAATCCCAGTTGGCCTGGCAGCTGACTCAGACAAAGCTAAACCCCGCCCAGATTACTGACCCCATAGAGTTAAATAAATGGTTATCGTTATAAGCCATTGGATTTTGGGGTCATTGGTTATATTACAAATATTAACTGATAGAACCCTGAATAATGGGTTATAGTGGCTCTTGTCATATCCTGTATATATTGCCTTCTAGCTTCTATCTCAAACTGAGAAATTCTTGCTATTTGCCTAGTTAGAAAATTAATAAATATAGGGACATATTGCCATGCATTTATATCTAGGATAGTGTCACTCCTCACTTTAAAGACTATGAATGGCTCCCTATTGCCTTCTGAATAATGCTCCATCCTACTTACCCAACATTTAAGGCCTCCACAACTTGGTTTTAGACTATTTTTTCAGCCTTATATCTTCTTCCAAAATATTCCTTTCTAAGCCATCTGGACTACTCTAACTTCCCCAGATTACAGTGCTTTCCCCAACCAACCTTGTCTCTGCCCAATGTCTCTATGGTTTGGAATGCTCCCTATTCCATTTCCCTGTGATAAAATCCTATACAACTGTCAAAGTCCATTTCAAGTGCTACCTCTTTCTTGTTTTCTTTCTGTCTTCTTTCTCTTAATCTGTGAGAGGGTGCATGAACTCATCAGTAGGACAAAAGGACGATGAGAAAACATCCTCCATGGGAATGGTTACACCACAATCCCTTCTGCTCCATTCTTCTTTTGGGATTTGGGCATGCATGTACATATGCCTGGCATGTTTTTCAAGCTGCTGGCTCTGGGACTTGAACCACACAGTTGGCCATATGAAATCCAGTCACTTTAAGCACCAGGAGATTGGCTGGCTTGCTGTCTCTTTCTTAACACTTTTCCAAAACATCTCAATTGGAAGGGGTGATTTCTTCCCCCCTCAGAATGCTGAAAGCCCTTGGGATCTAATGCTCAGGATTCACCCGAGACATCCATCTTGGGTTCTCATTGCTTTGTAATCTGTAATGTTCTGATATAAGACATCATCTGTATCATCCTTAACATAGAACTTCTGAGTGTTCCTCATGGCCCAGACCCTTCACTGGCCACTTCACACATATTAGTTAATTCCGTCCTCTTAATTACCTATCTGGTAAGTTATGATTACTTTCAGTTTATTGGTGATAAAATTGAAGCTCAAAATCATAACTCATAAATAGATCTAAGGTCTCACAGATCCCAGACTGAAGATGAGATATTGAATGTGGTTTCTCATTCAGCCTCTTAGAGCTCCCTTCTAGCCCTCTGTACAAGGACACACCACAGCTGGCATATCAGTGGCTTAAAAAAAGTATTGTCAGAGCTTTGACCTCATATATAGGGGACTTTAAAAAATTTCTAGAAAAATGGAATTAAAGCACAAGTTTATTTTGATGCAAAACATTTTTGTAATCCAAATATAGTCTTTTCGTAACATACATTTTCCATGAACTTTTCACAGGTCTCTCATATTGACTCAAAGGGAAGTCCTGACTCAAGAGAGTCAACTGAAGGGAAGAGAACTGCTGAGGACAGTCAATGAAAAGAGGCTGCTCTGGGCTAGCTAGTTAGGAACACTGTGGCAAGATCAAGACTTGTGTCTTCAACTTCCGTTGACTAAACAAAAATGTTCTGAAGTATTCTATGAGTTATTATTGCCAGACAGTAGCTCACCACTATAGACAGTTAATAAGCTTCCTGCTGGCTTGCTGCTAATTGTCTGGGAACTAATAACTTTCTCCCCTTCTAGCCATAATGAATTTCTGTTTGCTTAGTCTAGCTTGTCTTTAAAATTGACTACATAATATCCAAGAAGATGACCTTAATTGATCAGGTTTCAATATGACCACTGTCACTGGGCTCAAGTTCTGCAGAGCAGGTCAGCAGCAGAGATTCCCAAAGTGAGAGGGAGAAAGTCAAGCTTTGCCATTCAGAGATGCTGGAAAAGTACCCAGCATCCTTTGCCAGAACATTCCAGAAACCGTTTGCTTGCCCTGAAAACCATGGATTATTCTCATACGCACATACCAAGAAAGTGGAATAGTTTCCCTCTATTTATGAGTGATTTCTTCTTAAAATAGTAAGAAAGGGACTCAGAAATATCATGTTTTTGTCTCATGTTTTTGTCTTCTTGCAGACAGAAGCATGTGGACTCTAGGTTTTTTTTTTCTTTGTTTTGTTTTTGCTTTTTGTATTTATTTGTTTTATGAGAAAGAGAGAGAGAGAGAGATACAGGCACCCTCAACAGAGATCTGAGGCCATGATCCCACCCTTTGTCTCAGCCACCAGAATCCTAGGCATCTATACCCATTGTACCCAGGGAGACCTTGGGCTAGAAGCCAGGACTTTGCTTTACAGCCTCAGCATTGCAGTGTGTTGCGTTAATTCTGCTCCACTGGGGCTGGTCTGGATTCCAGTTTTCAGTGGTGGAAGAGTGAGTCTGATTTTACACTCCCCAAACCTCCTGGGTGCCAGTGTCAGACATGGTGATCCAGCTGTTAATTATCCTTCTGTTCCATCATGGTCATGAGATGGTGTCCACTGGATAGGCAGAGCTCAAAAGAGGGGCCTCACAAAAGAAGCGAGAGATTCGTTCTTGAACCCAGGTCCTTCATGAGGCAAGTGTTCTGACTACACTACTGCTCCACTGAAGAATTTCCTGGGTCTCGGGCTCTCTAGTCGAGGATCCACCTTGTCAGAACCTTGAAGTGGGTGCCTGGGAACACAGCACATGTGCCTTGAAGACTACAGCAGGACTCCATTTTGCCTTAAGAAATAGAAGTCCATGGACAATGGCTCTGGACTATCAAAGAACAGAACTTTTGGGAAAATGGCAATCTAGATCAAGTTTCTTAGTTGGTTTCTTGAAAGCTCTCACCCCAGGGGAGTTGCCCCAGATGGCTGGAAATATGCTCAAAGTTCAACCTGATATAGTAAATATCTGTGGGTTCTTTGAAGGCCTGACAGTGTGCTGTGCCCAGAGAAGAAATAGATTTAATTTCTAGTCTCATGATCTTTTCAAAGAAATAATATAAATATACATCAGAAAGGGGAAATACAAAAGAAAAACAAAAAAATAAAAAGAAAAGAGAGAGCTATAGCTCTTAGAACAAACTGCTTCTCATTGTGTTTTCTGTTTTGACACCATTGAATTTCATTTGCTTCCTCTTTCTTGAATTTACTTTCTAATTTTCAGTTCTGAGAACAGCACAGAGAACAGTTAACTCATGTTTGTTTAGCATCTGCTTGCCAAGGAGGGGCCAATGTGATGGCAGAACCAACCACTCAGACTTCTGCGTTGACCCAAGGCCAGTGTATGCCCTGGGTCAATATGACTTCTTGGATTCTCAGAAAGTCATCCTTACCTCTTGGAACTACCTGTCTCAACCCTGGCAAGAATTTAAATTCTACATCGCATCCCCATAATCTTCCATGCCACCATACCTCCCCGCTACTTCTGAAAAGCAAATTCCTAGAAATACCACTTGCCCATAGACCTACAAACCAAACTCCCAATTTGGACTGAACTAAATTCCCTGAAAACTGATGGTGATGAATATGCCTTACACTAAATAAACTGTGGATCTCCCAGAAAGCAAGTTGCTCTCAAATCTAATAAGTAGCATAAAATTTCAACCTTGATTATTAACCACTCAATTTCAACCTTGAGTGGAGTATCCATGGCAAAAGCTTAATCCCACATGAGGTAACACAATAAGCAAAGAACTTTGAAAAAGAATAAAATATTCTGCAAATGCCAGGAATGATTATTCTTGTTAATGCCACACTCGCCATCCCAGTAGGTCTCTGCTGAGGGAATACAAATGAATCCAAGACAAGTCTGAACCAAGCATCACTGGGAATATAAACTATGCAATGAGGAGGCACAGTGAGGCCAGAGTGCCAGCCCTCATTCAGCAGTCAAGAAACCTGGGTCTCAGACCTGACCCGGTGATTAAGAAGCTGGGGAAATGTGGGCAAGTCACTGGCCTTCTCTGATCTTTAATTCAACAATAACAATCATAAAAAGGCCATGGTGATTAAGGCGGCTGGATCCCACATGGCTGACTGTGCATTTAGAGTTCCTCACCTGACAGCCTAAAAAATATGTTGGACACGTGTGTCGGCATGCCCAATATTTCAAGAGGAGAAGGAAGGAGAAGAAATTGCAGCTTGCCCATCTCCCCAGAGGTACTTTTTCACTTTCTCTGTCTCTCTCCCTCTCTGTCTCTCTTGGGTGAGTGCACCTGCTCTATAGCAAATTAAAAATAGTAACAATAACAGCAACACATGCAAAACATAATTACGTCTATACTATTTATTGTTCTGTACTTACTCTGAGCCATATACTTTTCTAAGAATTTTACATATAATATCTCAATTAATTTTCACAGTAGTTATCTGCGGTATTATCATTTCCATTTTACAGAGCTATACACAGAGGGTCAGAGATGTTAAGTGACTTATTCCAAATCTCACAGCAAGTATTTGAATCTAGACCAAATTCTACTCTGCTTTCTATTTCAAAATCAAGTTAATGGTTTGGGGACTATTTGCGCCCTGTTTCTATTTTACTTTCAGAAGAATTAGCTGTGATTAGATTTAGAATCCCTGCAGAAAGAGGAAGAAGTTTGCTAGAATTCCCAAGAGAACATTCTCCTAATGAGTGATACAAGTACATGATTGATTATGACGTTTTTCTAATACATGAGCTATGGTTGCCTCTAGAAAATATTTTTCAGACAGAGGGCACTGCTACCAGAGGAGGCTGCCTTGGGAGAAAATGGACTATTGTACTTAACTCCTTGTGTTGTAGCTATTGATTAAAATTTCTCTAGGTTGAAAATTCTTTAAGGAAAGTAGTGGATCTCATCTATATCCCAAGCACCTACCATAGTGCTTGACGCCTAGTAGATCAATGTACAGTGGCAGGATGAATGGACGTGTGTTTGCAGACTGAATGAATGTATAAAGTAATGAATACCTGGCTCTTTGATCTTGTCATTTTTTTGTTCCTTTCTAGGAGAGCTAAATGACTTCCTATTAGAGCTAAATAACTAACCTTGCCCTTTGTCACTTGGAGTTTTAGAAACCAAATCCAGGGGCCAGCAGGTGGCATGGTGGCTAACACACTGGACAGTCCCACATGGCCAACCATGGCCAAATTAAAAAGAAAACGAATGAATAAAAAATGTTAAATACATAATTCTTTAAAAAAAAACAAAAAAATAATAAACCAAGTTCAGCAGTGCAGATATTGAATTGACTGCGACACTCATGCTTCTCAGCTATTGTGGGTCTCTGTCTTCTTCTTTAAAGAATTATTTATTTAATTTTGTTTATTATTATTATTTTAATTTGTTATAGGGCACATGTGTTCATGGGGGGCGGGGAGTGAGAGAATAAACCACCAGGTCCAGGACTCAAACCGCAGTTGGCCATATGGGAAGTAATTTTCTCTTCTTAGGTTTTTACTGAGCTGACAACTCTTCCATCCCTCCAGCCCTAGTGTGAACCCAGGGTCTTAGTGTGAACAATCAGGGTGCTCCCTTCCCTAGGCAGAGCAATTGCTTAGTTCATGGAGTAAAACATCACGCACACTGTCCCTGATAATCATAGGGCTCTTAGTGAACTCATAAGCTAGTTTAATGTAAGCAGCTAGCAGCCATCTTACTATTGCAAGAGAATTAGCCTGCCTGAGAAGGAAGCCAGTTAGGAAGAGTTGTGCCAAGATATGAAGAGAGAAGCATTCTTCACAGCACAACTTGCATACTATTTAAGCATTCACCCATGCTTGGAGCCAAGTCAGCTATTGGACCTTTATTTGTATAGTCCAATAATTGGAGCCTCTTCTTGTGTATATGGGTGAGAGAAGAGTATACGTGTGTGTAGTTCAACCACTAACTCAAGCTACCATAAAACCATGTTTACTGAATACTGTGCTTTGAGGATCTTTCTTAACTCATCCCACTACAGGACATAGACAGCTTTCCAACCAGTGTCTGCCCCATATTTGTAGTTATGTATGGTCTGAACATCTTTGTTCTCTAATTGTGGGACTGTTCCACCACGAACTGAGCCCTAAGTGGCTGTTTTGACACTTCTTTTCTTTTTCGAGAGTTTTGTTTGTTTGTTTGTTTGTTTGCTATAGGGAGTGTCAGCTCGCCAGATAGTCAGAGATAGAGACAGAAATTGAGAAATCACCCCTCCCAGGGGGGATGGCCACACCACAATCCCTTCTCCTCCATTCTCCTCTCAGGATTTGGGGCACACATGCACATGCGCCCAGCATGAGTTTGAAGCTGCCGAGTTCGGGACTCGAACAGTGATCAACTAGGTGGGAGTCCAGCGATGTAATGATTACTCCCTCTGCTGGTCTCACTGACACATCTTAATGGAAATAACTGAACATTTCCAAATGAAGATTTACATGTATGGCTTAATAGTTAAGAGCCTTTAGAATGAATAGAACTATATTCAAACCCCACTCGTCTATCCAGAAACTTCATCCCCTTACACAAATTACTTCATCTCTAAGAAACTCATTTCTCTTGTCTGTACTATGGGGATACAAATGTCCATGCTGCAAGATTGTTACAGCAATTAGATAAGTATATAAAATGGTCAGAGTTTGTCAATATGTAGTAAATGCTCCATAAGTGATAGCTATCACATTGTTCTTTTTATAAGGTTTATTGTAAATCTTCTGGGACTGGATGGTGGTGATGTAGTAAAGTGTGATGCTTTGAGAGGGGAAGATTCCAAGTTCACATCCAGGGACTTCCCAGAGTGCTCCTGGTCCATGTGTACCCATCATCTAAAGCTGGCTGAAGCTGGGGGTGGCTCACAGCATGGGAGCACAGCTGGGAATGCTCTCTTTCTCTTTTTCCTGAAAGAGATAAACATTTTTTTTTTAAAGAAAACTATTCTGTAGTCCCTCCCAAAACTCTATACTATTATATGGAAAACATGTACTTGGTACATTTGGAGAGAGAGTTTCCTCTCAAGCAAGTTCAAGAATCCCCATAAGGCAATGTGGTACATTTGAAAAGAAAACATGGTCCTAAAGAATGACCCTTAAGACAGATTATATGATTTTATTAAGAACTTCAAAAACCAAAGAAAATTAGGCACAAATTGTGTGCTGTCAACTATAGATAGACACACACACACAAAAAAATCCTGCTGTTTTTGTTTTGTTTTGTTTGTTTTCTAATTGAGAGCACTTGGGCAGAGCAATAAAGATTTTACAATTTATAAGGCACCAAATAACTTACTGAATACAAAGAAATATGTGAAACCATTCTAGATTTTATTAAAAAAGATTAGAGAAATATGGGTAGAACTTTTTGATATGAAACCGGCTAAATCAAATATCACAAGTGAGCAAATATGTGGAAAGCTTTATTACAATAATTTATTTACATGAATGCAATAGGGTGCTGTGAATTTTTTAAAAGGCAGGCATATGCTATAGGGAAAAATAGTCTGGTGCAGTTTTTTTTGGAATGGAAGGATAAAGATAAAAAACTGAGGTGCAAAAAGAAAAAACGGAATTAGTGTAAAAAAGAAATACTAAAGTAAAAATAATACAATGATACGCTGAGAAAGCACTATTTCTCAAGAAATGAGATTCTTAAAGAACGAAGGCTGGTTGACAGAGGCAGTAAACCATCAGTTAAGCGAGGAAAGACCACATTGCCTTATGGGGATTCTTGAACTTGCTTGAGAGGAAACTCTCTCTCTGACCTGCAGGAAAGGTCATATGGAATGAAAAAAGAAATCTTGGTTTGAAAGATGACAAAGGGAATGAAAAAAAAAAAATCTTGGTTTGAAAGATGACCAAGGGGGCCAGCCAGTGATGTGGTGGTTAAGGCAGCTGGAGTCTCCATGGCTGATTGGACGGTTGGAGTCCCAAACATGTGGAACACAAATGTGTGCGTGCCCAAAATCCCTAGAGGAAAACAAACGAGAAAGGATTATGACATTGACATCCTGGGGGTGATTTCTCACTTTTTCTCTCACTCTCTATCTCTCCCTCTGTCTCTCTCTGGTGAGCATATGCACTGTATACCAGATTAGAAAAAATGAAAAAGAAAGAAAGAAAAAAGAAGAAAAGAAAGATGACAAAGGAGAAATCAAAGAAATTACTACCAAGGGAATAACATTCAGTTCACAGGTAAAGTACAGAGGCATCAACAGAGTTAAATGGAGAGAATTCACAAAAGAAAAATGGAGGGGTCGGTAGGTGCCATAGTGGTTAGGACATTGGACTCTGGCATGGCAAACCACAGTTAAGGTCCAAGACCTGGTGGATTGCTTTCTCACTTTTCTCTCTCTGGTGAGAACATATGCCCTATCGCAATTTAAATAATAATAATAAATTAAATATAAAAAGACAAGAAATGGGGAAGAGAACAATAAGATGGAAAGAGTGAGGAAGAACAGAAGATTTAATAAGTAGCCGTGGAGTAAGGACAAGAGGAAAGCACCTTTGAGTCAGTCTAGCATTTCCCAAAAGTTCTTTCCCTCAGGACAGCAGATCAGTGAGGTGTTTGTAGTCACTCTGTTGTAATAAAGAAGAGTCTGGGTTTTTTGTTTGTTTGTTTGTTTGTTTGTTTGTTTGTTTTCAGAGAGGTTTTTGCTATAGGGCACATGTACTCGCCAGAAAGAGACAGAGAGATAGAAGGCAAGAAATTACCCCCCAGGAGGGTTGGCCATGCCTCAATCCCTTCTCCTCCATTCTCCTCTTGGGATCTTGGGCACACACACACACACACGTGCCCGGCATGAGTTTAAGCCACCAGGTCTGGGGCCCGAACCACAGTTGACTACATGGGAATCCAGCGACATAGCCATTATGCTAACTGCTGTTCCCAAGAAAAGAGAGTCTTTGAATAGATAAGACTATGTGGATGGTGAGGTTCTTCATGCAGGACTATTTTTTTTAAAAAATTTTTTGTTTGTTTGTTTTTTAATGAGTTGTTGGGTGAATATGTAAAAAAGGAGTAGAAGAATAAAGAACATGCCCTTTGGGGACCACCAGGTGGCATGGTGGTTAAGGTGCTGGACATGGCAGACCGGTTTAAGTACTGGACATGGTGGCTTGCTTTCTCACTTTCTCATTCTCTCTCTCCCTTTCTCTCTCTTTCTCTGGTGAACACACATGCCCTGTAGCAAATTTAAGAAATAATAATAATGATAAATACATTTAAATAAATAATTCTCTTTTTCTCTGAGAGATTTTTGCTATAGGGCACATATGTTCGTTAGAGAGACAGAGAGACAGAAAGCGAGAAATCACCCCCCCAAGGGGGATGGCCATACAGCAATCCTTTCTTCTCCATTCTCCTCTCAGGGTCTTGGACATGAATGCACATGCTCCTGTGTTGAGTTTTAAGCCAACAGGTCTGGGACTCGAGCTATGGTCAACTAAATGGGAGTCCAGCAATGTAACCATTATGCCATCTGCTGGTCACAATAAATAATTTTAAAAAAATGCAGCCTTTCACCCAAACTATTTTCCAGAGAATGATGTGTGTGTGTGCATGTGTGTGTGTGTGTGTGTGTGTGTCTGTGTAAGGGGGACATCATAACTCTTTTATCAGCATTCCTTTCGTGCCTCATTTTGGGACTCAAGAAGCAAACATACCAGTGAGAGGAAATTTTGCTCTGCTCGCATGTTGGCCCCAAGGAACATGTTCTGCCCTTAAACATAGTAGTCTCATGGGATCACAGAATTAATCCATCATCCTCCTGGCACTCCAGATTTCAGCAATACCATGATCACTTGTGATGCCACCAGGATGAAGTTTAAAAGTGGTCCTCAAGGTCTGACATACCCCAGCTTCCCACCTGGGCATGTGAAGCCTCGCTGTTTCTATACACCACCCATGCTCAGTTCTCTCCTTGTCAATGTAGTTCTATTTGTATTTGTGCTCTCCCATACCCCAGCATATACCTTAGGAAGCACTTCGATTATTAATACATTTTGACTACCCTGTCCAAGTAACAGCTTCATGGTCTGCCACCACCACCACCATTCTAGCATCTCAGAGTTGGATTTCCCCCAAGTTATTGATTGCCTGGGGGCGGGAGGAAGAGAGAGAGAGAGAGAGAGATGAAAAGTGAACACCCTATTAGGAGTCCCACTGATTAAGAGTGGAGAGTGTTGTCATTGAGTCTGGTCTCTGGTTTGAAATGAGGCTGCATTCCATCTCTGTTGCCTTTGGCCCTTTCCAATGCCCCTTTAAATGTCACATTTGCCTGCATCACTCAGTATGCTTTGCATAGGTCAAGATCTTTCCTCAGCTCAGCTGAGGAGGGATGAAGTCTTGCACACTAAGAATTCATCATCTTTATAGATATGTTGAATGTGCTCGATGTTGGAAAGAAAAATCACAAAAGAATGACTTTAGAGAAGGGTATATGAAATTCTTTAATCCCAGGCATTAGAGAAATATTTTTTCTCCTTTTTTTATTATTATTTTATTTTTATAGTCAATCGCTGTGTATCATTACTGCATACCAAATGAATTTCCTCATCATGAATAGAGCATATATTAGTCCAAAGATATTAGCACATGCATTATTGTCAACAGAAAATTTTTTAAAGAGTCATTTAATTTTATTTATTATTGTTATTATTATTACTTTTCCAATTTGCTACAGGTCATGCACACTCACTAGAAAGAGAAAGAGAGAGAAAACAAGCCACCAGGTCCAGGATTCAAACCATGATTGGCCACATGGGAGTCCAGCACCTTAACCACCATGCCACTTGCTGGCCACTAGAGAAATCGTTTTCAAAGTCCATCCTGGAGCTCTTTTAGTGATATCAAAGAAGAGTGACCACTAACTGATTAGTAAACATCACTTAATAATGCTTGTGTGGCTGCTGTGTGATTATTATTTTCTTCTTCCTCTTGAGCTTAAATGTCTGTCAGATATGCACATATTATGCAGCAAATGCTGATGGGAGATCAATTCAGGTTATTGAATGGGAGGTTGAGCAGCAATCCTGCTGCTTAGCCACCAGATGTGTGTTGCTGAATTTACACAGTGCTCCGTGTCTCGTGCACGTTTTAGTAGCAGGTTATCTTTGAATCCTTTTCTACTCCCCCCTAAACCTTGTAATTGGTGTATTGTGTTTAAATCATAGTCTAAGTTTTGTTTGCTCAGTTAACTCTCCCAGGATATCTATTTTGAACAGAAATAGCAAGAATAGGAGGTGAGTGTTTTGCCTAGAGAATTAATCTAAGAACCCAAACAGAATCCTTTCCAGAGGCAAGAAAATTGACAGAAAATGATGGGTGAGACACAGCTTGCTGTCAGAGTAATCATCTTTACTTGTGGGAAGAGGGGGTGGGTGGCGGAGGGTGAGAATGATCAACATTAAATAAAACAGGTATCATGGAGTAGACATTTCTGGGAGCACATTTTGATGGAGATGCCTCATCAACCGCCAAATCTCTCGGCAGCTCTGCAAGGATCGTTCTGCAAATGGCCATTTCGGTGTGAATTTCATCGTTTTGCATTTGCACCTTGCAGCTTTTAAGGGCCATTACAACCTAAATACTGCCCCATCAAAGCTCAACCTCAAAAGGGTTATTGTCAGCAGCCAGATAGCTCGTGGTTCTTTGACAGTTCTTAATAGGTAAATACTTTTGCTTATGAGAGAAAATGATGATCTGGACATGTAGATGCTCTAAAACTGACTGTGTCCCTGAGCAGTTGGAAATTTGACATTGACTTCCATAACAGTCTTCTGATAGCAATACACTCCTGAGGGGTGGAATTGAATATCAGAGACCTCGTCTTCTGAAAATTTTGCATAATGTGAGACATTAAAATTAAGGCTAGTGTTTACTGTTCAGTTCTTACATAGATATTCCCAGATTCACAGCAAGATATTATTTCCCTTGGAAATGCTTTCTGTCCCTGCCAGTTACTGAATGCAATCAGATAGCTTCGCGTGGGCTAGCATACCAATTAGAGGCCTTGTCTAGGTTCCATGTGATGTATTCCCCCCTAAACTCAATGGCTTGTCTGCAGATAAACACATACAGAGAAAAGAAAGCCTGATTCCCATTTCTCTTGCAACTATTTCTGTTCTTAAAAATTACATGTATACATATACTCCAGGTATAAAGCAGAGTAGCCATAAAGCATGGAGAATAAGAGAAGATTAATGAGGGAAAGAGTCTGACAAAAATATTTAATTAGAATGCAATGGCCTAGCCCTATTATCTTGTATTATTATACATCTTGTCATTAACCAAATCTGTAGCTAAACTGTGGGCATTTGTCTTCATTATGTAGTAAAACAGTATAATGAGCAGGTTCCAAACAATGAATAAATGCTCTGAAATAATCAGGAGCCTGAAGAATGGAGAACATTTCCATTTCTATTCAATGAGATCTGGTAGCTAGAGCTCAGCTTTGCTTTGAAAGGAGATGCATGAGGAATTCATCTAGGGGCAGATAGTAAAGTCAAGGTGCTTTGTAGTGTGACCCTACAAAGTTACTACCCATACACTTGGTCTGCACTGTAAACTCACCATAAGAATTTTCTGGATTGTAGTTTCCTCATCTGTCAGATGTGATGAATCTCTCTCATCTCAAAGGTCCCTTCTGATACTAATATGCTGTGTTCAAGGAAATGAAATGAATTGTTAATTCTTGTTTAGGGTCTAGTTTAACTGATATGCAGGAAGCCATTTTTCACTTTTTCATGTACTCATTCACTAAGCATTTACCAAGTGTCAATAGAATGTCAGACCCAAGGGTTATTGGTCTAGAAGAGATAAGAATTCTGCCCTTATTTTCATGGTTTCCAGTCCTAGCTACACATTAGATGAACTAGGCAAACATTTTAGAAATTCTTGGCTCCAGAAATTATAATTAAATTGGTTTGCAATAGACTTTATTCTAGTTTATCCTGACTGTAGAAACTCCTAGTCTAGCAGAAATCGCAGCATATTATACTATAGTGCCCCTGTTAGAGGCATAGTTTCCACTAATTAGAGAAGCAACAGGGTACAGAGGAAGTTCTTCTGCAGGAAGAAGCATCTGAGATCAATTTTAGAAGATGAGTGTGATGTTGTGGGTGTCAACTTGACTGGATTAAAGAATATCTAGAAATCTGATAAAACATTATCTTGGGTGTGCCTGTGGGAGTGTTTCCAGAGGAGATAAATGTGCCAGAATAGGTAAAGTGAGGAGGAAAATCTTCCCTCAATGCGGACAGACATAACCCAATATACAAGAGGCACAGAGAGAACAAATACAGGAGGCAAATGAATCTCTTCTGAGCAACTGCCTCAGACATCAAAATTCAAAGCTCAGCTGTCTTTGTACACTACGACTCATGCCAATAGCCC
This sequence comes from Tupaia tana, assembly GCA_026018925.1. Lineage (NCBI taxonomy): Eukaryota > Metazoa > Chordata > Mammalia > Scandentia > Tupaiidae > Tupaia > Tupaia tana. The sequence continues at coordinate 202,039,929 of JAKSZU010000006.1, forward strand.
CCTCAGTTCTCAAACTTTGGGATTAGGACTATGAATTACAGCCTTGACCTCCCTGCCTCTGAGGTCTTCAGAACTGGACTAAGCTACATGACCAGCATCTCAGATCTCAGTTTCCAGCATGTAAACAGCCTGCTGTAATCACTTCAACTGTTTCTCCCAATATATCTCCTCTCACATATCTATCTATCTATATCTATCTATCTATCTATCTATCTATCTATCTATCTATCTATATCTATCTATATCCTACTGGTCTTGTCTCCCTAGAGAACACTGACTAAACAATGAATGAGAGTTAAGCCCACTGAGAGGAAGAGCAAAGGTATTCCAGGAAGAGAGAACAGTATACATAGATGTAGAGACAGGTGATAACATAGAAAAGTCCAGAACGTCAAAAAGTTCATTGCAGGGACCAGCAGTTGGTGTAATAGCTATGTCGCTGGACTCCCACGTAGTCGACCGTGGTTCGCGTCCCAGACCCGGTGGCTTAAAACTCACGCCGGGCACGTGTGCGTGCGTGCCCAAGATCCCGAGAGGAGAATGGAGGAGAAGGGATTGCAGCGTGGCCATCCCCTTTGGGGGTGATTTCTCACTTTCTGTCTCTCTGTCTCTCTCTGTCTGTCTGGCGAGCGCACGCACCTGTAGCGAAAACCTCTCAAAAAAAAAAAAAAAAAAAAAAAAGTTCATTGCAACCAGAACACTGAAAAAGACTCATGAGACAGAGTTTAGGAATAAAGCACGTAGGCATAGACTATTATGTGTTTCCCAATATTCCTGACTTGTAGTGAAAACAATGGCTATCTAACCAACAGCCACATTATCCAGCATTCTGGCAATTAGTTATCACTGTGTAACTAGTTCTGGTCAATAGAGATGTGAACAGAAATGACATGAGCAACTTCTAGTCTCATCCTCAGGAGAAAAGTTCTTGCCTCCATTTCTTTCTCCCCACAAACTGAAACACAAAAGTGGCTCCAGGGCTTCAACCTTGCAGGTGAACCAAAGAAATCCCTTTTCTGAATGATACCTGGATAACCCACAGCTTGGGTTAATACCCCCAGAAAGGAAGAAAGATTTTACTCTGCGTAAACAACTGTTTCTTTTTCTTTGTCACAATACAGGCTGTTCTCTAATTAGCACACCGCAAGAAGATTATTGGAATAAAAAAATCATTACTTTTAGAGGAGTGGCTTTTGAGTATCTGCTCTTGTGGAATTCTGTTATAAAAAGTAAAAGATGAAATTGTCTGAAAAATACTTTTTCACAAATTATCCCTTGCTCCCAATACAATTTTAGTGTATCTGGTATGTGCTAGAGTTTCTAAATATCTCAAGGTTTTAGAAAAGTGTTAATTCAAAAACTGAGTCAGCCATTGGTTGATTAAGGCCCAGCTGTAACTCCAAAGATCAGTATTGTTGGAATGGGACTGGAATTGGCCTTTTGTTTAATACACTGGGATATGATTTGAGTGTGCAATTCCCGACCTCCAGGGTAGTACAAGCTCTTAGACATTTTATTGGGTTTTGATTGAGAATATTTGCAGGAGCAATTTCCAAGGGGAACATTTAGGTGATATGCCTCAGGAGGCTACAGAGCCGGCTGCAATCTCAGGTCCCAAGGGGAAAGAAATCACCAGTGGAAACATGACTATTACTGGGGAAATAGATCTTCCTGACAGGACATAAATCAGAAGCTCTGACCAGACAAGGCAATGAAAATGCCCTTGGCTGTCCTATGAGACCAGGGGTGTTAACTCTAACATCATCAGGACAGGAGAGCAAAGAAAACTGGTTTGTGTGTCAGAGACCTCCCTTCTGCTTTGCTCCGTGTCATTCATAGACCTTTGGTTTGCTCCGTGTCATTCACAGACCTGTCTACAAACACTGGGCCACTGGTGAAGTTGCCTGGTCTTCCCTGTCCTCATTTCTCTGAGGCTGAGTGCCCTCATTCAGTCTTGCCCTTCAGACTCTGCCTCTGTGGGAGACTCCTTCCCTAACCATCTCTAAGGACCCTATGCTCTCAATCTCCCTTGCTGCTGCCTTGGTTTATGTTCCCCATAATCTTTTCTCTGGGCTACTGTAGCATGCAGCCCCTAATTGGTCTCTCACCTCCTTTGGTCTTCTCCACTCTGGCCTCTTATCTAATCAGGCTACTCCCTTGCTCTAGCCTTGCAATGTGTTTCTTTGGCTCATGGAGTCCTTATCAGACCAGATCTGCCAACTTCTGGTTTCACTTCTTGTTCTTCTTCCTCTAGGTTGGCAGATGCATTGCTTCCTATTGCCTTTGAGAGTGGGTGCCATTATTTTCATGGAAGGAGGCTGGGGGTTACAGGGAGGACTTTAAACCATCAGAGCATCTTTAAGCCTGAATCATCTACATTTCTCCCATTGGTCCTAGTGCTTGGGAAGCAGCAAGTTGTATGTGAAGGGTACAGTCAGAATTGGGTTTCTAATGGTATATGGTGACTCAGTTCTCACCGTTCATGGCACTTCTGCTCTGAGAGTAAGAGATTCTCTTGACTGTGGATGGTTCTTATGACATAATTAGCAAGTCATAAGTGTTAAGATTCTAAGGAGCATTAATGAATCTCCTTCCAACACACACAAACACACACACACACACATATCTTTTATTCCTTGGAACTAAGTACCAAACATTATTTAAAATACCAAGAGCAGAAAAAAGATGAGAAAACATTAGATGGGGTAGGGGAGTGCCAGGAAATAAATAATAAAAAGAAGATGAAAGACAATAGTGCTGACAGGCAATCCAAGAGGCCAGGACAAACTTCAAAACTTCAAATAGCTTTTTCAAGAGCTGGCCCTGGGCCCAGGCATCTGTGGTCTGTAGCCAGGGTTGGCTGAGTTGGGTGGCCTGTGAATCAATGACTGCCAAGATTCCTAATATTTGTAATAACCCATGTAAAAAACCTCTAAAAAGGCAGATGCTTGGTTACTAGTCCTCTTTCTCTGAATTGCTTGAGGAATGAGGGAGCAAGATATTGAAATGCTGAGATCACTGTACTGAGAATAGGACAAAACTGGCTTTCAGTCTCAACCTTCCCATTTACTATCTGGCTGCCTCTGGGTAAATCACTCACGGAGCTTCAGTTTACTGAGGGGCAAACAGGGGAACATAAGCACCCACTTAGTGGACTATGAGACTCAATGAGATAGGGATGTCTGATCACCAGTACTGAAGCAGCACATAGAGGTGATCACCAGATACTTTTATCTCAGCTCTTCTAAGCATTAATCCCATCTCTGCTACGTGGCAGAAACATTATTTGGTCTGTATCTCTCACTGGAATGTTAGGATCTCTTATTAAATAACGTATACTGACAGGCCATTGTATATCATAAAGCAACATATAATACAAACAGGATGTTTTTGTTGTTGCTGCTGCTGCTTTTTAAGTATGATGATGATTCCTGTACCAGTTCTTTATGGGGACCTGAAACTTAATACTCTACTTTTAAAATATTAATGATCTAAGAAATGCATGTACCAGGTTTATAGGCAATACATGTTACTTCTCGGGGCCCGCCTGCCCATACTGAAGAAAAGGAAGAAAATCAATGTCAGAGAAAGGTTTAGCAGTGCCCTGGGGAGAAGAATGAATGGAGATAGAGCAGGCTGGGACCTGGTCTTCTCTGTGTAGTCTCTGACTCTCAGGATGACAGTCAAAAGCTCAAAGCTGCTTCACTGGAGCAGAGGGATGTTGAAATCACATTGTGGAGTCAACCTTCCATGATGGTAGTCACTACCTGTTGAATGTCTACTCCTCCCTCACAACTCAGTTCAAACATTGTCTACATTACATGGGTTTGGCTTCTCTATCCTCCCAACACCTCATGTCTATCTCAATTAGTGAAGCTATTAACTATGTTATACTCCTGCCATCCCCCCACACATTCATCCACCCATCCATGCTCAGTAAATATCTGTAGAATATCTCCCATAAGCCAGGAATGGTGCTAGTGCTGAGGTTAGAACAGTTGGCTCATTCACCCATTCCCTTCATTAAACTGACAGTTCCGTGACCCCTTTTTTTGTTTTGCTTCATTTTTCATGCTTTAGTCCTTAGGGCTTAGCCATTATGTACAATACATAATCGATATTCAGGAAACAGTATAATGTGGTGGTTAAGAACATGCCATGTAAGGACCAGCAGATGATATAATGGTTACACCGCTGGACTCTCATGTAGTCAATTATGGTTTGAGTCTCAGACCCCGTGGCTTAAAATTCACATCGAGTACATATGCATGTGTGCCCAAAATCCCAAAAGAAGAATGGAGGAGAAGGGATTGTGGCATGTCATCCTCCCTGGGGGTAATTTTTCACTTTCTGTCTCTCCGTCTCTCTCTGGCAAGGGCATGCAACCTATAGGAAACATCTCTATTAAAAAAAAAAAAAAAAAGACATATCCTGCCCAAGTTGCTTCAGCTTTAAACCTCATTTTCTTCCTCTGTTATAACAGTACCCACCTTACTGTTGACTACTCAGACACAGCACTTAGCGCAGTATCTGGGATCTAGTTAAGAGTGTGATATAAGTGAGAACAGTCATTGTAATGCAAAGGTCATTCTCAGGCATAGAACACTGGCCCATTACAATGGATAAGGGAGCTCATCCTTTCATTTCCTTTGATCTCTCACCCTTCCCTACCTGCCCCTCTCCACTAATTCCCTATGACAGCATACATACAAGCAGCATCTTCTGGGACCCTCTCACCTAGAAGCTTCTTTGGGATGTAGAATTTGCTATGATCTCTGACAGTTCTCCTCAATACCAGGTGTCATCTGTCTCATTCTGAACAACCTTGCTCCTCTTTCTGTTCTCACATTAAGAAGTTACACCATCCCAAGGGACAGAACTCATATCCAAGCACAAAATGCTTCACTTTAGAAGCAATACCAAAACTGTCTGGCATGAACAATGTCTTTTTCCCCAGGATGAATGTTCCCTTTTCATAACTTCTGATCAAATTAAGATGACAATGTAAGAAAGCAAAGAATGGCAAAAAGGAGGCTACAGAGTACAGAGTATTCTTTTTCTCTCCCTACATAGCCAAACACAGAAGGCTAGAAGCTAAAATAAAATTAAAGAGAAAGAGAATGAGAAAGACCAAACTGATTAGGTACTGGTATGCAGTTTAGAAAATCAGTTTAACTGAACTTTAAGAGAAAAAAAAAATAAAGGCTGTGATGGTTTCTGTTATTGGGTTTGAAAATTCATCTCCTCAGATAAAATCCGTGTTGTCACTCTGCTGCTCTCTGTCCTGCCTCCAGGTCATCCTAATGCTGGGGCAACAGCATAAATTATGTCTCCTGCCTTCGTGGCCAGAGTTGGTGTGAGGCTCAGCTAGTGAGTCACTATTCCAGGGTCACTGGGAAGACTCACCACCAAAAATGTGGGTCAGTGAAGTCTGGGTTCCACTCATCTTCACGTCTTTTGAGTTCCGTGGTTTTTGTCACGTTTTTGAAGTTCTTTCAGTGTGTTTTCTCATCTACAAAATGGGATTGATGACACCTACCTCCTCAGGTAGCTGGAAGATTATGTAGACACAGGCCCAGCACAGAGCAATAAGATATTGCAGAAGGAGTTCCTCTCTCTCTGATGTCCGAAGCATGTTACTTTTTTATTTTGATCCCCTTTAAAATTCTGAGAGAATAAAGGATTTCAGCGTGGCCATCACCCTGAGGCATAGTTTCTTATATTCCCTGCATCTGTCTCCCTATCTTTCTGGAAAGTGCACACACCCTGTAGCACATCTTTTAAAAAATCCTTTTTAGAATGCAAATACCCATGAAAAGGGTAACTCTTTAAGCCATTATCAATTATTTGCTTCTGAATGAGTTGCAAAAATTTTTTTTTAAAAATAAATATTGCTTTTGTGGAAAAGAAACTGGGGCAAATAAAATGTTCTGGTTATGTAGTAGCCATGAGACCCCTGGTTAACAGAAGGTAACTCCTGAGTGTGAAGAATTTCTGAAGCAGGAGACTAGGAGTCCCATGACATCATGCCTATTTAAAAAAGTTTATCAATACCTGACACTTTCTATTTTTTTTCTTTTTCTTCTTACTCTTCCTTCCTTCTTCCTCTCCTCTTTTCTTTCTTTCTATTTCTTCCTTTCTCTCTTTAAATTTTGATGTCGCAAATGATGTTGATTATATTGTCCAAAGAAAGAAGTGAAAAGTTCATAAGAACAGATCTGTTTCTTAAACACAGAATTAAAAATGTCTGGGGATTACCAGCTAGAGTAGCTACAAGCTTGTAGTATTGTTTTTTTGTTTTTTCTCTCTTTTTTTTTTTCCACAAAGAGACAGACTGAGAGACAGGTATCCCAGGGCCTTCAGACCGTGATGCACCCTCAGTCTCAACTGGCTCAGACCACAGGCGCAAGTTCACTCACCCAGGGTGTTCAAGAATATCGTAGGAAAAAACTCAGGGCCTTCTTTCTTGTGTGGATCTATTTGCACTATCACTGTGCCACCACATAGTCCCATATTTTTCTGTTTCTTTCTTTTCAGCAACTTTCAAATGCCAAAGGGAGAAACACACACACACACACACACACACACACACACACACACACAGTGTATGACTCCCTTTATCAAGTTCTTATATGCCGGATACTAAGTTTCTTACGCACATTTTAGTTTAAGTTTTAAAACTCATGTATAAATTAAGTTTATTTCAGTTAAATGTTCAGAAATCTAATTCAAACAACCCAATTTAAAAAGGAGAAATTATTGGGAATAGCAGATGGCGTAACGGTTACGTCACTAGACTCCCACATAGTTGACCACAACTCGAGTCCTGGACCTGGCAGATTGGAACTCAAGTCAAGTGAGTATGCATGCGTGCCCAAGATCCTGACAGGAGAATGGAGGAGAAGGGATTGCAGCATGGCCATCTCCCCTGGGAGGAGCGGAAGGGAGAGTAATTTCTCATTTTCTGTCTCTCTGATGCTCTGGTGAGAGCACACACTCTATACCAAAAATATCTCTAAAAAAAAATTAAAAAAGAGAATTTATTAGTAGACTTATGAAACCAAAAAGTCTAAAGCTGCATTAGGATCTAGGGGCTCAATTTCATCTTTCTCTTTCTCTATTTCCTGTCTCTATTTTTCTCTGTTAGATTCTTGGTTGGACAGACTTTCCCCAAGATTTTGGGCAGCTTCAAGTCTAATTGTATCAGCTTGGTAACTCCAGCACCCAAAGAACATCTTTTAAAAGAATTCCCTAAAATGCCTTCGGTAGGAGTTTCATTGCCCTAACCTGTGTCACTTTCATGGCCTTGAAGCAGCTCCCAGGACCTAGGAGTGGTGCTCTTGGCCCAGGCATATGCTTCCAAGAGCCAGAGGTGAGATTATCTCCCCAAACCTCTTCCTTCAAGGGTGGAAAGTGTGCTCCTGCAAAGATAGTTGAAGTTCTGTTACCGAGAGACTGGCAATTTGAAACTGAGGCTGATCATATTCATTGCCACACTCCAGGAGGTAGATATTTTTGTCTGTTTTAGGGATAAAGAAATGGAGGGTTTGGGCAAGTGGCCTGCTCAAGGTCACAGAGCTGACAAGTGGCAGAGCCAGGAATTGAACTGTCATCCCTCAGTTGCAGGGCTCGTACTTTCACCCTGGTCTATTCTGCATAAACCAGAACTTGCACTCAGTGAAGGAGGCACTAGTTAAGGACTAGAAGGTCTCTAGATTGAGAAAACTCATTTTCTTTTATTTTTAAGATAATATAAACTGAATATTTTCTTCCCCTTTCACTGTCTTAGCTCTAGCTCTTCTTCATTTCTTCCTTCTGAATAGGCAATGGCTATTTTTTTCAATACTTGACAGGTAAAGCTTGTATGTACGTAAGTTCTTATTACTAAATTTGGGGCATATTTATCTGCTTCCAGTTTTATTTTTTTCCCAAAAAAAAAAAAAAAAAAAAGAAAGAAAGAAAGCAATTCAATTCTTCTCTGCAATGTCAGCCTTGTCAAACTGAAAAGTATGGAAATTCTAAATGTGGCAGCCAGGGGTCCATAGTAGGTATAGATTTTTTTTCTTATTATTTATTTCTACATTTGTGTTAAGGTCATTGTATTCATTTCACAGTAGGGAAGGGTGAATTTTGACATTTTTATAAGGGTGATTGATTGGTTTGTGTCCATTTGCGAGACTCTACATGGCAAGAGGCCATGGCTAATGGAAGAGGTGGGAAACAAACAAACAAACAAACAAAAATGACTGTTTTTGTCAGCAGCCTACCCATCACCATTTTGGAAGATGCCCAGAAATGTTGAACATGGACAGAGATCTGAGCAGAGGATAAAAAGTGTTTGAAGAACGTTAATTGAAATATAAAGAGAGAAGTTATTGACAGGGATGTCATGTGAATGATGGATTGCTGCTGCCTTGGGAAGGAGTTATCTATTTCCCCTGAGTTTCCTACCCCTTGCTGAGCAACCTTCTGTGTAACAGTCAGGAAGCAGTGCAGAGGAATGAGGTCCTTTCAAAAGGGCAGCATGCTGGGCCCTTTGACTGGAACTCTCTTGCCCATTCTCGATAGCTCCCTTTTAAAGCCTTTGGAGATTAGGAGGTTTTGTGAGCCCCCAGACTATGCCCTGACCCTTTGGTCTCTACAAGGTGATAATTGCTCACTTCATGATTTTCTGTCTAGATGAGGCTAAGGGGCATGTGCATCTGCTCATCACTGTAGCTCATGGGCTGAGCTTAGAGGATAACATTTGTAGCAGACACTCTCAAATGTTTGTGGAATGAGTGAATGGCTTTTTAACCATTTCAATGTTTGTGTTCTGACTTGTTGGGTACATTCTGACTCTTTCCAAGGATAAGAACAGGTTTCACTTCATTGTGTCTGTGCCTGGTACACCTGCACATGCCCAGGATAGCGGAGAACTGGAAGGCTGGAAAAAGGAGACGGTGGTGTGATGAAGCCCTGTCGAGAGTGTCTCTCTTTCTCTCTCCCTCTGGCACTCACATGCACTCTTTATTTTGAATAACATACAGTTTTTCAAAAAATTGCATGTTTATAGAGTATTGCTAGAGAGTCATAAACATTTCATTGGAAAGCTGTTTCCCTTCAAAACATGGTAGCTCCTTGGTCATTGACCACATTCTTCTGTGATGATGTCACTGGCTGTGTAACCACAGGGAAGTTTCCAGGGGACCCCAGGAGGGCTTATTTCTGTGGATCCATGTGCATTAGCATTTTTATTTGTTAGTTTTGTGGAAAAGAATATTTTATTGAGATAGGTTCCCACTTTTTAAAACTTTATTTATTAATTTATTTTAATTTGACCAGAGAAAGAGACACACAGATAGAGAGGGGATGGGGGAAGTGAGAAAGCAAGCCACCAGGTTCAGGACTCGAACCAAGGTCAGCCATGTGGGAGTGTCCAGCGTCTTAACCACCATGCCACCTGCTGGTTCCACGATAGGTTCCCACTTAACAACGGGGCGAAGTACAATTTGACTCCAAAATGTCCAGCCAACCTGAACTACTAATGAAAGAAGTCAAACATACAGAAGAGGACCAATGGGGATGGGGACCCTCAGGTCTCATCTCTGCCATGTGGCAAAAAAGGGAAGAGGAGGGGAGACAAAATGACTGACAGCTAAGTTTGCCCTTGTGGTGGAGCCCCTACTATGGAATTCTGGAGGACAGGTTCAAAGGCTGGGGGGGTAGAGTACAGCCCCATCACCAAAGTGATGTTCATGAGCAAGGCCAGCCCTGACCTCTCCCTTTACCCACAAAGTCTGCATCAAAGAGCGAAGTACAAACACTCACACTGGGGTCTCTCCTCCCCCCGCTCCTGACCCAGGCTCTGGTGTTAGGAGCTCACAGTAGAAAGCACATTTTGGTCAGCCCGGGGTTGGGGGGAGGAACAGGTGAGGGAAAGGCCATCTAGGAGGGGCAGAACTACAGGACAGAGAAAGGGGCAGGTCTTTTCAGGAACCAAAGGTATAGAGTACCAGGACCATGCAGACCCTCATAGTGCTCACGGCATGCCAGCATCCCACGCCAACCAAGCTACATGGCTCCAATGGGCCCCAGAGCTCACAAGTGGGAGCTCTTGGCTTTCGCACATCCAGAAAATCTCTATATGAATGGCAACATTGGCCACCCCAGTCATAAAGCTGACTATTCTAATAGCGTGACCCTATGTTTAAGCACTTCACAACTTTACCAGTATTTCCAGGGTCCCTGGAGAACATAATGTAGGATCAATGTCTCCACCAGCAGGTCTTCACATAGTTAATATGTTCCATTGCCGAGGGGCTCAAAGGGGCAGCTTCCAGTGTTGCACTTTCTTTTTGGAGAGGTTATATGATGCGTGTGCTCGCCAGAAAGAGAGAGAGACAGAGAGACAGAAAGCAAGAAATCACCCCCAGGGGGGATGGCCACACCACAATCCCTTCTCCATTTGTCTCTTGGGATCTTGGGCACGCATGCACACCTGCCCGGCGTGAATTTAAGCCACCAGGTCCGGAACTCGAACCGTGGTCAACCACATGTGAGTCCAGCAACATAGCCATTACACGAACTGCTGATGCCCCATGTTGCACTTTCTGTTTGGGGCTTTAGCTTTGATGCTGTTATAAAGTGAGAAAATCAGTAACTCATGAATGCTTCCAACCCAGTCCTTTGCCATCCTCTCTCCTAAGAGCTGTCTGACTTTCTGGATCAGATTCTTCTCACACCTCTTCTAAAAGTTCCCACAGTAATTCCTTGGGTTTCCTTGGTACAGAACCTGAAGGGCAGGGTAGGGTAGAAACACAACGCAGGAGGTGGTTTGTGACAGAAAAGTGGGCTTAAATCACTTAAATGCTTTCCAGGGTGGAGGCGCAAAAAGAGGTGAAATAGTATAATGAGGAAACGCATGGGGAATCTCTGGAAATTGTAAGATGTTGGAAGTAAGTGATAACTGGGGTCACTAATAACAGTTTCCATAAAGTACACTTGGTAGTCTGTTTCCTGAAAATTATTATAACATAAGTATATTTGGAAATTAAGATTACATTGTGTGTCTTTGTTTGGGGTGCTGCAACTCGGTCAGGACCCAAACAAATAGGCCAGGACCCAAAGCATTTTTGGAACTTTCCAAATGTATCACCAAAATATATGGTGATATATTTCCTCCCCTGCTTGTTTCAGTCCCCTTCTGTATCCATGTCCCTCCTTCAACTTCTCACATTTTAACCAACTTGGAATTCACCTCCAGGTTAAGATAACTGTGGAATCTATATTAACATTGTCTGTTTGTATAACTTCCCTGACTCCTCCTTATGAATATAACCAACAAGTTGCAAACCAAATCTTGACTGCTGATAGTAAGGCAAGGGATCTACATCTGACTTGGGCCCTGAGAAGGATTAGAAAGTGTGTAGTTCTCATTTTTTTCTTTTTTGAGAATTTTTTGCTTAGGGTGCACAGACTCCCTGGAGAGACAGAGTGAGAAATACAGAAAGCCAGAAATCACCCCATGGGGGGAATGGCCATTCTCCTCCATTTTTCTCCTGGGATTTCGGGCATGCATGCACACATACCCAGTGTATTTTGAAGCCACTGGGTCCAGGACTCACACCATGGTTGACCATGTGAGAGTCCAGTAATGTAACTGCCACACCATCTGCTGGCCCCTTTTATTTTATTTTTAAATGAACAAAAATTGTATATATTTATGGCATACAGCATGATGTTATGATATATGTACACTTTGTAACATGGCTAAATTAAGCTAATGAACATAGCCATTGTCTCATGTATTTTTCAACACTTAAAAATCTTTTAGTAATTTTTAAGAATACAATACATTGGTGCTAACTATAGTCTTATGTTAACTTCTTTAACTTATTTCTTTGATAGAACTGAAATTTTGTATCCTTTGACCAACACTTTCCCAGTCCTGACCCTGCCTACCAGCCTCCGCTAACCACCATTGTATTCTATGCCTTGCTTGTAGAAGTTCAGCATTTTTAATTTTTTTTCTTTTTCTTTTTCTTGTTTTAGAGAGATTTTTGCTATAGGAAGTGTGCACTCACTGGAGATACAGAGAAAGACAAAGAGAAAATGAGAAATCATCCCCAAGGGGATGGCCATACCATAATCCATTTCCATTTATTTATTTTTTTTTTACCTATGTGGTTTTATGGAAGTCATCTTTCCTCACTGTCTTCTATCTTCCCCATCTGAAATATGATGATAACAATGCCTTCCTCACAGGATTATTATAAGAAGGAAATGAGATAAGAAAGGTTAGGATGTGGCATATGGTGGATCATCAATAAATGGTCACTCTGGGGGCTGGTAGTAAAGGATTCACTGAAGATTCTATACTAGAATATTAAATTAAAAGAACAAATCTTTTTCTAGATAAGATCTTGCTATGTTGTCATCCTCCTGCCTCAGGTACCACAAGAGCTAGGAGTACAAGCATGCTCCACCATATCTGGCTTTTGGGGTGGTCCAGAAAGTGGATCTGGGTCTCCCCATGTGGCCTCAGCCTGCCAAGGTGCTGCATCAACCAACTCACAGTCCTGTGGCTAGGCCATATTAGAAGTTTCAAATTAAGGAGATTGTAGGTTCATATTGAGGAGAAGCAAGTCTTTCTTCTTTTGTTTTAGGGAGATTTTTTGCTATAGGGTGGATACACTCAACAGACACAGAGTGAGACAGAAAGACAGAAGGTGAGAAATCAACCCCCTCTATTCTTCTTTTGGGATTTTGGACAGGCATGCACAGGCATACAGTGTGTTTTTTAAGCCACCAGATACAGGCCATGTGGGAGTCCAGCACCATAACCATTATACCATCTTCTGGTCCCAGGAGAAGCAAATTTTAACATTAAAAAACTATTTTTGGCCCAGCTACCCTGCAAGTTTGGAAGACACATAGCCAACCATGGGTTTGGATTCACAGGTTAGCCTCAAAACACCACAGAAGTACAACACAAGAACTCAGGATCCCAAGGTGCTCGAGGACTATGGACAGGGGAGCATGGTGTGATGAAACCCTACCTCTCTCCCCCCTGTTTTTCACATTCACGCATTTATGTTATCTAAATAAATAAATAAATGAAAGAAAGAAAGAACCTTAAGAATGTTACTTGCACCTCTCTCTGGAACTCATCTATTTTATGTTGAAACAGTCTTAGTGTTAGAGAATTCAGGCTCACCTTACCTAGGCAGGGGCTAATTTCCTCTGTAGAGAATAACTTCTTATAATCCTCTGAATAATAACTCCTCATACGCTTGGAGGCCATTAGTTGACATAAAATCCCACAAAGTAAAATTCTCATTTCATTTAACACGCTTGTTGTTTTCCTAGGCGTAATGGAAATAGGTCTACGGTCACAAGTCTTAGCGTTCTGGGCCATTGCCCGTAGAGGAAAACCATCACTAATTAGCACCTTTGTGTGGGCCTGTAGAAGGGCTGCTGTGGTTTTTGTTTTGTTTTGTTTTGTTTTGTTTTCTGCTTTCATTCCTTTGGCAAACATCCCTGGAAGGCTAGTCATAAATGCTAATGAAATCACAATTTCTGTTGGAAGACACAGTTCCAAAATATTTGAAAGCTCAAAAACTCTTTTTGCTGTGCAGTACTTTGTCATATATAGTATATTCTTTTGAAATATGCTTTTTAAAGAGAAGTTCATATCAATTTAAGTAGAGTTTAGAAAAAAATAAGGCGTAGTCTCTGACTGTGCTCACCATCCACTGAAACAAGTCATCTTAATCACCTAGTGTGGGTAGATACATCATCTTTATCCTTTCAGTTTCAAGATACCTTGGTGACATGACTTACATAAATACATGGCTGGAAAGATGGGAACTGGCAATATCTCAAGAGGAATATCCATATGAATGCCTAGAAAAATACGATACAATGATTTGAAGAGATTTGCTTTCTCTTTTCTTAAGAATTATATATTTAATTTTACTAATCATTATTATTATTTTTTTTTTTTTTTAGTTTGCTACAGGGTTCATGTGAGAGAGACAGAAAGACAGGGAGAGAGAGAGAAAGTGAGAAAGCAAACCACCAGGTCTGGGACTCAAGCTATGGTCATTCATGTGAGAGTACAACTCCCTAACCACCACACCACATGCTGGCCCCAAGATTTGCTTTCTTAGAGCTATGACTTTTGTTGGCACTCATCAAAAACAGAAAACTGAACATGAAGAATGGACAACCTAAGAATGACAATATTTGGGACCAGCAGATGGCCAACCACGGTTTGAATCCTAGACCTGGATTCTTGAAACTCATGCTGGGCATGTGTGCATGTGTGACCAAAATCCCAAGAGGAGAATGGAAGAGAAGGGACTGTGGGGACCAGCAGTTAGCATAATGGCTATGTCGCTGGACTCCCATGTAGTCGACTGCGGTTCATGTCCCGGACCGGGTGGCTTAAAACTCACACCAGGCGCATGAGCGTGTGTGCCCAAGATCCCGAGAGGAGAACGGAGGAAAAGGGATTGCTGCATGGCCATGCCCCCTGGGGGTGATTTCTCGCTTTCTGTCTCTCTCTGTCTCTCTCTGTCTGTCTGGCGAGCACACGCGCCCTATAGCAAAATCCTCTCCAAAAAAAAAAAAAAAAAAAAAAGAGAGAGAGAGAGAGAGAGAGAGAGAAGAAACTGTGGTGTAATTATCCCCCTGGTGATTTCTGGCTTTCTCTCTCTCTGTCTCACTCTATGTCTCTCCGGCAAGCGCACGTGCCCTATAGTGAAAATTTCTCTCTCAAAAAATGAAAAGAATTGCAACATTTAATATTCATCTTATGATTAGTAAGTTAGTTTACTGCTTGGCCTTTAGCAAAAATGTTAACAGTATCAGTGGCCTAAAGGTTAGATACTCTCTTGGGACTCCATTCAAGGACATGTGGAAGGGAGGACTTTTTTTTTGAAAGCTATGCACAGTTTTTTCATTATGTATATTTCCATGAAACTTTGGGAGACCCCTCATGCACCATATTTAATAAGAGAGGGCTGACTCTGTCTTGCAGCTGTTAGGTGGTGTTCAAAGGAAGCCAGATTTCACATGACTTACCAGGGTTTAAGTCCTGACCCTAGCAGCTTACATGCCAGGTATGCAATGCCTATGGTCATGAGAAGGTGAAGAATTGAAGGAAATAGAATTGTGATGTGATTAGGCCCACTGGGGGCTGCTTCTTCAGTTTCTCTCGGCTCTCTTTCATGCATGTGTGTACACATACCCTCTGGCATTAATAAATAAATGACAAGAAAATTAATTGTGCACTCTCTGAAAAGTGAATGGATCCCAGTTATTTCTTATGTATTGTAATTCCAGCTTACCCATCTATTTTGATTTCGGTTGTTTCGCCCACACAGCCCTATTCCCTCACCTTATCTGTGACTACACACTGGTGTCTGATGCTTCACTAGAGTTTTGGGTCTTGACAGTGTTTCCCATCACAGTGTGAGAATTTTCTATTTTCCCAGGCCCTTGAGATCAGCTTCGTCTTTTGTGAGAAGGAGGCTTTTAAAAGACAGCTGAAGTGGATAAGAGCGCGGCTGGGCTCACCAAAGGAGGAGGCTGCGCTTGAGCTGCCAACCACGGCATTAGCCTTGCTCCAACTCAGCTCCGGAACAGCTTGTTTTGAGAGGTCTGGCATAAGCCTATGGAAATAAAAGGACTTTTCAATTCTACCTGTCCCGGGGATGGGCCAGAGTTATCATTCAGAGAGCACAGGGGCCCCGAGCCAAGAGGAAAATCAACAAAACTCATTTTAATTGTAGCAGCCTAGTCCCACAGTACAACGGTTTTAACAGGTCAGACAAATGCAGCCCTTTCTTTCCTGGCCCTCTACTGTTCTCTTGGTTTATTTATATATTCAATAGCATCACCAGCAGCAATCTGAACTCCTCTCTCCTGGTGACACCGATGCCCGGGTAGACTTCAGAACAAGAGTTTCTGCACATTAGTCCACCAGATTATTGTCCAGGTTAAGTAAGGAGAATGTTGTCATGTGTGTAATACAAGAGAAAACCATTACACAAAATCAATATGTCCTTAAACACAAATTACTCTAATTAGGTTGGGAGAGTGGAGGGACTGATCTATGAAGAAGAGCACTAGCTTTTTGCAGCAATTATTTAGGCCACCCAGTGGCAGTGCTTAAAGTAACCAAGTGCCATAGACCGACTGTGTGGTTTGAGTACCGGACTAGACAGCATGTGTGCATGAGTGTCCAAAATCTTGAAAAGAGAAATGGAAGAAAAAAGATTGACACATGACCATTCTTTGGGTTTGGGGGAGGGGGAGTGTGTGTGCACATACCCTTGAACAAATTTCAAAAATGAATAATAATCTTTTTTGGGGGTGGTTCAAACATTTTGGAAACTCTTTCTTTTACTGTTTTTGAGACTGCAATAGAAGGACTAATGTATCGTAAGAAGACTAGAAGAGGTGCCCTAGGAATTGGATGTTGGCATTAATATGAGCACATACGGGCCCTTAAAGTTGGTTAGGAGAGCATGGAGGATGTGCAGATTGGGGGCATTTACGACATGGTTCGGTGTGAAGTGGTGCACGGAAAGAACATTGATATTATTTTTGGCTTAGACTGCAGAAAAATTAATCTTCATTTCATCATGCGAATGACAGCGAGCAAACACAAATGCTTCTCTGAGAATCATTACTTTCTACATGATGTCACTTTTGAATAAAATCTTTGTTTTGGCAGAAATGTATTTTCACACAGAAAAATCTTTGAAGTTTTGCTATAGGGGAGAAGCAATTCAATATATATAACCAACAAGTGAAAAAAAGATAAACATAATAGAAGACCTTACTATCTCCTCTTGCTCAAGAAGAAAAATCTCATGAAAGTGATATTAATGTTAAAGCATGCATTTTAGCACTGTTTGTAATTCTGGTCTCTGATGGGAACAATGAATGTGCTTTTAGCTGCGGCCATAACTTACTCAAACATTTAAATTCTCCCAAATCCAAAGGGAAATAATGCATGATAGCTCTTTGGCATAATGGTTCAGCTGACAGTGTGAAATGTTAGCCTGACTGCAGCCTGCAGAAATAGAGAAGACTCCAGCAGGGATGCAAGAGTGCCAGGTATTTCAATGGAATACTAGTCAGCCATTAAAACAAATAATAAAAGTGCACCATTTGGGACAACATGGAGAAGCCTGGAGGATGTTATATTGTGTCGTTGGAAAAGTCACGAGGTATTTTTCTGTTTTTCTATGCAAAAATGGTTCATGATTTTCCAATGATTCAATATGAAGTGAAATAAACCAGGCATTGGAAAAAGAAAGCTAACACGTTCTCACTTAAACATGGAAACTAAAGAGTTGACCTCATAGAAATAGAAAGTAGAACAGGGATTACTAGAGACTGGGAAGGTAGAGGGGTAGGAGTAGGGAGAGGCTGGTTAAAGGATATGACATTACAATTAGATAACAAGAAGAAGTTCCAATATTCTATAGTACAACAGAGTAGCTATAATTAACATAAGTTATTGTATGTTTCAGAATAACCAATAGGGAGGGTTTTGAATATTCCCCACATAAACACTAAATGTTTGAGATGATGGCTCATAATGCTGGTTATGTCAATTATCTCTATTTGATTATTACTCATTGTAACCCTGCGCTGATCATACTATATTCTATACGTAAGTACAATACTATGTGTTAATCAAAAAAAGGTTTATTGTTTTAAAAAATGGAAAAAGAAAAGAAAATCCAGTTACTTAATCTGGCCTTGGAATAGCATAAGAAGGGGATAGGAGCTTGGAGAAGAGCTCCATGTTCTAGACACGTATTTATGCTATCAGTAGAAGCGCCTCTGGTAGGCAGCTTCTGAAATGCCCCTTTCTGTATCTCCTGATTCGTATCTTTATGAATCCCCTCCCTCTTGAATCTCCTTCCCTCAATTCTAATGAATAGAATATGGCAGAAAAGACAGGATGTTTCTTCCAAAATTAGTTTGCAAAGTGGTGGTGACTTCTCTCCTGCTTACACTCTCTCTCGCATTTCTTGCCTAAGAGAAAATAAGTGCAGGGACCAGCAGTTAGCATAATGGCTGTGTCACTGGACTCCCATGTAGTCGACTGCGGTTCGAGTTCCAGACCCGGTGGCTTAAAACTCACGCCGGGCGCGTGTGGTGCGTGCCCACGATCCCGAGAGGAGAATGGAGGAGAAGGGATTGCAGTGTCGCCATCCTCCCCACCGAGGGGTGATTTCTTGCTTTCTGTCTCTCTGTCTCTCTCTGTCTGGTGAGCACATGTGCCCTATAGCAAAAACCTCTCCCCCCCCCACCCCTCCCAAAAAAGAAAAGAAGTGCTGAGAATCGAGAAAGGTCTCCAACCAACATCTAAGGAGGATGAAACCTGCCAGTAACCACGTGAGTGAAATAGGAAACAGCTCTTTCCCCAGCAGAAAGCCTTGAGATGTGTACTACTTGAGGTGGCTGACACTTTGCCACCTGAGAGAGATCCTGAGCCAGAGAACCCAGCTAAGCCACATCTGGATGTCCAGCTCCCAGATACTGTGAGAAAATGCATGTTCTTGTTTGAAATCACTAAGTTTTGAGTTATTAGTATTTTAGAGATTTATGCCTTATAGCATGTGTGCTTCCTGGAAAGAGAGAGAGAGAGAGAGAGGTGGACTAAGTGAGAGGGAAATTGAGTAATCACCTCCCAGGAGGATGACCATGCCACAATCCCCTCTCCTCCACTCTCTTCTTCTCTCTTCCCAAGATCCTGGACATGCACGTACATGCACCTAGTATGATTCTCAAGCCACTGAGTCCTGGACTCGAACTGTAGTCAGCTATGAAGGAGTTCAGCAACACAGCTGCAACACCATCTGCTGGTCCCAGTGACAATTTTTTTATACAACCATGGATAAAGAATATGGTGAAGAACCAAACATTCTCTCAATCAAGCATTACTTCTGGAATGGCTCTCAATATTCCTCTTTTTAAGGCTAAGAACAGAAACAACAACAGTCTTGTCTAAAGCTGGGTACATCGACAAGAGCAAGAGTTTTTACACATCAGTCAACCAGTTGCTGTCCAGGTTAAGTAAGGAGAAGGCTGTCATGTGTGGAGTACAAGAGAAAACCATTATACAAAATCAGTATCTCAGGGAATATTACTTGGCAGGAGTGGATTAAAAAGTTAAAAAAAATAGAGCAAAGTTTGTAGAAAAATTAAGACTGAAGAAAAATAGAAGAAACAATAGCTAAGATGCTATTTCTTGGAATCATAGTCTTGAAAGAAAAGTCAGCATAGTGAATGGTTGCTGTTTGGCCTCTGCTACCCGGTAGTCAGTGATAGCCAGCTGAGGGATTGTCATGTCAGGAAAGGGGTCAGCCGGAAGAGCTTCAGGTAGCATTAAACCTGGTTAGAAGGTCAGGAGGAGTAATAATACAAGTAAAATACATACGAGCCTCCTGTTAGTATAGAATAGTGTTCCACCAAATTTTTCTTTAAAGGGCCAGATGCTAAATATTTTAAGCTTTTTGGGAAATATCCTGAGAGGGGAATGGTGGAGAAGGGAATGTGACATGGCCATCCCCTTGGGGGTGCTTGTGGGGGTGGTCCTTGCTTTCTGTCTCTCTCTTTCTGTGTCTCTCCAGTGAGTATATGTGCCCTAAAGAAAAATGCTCTTAAAAAAAAAAAAGAGCATTCTACCCATTCTTTAATAGGCAGTGATTTTTTGTATGTATCTACTTACTTCAAACTTACAGCCCAACCTTCTCACCAGAACTATATTTATTGATATTCCACATATTAATTTGTTTTTACATTTCTTTATAGTATTCAGAAGAATGGTTTGACTTGGGACATTTCATTTGTACTCAGAGAATAAGATTGTAATTCATCTTTTAAGCTTTTCTGCCTTGCATGCCCAATGAAACTCAAATTGTCATTCTTTGTTCAAAACCAAACACCATCTTGAAATTGTTTATTCTTATTGTTTAAAATAATTCTGATTCTAGATGCTTTCCATCTCGGAAAAACAATACAGTTTTAATAATTAGAAGTCAGATTATCTTTCCTATTGAAATAATTTTATTTTAGGCAGAACAGGATTTTGTCGAAACTTGGGATGTCTCAACGTTTTCCATAATTTTTTTTCCAGATATACTAGATGGAATGTTAGATAATTGTCTCAATTCAGTGTCCAAGCTTCAACTCTGTCACTTATTAATCTACGTCATCTTGAGAAAATTATCTAATTTGATTTTGCTTTATTTTATTTTATTGTTTTTCTCTCTCCTCTTCAGAGAGAAAAAGAGATTAATTTCTTCTCTAACTGTAGCAAGATTTTATAAGAATCTGATAAGTTCATATATATAAATATATGCTGTAAATTGCTAAACTTTAAGAAATGTAGGTATTATTATTCATCAACCATTTCTTCTGTTTTTATTTTATACCAAGTAATGTGCAATGGATGAGGGAAACAAAAATGAATAATACCAGCCTTTTTTTCTCCAAGAGTTGACTATATCAAATAGTTAATAATTATAGGGACAAGATGGTGGCACAGTGGTAAAACATGATGCTCTGAAAAAAAAAAAATGACGTTCTGCAAGACAGATGTGGGAAGGTTCTGGTTCAAGTTCTGGGTACATGGAAATACACTTGCCCATGACCAAGGCTGGAGGTGGATCTCAGAATTGAGACCCTGTTGAGGATGCTCTTTCTCTCTAGCTTTTCTCTGTTGCTCATAGAAGAAAATAATGAATAAGATTTAAAATTACAATACCTAACACTTCTGTAATATCCATATGTTCTAAGCACTCTATATGTTTCATTTCATTTTTTTTTTTAACATTTATCTATTTATTTGTTGTTTTTAAGCCACCGTGTCAGGGATTTGAACCATGACTGGACATGGGGGAATTCAGCACCTTAGCCACCATGCCACCTGTTGGTTCTTGTTTTATTTAATCTTTACAGTAAAATAAGTGCAATCATTATTCTTATTTTAAGATGATCATATTAGCACAAGGAGAGGTTAAATCTCAAAGTCACACAGCAAGTAAGTGGTTGAGCTCGGATTCCTGCCTAAAATATTTGATCTCCCTATCGATGGGCCTTTTTATGCTATATGGAATATAAGGACTGGAAATTTTGTTTGTTTGTTTGTTTTTGTTTTTTTTTAGAGATTTTTGCTATAGGGCACATGCACTCGCCAGAAAGACAGACAGAGAGACAGAAAGTGAGACATTACTCCCCAGGGGGGATGGCCATCCCTTCTCCTCCATTCTCCTCTCAGTATCTTGGGCACGCACGCACGCACACACGTCTGGCATGAGTTTAAGCCACCGAGTCCAGGACTCAAACCATGGTCAACTACATGGGAATCCAGTGACACAGCCATTACACCAACTGCTGGTCCCAGGACTGGAAATCTTAAGTGGAAGCGATAAGTTTATTACTAAATAAAGAAGGAAAAAATGAAAGTAGAGATGGCTGGAAGAATTAAATATTTTCCTAAGGGAGTTCCATGGAAATGAGTCTTCTAGCTGCTCCATGAAGAAAGGATGATGTGGTCAGATGTTTGGGAAACTTCCTGACCCTCCTCAAAGAGTTACAATACACATTAGCCTGATAAAGGCCTGCTTACAGGTCCTACAGAAAAGAAATCACCTTCCTTTTGTTTGGCCCAGTCTTTCCCCACGTATTGTCTTCAGGATTCTTTTTTTTTTTTTTTTTCTTTTTTTGGAGAGGTTTTTGCTATAGGGTGCGTGCGCTCGCCAGATAGACAAAGAGAGACAGAGAGATAGAAAGCAGGAAATCACCCCCCAGGGGGGATGGCCACGCCGCAATCCCTTCTCCTCCATTCTCCTCTTGGGACCTTGGGCACGCACGCACACGCGCCCGGCGTGAGTTTAAGCTGCCGGGTCCGGGACTCGAACCGCAGTCGACTACGTGGGAGTCCAGCGACATAGCCAGTACGCTAACTGCTGGTCCCTTCAGGATTCTTTTTCACCAGTACAATTAACTGAATTGAACATAGTGTCTTCCTAAAACACTGGCATAGAATTTATCTTTGAAGAAACCTGGCATAGAGTGGAAGGATAATGACTAGAAAGAGCTAAGTAGGAACAGTGACTTGAAACAGGACCAAAGTAAGGAATTGTGAAATGCTTGTAACTGCCGCTGGCCTGAAAACCATCAATTCACTGATGGTCATGACAACTGGCATGATTATAGCATCATCTGTAGCTGTGCTTAATAGTTGTAGAGCAGGAGCAAAGAAAGTGAAAGTTTGGGTTGACTTGAGATTAGGGGCTGGCAAGATAGATGAAGTAGAAGATGAGAAGGAAGGAAATGAACACTATGATATTTAAGAAGGAAAAAACAAAAATGTTATTTTTCTTTTGTATTCTGTGATCTGTAAGATAATACATTACATATACTGTGTAATTTTCAGAACTGTAATTGTGTAAGTAATTTGACAAAGAAGACAGAGAAACATATATTATCAATTTTGAGGGAAAAAGTATCTTCTCCTTAAGTTAATTTGGTGTCTTCTACTACTTATTCCATTTAGAGGAGTCATCAAGAATTTCAAAGTCCTAGTATTGAAACTCCTCTGCCCCATTCCCAGTTCTTAAATTCCTCAACGCTCCTCTCCCCTGCCTCATCAGGCTTATGTAGATCTTTAGTGAAGAGAGTCTAGTCTCGCTTGTTATCTCAGGTTCTGGTGGCTGGTTTGATGACCTTGATCAGTCATGACTAAAGCACAGAGCTAAGGACAGCAATTCACATAGCAACTGAAAAGTGCAGGAGTGTGATCTCTTGAACAAGAGGAGGGAGGAGGGAAGAGGTAGGGTGAACAGTGATAGGTATTGAGTTCACACAATTGCGTCTCTGAAAGGAACAACGCCCTCTAGCTGTAGGTCTTGCAACAGGTAGTGAGCACACCACTTCTGAAGGGAAGCAGACTTTGACTATTTTGGTCTCAAGATTCCTTTACATTTTCAAAAATGATTAAGTCTCCCCAAACAGCTTTTCTTTAAGTATATTATGATTATAATAAGAAGTCTGATATCCTGAGAAACCTTTTTTTTTTTTTTTTTTTTTTTTTTTTTTTTTTTTTTTTTTTTTTGCTAGAAGGCATGTACACTTGCCAGAGCAAAAGAAACAGAAGAGAGGGAGAGGAGAACATACCCCCAGGGGAGCATGGTTACTCTGCAGTCACTTTTATTCCATCTCCCCATCTCATCAGGATTTTGGGAGCACATGCATGCACAAGCCACTGGAGCTAGGATTTGAACTGTGTTTGGCCATGCGGGTTCCAGCTAAGGTTACAGGATCAGTCTCAACTTAGAAATCTCAAAAATATTTATTAAAGGGCCAGCAATTGGTGTAATGGCTATGTTGCTGGATTCTCATGTAGTTGACCACAGTTCGAATCCCAGACCTGGTGGCTTAAACTCACGCTGGTGCATGTGCATGCGTGCCCAAGATCCCAAGAGGAGAATGAAAGAGAAGGGATTGCGGCGTAGCCATCTCCCCTGGGGGGGAGGAGGGTGATTTCTTCCTTTCTGTCTCTCTGTCTCTCTGTCTTTCTGGTGAGCACACATGCCCTATAGCTAAAACCTCTCCAAAAAAAAAATTATTAATATATTGAAAAACAGAAATAACAAATCTACTACATATAAGCATATTTTTGTGAAAAGTATGTGCATAGTTATGCGTCACAACAACAGGACAAGGTACTGAGAAGTGCATCTGTAGGTGATTTGTCATTGTGTAAACATGACAGAGTACACTCAACACAAACCTAGATGTATAGCCTACTACACACCTAGGTTATATGGCATAATCTGATGGCACCACAATCGTACATGGTTCCATCATTAACTGAAACGTCATTTTGCAGTACATTACTAAATTTTCCAAAGCAAAGTAAAGTTCAATGAGAAAAGTATCATGTTTTGTAAAGTTTTGTTAACCTCTTTAATCACTGACTTGATAAGAGGACAGTTAGATTTTCTTTTTTTTTTTTTTTCAGGGAGAGGTTTTGCGCTATAGGGCGCATGTGCTCGCCAGACACAGAGAGAGACATAGAGACAGAAAGCGAGAAATCACCCCCCAGAGAGGATGGTCACGCCGCAATCCCTTCTCCTCCATTCTCCTCTCGGGATCTTGGGCATGCACGCACATGCGCCCGGCGTGAGTTCTAAGCAACCAGGTCCGGGACGCGAACCGTGGTCAACTACGTGGGAGTCCAGCGACATAGCCATTACGCTAACTGCTGGTTCCCGACAGTTAGATTTTCATATCTGGTTTAGGATTATCGCTTTGGTTGAAGGAAATCCTATCTCATACAGACACATTATTGGAAAAAGGAGAAACATTTCGTTGCTTTTTCCCATAATTGTGGATAGTCTTCTGTGATACATACCCAAACGTAGAGTGGTAGTTTCTTAATGGTTAATTGCAATGCAGAAGCTGAAACATGTCAATGAACTCCTCATACCCTGTTACATTGAAATTCGTCAGTTTATCTCGTCTTATAAATCAATGTCTTCAATCCATGTAAGGCTTTCCATTTGGAAAATATTGCAGCTCCAGACGATGAGCACACTGGTGCCTGGATACTCACGGAGGTCTCTGGAATCAAACCTGGAAACTTCCCATGTGAGTCAGCCTGACAGAGCATCATGTTTTACTGCTAGGCCACCATTTAGCCCTAAAAAATTATGTTTATTAATATCATCATGGTCTCAAAAGAAACATCTTTAATACTTGGGAAACTATCAATCTCATGGTAGTCAATATAAGTTTTCAAAACATTTTAATTTTTGCTTGACAACTCAAATGCTATCATTGTCAACGGTTACTGTCAGTATTTTCCTTGAAATGGCAGATTCACTGAGGGAGACCAAGAATTCCAGTTTGCCCAAGACTGAGGGGCTCCTGAGAAATGGCTAGAGTTTCAAAACTAGAACCAGAAATGTCCTCAAAGTTGTTCAGTTTTGAAAAGATAGTTATCAAATACCCAAGTGAGAGTGACTATGATTTGTCTGTCATTCTATTTATTTATTTATTTATTTATTATTTATTCTTTTTTCATTCTATGAACAAGAAAGAGAGAAATGAGAAAGAGAGACAGAGATAACCCCCACCCCCCACCCAGAGTCTTCATACTGGATATACACTTAGCTACAGTCAGTCCTAGAACATGGACACTTGCCCAGCTGTTATGTTCAGAGAGGTCTCTACACAAACCCAAAACCTACCCTCATGAGTCAGCTTCCCAGAACATTGTGTACTGCTAACCCCGTCCAATTCCCAATTTCTTTTAAGTAAAAAATGACATTTCATGACACAAATAATTAATTCATTTGGCAACTCTGGTAATCACAAGAGTACTTTTCTTTCAGATAATTGCCATTTCTTGGTTTGCAGCAGTAATGTCTTGTGGGTATTACATCTCATCCTATTTAGACACAATGAATATTACAAAGATAAATACTCAAGGACCAATGTTTAATAAAGAATATACATTTGTATTGCTACATTTTTTTAAAAGATGTGTTGGCTGTGAGGAATATAATTACCAGTTGTTTGTTGTCACTACCCTGTTTCATGTTAAGTTGAAGCCACCATTACTTTTGCACAACTGAGGAAAATGTGAACACAGTAGGGGAAAAAAAAAGACAAATAATGCCTTACTATATTATAAAAATAGTCTTGATCTCATATAACCACTATCCTCAAGGATCCAGGAACCATAGTTTGAGAAGCCTTGTCTTGAAGACTTCCCAGAAGCTCTCTGTGTGTCGGAATTGGTTTCAACGTTTATCTCCTTGAGAACTCATAATTACCATACTCTTTTTCTCCTCTCCAAGTGTTTGGGAAGGTTTTCCTTTTAAATTTCCAAAGCACATAGACTTTGAATATACCTTTCTGGCACTGGGACAATGACTTTATGCCTATACTTCTCAATAAGGTTGTTCTAGCTTCTTCCATCTAAGAGAATTCACCCTCTGTGATTCCAGTGATATTTTGGCACCCTCCTACTAAATAGAAGAGTGAATGCAAAACACAAACTTAATTTCATTGAGTCTCAACCATGCTACATATTTCAATAGACTTTAATTTCTTAATAATTGTAATCAAGGCAGAAGAGAAGAACGAAATGTGAAAAGAATGGGACCATTTTCAAATTAAGGAAAGTACTTATCTTCATTATTTTACTAAAGAGAGCAGATTTCATTCGGGGCTATAACATACATTTTTAATATTTAAGACTGATATTAACAGTAAGAAACCTCAGTTGGAATTAGAAAAACAAAAATGATGTCTTGTAACCTTGAGGCCTCTACATGAAAACAGGAATATGTAATAGAAAGGAGCCGCTGAACCACTTTTCCTCAAGTCTTAGAGCTTCCTAGGATTCTCTTTATCTGTCAGAACATCTGCCATAGGATGATGAAGAATGAAATAAATGTAGTACAATGGTGACATTTTGTTACATTTAGGGTTTGAAATAGCTTTTTTTTTTTTTTAATAAAAGAGGACAGATTAAAAAAAGTCTGAGATAAGATTGACAGATAGATGTATTCCCTGGAGACATACATTGCTATTCTTTGGAGGCAGAAACATAAGCCAGAATTAAATTATCTACATACTTGTATTTTCTATTTACGCAGCATTTTACAGTTTGGTAAATATTTAATATGCATTATGATATTTTCTTCACAGCATTCATAAAGTAAGCTTCTTCCCATATTTTTTTTTCCTTTTATCCCCCTCCATTTGACCAGGGGAAACTAAGGCCATATGATTTGCCCAAGGTCATATTACAATCAGTATACGGCCCAGGTCTGTGGACCCAGAGTGCATGTTCTATCTGGTGGATAGCAGTGGCTTCCTGGAAATCTTATTCCTTGGCTAGTCTGCTGATACAGCATGATTCACTTTCTGTGCCCCTGCCAGGTAGGAACAAGCAGAGGTAAACAAGGGATTTCAATTTACCGTATTTAACTTTCCTACCCCCACTTTGTCCTCTGTACCATCAAAATTTCCATGACATTGAGCAAGTGACTTAACTTCTCTGGGACTTGGCTTTATCACTTTGAAGGGATGACCAGGGAAATACCTACCTCATTGTGTTGTGAGGATTTGCGAACAAGTTTTTTAAAAAATCAGTAGTATTAATTTTTTTTTTGAAGTTGTAAATCAGATGAACAGTAGTAACTGACATATCAGAGAGTAGAAAACTGAAACTCCCCTACCTGTAGTGGGGGAAATCCTGACCAGAAGTAAGCTGATTCTACCATACCACAGATTTCCTGGAAGTCATCAGGTAATTTTGAAATTGGTCATGGAGGAAGAGTTAGAGATAGGTGAATTGATTGAAGGTATGTTAGTTTTGTGGATGACAAACTTTTCCTCTTAAGGCTATAGCTTAGTCAGTTGGGTTGCTGTAAAAAAAAAAAATAAAATAATCAATAAAAAATAAAAAAATAATAAATGAACAGGTGTGGCTTATGAACAACAGAAATCTATTTCTCACCATGTCACAGGCTGGGAAGTCTAAGATCAAGGCACTGATAAATCTGATATCTGGTAAGGATCACCTCAGTATAACCTCACATGGTGGAAAAGGTCAAGGCAGTTCTCTGGGGCCTCTTTTATAAGGGCACAGATCCCACTAAGGGGGCTCTGCCTTCAAGGTCTACTCACTTTGTAGTAGGCCCCATCTTCTAATGTCATCACCTTGGTGATTAGGTTTCCACATATGAGTTTTCTGAGGACACAAACTTTCAGATCATAGGAGACCATGCGGTAAGTATTTTGGGCTTTCTGCATCATACAGTCTCTATCACAACTTCCTGCCTCTGTTGCTGTGTTGTAAAGGCAGCCATAGACAGTACTTACATGAATGATCATAAATATGCTCCAGTAAAACTATCTACAGAACAAGCACCAGGTCAGATTTGCCCTAAAGACTATTATTTACTGACCTTTGTTTGACTTGTTAAAAATTTTGTTTCCTCATCTAGGATAAGGTAAAAAGTTTATTCTCTGGAAAGGTTAAAAGCGAGTTTCTAGAGTTGAGAATGGCAGACATAGCTGGGAGAATGAATATGGAGTGAAAAATCTTGCAGGAAATAGAGGAACTACATGCAAGCCTTCAAACAGAGCCTGAGACCCATAAAGACCTGCTCTAGCCTGACTCCTAAAAAGGATGATTGCAGAAATATAGAGGGAAATAATAAAATAAACACTAAAGGAAAATTGAATGCTATGGTCCCAAGAGGAGTGAGAATTGTGAGCATTACATTCTTTTACTTTATAGGTTTAATTTGACCTTTAGAAATGTTGCACATTTTATTTGGATAAAATTAAATTAACAAAAATAACAGTAGAGGAATTCAAGGCATTACACACATATTTTATGAACCCATAGAGTCAACAGGACAGGCATTGTTACCCAGATTATTGAGATGAAGAAGCTGAAGCTGAGTAACAGAGAAAAAGCAATGGAGAAGGGAAATATATTGAGATCAACTGGTAGAAGGTATCATCAGTAAATGTGTGTGAAATACTGGTAGAAAGCCATGAATACAGAAAGCACTACAAAGTATTTAAACTTTTGTGACCAGTGTGAGCCAAGAACTTCACTGAATACCTACAGCTCCAACTGAGCCAAAGATCTTGGCTAAGACCAAGCACTGTGGGCATCACTCCTAGCTATCCCATTTATAAGCAATCTCCTCATGTTAATGACATAATGACAAAAATGCAAATGAAGTAAACAAAATAATTAGGTGCAGAGTAACTTGTGTTCTAGTTAACTCCATCTTGAAGGAAGTATTGAAATGGAATTTGTATGCTTGAAGTGTATA
The DNA here is from genome assembly GCA_026018925.1 of Tupaia tana. Lineage (NCBI taxonomy): Eukaryota > Metazoa > Chordata > Mammalia > Scandentia > Tupaiidae > Tupaia > Tupaia tana. Next base: position 202,068,818 of record JAKSZU010000006.1, read on the forward strand.
CACAGTAAATAAAGGATGAGAATATGAGAAAATGGGCTTGAGTTATATGTGAGCTGGAGACTAGGTTAATGCAGACCTGATTCGTCTCTTTTTGATATCATTGATGGAGTCTGTGTTTATTTTTCAATTCCTTACCTGTTTGATCTAGAGCCATCACTTTAGAGAACAAAACTCTTAAGATAAGTAGATGACAGAGCTCACAACGTATATCCTATGGCTTTGGAAATATATTGGGTTATGAAGAATTATAACTGTCTTTCCCAGTTACTCTCCTCATTTCTCTTCTCTATCAAGAAGAATAAAACCTACTTATGTAGGTATGGACAGAAGGGAGTAGAAGCTAGCAAGAAACTAGACTTTAGCAACATAAAGACCAATTCTTGAATAATCACATCTGCCTCTAATTGCCTGATATAATTTGACAACTTCCTTAGAACCTCAACTTCCTTTTGTGTTAAAAAAATATTTGGTGGATTATGATGATTAATTATATGTGTCAGTTTAACTGGACCATTGGATACCCAGGTATTTGGTTAAACATCGTTCCAGGGGTGAGGGCTGGGTGGGGTGTATGGTATGAGGGAGTTCTGGATTAAGATTCCTGTGAGAATTTATAGATAAGATTAATATTCAAGTTGGTAGACTGAATAAAGACTACCCTCCCAATGTAAGTGGGCCTCATCTAACTGTTGAAGTCCTAGATAAAACAGAAAGGCTGAGTAAAGGAGAATTTGTTCTCTCTCTGCCTGATTGTCTTCAATCTGGAACACTGGTTTGCTCCTGCTTTTGGATTTGGACTTGGACTGGAACTTACACCATCAGCTCGCCTAGGTTTTCAATTTATTAACTATAGATCTTATAATTTAGCTCTAATACCATATGTGCCAATTCCTTGTAATAAATACCTTTTATACCTTGTAATATATACCTTTCATTCCTTGTAATGAGTATCTATACACCTTTTATTGATTCTGAGGGACCCTGGCTAATATAGGATAATACTTTCTCATTTGACTTTCTGAGAAAATGTTCTATGTAGCACAACATCTAACTGATTAATAAACATGCATACACAAATGATAGGTTACAATTATAACCATCTTCTTAAAAAAGAAAAAGAAAAAAGTACAAATGTTGATTATTCTTTGGAGAAAGCAATAAAAGGTAGTAGCATAGGATATGAACTTTAGGGTAGGATAGGAAGTCTTCTCTCCATTTACTATCTGTAGAATTTTGAACCAATTATTGAACTTCATGTCATTTAAGTTTTTCCTTTATAGAATGAAGTTATTAATTCTTTGGTTATAAAGCTGTTTGGTGGATACAACTGGCAATAACACAGATAATCTCATTTAGTAAATGGAGGTGCTCTTATTAGAGGTCAAAAGATTAGCAAAGACTACTGAATTGATTAGTAGTTTTGGGATCCCAATCTAATTCCCCTGACAGTTCAGCTCTAGAACCCCCTCCCCACTTTATCAACACTTTCATGATTAGTCAGCCACCCCCTGATTTCACTGAGGGAAAAGTATTTCTCTGGTACTGCTTGAAAGTGAATGCACACTTTTCTACATGACCTTCTTTATCTGCACATTTTTAATGAGGGAAGAAATCCTTCACTTAGCATGAACATTTCTTTCCTTTCCTAACTACTGAAATAGGGTTGTCACCAAAGAGAGCCTGCAATCTATGTCTTGGGCTCCTTTTTATTAAAGCTCTAAAAGGCTAATGAGCAGCCTGTTGGGGTAAGGGTTGGGTGGAGAGCGTGGTATGAGGAAGTTCCTGCAGAGTAAGATGTCACTTGCCGCATAAACCATGGAATACCAGGCATTCACGATCATTGCTCATAATTGCTTAAAATGTCAGAGTGGGTATGCACGCGCTGAGCACACTCACCAAACGTCCTCATCTGTCTAAGGCAACCAGGGGGCACTTTCTTTTCAAATAGGAAATGCCTTTCAAGACCGCATGACCCAAGAAACTTCGACTTCCTCAGGTCAGTAACAAACCAATATAATTTGTTTCTGGATAAAACCCCAAATCTGTCATCTTGTTCAGAGTATTGCACATTTCCTGGAATGTAGGGCACAGCTTATCATAGTTCTGTGCAGTTATCAAGACTGTGGATTTGATATCCTGATATGATGAAGGGAAGCTCAGGTTATTCCACTTTTGATTATAAGAGTCCCCTTGATGCTTTGCCTGTGGGCAGATGAGTGCTTTGAAGAAATGTGAAAGCATTTTAAATGGATCTTATCTTTTCTCATGTCTTTGTATTTATTTTACAAAAAAAAAATAAATTCATCTTTTATAGTATAGTAAAATAAAGCATCTGGGTCTATAGATCTCAGCTTCTTTGAGGGGCTGGAGAGGATGGGCTCTCAGATTCCCCTGGCCCTTCTTTCCACACAATGAACATATGCATTCCTACATGTGCATGCAGTCACACACACACACATAGGAACACACACACACAATTTTGTGTTGTATTTTAAGGAATCCAACTGAAAAAAAAAAAAGAAGCATTGACTTTGGTAAAAGAGGGAGAATAGAGTAAGGAAGTAAGGAATAATGTTTGGGAGAGTAGAAGAGAGATGGGGAGATGGGCAAATCCTGGTATGCACTTTCATGGCTCAGCTTTTGCAGAGTCTATTAAAAGTTCTAGACTTAGGTCATAGAAAGAGAGGAGGGAGAAAAATTGGGTGGAAAGAAGGAAGGGGGAGAAAAGGGGCAAAGTCAGAGGGTGAAGAACACAGGTAGCTGATATAATCAGGGACATTTAATACATTTGTATTGATTCTCTCCTCAACACCGAGCAGGAAGCCAGGAACAGCATATACAGACAAACATAAACATCATATCTGCCTGGAGGGATTCACAGGCCAGAAAAGGTACCAATGCATGATCATTTGTCTCTGTTGAGGGGAGCACAATCTGCTCTGAGAGGACTGTGGGGAGGCTCAGGAAAGACTTCAAAGCAGAGGAGGTATCTGAGTTGGGCCTTGAAGTATAACAATGATTCCAGCAGGCCGGGAGGGTTTCAATATTTTTAGACCTCTTGAATGCCTGTGGATTTGTGCTGGCAGCATGACTAATTCATTGTTTGGAACTCCTTTTTTCAACTGTAATTGTTGGACAGATACATGGTGAGCATCTGCTTGAGGCAGGAACTGAGGGAGAAATAGAAGGAGCGTCGTACACGACCTGCATTCTGCCGGGACTCAGAATCTAGACACAAGGCAAACTAAATTCTGTGACTACAATCCAAAGAACAGGCTGGGGACAAAGGAAGCTGGAGGCCAGGGCAAGGGTGCACAGGGCAGCCTGCTCAGCTGGCAGGCCTCTTTTGGGTTCAAATGACACAAGAGAAGGAACTGGCAGCTGAACCTAGCAATGGGAGTATACCTGGCTCAACATCTATTTACCTGGGATCTTCCAGAAACTAAGATGGAGAGGATTTCCTTCTTGAACTCTTCTTTTCATTTCTCAGTGCTTTTAATTTTTTATTTTCTCATTATGATTTAGCAAATAAAAATCATTATTTTTGCTGGGTTTTATTTTTGTTTAACTCCTGGAGTGTGTAGGTATGCTCAAAGAAGATCCTTGGAGCCAAGCCTACTTCTGATTAAGTTAGTAGAAGGAATTGAAAATGTTTTTAAAATGCAATCATGGTGTTTTCATATTTTAAAAAATCTATTTCAGTTGTGATTCCCACCTACTAATGCATTTTATTATAAGCAATGCTCTTACCTCTCATGATTCGCTAGTCTCATTAGTCCTTGGTTTTACTTCTTTATAAACACAGGGGGCTGGAGCCCCAAGTGGTAGCACAACAGTAACACAATGAGATCCATATGGGAAGGCCCTGTGTTCGCATTCTGAGGTTTCCCTGTACACACAGGATGTATATGTATGTACCTGGGCCCCAGTCCAGTCTTAGGATCATGTCATGAGAAGCCTGTCAGGAATGCCTCTTTCTCTCTTTCATGGAAGAAATAAATACATATACCACAGAAGAATGATCCCTTTTCTTATTAGAAGAGCGGCTAAGGAAGAGGGAATAAGAAATATTTGTTGATTATATGAGCTCCTAGGACTGTATAGACTGATACGTCATTCCACAAACCAGCAATAGTTTTAGACTTTGGGGATTACGTAAAGGGGGGAAAATGCACGTAAAACTCCCTGCCCATAACACATTTACATTCTAGCAAGGAGAGATACACTAAAAAACAGTTGATTAAAATATATGGCATGTCAGTTGGATAAGTACTACAAAGGAAATTAAAATAAGAAAGAGATGGAGGGAATACTGAGGTGGCAGAGGGTGGTAGTTTTTCTTTTCTTTTTGAGAGATTTTTACTGTAGGGTGTGTGTGCTCATGGGAGAGACAGAAAGCAAGAAATCATCCCCCAGTGGGGGAAGAATTTCTTCTCCTTCATTCTCCTCTCAGGATTTTGGGCACATGCCCTCGTTAGTTTTAAGCTTCCGGGTCGGGCTCTTGAACAGCAGTCGGCCTTGTGGGAGTCCAGTGCCTTAACCACTATGCCACCTACTGGCCCTGAGGGTGGAGTTTTTAAAGAAAGTGGCCAGCAAAGTACTACCTAAGGATGTGGCATCTGAACAGCTGGCGAAGATCCTACAGCACAGACAGACATTCAGGAGTCTATGAGTTCACTCTTACTTTGGGAAAAAAGGTTTCTTGGGAGAGGTCTTTTTTGGCGAAGAGGTAGAAAAATACATAAAATTTTCATTTAAACTATTTTTCTTTAAGAGGTAGTGTCTTACCAAGTTCCCCAAACTGGCCTTAAACTTGTAATCCTCCTTCCTCACACTCCTGAGTTGCTGGGTTTACAGGCATAGACCACCCTTCCTGGCTAAGCTGTTTCTAAGCATACAATTCAGTGACATTAACTGCATTTTCTATGTTGGGCTACCATCACCTCTATTTTCTTTTTCTTTTTTTTTTTTTTTAAATTTATTTATTTACTTATATTTAATTTTATTTATTCATTCATTTCTTTTAATTTGACCAGAGAGAGACAGACAGAGAGAGAGGGAAAGCGTGAAAGCAAGCCACCAGGTCCAGGACTTGAACCGTGGTCAGCCATGTGGGAGTGTCCAGCACCTTAACCGCCATGCCACCTGCTGGTCCCATCCTCTATTTTCTTTTTAAAATTTGCTATAAGGCACAAATTGAAAAGGTTAAAGAATGATGGGCCAGCCCTATAGCCTAGTGGTTAAGGAAACTGGATCCCACATGGTTGACTGCACAGTTTGAATCCTGGCCCCAGTGACTTGAAAAATACACATGGCATGTGTGCCTATGTCCAAAATCCTTACAGAATGGAGAAATGGGAGAGAGCGATTATGGCATGACCATGTCCCATTAGAGGCTGCTTTTTCCCTATCTGTCTCTCTTTCTATCTCTTTGGCAAGTGTATACACTCTCTGACAACTAAACAGAAAAAAAGTAAAGAAAGGAAGCAAAGTAAAGAAATAAAGGAATCATAAATTATAAAACAAATTATTTCTCGAGAGATTATGTAGTAAAAAGAAAAAGATAAATAGGGAAGTTTTTAGTTAAATTTTTAAAAAAATAAATCTTGTGCACGTTTAAGCATATTAAAAAGTAGGAAGGGAAGATGGATTCAGTGAAAAGTGATAGACTCAAAGGGGTGGTGGCTGATAGGGTAAGATTCTGGGGAAGGGAGTGAGCACATGGACATATGGAGATATAGCTAGAAATGTAGAGCATAAAAGAAGAGAGGGCAGGGAGTTGGTTCTTTTTTCTGACTTACAAAGGAAAGTGAGGAAGCAGGCCTCCTCATCCTCTTTGCCATCTTCCTGAATGTGGGAAGACAATGTAAAATAAGTCAGTACCTTGAATTTATAATCTCCCCCATAAATTCAGTCTTCTTATTGAACAGTTTTTTTATCTTAAAAATGGTCTCAAAGAAAGGCATAAAGTTGGGCCCACAGGTGGTATGGAGGTTAAGACTGCTAGATCCCTAACTCAGGTTTTAAAAAATTTATTCGAGGCTCAATATGGTGGTTAAGGCCCTGGATCCCACTTGGCTGACTCCACATCCAAGTCCTAGCTTGAAAAGCATGTCAGACACATGTACATGTGTGCCCAACATCCCAAGAGAAGAATGGAGTCGCAGACCTGGTGGCTTAAGAAACATTCCAGGCACATATGCATGCATGCCCAAAATGTAAGAGAAGGATGGAGAAGAAAGAATTGCAGTGTGGTTATCTCCCCTAGAGTATGACTTCTTACTTCCTCTCTCCCTCTTTCTCTCAATCTGTCTCCAGTGAGTGCATGTGCCCTATAGCAAAAATTAAAGAGAGAGGCACAAAGCCTATGTTCATATATTGCAAACATGAAATCAAATGCCTTACACAATTCCATAGATAATCTATGCCCTAATTTCCAGGCAAATATATTTTACAAAGAACTACTTCCTTATTTCACAAAGAATTGCTTCCTGTTGCTAATCGTGATAGTGGTATGATGGAATTTTTATTTGATAAACCTACTCCTAACTATATCTATTTGTTCATACTGTGCTCAGATTTATGCTATGAATATATACATGTTTCAAGATCCAAAGTAAAACAATCTAAAATTGCAAAGAAAGTTGCTGTGATCAAGTAAATTGAGAAATGTCCTATCCTCTTGGTCACTCTTGAAATCTTTATGCTTATTACCATATTGAAAGACCTGCAAAGTTGTGTGTAAATGAAATCTGTTTTACTTGTCTAATTCAGGTTTTAAAAAATTCATCTGAGGCCCAGTATGGTGGTTAAGGCCAGGGTCCCACTTGGCTAACTCTGCAAAGTCCCAGACCTGGTGACTTGAAAAACACGTGTGCGCATGTGCGCCCAAAATCCCAAGAGGAGAATGGAGGAGAGGTGATTGTGGCCATCCACCCCGGAAGGGTGATTTCTTTCTCTTTCTCTCTGTGTATCTCTCTCCTGAAAGTGCATGCAATCTGTAGCAAAAATAACTAAAAATAAAACAAAACTCATTTGAACATAGAATACTTTGTTTTATGTTAGTACCTATTACCCTCTCAAGGTCTGTAATTCCAGAAAACACATTATTGATTTTGGGGAAATATTTAACCTGGATGGACAATTTCTTCTCTGGAGTGTTAACTCCTCTCATTAACTTCATTTCACTAATTCCACAAGAAAGCCTGCCTCATCTTTGCCTATTTTTTATTACCAGTACTATCATTTTCTCTTCTCTTTGATTTTTCTCTAGAAAGCATTTAGAGAGACATTTTCATGAATGGCATTCCACAGAACCGAATTTTAACCTAAGAGCTCAAATATAATAAAATTTACACACACAAACACATATGTACATACACTCATTCACATATACATCTACACATACACATATATACATTTATTATTATATATCCTGAATTTATTTCTACTTTTCCAACCTTGACATGCCCATGGCAGTGTCATGGGCACCTTTCCAATTGTGGGGTTTTCAAGCAGCGACAGCTCAATGGAAGTGTGTGGAAATGTGCCTCAGGGGTGTAGAGAAGGCTGCAAATTGAGTCCCATATGAAGACACAGGCTAACAGCAAGGTGGTGTGGCAGAAGGCTTATAAAGAAAGGGGCAGTTGGTCTGTAATGAGCTGGTTTGACAGGCCTATAGCATCTTCTCTACTGCTGTGATCATGAGCTCCTACTGTAATTATAACGAAATGATTCCATAAACACCATTACCATGTATTAAACATATGTGATAGCGTCAGATAGCAGACTCCGAATGTTAACGAGCACAAATGTTTTTGTGTTTGACAAAGCATAGCATGAAACTTCTTAAAGCAGTGCCTTTCCTTTTAAAAGATGCCAGCAAATCTGGAACATAATATTCTTATCAAATATACAATCAAACAAGGAATAATACACCAGAAAAACGAAACCATACAAAATACTAATTTGAATTCCAATTTGAAGGGAACATATTGAGTTTCTTTTCCTCGATCGAGAATCAGAATGACAACGTTATTTAGATATAGAAATTAAAATTTCATCTAAGAAGAAAGACGCTTGATGGGCAAAAAGATACTGTAGTCCAGAGATAATTCGAGGGTGGATTAAACCGCAGGATAAAAATGATGTTGAAATGGCAGATATCTAAATGCCACAATAGCAGACCTTTCCAGGGATCGAAGTAAATGAAAATAGAGGAAGAGTGTCTCATTAAAGCAGTAAATATAGAAAACAGAGACATGTGCATCTGTGGTAAAATATAGAACTGATAGAAAATCAAATGATCAGAACTAGAGAAGATGGTTTCAGAGAATATATTTTGACTCATTATTCTAGGCAGTGGCAAACAAATAACAAAATAAACTGAATATTAGATCTGAATTAGTCACTGCCCAGAATAGCCTCACTCCAAATATGAGTAGATTAGAATAAGAGAAGTTGATTTCTCATACAGACCAATGTGGTTAGCAGTGGGCTCTGAGTCATAAAGGCATTCAGGAACCTGAGGCCCTTCCCTCTAACAAATTCCTAACTCCTAGGACTTCGCAGTCTTCTACTCCATTTCTGCCCAGGATATAACAAAGAAAGAGAGTTTGCAGAGCTGTATGAGAGGTATGTGGACCTGAAGTTGCAAGTATTACTTCCACTCACTTTCTACTGGCCAGAATTCAATCATGTGACCTTTCTTCTTTGCAAAGTAGTCTGAAGATTTTTTTTTTTTTAATGTCTAGGAAGAAAGTGAAATGGATTTCAATCTGCCACATAAAATTACAAGTCAAATGTTTTACCTCACCTTTTTCATAAGTGATCAAGTCTTAAATCAGATAGAATGGAGGTCATAGCCAGGTAATTGTACTTACTAGCTCGCTGGCCTTGGGCAAGGTACATAAATATTTTGAAACTCATTCTTCTATGCTTTTCAGTACAATAATAATAATGCATACTTTGTACAATGCCTATCAGAATTAAGTAATCATAAGTTATACAAAGAATTTAGCGTAGTTTTGGCATAGAATAAGCATTGATTAAATGTTAACTATTCTGGGGACAGACTATGGCATACTATTGGGTCATCAGAAAAATCATGGTGCATTTTTGCATAGAAAAACCTAAAAAAATATGTCATGACTTTTTCAGCAACCCAGTAGTTAAGTTGGTTGGATCCACATGGCCAACTGAACAGTTTGAGTCCTGCACACGGCAGCTTGAAAATCACACTGGGTGTGTGTGCATGTGTACTCAAAATCTCAAGAGAAGAGTGTAGAACAGGGGATGGCAGTGTGGCCATCCTACAGGGAACAGGAAGTAATGTCTCACTTGTCCTTTCTTTATGTCTCTCTTCAGTGAGCACACATGCCTTATACTAAAAGCTTAATTAAAATAAAGCGAACAAAAAAACTTAATGGTCTGGAGAGTTCTTTTCAAAGACACATTCTTGGTAGCCATTTTGAGTCGATTAGAGTTTGCATGCATAATACAATCTATCTGTACTTTTTCATTGTTATTATAATAAGACATAAGATCAAAAGCTCTCAGGAAAATTATGCTATAATTATGCTATATAGTCAACAAGTTTGAATGCAAGAAAGATCCTGATTTCCCAACTGAATTTATCATCACCTAGAGAAGATAATATGAAATAATGCCCAGCTATAAAAAGTCCAGTTCAGGTACACAGTAAGTTTTAAATGAGAAAAGAGAATGAGGGTAACTACAGCTGAAAATGGATTCTAATGACCAACCAAGCAGCCAAATCAGAAGCTAAATTAAATGAAAGCAAGGCTGATGAAAAGCTCTTTGATTTGGGTAGTAGGAGATTTTCAAGTAGATCTCTAAATGTTATTTGTGTGCTGTCACTAGTTCGGGAATCTAGGTAGGAAGGATGCTGCAATTGTATGTGTCTGTGGAAAAGGCAAACTGAGTTCTATTCTTATGGAACAGAGACCAAAAATCCACGCAAGAAAATTGGCTCATGCTTAGGCAGAAGTTGATGACTGAGGAAGGATTTTTTAATAATAGGAATCACAAAAATATGCTTAAAAACTCTATCGGAAGAACCCGAGAGACCAAAGGTCTATTTCATAAAAGTGACAGAAAGAAATGGAAAAATCCCAAAGAGAAAACCTGCAGGGGCACAACTGAGTGACAAGAAGTCAAAGGAAATTAATAAGAGGCCAGACACAGCCCTCAGACACCAAAGGCTCCAAGTGGCAGGAGGAAAAATTACAAACTTTCAGGAAGTTAGAAATGGTGCAGAGAACCAGTAAAAATTAGGCCAGGTGAACTTAAACTGAGCTTTCCAAGAGGTAAGATGTATACACCATTTTGACAGGGCTGCCACTGAGGAGTCTACAAATCATGGGTAGAAGCCTCCCATAAACAGTGGCTTTGCCAGGACATGCTCTTATATTTCTACTTCCTCCTTTAACCCTAAAATCTTTACTCAACTGATCCCTCATGTACTGCCATCTACTCTATCCTTCATCCACACAACTCAAATGGAGGAGAGGAATACAGTTGAATGGACTTCAGTGACCTGTCTGAGAGCCCCAGCTTTGCATTTTTTTTTTTTTTCCCATAGTGTATGTGTCCTCACCAGAGAGAGAGAGAGTGAGAATGAAAGTGAGAAATCAACCTCCAGGAGATGGCCATGCTACAATCTTTTCTTTTCCATTCTCCTCCTGGGATTTGGAGCATGTATGCAGATGTGCCTTGAGTGATTTTCAAGCTACTGGGACTCCAGTTGTAGTTGGCCATATGGGAGTCCAGCACCTTAACCACTACACCACCTGCTGGCCCCAGCTGAGCTTTGAATCTTAACTTTCATGCGTTTCTACTGTTAACAACCACTGTTTTCTCTCTCATTAAGTGGGAATAATAATTCATCTCTTTAAACACCATTATGAAAACAAAATAAGAAAAGACATCCAGCACTGTGCTCATATTGATAAGTTCTCAATAATAACTCTACAATTCTTCTATAGATTGGTGTCCTAAATATTTTGTTTGGTTTGTTTACTCAGTATTAAAAAAATAAATTGGACAACTGTGATTGGTCATGAGAGGGTAACAGGATCCAGATTTATTCTCTCACCATAAATAATTAGAAAAGCATAACAAATATATTAACAACTGCCTTCAGACATTGAACCACAAGCAGCACAGGACTGCTATCCTCAATAAAGGAAAATGAAAGAGATGAGCACAATGATTGCCCTGACTTTCTCCCTAAAGGCAATGTGTGGGTCGATGTGCTGAGAGGAGGAACCCAGACAGAGCCCCATCAGGTCTCAGAGTTGAGGTAACAAAGATCAGAGTTTGGGGAGGTTGAGGAAGCTAAAATTCTTATGGCAGAGTATCAGAAAAAAATGGACCCACAAGTGAAAGAGGTCCTAAAATCAACACAGGGGTCATTTTGACTCTTTGAATACCAATCTATGCATGAGTAAGATGAAATTATGTAAAGAAAAACTTTCATGGAAAAATACAAAAGCACAATTCTGAAAACTTAAGAGCTAAATTTTCCGGAACTCACATGAGACAAAAAACTGTCTTCAGAAGCCAGCATGAACACAGCATTTTGAATTCATGGACATTTGGCACAGACCTCAGGAGAGTCACGCTCACTAATGAGAAAGGAAGTGAGATAGGAAGCCTTAAATTTGGCTTGAGAATGACGCCAGGAGTGTGTGCATGCATACCTAAAATCTTGAGTGGATAATGGAAGAGAAGAGATTGCAGCAGAGCCATCCCCCCTGGGTAGGTGATTTCTCACTTTCCTTCTATCTCTCTCTGTCACTTTGGCGTGCACATGTGCCCTATGACAAAAAAGAGAGAGAGAGAGAGAAAGAAGAAGAAAAAGAAAGAAAGAAAGAAAGAAAGAACAAAGGAAGAGAGAGAAAGAAGAAAGGAGGAGGAAAGAAAGAAAGAAGAAAGGAAAAAAAGAAGAAAAAACTGAAAATCCGGTCTCAAAAGGATCAAAGTGATTTATATGTCATTTTTAACTCAACTATCTTTCAATATTCACCCTATCCAAAACAGTAAAGCCAGAAAGGGGAATAAAAGGCACACAGATTCAAAAGAAAAGTAAAATTTTATTTATTCTTGAGCACATAGAAAATTAAAAATATAAAAATGTACTTAGATTAACTTATTTTAGTGAAGTCATTAAAATATTTAAAGCAAAATAATTTGGGGCTAGCTAAGTGGCCTGGTGGTTTAGCCAGCTGAATCCCTCATGGCTCACCCCACTGTTTGAGTCCCAGACACAGTGGCTTGAGAAACACATAAGGTATGTGTGCATGTGTCCCAAAATTTTGAAAGGCAGAAGAGATGGAGGCGAAGGGATTGCTGTGTGACCATGCTCCATGAGAGGTGCTTTTTCCTCTCCTCCCTCTCTGTCTCTCTTTATTTCTGGTGATCACACATGTCTTCTAGCCAAAGCAAACAGACAAACAAACAAACAAAAACAAAACAAAAAAATTTCTCCCTGTTGGCAATAAACAATTGGAACATTAAAGTTGAAAATACCATAACATACCATTTAGAATATCATAATGAATGTTCATAGCAGTTTTATTTATAATATAGGCTGAACATCCTTAATCAGAAAACTCAGAATTCAAAATGCTGCAAAATTCAAAAATTTTTTAGCACCAACATAATGCCACAATCACAAATGGAAAATTCCACTGACTTTATGGATGGGTTGCAGTCAAAATGCTGCAATCCAAATATATTGTATAAAATTACCTTCAGGCAATAACAGGAGGCTAGGAGGGATGGGGGAGAAGTAGGGATCTTGGTTAACAAAAACAAAATTAGATGACTACAAGGAATAATACCTAGTGTTCTAAAATACAGTGGGGAGAATATGGTTAACAATTACTGTATGTCTCAGAGTAGCTTAGAAAGAGGATTTCAAATGTTCCCAAAACAAAGTAAAGTGCTTGAGATGATGGTTATCTGAATAGTTTTGATTTAATAACTACATATTGTATTCATGTACAGAAAAATAATATTGGATCCCTACAAATATGCACAATTATTACATGTAATTTAAAAATAAATAATAAGGACCAGCAGATGGCACAATGGTTATGTTGTTGGACTCCCATGTAGTTGACTGCAGTTTGAGTCCTGGAGCCAGCAGCTTGAAACTCATACCGGGTACATGTGAGTGCATGCCCAAAATCCTGAGAGGAGAATGGAGAAGAAAGGATTGTGGCATGGTCATCCCCCCGAAGAGTGATTTTTCAATTTCTTTCTTTCTGTCTCTCTCTGTCTCTCAGGTGAGAGCATGTACCCTAAAGGAAAAATCTCTCTCTAAGAAAAAGAAAATAAGAGATAGTAAATAACCTCTGGGTTATGTGTATAATGCATACACGATATAAATAAATTTCATGTTTGGACTTGGGTTCCATAACACAAGAGATCTCATTATGTATATGCAAATATTCTGAAATAAAAAAATAGGAAATTTGGGGCCAGGAGATAGTATGGAGGTTAAGGTGGCTGGATCTCACGTGGCTGACTATGTGGTTTGAGTTTGGACCTGGCAGCTTGAAAAAACATGCTGTGTGTGTGTGTGTGTGTGTGTGTGTGTGTGTTCCCCAAATCCAAAGGAATGAAGAAGAAGGGATTGCAGCATGGCCATTCCCCATCTTCCCCCCCGGGGGAGTGTTTTTTCACTTTTCCTCTCCCTCTATTTTGTCTATCTCTATCTGGTGAGCTGAAATCATCAATATTTCTGTCCCAACCATTCCAGGTAAGATATTCTCAACCTACAGTAAAAAAGTAGGAATACAACCCTTGTGTCCATGAACAGATGAATACATTTTTGTAAATGTGACATATCCATATAATGGAAGATTTCTCAGCACAAGAACAAATTATAAATTATAAAGGAATCTCAAATATATTTTTACTGAAAGAAAGAAGCTGAACACAAGAGTTCATACCGTTTGATTCTATTTTTGTGAAACTCTAGAGAAGACAAATCTAATATATAGTGAAAGAAAGCAGATCAGTACTTGCCTGAGACTGGGCTGTGGGGATGGGCATTGAATGGGGAAGGAACTAATTAAGTCTCCTGAGTTAGTAAAAATGTCCTTTATTGCTGGTCTGGGCAGGCCTCCTAGGGTGAGTCCATGCTCGGGGCCTGGGAGTAACTTTGGAACTTTTGCCACTTCTGTGACCTACTGTTCTGGTAGCCTAGGCTCACCCTGCCACAGAGACTAGAGTCTGGTTTGGGCAGTCCTCCTCGGGTGAGTCCACCCACCCTCGGGACTCCTCATCACTAAGTTATATCGCCTTCGATTGCTACACCTCATCAAGAGCTGAACATTTGGTAGAGGAGCCACACACCTAAAGTTACTCATAACTGCTCTGACCTGGGAGACGCAGCCCTCCAACAGGAACACACCTGGGAACTAAGGGTGAATTTTCCTCTTCCGATACTACAGGGTCTACTTTAATAAATAGAAAAATGTGAATATTGCATCAGATGACCAAAAACCAGAACAGATTTCAAAGAAACATGAGAAAACAATGGGGTAACTCTTCCCCAAGTGAGCATAGTAGCCCCTCACTAACAATGGACAGCATAGAGGAATACACAGAAATGTCAGAAAAAGAATTCTGACTATTCATAGTGACAAAACTCAGAGAGATGCAAGGAGAAAACAATCAGTTCCAGGATATAAGAAAATCATTTTAGGACATGAAAGAAGAGTTTCATAAAGAAATAGACACCCTAAAAATGAATCAAACAGACTTCTGGAAATGAAGAATACAATACAAGAAATTAAAATCTCCCTGGAAAACATTAACAACACACTGGACCATGCAGAAGAAATAATTTCTGAACTTTAAGACAAAGTCTCCAACATAGATCAAATCACCAAAAAAAATGTAAAAAAACAATAAAAAAAATGAAGACAACCTACAGGAAATGCTAGACACCATGAAACACCCAAATATCTATATAGTGGGTATTCTAGAAGGTGAAGAATCTGCTAGAGGCATGGAAAACCTCTTTCATGAAACACTATCTAAAAAATTTCCAAATATGGAGAAACATGGAGAAATTCAGATGCAAGAAATAAATAGGACCCCGAATAGAACCAACACAAAAAGATCCATCTCTCTGACACATCATAGCCAGACTGGTAAAAATTAAAGACAAAGACAATATTCTAAAAATAGCAACAGAGAAACGTCAAGTTACTTATAAAGTTATCCCATTAGGCTAATGTCAGACTTCTCAACTGAAACAATGCAGGCAAGGAAAGAATGGGAAGGTGTATTCAAAACATTAAAAACAATTGCAGATGAGAATATTATATCCAGCAAGATTATCCTTCAAATGGGAAGAACAAATATAAGTATTCTCAGGAAAACAAAAACTGAAAGAATTCACCAATGCTAGACCAGTTCTACAGGAAATACTGAGGGGAGTGTTATATCAGGATAACTAAAGAGAGGCAAACAAAATGACAGGGATAAGTCCACAAATATCAGTAATAATGCTGAATATTAATAGAGTACATTCTCCCATTATAAGACACAAACTGGCTGAATGGATACAAAAACAGAAGCCATCTATATGCTGCATACAAACACAGCTCACTTATAAGGACATACATAGACTGAACGTGAAGGGCTGGAAAAAGATATCCCATACAAAGGAAAAAGATATTCCATGCAAATGGAAACCAAACAAACAAAAAAAGTGGGGTTGTGATACTGATTTCAGACAAAATAGATTTTAAGATGAAAGCTGTAAGAAGAGACAAAGCAGGACATTATATAGTACTGAAAAGACTTGTTTACTAAGAAGATATAACATTTGTAAATATCTATGCACCCAAAACTGGGGCACCTAAATACATCAAAGAGAGACTGTTACATCTGAAGGGACAGATAGATTGCAACACAATAATTGAAGGGGATCTCAACACCCCACTATCTCCTCTGGATAGATATCTAGACAGAAAAATAAACAAAGAGATATAAGATCAAAATGATACCATACATGAAATAGACTTGACAGACATCTGCAGAGTATTTCACCCAACTACCACCATATATAAATTTTTCTCACCCTCACATGGAACATTTTTGAAGAATGACCACATAATAGGGCACAAAACAAACCTTTATAAATTCAAATGCATAGAAATTATATCCAGCATCTTTTCTGACCAAAAAGAATCAAACTTGAAATCAACTACAGAAAGAGCCCTCGAAAATTCACAAGCACATGGAAACTAAACAACCTACTCTTGGATGACTTTACAACTATAGAAGAAATTAAGACTGAAATAAAAATATTCATAGGGACCAATAACAAACAAACAAGTGTTTATAATCTATGGGACACAGCAAAAGTAGTCATAAGGGGGAGCAAATAGCAAGAAATAAGCAGAAAGACAGAAAATCAACAACCTAACAACACACTCAGGGAATTAGAAAAACAATAACAACAGCAACAAAAAAAAATTCCAAGAGAAAAGAAATAATAAAGATTGGAGCAGAAATAAATGAAATAGAGAATAAAAGAACTATACAGAAAATAAACAAAACCAACGCTGATTCTTAGAGAAGATAAACAAAATGGACACACTGTTAGCTAGACTAATCAAGAACAGAGAAAAGAACCAGATAAATCAAATCAGCAAGAAAAAAGGCATTATTAGAATGGATATAACAGAAATACAAAATATCATCGGAGAATACTAGAATAACTATATGACAACAAACAAGAAAACCTAAATGAGATGGATAAAATTCTAGACACTTATAATTTCTAGACATGTATAACTTTCTAAGATTGATCAAGAAGAAATAGGAGTCTTAAGGGACTCATAATAAGCAATGAGATTGAATAAGTAATAGATGGTCTCCCAACAAAGAAGAATCTAAATCCCAATGGCTTTACTTCTGAATTCCACAAAACTTTTAAAGGAAAACTAACCCCAATTCTCCTTAAACTATTTATAAAAATTCAATAGAAAGGAACCCTCCAAATTCATTTTATGAAGCCTCCATCATCTTAATTCCAAATCCAGACAAGGACATGACAAAAAGAAAACTTCAGGCCTATATCCCTGATGAATACAGATGCAAAAATTCTCAATACAATATTAGCAAATTGTATTCAACAACATGTTAAGAAGATTATACACCATTACCAAGTAGGCTTTATTTCAGGGGTACAAGGATGGCTAAACATATGTAAAACAATAAATGTAATACATCACATTAACAAAAGAAAAGATAAAAAACATATGATCATATCAATCTATGCAGAAAAAGCATTTGATAAAATTCAACATCCCTTCATGATTAACACTCTCAGTAAAATTGACATAGAAGGAACATTCCTTAACACAGTTAAAACCATCTATGAAAAACCCATAGCTAACATCATACTGAATGGAGAAAAGCTTAAAGCTTTTTCACAAAAACGTGGAACAAGAAAAACTGCCCACTTTCTCCATTCCTTTTAAACATAGTACTGGAAGTTCTAACCAATGAAATTAGACAAGAGAGTCAAATAAATGGCTACCAATTAGGAAATGAAGTCGTGAAATTATCTCTATTTGTAGATGATATAATGCTATACATTGAAAATCCAAAGGAATCCACAAAAAAAGAAAAAAAAAATAACTCCTAGAGATGAAAAAAATATATAGTAAAGTGACAGAAAACAAAATCAACCTACAAAAATCTATAGTTTTTTATACATCAACAATGGACAAACTGAGACAGAATTGAAGAAAGAAATTACGTTTACAATAATCACACAATCAATAAAATATATAAAAATAATAAATACCAAAGACGTCAAAAGACCTTACCAAAGACATCAAAGATCAAAGATCTCTGGAAGGAAAACTATGAAACACTAGAAAAAGTTATTAAAAATTATATAAAAAGTGGAAAAACATCTCACGTTCCTTGATTGAAAGAATTAATATAATTGAAATGTCAACCTTACCCAAATTAATCTACAAATGTAATGCAATTATGATCAAACTACTAGAGATATTCCTTACAGAAATAGGAAAAAAAAGTCATAAAATTTGGGATTATAAAAGGCCTTATATTGCCAAAGCAATACTGAGCAAGGGGAATAAAGTATGAGGCATCTCACTTCCCAACTTCAAAACATAGTACAAAGTTGTGATAATTAAAACAGCATAGTATTGGCACAAAAACAGACAGGTAGACCAATGGAACAGAACTGAGAATCCCCCAATAAACCCTAAAACACACAGCCAACTGGTCCCTGACAAAGGTTGCAAGGCAATCCAGTGAAAAAAGAAAATCTCTTCAGCAAAATAGTACTGGGAGAACTGGATATCCACCTACAGAAAAATGAAACTGCATCCTTATCTCTTACCGCTAACAAAAACAAACTCAAAGTGGAGTGAGGATCTAAACATAAAACCTCAACTCTTGGTGACCTTGGAGTACACAAAGACTTCTTAAAGAATCCCTCCAAAGCATAGGCAATAGTCTGAAAAATAGACAAATGGGACTATATTAGGCTGAGAACCTTCTGCACAGTCAAAGAAACAATAAGTAGAGTGAGAAGACAACCCTCAGGGTGGGACAATATATGCGCACACTATACCTGAGATAAAGGACTGATAACCATAATATACAGGGAACTCCAGCAGCTTACACACACACACACACACACACACACACACACACATCCAATTAAAAGATGGGAAAATGAGCTGAACAGATAGTTCTCTGGAGAAGACATACAAATGGCCCCAAAACATATGAAGACATGCTTGACATCTCTTATCATAAGGGATATGCAAATCAAAGTCACAATAAGATACCACTTGACCCCAGACAGAATGGCTAAAATTTAAAAACTAAATAAGTGCTGGAGAGACTGTGATGATAAGGGAACACTCCTACACTGTTGATGGGAATGTAAATTAGTACAACCATTTTGGAGACCTATATGGAGATTCCTCAGAAACCTACAAATAGAACTACCATACAACTCAGTAATTTCACCCTTAGGTGTTTACCCAAAGGATAGAAAAACCCTAAGTTGGAAAAACACTTACACATCCATGTTTATTGCAGCTTTATTTATAATCGCTAGAACATGGAATCAACCCAAATGTCTAAACATAGATGAATGGATTGAAAAGATGTGGCATATGTACTCTATGGAATACTTCTCAGCCATAAACAAACAATGAGACCCTGACATTTGATACAAAGTTAGCGAATATGGAAAACTTAGTGCTAAATGAAGCAAGCCAGACTATGAAAGACAGACTTTGTATATCCTCACTCAATATATACCAGTTATCTGAATTCTATAGCAGAAATGGAAAGTTTGGAAGGATTAGTAGCAGAGAGAGCAACTGTAGATACTAAAGATAGTAAGGATAGGGGTAATTTGGGGGTGGTTAATGCAGGGAGGGAGGAGAATACGAAGAAATAAAAGTACATTGAACTGACAAAAAAATAAAAAACTATTTGCTGATGATAACATATATCGTAACTTTTTTGTCTTGACTGATATGCATAGTATTACTGCTGGAAAAAGCAATGTTGCACACTGTAAAGATATATGTAATTATATGTAAAGGAAAGGAACAGAAAGAATTTTTAAAAAGAAACATTCTTTATTTTGGTTTTGTTGGTGGTTACAAGACAAATATTTATCAAAACCCATTAAACTATATAATTAAAACAGGCACATTCTATCTTATGTAAATTCACAATAGATCAAAGAATAAGTTGAATTTGTCATTCTTTCTTCATTTATTCCCAGACCATGTTACTCCTTAGTGCCATGTATTTCACCTTTTCATTCTATTATGGTCAGAATTGGAATGAGGCAGGTCAGGAAAGTGGAGGACAAAACTTAATGAAGCGCTCACTCTCTGTGTCACATACAACACCTTTCTTTCACACCACCTGCTTAGCATTTCACTGTGACTCTTAACTCAATTTCTTGTAGTCCAATTTCCATTCTTACCATTTTTCTCTAAAGCTTATTAAAAACAATGAATTTTAGTGTTTCTACTTGCCATCTCTACAACTTTAAACAATGTTGACTATCTTTTCTGTCTTGTAATCTCTTATTGCAATTAGTTCCCATTACTGTTAGGGGTTTGGTTTTCTTTTTTTTTTTTTTTTTTTGGAGAGTTTTTTGCCATAGGGCGCATATGCTTGCCAGAAAGACAGAAAGACAGAGAGATAGAAAGCGAGAAATCACTCCCCAGGGGAGTTGGCCACACCACAATTCCTTCTCTTCCATTCTCCTCTCAGGATCTTGGGCACACACACACATCAGCCTGGTGTGAATTTAAGCTACAGGGTCAGGGACTCTAACCGCAGTCGACTGCATGGCAGTCCAGCGACATAGCCATTGTGCCAACTGCTGGTCCCAAGGGTTTGGTTTTCTATATACTCTATATTAGCAAATCTATCACTGATGCAAGGCAACTATGATACTCTTTCAATGGCTTCTATATCTTCTTTTGAGCCTCAATTTCTATCGTAATTTTCAGATGTAAATATTTTCCAGCAACATAGAAAGTCTGTCTACTTTACTCTTGATCATAGAAATCTGAATTTACCAACTTTGTCCCAAATCACATTCGAATTTCCTCCCCAGATGTCACACCGCTCCCTTCCATCACCATAACCATATCGTTTCCTCCCTTACACATGATATCTCTTTTGCATTCTTATTGTCACTATTCCTCTCCCCTCAATATCACAACTCACTACCTTTTACAAGCTTTGCTTTCTAACTGCTCTATGCCTCTTAATCTCTCTTCTTTTAATCTACCTCACCCATTGGGATGTATTATGCTTCCTAAAGGATAGATCTAATAATGTCAGTCTCCATGCAACATTCTTGAATAACTATCTTTTACCTACTGAATAAAATACTGAGTCTTGGCTCACGATCAAGGCTCACTATATTTTGCTTAAATCTCTTTTTGCCGTTAAATCTCACTACTCTTCTTCCAAAATCATCTGAAAGGAATTTTTTTATGGCTCTTCATACTAGGAGTCTGAGATTAAGGTGTAGCAGGGCTGGTTTCTTCTAAAGCCCTTCTCCTTAGCTCTTGGATGGTCATCTTCCTCGGTGCCTTCACATGCTCTTCCTCTGTGCGTATTCAATTCTTAATCTCTTCTTAGAAAGATACCAGTCATTTTAAATCAAGAATCACCCTAATAATATCATTTTACTCAATTACCTCTTCAAAGACCCTAATCTTTTGGGTAGGCTCCAGGGTATGGTGGTTAAGGCAGTTGAATCTCGAATGGCTGACTGCACAGTTTGTGTCCCAAACTCAGTGGCTTGAGAAATTCGAATGCCCAAAATCTTGAAGGCAGAGAGAGATGGTCAAGGAATTATCTTTTGATCATTCTACATTAGAGGGTGTTTTCTCCCCTACCTCTCTCTCTCTGTTTCTCTGTCTCTTTCTGGTTAATACCTGTATGCTCTAGCAAATCAATTAATAACAAAACAAAAAAAAACAAAACTATGTCCTAATTACATTCTGAGGTACTGTCTTTGTTCTGCAATATAACCATTTTAAACCCTACCCAGCCTCAAAGACCAGATCAGATATTACTCCTATCTTGAAGTTTTTCCATATTAGCAAACTAGATAGGTTCACTCAGTATTCTGCACTCTGAAGCACTCAGTTTGTACATTTGTCAGTGTATGAATCATAGTCATTATACATTGGAGTGACTAGTGATCTTTTATTCTCTCTTCTCCTATATTATAAATTCTCTGCAGTCAGAGCATGTGTTGTTTTTATGACTGTAACTCCCTTGACTACTAACATTGTTCTGGAACAAATAAACATTTGTTGTTGATTGTGGGCTGAATAAGATAGAACAAACAGCCTTTTAAGATAGAACTCCGGGGACCCAGGAAGTCCTTTTATCTCTATCCCTCTCCTAATGTCCTTCATTAGTTCTCTTACAACATTGATCCTATAATAGATCAAGTGCGTCTTGCTAAGTGAAGTAAAAGTTTAGATTTTTGGAGTAGACTTTAATTGTGAGAAAGCATAAAGAATATTGGGAGTTGGCAGAGAAAAGAAAGTGAAAAGGTAATATAAATATTATTAAGGATGGATAATGGAACAGGACTTTTAGAAAATTTCTCATTCAGTTCATCAAGACCATACTACAAGGTAGGCTCTGTTTTTTTGTTTTGTTTTGTTTTGGTTTTTTTTGGAGAGGTTTTTTTTTTTGTTTGTTTGTTTTTTTTTTGTTTGTTTGTTTTTTTGCTATAGGGTGCGTGCGCTCGCCAGACAGACAGAGAGAGACAGAGAGATAGAAAGCAAGAAATCACCCCCCCAGAGGGGATGGCAACACCGCAATCCCTTCTCCTCCATTCTCCTCTCGGGATCTTGGGCACTCACGCACACGCGCCCGGCGTGAGTTTAAGCCACCGGGTCTGGGACTCGAACCGCAGTCGACTATGTGGGAGTCCAGCAACATAGCCATTACGCTAACTGCTGGTCCCAAGGTAGGCTCTGTTTTTCACCTTTAACAAAAGGGAAATCTGAGAGACAGGGCCATCGGGCCTTCCTCACTTGACCTCTTTCCACCATGACTCAGTCATTTGGGTAGACCTGATAACAGTAGTCCAAAGCACGTTATTAGGTGGGAAGACATAGTAATTATATATGATCATTCATTCAGTGAGGCAGGTTCCACATATTATCAGCATTTTACAAATGAGGAAACTATGGCACAAAGACATTAAGAAATTTGCCCAAGGTTAAAGTGCTCATAAGCAGAAAGTCCATCAGTTGATCGAGCCTCACTAGTTTCAGAGTTTCTTCCTTAAGCACTGTACTGTTATTTCCTCTCTTCAAAATATCCAACCTCATGAATTTTAGCTACCTCAGGTCAGCATTGCACTTGGCATGTCTGTTGATCAGCTATCTAATTAGTAGCCACTCTGGAGGCAGGCAAGTTAGAGGCATGAGTCAATTAAACCTTTTCCAATTTACTTCTGTCTCGAACTTTTCATAGTTCAGGTGACTACTGCAATAATATGTTATTAGATTCCAGCTTTTCACCCTTTGGAGAATGTATTTCCCAGTACACATGCCAGCACACATTCCATTTCAGCCCAAGCTGGGATGACAATTGGGTTTTATTTTTCTAAGGAAAGGTGCATTTCACACATCTAGTTGATCTCCTAGGGTTGCTTTATGGTTTTGTTTTTATTTTTACCTTTTTAAAGAATAAAATAGAAATTGGGAAGTTATCCAAAATGATATATCCATTATTTTCACTGTTTTTGTGCAGACACTTTTCTCAGATGCTACTAAACGCCAGGAAGACATTTTACCAAATGTTTCACCTGTGGCAACTCCTTTCTGTTGTTACTTTTGAAAAGGCAAATTTAATTTAGCCAAGAAACAACATGAAATGTGTTCTGAGAGACACATCCTTCTTCCTGGTTTCTATAGAGTGGTTGGAGGTAGATTTAAAAAAAAAAAAAAATTCCATGGGACTAGCAGTTGGCATAATGGCTATGTCACTAGACTCCCATGTAGTCGACTATGGTTCAAGTCCTGGACCTGGTGACTTGAACTCACTCCAGACGCGTGTGCATGCCCTCCCAAGATCCCCAGAGGAGAATGGAAGAGAAGGGATTGCTGCGTGGCCATCCCCCCGGGGGATGACTTCTTGCTTTCTGTCTCTCTCTCTCTCTCTGTCTTTCTGGCTATCACAAGCGCCCTATAGCAAAAACCACTCAAAAAAATAAATTCTCTTTTACTTACTCTGCCCCTATGGAGAAGAAATAATTTATCAATTGATCAACTTGGAAAGAAATCTGGATCAGATTCTATTCTTCTTTTATATTGTCTTGAACTGCCTACAGGGCTAAGAGAAGGAATTCACCTTAAATTTGTGTCTGGTTCTTAAGCTCAAATGACACTTTCCCCACAGGATTTCAGGTGGACTTTGGATTTAATTATCTCATAGGAAGTAGAAACTTTCTAGAGAGTAAGTTCTCTTAGGTCTAAGTAATTCCATGGCAGGAGTCAGTGGTAGTGGGCAGAATAACATAGAACCAAAATGTCTGCTCACGAGGTTGTGGGGTATCTTGGTATACATGGAGCCAAAATACTGGACAGAACTCATCTTCCAGGAAGGTATCTCTGAAACCCTAGTAACACAGACACCCAAACAGGAAATGAGAATTGACAGAGTCTTTGAGAAGGCTTTAAAAAGTTCATGGGAAAAGGTAATTAAAGAACAAGTTTATTTTGGTACCAAAATAAAAACGCCTTTTGTAATCTTCACATGACTTTTTTTTTTTTTTTTTTTTTTTTTTTTACTATAAGGCACGTGCACTCGCCAGACAGACAGAGAGAAACAGAGAGATAGAAAGCAAGAAATCACCCCCAGGGGGGATGGCCACACCGCAATCCCTTCTCCTCCATTCTCCTCTCGGGATCTTGGGCACACACGCACACGCGCCCAGCGTGAGTTTAAGCCACTGGGTCAGGGACTCAAACTGTGGTCGATGTGGGAGTCCAGCAACATAGCCATTACGCTAACTGATGGTCCCACATGACTTTTTCATATTATACCTTTTCCATTAAGTTTTTGAAGACCACTTATAAACATACTTGTCACAAAAGCA
Organism: Tupaia tana; assembly: GCA_026018925.1. Taxonomy (NCBI): domain Eukaryota; kingdom Metazoa; phylum Chordata; class Mammalia; order Scandentia; family Tupaiidae; genus Tupaia; species Tupaia tana. The sequence goes on from JAKSZU010000006.1 coordinate 202,093,530, forward strand.
AAGCTCTTAAGACCAGAAACTGGAGCTGCCATCATGCAAATACCTAATTATCACTGGAAGGGAGGAAGAGCTCAAGAAACCTTCTCTGAAAAAGAAGCCATATGAAGACAAATGTTTTTTCTTGTATCATGGTAAATGCAGAGCACCAAAATTAAGCTCTCATAGAAACAGTCTGCCAGATATATTTAAATTCATGCATTGTGATTTTGGGACAATTGTCATCTATTAATTGACATGCCTATGAACATAAATTTCTCCTCTCAGAGACCACTACATTTCTGGTATCATTTTTGCCAACACAAATTCAGACAACGCAGAAGGCCCGCTAAATGTTGAGTTTCCTTTTGGTTCAAGGACTAAACAGTTGGAGAAAATTGTAAGAGAAAGAGATCTAAAACACAGTAGAGATCAGATTGACATGATTAGTCTGGTCTGGAAACGAAGTGGACTTATGATTACTACTAAATTGCAGAATTAGGCTGACTTTCCTGCAGAGTCACACCAGCAGGCCTCCTCTGTCTTCACACCAGTAAGAGTGACAGAGAAGCCAATGCAAAGTTATACTTCTTGGTTCCTTGGAGGGAGCCTCAAGAGGAAGAAAGGTGAGCCTGGATGAGCATACCCAGTTATGCTTCTCCTCCAATGTTAAAGGTGGAGCAGCCAGGGAAAATTATCCCTCCTCATGGGAACCAAGAGAGGGGAAGTATGTTTCTATCTAAATCAGTCCAAGGAAAATAGTACTTTCATTTTTCTATTTCTCATTTCAGATCAGCCTGTATTTTACTATAACTTATGCTAAAGAATTTGGTTCTTGCACCTTAGCTTTTTGTGCTTTTGCAATTCTTGTGGTTGTATAAGGCAGTGATTTAGAACAGCATTAGCCCTTTACAAATTTGCACCAGTAACTAAAGGACTGTAGGGTAAGGTGGTCTTGCTTTTCCAGAGTATGATTGACCCCAAAATAATACATACACCATTTTCTGTTCACAGTTCAGTGTAGACTATTACCATTTTTGTCATGTCAGAAGAGGTGAAAAAAATTTTTCCTATTAATTAGTTGGGCAAAATTTCAACTCCAGAGAGATGAGCAAGGGAGCAAGCACATCAACTTTACCTTTTGCCATGTAGTGGGGAAAATGGCCAAGTCATCTTCCTCCCCTCTTGTGCATCTATATATCTCAGGTTTTTGCAAATGTATAAACTCCTCATTCAATGTCATACATTATTCCAAGCTTCTCAACTCCATAGGTCCTTTCTAAAAGTAAGTTTACTCAATTTATTATTATTATTAGATTTATTATTATTATTAAATTATTATTATTATTGTATTTGAGTATAGTAAATAATATTAATGAGTTGATAAGATAAAATAATCTATGGTTGTTTTTAAAAATGCAGTTGACAATGTGGGCTTAAACTCAGTGCTTGTGTGTCCTTTGTCCCTACCCACTTTTTTCTTTCCATTGGAATGAGGGACTAGTGACAGATAGGGCCACTAACTGATGTCTCATCTGGACACCTTCATTAGCACATATGACACCGAGTATAATACTTGCTAACCAGATTTGTCAACACTGGAAAAGTTAATAAATTTGTTGGCTCAGTTTTACTCCTAAGTGAATTTTTTCAGATATGTCTCATCACTGGAGCTTGGGAAAGATTAATACATGAAAGTTTGAATTCCAGAAAATATGTTCATTTTTCTCAAGTTATAGAAGACTTTAAAAGGAGCTGGAAAAAAAAAAGCCAAAACTCTTTTGGATAAGACACTGACTCAGTAAATATCTATCTTTAATTTTAACCCGAAACCAAGTTTGAGAATTCCAGTCTATGTGGATTTTGCTTTTATAAAATTCATCAAAAAGGCTTACAGAAGAATACCTTAATAAAAGAAATTCAGTTTTAAAAAAGATGGTAGAATCATTAATTCAACTTTAAGAAAGTATAGGGTGCTTTATTTATTATGACCCCATTTACTGACAAATCTCCAATTGATTAAAATCCAATTTAAATAAATGCAGAAATATCTACACTTTCTAAATAAGAAGGGAAGAGGAGAAAGAAGGAGGAAGGAAGAGAAGGAAAGAAAGAAGGAAGAAATGGATAAAGGAAGGAAAGAAGGAAGAAAAGAAAGGTGTTCCAGAACTATAGTAAGTTTCTGAATGTCCATTACCATTTCAGACTATTAGAACAAGAATAGGGCAGGTCACCAAGCTAAAGGTCTCTGATGAACACTTAGAAGAAATCTCTCAATTTGGTGGGCTCTCAATAAGGGCTCAACCTTGGGACCAGCAGATGGTGAAATGGTTACATCGCTGGACTCCCATGAGGTTGACCACAGTTAGAGTCCCAGACCTGGTGACTTAAAACTCATGCTGGGTGTGTGTACATGCGTGCCTAAAATCCCAAGAGAAGAATAGACAAGAAGGGATTGCAGCAGTGTCATCCCCCTTGGGGGATGATTTCCTGCTTTCTATCTCTTTGTCTCTCTCTGTCTTTTCAGAGAGTGCATACATCCTATAGCAAAAAAATATCTTTCTCTAAAACAAAAAATAAGGATTCACCCTGGACAATGTCACCACTTTGGCCCTTCTTTCTTCATCTTCCTATATTCTCTTGAGCCCACACTTGAAACCAGGCCAAGGTGCTTATCCCCTGTCTGTGATCTTGTTCATGTTGACGTAGAAGAAAATGAGTCCTGCAGGAAAGAATAAATACAAATCACACCTTACAGCCTCCACCTGCTCCCTGTGGCTCTCCAGGCCTTCATTTCCCTTTCAGTGACTACTAATTCATTACACAATTTCATCATGCCGTGCCTGCATTTCAGGTGGAGAGAAAGGACTCAGTTTCCCATCACCCCTGAGCTTATCTCACTTCACCTAGACACCTTCAAATGAAGAGGCCTAGCAGTGTGCTTCACCTGCAGACATCAGCCTGAAGCAATGGAAATGCTTGGGCTTTCGCCCCAAAGAGGACTCAATTTGAAACTTAGCTCTTAATTTTATAAGCTTCATGGCCTACACTGTAGTCAAGATGAAGTTTTGATCAGGTACCTACCGGCCCTTCCTACAACTCCTTAGTGGCTCACTATTGCTTTTTGCATAAAGGTACAATGACTAATTGTATACATCAACTTGACCAGGTCATATGGTGCCCAGATACTTGGTTAAACATTATTTCTGACTGTGTTTCTGGATGAGATTAATATTGTGATAGGTAGACTGAGTAAAATAGATTGCCCTCCCCAATGTAGATGGGCCTGTATAAAACAAAAAGGCTGAATAAGGGAGAACTTTCTGTGTCTCCCTGATTGTCTTCAAGCTGGAACGTCACTCTTCTCTCACCTTCAGACTCAGACTTGGACTGGAATTTATGTCATCAGTTTGTCTGCTTCTCAGGCCTCTGGACTCAGACTGGAACTATGACATCATTCTCCTGGGTCTTCAGTTTGCTGTAGATTTTGGCTTCTCAGCCTTCACAGCCATGTGAGCCAATTCCTTATAATACAGTTATAATACAGATAAATAGATAGAAAGACAAAGTTTCTCTGAAGAAACGTAATACAGAGACCAGACCTTGCATTCAGACTCACAGGCTCTGCACATGCAGTTCAACTCTACCTTGAGCTTCTCCCATTCACACTCAAAACTCCAGCCCTAATGCATCTCTCTCAGTATGGTTAGATTTCTTGCTTATCTCTCAAGGATAGGTGAACACATTTTTCCTGTAAATGGCCAGGTGGCAGATACTTTTTTAGATTTTATAGGCAAAATAGCCTCTGTCACGGACATTCCCCTCTACTGTCATAGTGTCAAAGCAGCCATGGACAATACTTAAATGAATGGATGTGGCTGTGTGACAAACTAGAATATAGGAAGTTGTATATGATTGGCGGGAATGGAGATTTGGTTGGACTATAGTTTGCCAACCCCTCATCTATATCTTTATCTAAGATATTTACTCCCTCTGCCTAGGACACCTTCTGGTTGACCTTCACATAGAAAACTCATTGTTATCTGGCTTTTTATTTTGCCCTAACTTAGGTGTTACTTTAAAATCTTCCCTTATGCCTATTCTGGGTCTCATGCCCTCTCCCCTGAGCTTTCTTTGTATTGGTCCTTTCCCTACTATTGCCTCACAAGTCTATGTTATAATAACCTGTTGATATGCCTGTATTCCTCCCTAGGTTGTAAGTTCCACAAGATAGAGACCTAATTTACTTTATTATCATTTTATTCCTTGTACCTGTATCTAGTAGGCACTAAGTAAATAGCAATTCTTGTTTTTTTTTTTTTTAATAATTATTTATTTTATTTTATTTATTCATTCATTTATTTTTTTATTTGACCAGAGTGAGACAGAGGGTGAAAGTGAGAGAGAGAGGAAGTGAGAAAGCAAGCCACCAGATTCAGGACTTGAACCCTGGTTGGCCATGTGGGAGTGTCCAGTGCCTTAACCATCACGCCACCTGCTGGTCCCTAGCAATTCTTGTTTTTAATCATTAAAGTATGATTATATTACATGGGCTTTGTGGGTAAATCTGAACACCTAACCCACTCTTCCATCAGAAAAATAATTTAGGTAGACTTACAAAAGCAAAACTTTCCCAAATTAAGGTTGCTTTGAAGTCAAGATAGGAATGGTTTTTTTTTAAATTTATAATTATTAACTTGCTAGAGAACATGTGTGCTCACCAGAAAGGGACAAAAAGACATGGAGAAAGAGAGAAAAGAGAGAAAGTATCCCCTGGGGGGATGGCCATGCTGCAATTCCCATGTCCTCTGCTCTGCACTTGGTATTTTGGATACTCACATGTGCTCAACATATTTACAAGCTACCACGTCCAGGACTTGAACTGCACAGTTAGCCATGTGGGATCCAGCAGCCTTAATCACCATACTACAGCTGGCACAGTGATTTTAACTAATAAGCAGATACAATAGCCTGAGCCCAATATCAGTGGTTCTTTGCCTTCATGTACATTGGTATCATCTGAGAGAGAGTAAAAATTGCACATGCCTATATTCTACCCTTGCAAAGTTTTATTTCATTGTTGTCAGTGAGGCCCGGGCATGGGATCTTGATATTCTCCCAAAGTCTGTAAGTTTCCTAGGACTATGGCAACAAATCACAAACTAGATGGCTTAAAACAACAGAAACCTATTCTCTCACATTTCTGGAGGTCAGATATCTAAAATTAAGTGTTGACAGGACTATGCTTCCTCTAGATGCTCTAGGGGAGGAGTCTTCATTGCTTCTTCTACTTTCTAGAGCTTGCCAACATTCCTTGGTGTTCCTTAACTTGTGGCTCATCATTCTAGTCTCCGCCCTTGTCTTCACATTAAATTTTCCTTCGTGTGTCTATTCCCATTTGTCTCTTATAAGGACACTTGCCCTTGGATTTAGGCAAGTGAAGAATCCAATATGATCAAATCTCAAGATTGCAACTTTATATCTGCAACGACTTTTTCCAACTAAAATAACATTCACAAATTTCAAGAATTGGGACATGGAGTTATCCTTTTTAGAGTAACCATTCCACCCAATATTCCAGGTAATTCTTATTTATAAACATTGCCTAAGTAGTATGCACAGAGTTGTGAATGAACCTGACACATCTGTGCTCTTGCTTGTATGAGAATTGATAACCTCTTCAGCTAGATGAGAATGATCATTTTGGAACATTCCCTGCTCCCAGTGAAAGAAGGAAGTGTTAAGGATGGATGATGAGAAAAAGCAAATGATACGGAGGGATGCAAAGCATGGAGTTGATAATAAATATCCCTCTGTTCTCTATTCTATACTACCCTTTCCTTCATAACTGTTTTTCTCTCTCTTGGGAAATTTGTAATATACAAACTTTCTTTCCTTTTCATTTAATCTTACTTTGATTGAAACATACTATCTTAGACTAAGTATCTACAGTCCTTACCATTTATTGTTGTTCCAGAGACAACCGTGGCCTTCATGTGGGTCAGACTTACAGACAAAATTGTATATATGTCTGTGGTATGTCTCCTTGGGTATTGGAAACATTCATAATTGTGATAGAGGAAAGACTGCTATTCTTTCAGACCAGTTGATAGTAGAAAGCAAGATGTGCCCCTATGTTTGGTTCTCTTAGAGTTATAACTATAACTGGACCATAAGAGAACTAAAGTGTCTCCATATCATACTTAGTCATGGAGTCCTTCTGCATAGGTTAACCTTTAGGAAAATCAGTCTTTGACTTCTATCTTTCTCTTCCTTCTCAGTAAATCTTACTGAGTCTAACCTTTTGCCTCCCTCACAGTGGATCTAGCCTAGTGCTTACTTAGTAGAAGTTAAAAATAACCTGGCTGAGTCTTTGCAGATAATGGGCTATAGAGACAGGTAGGGGGAATGGGACTATGAGCCCCTTTCTACGTGACCAGTTGAAAACACTTTATCAGCTTAAATATTGCAAAGCCACACATAAATCTTTCCTGCTTCTAAAACAGGATCTAAGAGTTGTCTTCAGTGACTCCATTTTGCTTTCTCAAAAATCATGGTTTATCTCTGAGTCCATTGCAGGAGACCTGAAACTGCCAAAACACTGGAACAGAAACTGCTTTTCAAGCAATAACTGCCTCCCTGAGGCCAAGAGGCCTCATGATGATTTTGTTCACAATGACCACACATCCTCATAATTTCACCTCAAGACATTGATTAACTTGCCCCTTTGCTTCTAGATGCATGTTCTCACTGATCCTCTCTCCTGTATAAACTCTGTACTCTACTTAGTAGTTCAGAGATGGTTACAGACTCCTCTTTCCAGTGCTGGCCTGACTGAAATACATGCCTTTACTTATTCACTAACTCTTGTCTCTCAAGACTGGTTCTTATTGGGACCAGCAGATGGCATAAGGGTTATGTTGCTGGACTCCCACATAGTCAATGATGGTTCTAGTGCTGGACCGTGTGGCTTAAAAACTCAGGGTAGTGGTGGGGTAGCATATGGTGTAATGCTTCCATCACTGGACTTCCATGTGGTCGACTGCAGTGCAAGTCCTGTGCCCAGCAGTCTGAAACTGATGCTGGGCACATGTGCATGTGTGCCCTAAATCCTGAGAGGAGAATGGAGGAGGAATTGTGGCATGGCCATTCCCCCTGTGGAATAGTTTCTCGCTTTCTGTTTCTCTGTCTCTCTCTGTCTCTTTGACAAGTGCACAGGCCCTATAGCAAAATATCTTTTTCTTAAAGAAAAAAAAAAAATAAACTTATGTGAAGGGACTAGGAGATGGCTTAATGGTTATGTTGCTAAATGTAGTCAACCACGGTTTGAGTCCCAGACCTGATGACTTAAAACTCACGGTGGGTGGGTACAAGGTGCGTGCCCAAGGTCCTGAGATGAGAATGGAGGAGAAGGGATTGTGGCATGACCTTCCCGGGGGGGGGGGGGGGGGGCGGGGGGCGGTGGTTGTGATTTCTCACTTTCTGTCTCTCTAGCGAGTGCACATGCGTTATAGTAAAAATCTCTCTTAAAAAGAAAAAAGACAGATTTTGTTGTTGTTGAGCAGCAAATGACTTGGATCTGCTTTCTGGTCCTCTGGCTCAGGTATCCCTGCCTGTTCTGGCAGCAGAGTTACCTTACACTGAATTTGAATCCTTAGAAAACTGAAAGGGGAAAGAAACAAAATGTGTAATTCTCATGGAAAAGGGACCCCTTAATGCTTCTTAGTTTATTATCTAACTAGTAAAAGTCATTTTTACTGTTAGTAGAAATAAGCCTGAAAACTGTAATGATTATGTTCAGTAACGAGGTCATGAAATTGGGAATAGATGCCAGGTTACCTTCTGATTTTTCCTCTCTGCCATTTTTTAGGAACTAAACATCGCTAGAAGTTCCAATAATTACAGTACAAGCAGTACTTTTCTGGCCGTCTTTCAGCAACCCCCTTTAAAGGATATGTCTAGTTCTTATTTATAATAGCAGCATAATGTGATTTTGAAAGAGGCAGCATGATTGTGGGTTTTGTTTTGGCTAAAAAAAGTAGACCCTGCATTTTTTTAAATAGGAGGAATGGAAGTCTGTTGGACGCTGTTTAGGTAAGTAGTAGGGAGAGTATTTTCATTACTGCTTCCTGCCTTCTGGGATGTGGGCTAATACCCCCTGCCTGCTGGCACCAACTGCCTCTGCTGTTTTGTTAGGGAAAAAAAAAAGAAAACATTTGTTCTGCTCATTTTAGCTGTATTGTCTCATTTTTATTCTAATTCCCAAATAAAAAAGGGCAAAGTCCTTTTTGCTGAGTCAAGATTTTTCACAATTCGGAGAAAAATCCAATTTTTTTTTTCTCAGTTTGGATGAGGTGATGAGCAATCCTGGTAGACTAATTTAGGTAACTTTTCAGGTGTTCTCACCGGAATGAGAATAGCCAAAGAAAGGCAGAAAACGCGAGCACTTATCGGAAATGCAAATGTGGCATTTGTTCAGCTTAATGTGAATAGCCTTGCCCAGGCAACAGCAGAAGAGACAATTAGAATGCAGTCATGGTTCCAAAAATTCACCCTTTCTTAACTAACATGACATTGTTAAAAGAAAAAAAAAAAGGACAAGGAAAATATATGTGGTTTTGCTTCCATTGCCAACACGAAAATACCAATTTTGAATGGATTTTATTTTAACTTAAAAAAATATATCTTTTATTGTGCAAGAATTGTCAGGACAAATGAGCAATAAAGGAATTTTATGCCAGCACTGCCTTCATTACGGCTGGGTTTTAACAGCAATGGAACATGGGTCAACCAATGTTAGGAGTGACAGTGGTGTTATTCTCCACTGAGGACTGTGGTAGAACAGCCATTTTTATTGCCCATCATTTCTCAATGATTTTTATGCCATCATTTGGGAGATGAATAAAATAACTCTGTAGCAGGCATGCATATAAATAAATTAAGCATTAAAAACCAGTGAGTAGCAATCATCTTTCTTTGAGAATGTACTAAACAGTTGCAATCAGTGAAATGGACGAGAAATTGCATTAAATTGCAGTTCCAGTGACGATAGCATACCAGCTAAAACAAGGCTTGGGGTGTGAGGGGATGTCAGAGGGGAGAGAAGAATGCGTGGTCTTTTGGATGTATTTTAGACTACGAAACCACACTGGCAAATAATGTATGGATCACTTTACCTTCCCAAGTGAAAGTATCCATTATTGATGCGCAAACAACAATAATGAACTTGTTACCAATGTATTATAAATCTCCCTCATTTAAACATTCAAGTCTTGAAGCTTGATAACCATGCTAAATACAAAATCCTCATATATCATAATGTCTTTTTAAAGAATTTATTATAAAGATTCAAAAGATTTTTTTAAAATTAAGATTAATTGGGAATAAAAGAAGTGTTTGATAAAGTAATATTGATATTTTCCTTCTTATTTTAGAAGGAAAACAAGACCTGTGAATAGGGAAGCATTTTTTTCACTTCGTGAATTAACGGTCATATCTTAATGGTGTAGATTTTCCAATGTCTTCTTAAAAGTAAAGAAATTATAGCCTCCCAGCTGCTGTTGATTTTCACTTGAATAGGGGTAAATTTGGCCTCCCTCTTAGGTGCTCTGGATAGGAGATGTCTCTTGCTGATCATCTTTATTTATTTATTTTTTTTTTTGGAGAGGTTTTTCGCTATAGGGCGCGTGCACTCGCCAGACAGACAGAGAGAGACGTAGAGACAGAAAGCGAGAAATCACCCCCCAGGGGGGATGGTCACACCGCAATCCCTTCTCCTCCATTCTCCTCTCGGGATCTTGGGCACGCACGCACACGCGCCCGGCGTGAGTTGTAAGCCACCAGGTCCGAGACGCGAACCGCGGTCGACTACATGGGAGTCCAGCGACATAGCCATTACGCTAACTGCTGGTTCCCATCATCTTTATTTTTGATGCATGCAGCCAGTTTATTCAAAGAGAACTCTCAATGCAGAGCAAAGAGTGTTGACTTCATTCAACAACAGACCTTGACTGCAATTCTGGTTCTGCCACTTGGAAGATGTTTGCATGTGGGTTAAATTTCTTTACTTCTCAGAGTCCATTTTTGTCTCCTAAATAAAATGAACATACTATACACACATCATGTAAATGTCATGGTTCAGTGTTATAGTGTTTGCCCAATTAATAGATGCTGAAACTTGGTCTTAGCATTCAAAAAACTGTTTAGCCAGGACCAGCAGTGGTGAAGTAGTTAAGGTGCAGGATGTCCAGGTGGTCAACCATGGTTCAAGTATTGGACCCAGGGGCTTGAAGCTCATGCTGAGAGTCTGTGTGTGTGTGTATGCCCAAAATCCTGAGAGTTGAAGGGATTGTGGCATGTTTATCATCTCCACTGGGGGTGATTTCTTACATTCTGTTTCTCTGTCTTTCTTTGTCTCTCTGGTGAGCAAACATGCTCTACAGCAAAAATCTTCCCAAAAAATTTAAAAAGAAGAAAGAAAACTGTTTAGTCAATGTATTTCTCTTGGTCAAGTATAGGCTAATGTACATCTAATGTTTATTGAGCTCCTACTATACAACAAGTACTCTGCTAGATGCTTTCATTTTTGTCATCCTACAACTCTCAAGATATTACATAATTCCCATGTTACAGAAGAGCACAGTGAAGTGCAGGGATTGGGTGACCTACTAAGAGAATAGCTAACTACTACCTGCTAGGGCTGGAACTGGGATCCAAATATTCTAATTCCAGGCAAGGGTTCCAATGTGTTCTCAACCATTTGTGCTAGCAAAATTAGGAAGTCTGAACTTAAAATCTGAAATATGAAGCCTTAAGTATGACTACATTACTATGATTTACTTGGCAATTCACTATATTAGTCAAACTTCTTTAGATTAATTAAGAGAAACAAATTTTACTGGCTCAAGGAAAAAGAATTTATTGACTCAAATAACGTAAGTGTTCAGGAAAAGCTGGTTTTAGGCAGAGGTAGATTCAGGGACCCAAACAAGCTCAACAGCTCTGAGTTGTACTCATCTCTTCTATATCGGCTCTGTATCGGTCTGATTCTCCCTCTCCTCCTGTTAGCAGTGATAGGGATGCCAACATTACTCTGCTAATAGCATCACAGGAGAAATAAAGATCCTCTCTTATCAACAGAAAAGGATTTCAAAATTAAGTAGCTGTTGGCAGTTTGGGTGAAATGCTGTCTCAGTTCTCTACCGTACTGCTTACAGAAATACGTGAGACTTGGTGAATTTAAAAGAATAGAGGTTTATTTGACTCACAACAATGGTTGTGTGGCTGGTTCAAAGGTATCACACTATGGCAGTGGGCAGAATCTTGACCAGAGCAGTTGTCCATACATTCTGACTGTTCTGGTCTCTTTCACCCTCATAAACCCACAAGAAGTCAATCATAAGGTCATCACTCTAATGACATTATTACACCCAAAGGCCCAGCCTGGGGCACCATGAAGGCATTAAGTTTTCACTTAACACCTTTACAATACAACTAAGTTCTAAAACATGAATTCTGGGGGCACATCCAAGGTATAGTACATGCTCATCCTGAGCCAATCACTGTAATCAGAATCGATGACCAAAACAGAGTCACATATACATTCTTGGAATTAGGGGTAGAGTCAGTCAACTCAAACAACATAACAGAAATGTGGAGGAGGTATTATAAGGAAAGTGTCTGGAATTGATTGAAAGGACCAAATTACAATTGTTCTTTTTTTGGGGGGGAAAAAAACCCTGAGAATCAAGTATCTTATCTCCAAACTTTGTAACCTTGGATCAATTGAGTATTTTCCAAGAAGCAGGAGTTATTAAGCTATGAAAAGACATGGATCAATCTTAAATGCATATTACTAGGCAAAAGATTTCCATACTATATGATTCCAATTATATGACATATTGGAAAAGACAAAATTCTAGCAATCATTATAAAAAAAGAAAAAAGTCACTAGTTGACATGAATTTGGAAATAGAAGGGAGGGGCTGCATAGATAAATAACTGGATTTTGGGGGTGAAACTATTCGGTGTGATACTATAATTATGGATAAATGCCACTATATATTTATCACAACCTCTGATGTTTACAGCAAAAAAGAATGAATTTTGGGACCAGTAGTTGGCATAACGGCTATGTCTCTGGACTCCCATGTAGTCAATCCCCGTTTGAGTCCCAGACCCGGTGGTTTGAACTCACATTGGGCACGCGCATGTGTGTGTGTGTGTGTGTGTGTGTGTGTGCCCAAGACCCCGAGAGGAGAATGGAGGAGAAGGGATTGCCACGTGGCCATCCCCCCAGGACTGAGTGATTTATATACAATGGAAATTCTTTCCTTATACTTCTGGAGGCTGAACAACCTAAGATCACAGCACCAGGATTGGTGGTTGGTGAGGACAGCTCTCTGCTTGCAAGATATCACTTTGTTGCTATGTCTTCACATGGAAGAAGGTATAATGACAAAAGCATACTCTCATCAACCTCTAGCCCCTTCAAATGGTGCTAATGTTGTCATTCGTGATGGTGAAGCCTTGATGACTTAATGACTTCCTAAAGGCCATATCTTTTAATGCTGTTGCACTGGGGGGGTTCGTTTCAACATGAATTTCGGAGGGTATACTATCATTCAAACTATACATGGTCCTGAGAAAATGGGAGAAATGACTAATTATAGTTCTGGGGTGGTAAATGTATAAGAATAGCATCTGGCAATGTGATAAGCCAAGTCATTGTTCCACTGGGAAAGAAAACAAACAAAACTCCCAATGATTAGAGGTATGTCAACAGGACACAGGAGCCAATTGAAAAATCTTGGAACAATTTGAGCAAAAAAATAAACTAGTATTGGATTTTAACCTTAAATAAGAAAATACTCATGAGCTCTATTGATATAAATAAATAATCACATATAGATAGATAAAGGTATACAGAGAAATTTCCTGTGTAGAAGAATGCCAAATAATTTATATACATAAATCTCCACTCTAAATGATGTGGAGCCTACCTTCCCATTCTTTAAGAATTGTTGCACGCAGTGGAGAAATGACAATCTTTTCCTCTACCAGGTGATGAAGATCAGTTACAGAGCTGTCGTGTGGATAGTATGTACTCATGATATGATATAATGAAAATAGCCTTTCTTCTCTATGGTCTTCTTTCCCTAAGTCCATAACCACAATCAAATTATGAGAAAAACACTAGACAAAACTCAACAGAGGGATATTCTATGAAATATCTGACTCATACTCTCCAAAACTGTCATGGTCATTGAAAACCAAAGTGGTCTGAGAAATTGTCATAGCCAAGAAGAGGTTAAAAAGGTATGATGATTAAATGTGATATGGTATCTTGGACGGGATTCTGTAACAGAAAAACAACATCAGGTAAAAATTGAGGAAATCTGAATAAAGTAGAAACTTTAGTTAATAAAAATGTGTCAGAACTGGTTTATTCATTGTAATACATATTATACCTATGTAAAATATTAATAATAGTGAGACTGTCTTCAAGGTTACGGAGATTCTCCATATTATATTCATAATGTTTTTCCATAAATTTAAAACTGTCCTAAAAATGAAACTTTCCTATATAAGGAAAAGTTACTGAAGACAGAATCCTTGGCAAAAGCGATTATAGAGTAAGAAGTAGAGAGAGAAGGAGAGGGATACGGGTAGGCAGAGTCTTGAACTTGAACTTGAGCTATTTAATTTTTGCAGTCAGCCTAAACATAAACCGTTGTGCAAACAACTTCCATTCTGTTTAGTTTTTGATAACTGTCATTGTGGTATAGGCAACTGCTTCTGATTTGATGTAGGAGACTAAGTAAGAAAGAATTCAACAGATTTGAAGACTACCTGACAGGATTGCTTAATGGTAACAAACAAAGCTGTTCTCCATGTTTGAAGTGGAAGACATTACTTCCTCAGGATTTGGGGAGTTTTGTAGGGGGTAGGTTTTGGTTTATTTGTTTTTACTGTGTGCTCCCACTCATCTCCTTAATGATTTCCCTCATAGATGAGAAGTAATTGCTTGTTTTTTTTAGGAATAAAAAGAAGCAATATCCTCCGGCTTCTTTTCTCTTATTTGATATGAATATAACTAATGTCTATTCTAATCTATGAGGCATTCTTAACAAGAGCCAGCATACAAAAAAAAAGAAAAAAAAAAAGGCTTTAACCTTTTTTCTTTGCTCATTATGTAAATTCTATTTTTTCATCTTCCTCCCCCCATATCCTCAATGCTTACTTCTCTCCCTTTTATATTTCTGAATGAGTTTTCTTCTCTTTTGTCTTTTCCTAGGACAGAAGTTATTATTCACATTATTTTTGGGTGCAGAAGGCTGCACTAAGCCTATTAATATGTTTACCTCTTTACCTATTTGGAACATAGTGAAGGACAAGGAAAATGAGCAAGTGGAGCCTTCTGAATAATACCATGGAGCTTACAGTAATGGCAGAATCTTTTCTGAGCATTAAGTGGTAATCTGGCTGCACTGTTAGTGTAAGTAGAGTTTTCAGCATTCTATTCTTTTGTATATAACAGACCAAGTATATTAATTATGACTAGAGAAATCAACGTGTTTCTAACACATAGGCACTCTTTTCCTACAGGCAGTATGAAACAGCGTTAGCACAGAAATAAAATAATCCTTACAGTCTCTGCTCACCTTTGCCCTCATTCTTATTCCTAGTTTTATGCAGGAGTAACTTAGCAAGTTAATGTCACAGAACTGGCTGTGATTATTTTTCGTTTAAACAACAGTGTCTGCCCAAGATAAATGCATGTGCAAGATAGATTTCACCCCTGAGAGCAGTTCATCTTTCCTTCTGCGTGCCATTTTTCCTGTACTGCCCCTCAAATGGATTCGGAACATATAGATTACATTATCACATTAAATGAGGATGGGGAAACTTCAAAGGGTTCAGAGTTAAGATGCACCTGGACTTTTAGATTTGGACTTGAAAGCAAGCTCACATTAACTGATCCATGAAGCCGTGATGGAGACACCTTAATGTTGTTGTTGAATTCCTTTGAATAGTTTTTAAATGAGGCAAACTGAATGCAGGACTTCAGGGCTTTTGAGATATTCTTTCTAAACTGATGCCGCAAAAGAAGAAAAAAGGATGATTCAAAATTTTGCAAAAATCACATGTTATAAAAGTGTAGCTGTAGCTAATTGTATGCCTTAGTTGAGACCATTGAGTCATTAAGCAAGAAAAATGTGTGTAATTCAGTTTGGGGCACAGAGAAATAATGCTGTATACAAAAAATTATTTTTCCTTATGGGCTTATCCTTACATATATTCATTCAGCAAACACGTGTTGGGCTTCCACTAAAGCCAGACATCATGCTCATGAGCCCTGAGGATAGCTCTAGCTACCAGGCTGTGAGCTGAAGTGACATGTGTCATTTCTGGGCCAAAGGTTTTAATCGCTGGTGTAAGATTCTCCAGAATTCTGTGCCTCAGCTGGGATGGGTGAGAAAACCATGTGTCTCCGATGGTTCAGTTATGAAATGGGGGAGACTATGAGCCTGAGTTATTGAGTGGGGCTCTCACTACCCCACAAGGGATATGCTGCCTAAGTAGAAACAAATCTGTGTTGTGGTAAGCCATAGACTTTTGAGATTGATTTGTTATGGCAGCTCAATCTAGATTATCTTGACTAACTAGTAATCATGATGATAAGAACTGCCATGTTTAAACTTCCTAACAGAAATCCTGTGAGAGAACCATTATCTGCTGTGTTTTAGAGATGAGGAAACTGAAGCTCAAGAGGTTGACTAACTTAATCAAGGTTAAGCAACTTGTAAGAGGTACAGAAAGACATTGAACCAAAGTCTATGCCCACGAATGCATCTCCTACGCTCTCTGTATCATACTTAGGGGTTGCACATATGAATGAAAAAGATCTTTTACATTATCGAGAAGATATTTACTGAGTTATCTAAGTAGCTCAAACTTGTTCAGTATTCACAAAACAAAAATAGGCTTATAAACACTGCATCCCCAAATGTACTTGACATAATTCCAGATCCTCACGATATTAATAGGATCTGCTCTTTGGTCAAATAACTTTGTAAAACACTCTCTACTACTTGTCTAAGACCAATTATGCCCACCCAGCTCCACCTTAACTTCTGCTGTCTCCCAGCTGCCGCTTCAGTCTTTAATGGATACGGCCTCCACTAGCTCATCTACATGCATTACCGGCTATTTTGGTAGTTGTCGGACTCCAGCAAGGCCTCCATCACTCCTGCTGCTATGGAGTTAAGACACTGTTCACAAATCCATCCGCAGGGCATGTTGGTACTTGCTAGAATTAGATTGCTATTACACAACAGCCACACCAGGGGTGAACTGAATCCTTCCCAGTATGCAGAGATGCAGGTAGAATGCCACAGCTGGCCATATTCTTGGTGTGGAAGAGAAGTCCTGGGGTGTTCATATGAATCAACCTCTGGGCAATACAAATAGACTGCCTCGTTAGTTAATGAACCGGAAGAAACAAGACTGAAGTATTGGAGATAGGAATGTCTGAAATGGAGCTATGTAAAAGGACCTGTAGAGATGGGCATAAACAAGCCTGTATTGACAGCTTTGAAGATCAAAGAAGACCATCTCTTAAAAGATCATACCTGTAAGCACTACACTAAGACTTCTCCTGATTCCCCCAGTTGCATACTATATAGTTTCGACCACAATTTCCTCTTCCTTCCTGATGTCAACACAGAACCAATGTACATTTACATTAAAAGACAGTCTATAATGCTTAATAATGTTAATACATCACCCTGCCAAAGTGATACTTCTGTTTTAGGGCCTTGGAAAATGTAATGTGAATGAATGGATGCCAGAAGATTTTCACAACAGCAGCAAGATGGTAGAGGATCAAGTTCAAAGAGAGCCCTTTGATACTTCTTGCATCAGAGTGACCAGCTCTGCCTGAGGAAGATCAGTTCTTCAGTAGTTATCGCTATCTCTCATGAATATACCCATTCTCCTCAGCATAGAGATTTCTACTCAGGAAAACACTGGAAACTCTTGAAACCACACAGGGCCATGTAAAGGTATAGCAGGACTAATAAAGTTTGATTGGGGAAGAGGGTCAAAGACAGTAACACTGGTGCTACTACCAGTGCTCAGATTTATTTTTTGGAAAGTAGAAATTGTCAAAACTATGACAATAATTCTGCAGATAAAGTGGTGAAGTCCCATCAGATGACCTGAACTTGAAGGCTGGCCGTGCTGTTTACTCAATAGATAATTCTGGGAGAATAGTTAAACTGAGCTTATTAACTGTGAATTGGGCATAATAGACAATATCCACTCTGTGCATATCAAGTTATCCTACACTGTAATGAGACCATAGTTCTTCCATTATTTATGTAACATTAGGCAAATCGCTTACATTTTCTGGGTCCTATTTTCTTCTCGTCATCTCTATATGAAAGGCTTAGGCTCACACCAAGATCCTTCCAGCTTGGATGATGATATAGATCCACACATACGAAGTGTTCATTGAAAAGTGTTAGAAAAATGCAAACCTGACGACCCTTATAATTTATAACATTTTTATTAGTATTACTACTTTAAGTGCAGTAGGCCTTAGGAACCAGCTTTCTCTAGGAAAGGAGGTAGACTTTAGTACCCTCCACATGGGACTATTGTCAGTAACAGCTTTTGTCTCTGTAAAGGCCCTTGCTAAGAAGCATAGAACCCTTTGCTCTTCCTGATTGAAACTTACGATCTTTCCTGCTCTAACCACCAGAGGGGAGACATCATCTATTTCATGTTCTGATCTACACACAGGAACTACTAAAGCACGTTTGGAAGTAATGAGCTCATACCATACGGAAGTCAAAAGCAGCAGAATCATTAATTTCTCATTGGTTTCAAGGAAGAGGAATGAAGGCTCAGGGGTATCACCTCCTCCTCTTCTCCTTAGAAGATGAAAGAGATGCTGCAAAGAAAGTCATAGGCATGCTCTTGGCCACCATGTGTTATATCATTCCTCTATGATGATGACAAGCTACTTATTAAGACTTGCATATGTGCTTGGTACTGAGCTCAGTCTTGTGCTCATGTTTTCTCATTTAATCCTCACAACAACTCTGTGAGGTAAATACCACTCATATGCCTAGGATACAGAAGCTAAGAAAAAGTAAATAACTGATAAGTCAGTGAAGTGAGGATTTTAATCTGTCTGACTTTGAAGTCTAAATTCCAAGCCAGTAGTTCTCATTTCTTCTCATTCAGAACTGCTCTATGTTCCTAAAAAATTAAGGATCCCCAAAATCTTTTGTTTGTATGTGTCATGGTATGAATATTTATTGTGTTAGAAATGTAAGGTGTGAAAATTTTAAAACACAGGACTGTATAAGCAAACATTGCACCAGTCATTGGGTGATATCATCATTTGTTTAGCCTCTGGAAAACTCGACTGTGCACTCAAAAATGAATGAGAGTAAAAGAGACAAGCATCTTAGTATAACTACAAAAATATTTTTGACCTTGTGGACTCATTAAAAGAGTTTTGACAGGGGCCAGCAGGTGGTGTGATGGTTAAGGCACTGGACTCCCACATAGCTGACCATGGTTCAAGTCCTGGACCTGGAAACTTGCTTTCTCATTTCCCTCTATCTTTCCGTATGTGTCGTGCTCTGCTAAGTGCACATGCCCTATAACAAATTAAGAAATAATAATAATAAATAATATTAAATAAATAATTATTTTTTAAAGATGTGGGGGACTGGTAAAAGTTTCTGAACCATATTCTGAAAACCTCTAATGAAAACTTTCACATTTTGCTGCATCCTACTAAATGCTATGTTAACCTGTTTTTCTTATATAACATAATACTCAAATCTATATAAACATCTACAAATCAGAGACAACAGCCACAATTTTAAAATGTTTTATCTCCACAGTAGGAATTCATCCCCCTGTCTCTCTTAAATATGAAACTTAAAGTCTTTATTTCTTTCCTCTTCAAAAAATAATTATGAATGATTTATAAAAAGGATGTATAAAAATGTTGATATGATAAAGAGCCCATCAATTTTTCCAGATGAAAAATGATACTATTATCACGACCAACCTCTTCATAACTCGCCCTCTCTCCTGCTTTACTTAGTCCTGAAATCAGTGTTAACTGGTATCTTTTCACCATCACATTCTATACAAGGAAATGCTATGAGAAGTAGATCATTTTTACCATCAAGAACTATTTATCTAATGACTAAGTTTCAGTAGGAAACTTGAGGCTGACCCCAAGGTTTATGACTATGAATGTAATCTAATCCCTGTGTTCAAGAAGCTAAGAGCCTTGAGAAAAGAGAGACAAGTCAATGATAATTTACACACACACAAAAAAAAAAACAACATGAGGAGTTAAGGATATGGGTGCACATAGTAAGGCTACCTAATTTAGCTTGTAGAGATCACAGATTAGAACATATACTAGTAATATCACTGCTGTATTTCAAAGTTTTCATTTTAAAATGTAACTCCATTATCCAACTTGTTGTCACTTTCAACATTGACTTCTAGTTTTTTCTCCTTCTATTTAAATGTTGAAGATTTCTCTTTTATAGTCTGACACATTGCTTTGCATTTTCAAAGTCAAGTCTCATTGTTATGCCTTCTCTGGGTCCTTTTGTATCATTTCCCTGATATCCCTGGTATTCATAATATCTCCCAAATGAGTACCATCTGTGAATTTCATCAGCGTGCTGTCTGCTCTCTATTCGGGCTTATGAATGAAGATGTTAAATAAGAACAGACATTGTAGGGCAGCTGCTTCCTGCAGCACCCCACCAGGAATCTTCTCAACGTTTATAACCCCTCCTCCCTGGCATTCATTATGTTTTGTTTATGATCTTTCAGGTAACTTTGAATCCCGAATGATAAGAATAATGTTCAAGTGAATTTAAAGTTTTGTGATGAAAATTTGAGTTAAGATATTGGCATTTGTTCTATTAAGTTCTGAGTTCTGGGAAGCACTTATTTAAATTCCTTTCCTCCCTCCTTCCAGCTCAAAATGATTCTAGTATTTTCTGATAAATTTAAAATCTGTATGCAGGGGTTACTTTGTCTCAATGTGCAGGATGATAAAATGGAAATAACAGTCACATTCTGATGTAAGGGAGAAAAAAGTGATGTGGAATTTAGAAAGGATGAGATAAAAACTAAGTAGAAAGGTCCTTAATCCAAGGCCAGCCTAGTGGTTAAAGGAGTAGGATCCTTTATAGTCAACCATGGTTCAAATCCCAGCCCCTGTGACTTGAAAAATATGCTAGGTGTATGTCCATGCATGCTCCAAATTTCAACAGACAAATGGAGGAAAAGTGTAACCATAGTGTAACCATGCCCCGCTGGGGGCTGCTCTTCTCCTGCTCCCTATTTTTTGTCCCTCTCTGGTGAGCACACATGACCTCTGTCAATTAAAAAAGTATGTATTCTTGGGGCCAGCAGGTGGTGTAGTAGTTAAGGCACTGGATTCCCACACGATTGACTGAGGTTTGAGTTCCCAACCTGGCGGCTTGAGACTCACACCAGGTACATCTGCATGTCCAAAATCCCAAGAGGAGAATGGAGGAGAAGGGATTGTGGCATGGTCATCTTCCCATGCGGGCTGATTTATCATTTTCTGGTGAGCACACATGCTCTAAACCTAACATCTCTCAAAAAAAAAAAAAAAAAAAGTATATATTCTTAATCCCACAACCTAAGAAGGGAATCAAGGATTGGAATAGTGAAGATTATAGAGGAAGTTTTGGAGGCGGCTAGATTGCAGCATTTCTCCCTCTATGTCAAGCCAACAGAGGGAACTTAAGATGATTTATTGGGCTTGAAAACTATCCTTTGGAGTCTGTGGGGCACCATATTGGTATCTTTTAACCACAGCAGCAGCTGAAAGCAAGAAGGAGTGACTATGCTAAGCAGCCTGTTCCCCCAGAATTAATCTGAGCAAAAAGTATGAAACCACGTGTGGGACATGCACAGGAAGAAGCCACTTGGGTTCATTGTTTTTTATCTTGTCTAAAACTGGTCAAAAGGCTTTAGCAGAAAGAGGCTAATAGCACCAGTGAATTTCCTCTGTTAAAGACTGAGATGAAAACATTCAGCCAGAATCAAAATGTATTCATTTAGGTCCAGGGAAGTGTGGGTGGCAAGGGTGTGACTATGAGAGCTCATGTGTATTGGAAAGTTGCTCCTTCATGAAAACCCATCTCAAGATGGATTTAGTGGCTTAAAATAAGCATTTGTTTAGCTCATGACTCTAGGTCACTGGTTCAGGTAGGACGCAGCTGGACCCTCCTTACAGTCTTGGCTGTGGTTAGATGTGTCAGTTGAGGACTCATGGATTTAGTGTAGCCTCAGCTATGATAGCTAGTCTCCGCTTCACATGGTCTCCCATGCATCCTATATCAAGCTGTTTTGATGGCATTAAAACAGGCTTCCAAAGCGTGAAGGATTTCTTGAGGCTGGTATATCTTCAAATCCTTTGCATTTGGTTGGTCATGGCCAGTGCCAATGGGCAGGGAAATAGATTCCACCTCTTTCCAAAGTTTGTTTTGTTTTCGTTTTTGTTTCTGTTTTTTTTTTTCTTTTTTCTTTTTGCCATAAGGCAGGTGCACTCCCCAGAGAAAAGAGAAAGAGACACAGAGAGAGGGAAAGTGATAAATCACCCCCCCCCCCCCCCCCCGTGATGATGGCCACACTGCAAAACTTCCATTCTCTCAAGATTTTGGAGACACATGCTCACATGCCTGACATTATTTTCAAGCCTCTGCGTCAGACACTCAAACCATGGTCAGCCATGTGGGAATCCAATGCTTTAACTACTATATCCCTAGAGTCCACCTTTTGATGAGAGAACTTTAGTCTTTTTATGCATCTTTGTGTAAGTAGCATGAACATGAGCCTGGAGGTACAGTAGCTGTGAGGTTACAAGTATATTAAGAATATGCTGGGACCAGCAGCTGGTGTAATGGCTATGTTGCTGGACATCCATGTAGTCAACCTCAGTTCAAGTCCGAGACCTGGTAGCTTAAACTCATGCTGGGAGCATGTGCGTACATGCCCAAGATCTCAAGAGGAGAATGGAGGAGAAGGGATTGCAGAGTGGCTATCTTCCCTTTTGGCGGAGGGGTGATTTCTTGCTTTCTGTCTCTCTGTCTCTCTTGGTTTGTCTGGCGAGTGCACACGCCCTATAGCAAAAACCTCTCCAAAATATGAGTCCTTAATGACACCATTGAGCTGCCAGTCTGCCCTGTAGTACCTAGGATTGCACTATCATTTCATAAGGCAAACGAATCCTGTTCCTATTTGCTGGGGACTTCTATTACTTTTAGTCACATGATATAAAATATTTTTATATAAAATGTGCTAAACTGAGCTGCAAGACTAAAGAGAGGTAAGTTTAAGAGAAGAGTCATACAAAAAATAGATTAAGAGTTATATGAGAAAATAACAAAGCAAATAGAATTTTTCTGGTCAGAAAAGAAATGTAGAACTTGTTGAGAGAATTTGGCCAAATTGTGTGACTATTTAGCATGTAAAGTTCATGAATAAATTAATCATTTTTTTTAAATAAAAGAAGCAAAACAAAAACTAAGATTACTCATAAAATGGTTAGGTATATAATTTTGTGGGGGGCAGGGGGAGAGGTTTTTGCTATAGGGCACATGCGCTCACCAGAAAGACAGAAACAGAGAGAAAAAAAGTGAGAAATTACCCCCATGGGGATGGCCATGCTGCAATCCCTTCCCCTCCATTTTCCTATTGGGATCTTGGGCATGCACGCACACGCGCCTGGCATGAGTTTAAGCCACCGGGTCCAGGATTTGAACCGCGGTTGACTACATGGGAGTCCAGCAACATAGCCATTATATTTACTGCTGGTCCCATGAATTTATTTTTGATGAGAACAATTTAAACATTAATATCTCTCTAACCATGGCTCTGAAAGTCCTTTTCTAGAAATCTTGAATAATGTAAAATACTTTTCTATCTATAATTAGATGTGTTTTATGCAAAAGAAAAATAAAGTAGGCAACTTTTTTTAGTGTTTATCAGTCTTAGATTTCAATAAACTCTAACCTCCATACATAAAAAATAAATATATAAAGCACACCTGATCCCCTCAATAACTTGGGGTAGGCATTTGAGCAGCAACAATATATGCCCTAGAATATGGTCCTAGTAAATTATGCTTTTATTTCTCGACAGTCAAAGTCAGGATTTTGACTTTATGACTCTATGACTCTATATATCTCACATTTAGTTTTTTTTCAGTAAGGGAGTCTCTTTTTCTTACAGTGATTTATGGTGTTTCTATATATTTCCTTCATAATAGACTAGTGATTTACTTCACAACAAATAGTCATAGATCTTATAATTAACCTTTTGCATTTTACTTTAATTTTATCCCAGAGAATATCCATCAGTTTCTGAGATTTATTGTCACCATTTTCCTTACTTGTCCCAATTTCTATATACCACCTGAAGAGCCACCATTCTTTGGAGTTAAGCTTTCAGTTCAGGATATCCTGGCATGATTATTGAAAATAGTGTATTCATATTATAGGTGATTGTTTCAGTCTTTAAATATTTTCTTCTTTGGTAATTTGTGATGTATCTGAAAAACAAGTCTTATTTTTTTTTAAATTATGCATCTATTTCTTCCAAGAGAAAGAGAGGCACCCCAATGGGATTCTCAGGTCATGATGCGTCCCTAACCCTATCACCAGCCAGAATCAAGGGTATGCATCTGTGCTCTACCTCCTCGTCACCCACTTTCACCCCACAGTGGTGTAGATGCTTGTGTTTAGAAATTCCCATTAATAGAATCTCAGATGCTGAAAATAAAACAAAAAAGCACCAAAGACCTCTCCTACAAACCCAGTATGTACAGGGAGACCATGCGACTTGAACTGGGAACCCAGGATGTGGCTTCAATATCACAAAGTGCTATGTTGCCACTGCCCCACTGTGGCTAGCCAAAAATAATCTTCGTGAGACAGGTTTTTAAAAATTGGAATTATTTATCCTGGTTTGGCCCAACATGGACACCAAACTCAAGGCTGTCCTAGTCATGTAGTGTTCATGTGGCTCAGTCACTTGCCTGGAAAAAGCACCCATAACAGCAGAGTTGGGAATGACTAATACCTATGGCATAGTATAAAACACACATATGGGTCAAGCCACATTCTTGTATTTAATTTATTTGTTTTTTAAATTTTGCCAGATGGTGAGTATATTCACACAAGTGAGAAAGAGAGAGAGAAAGTGAGAAAGCATCTCCCGAGGGGCATGGTCACACTGCAATCCCTTCTCCTCCTTCTCTCTCCCCCTTTAGATTTTGGGCACACACACACACACACACACACACACACACACACGGATAGGATGTTTCTCAAGCTACTGGGTGAGGGACTCAAAGATCCAGCTGCCCTAGCCAACACATTAGGGGCTGACCCCACATTCTTACACTTAAAGGAAAACTATTTTTCTTCTCACAACACTTCTGATACCAACTACGTAAGGACTTTTCTCTCTGCCAATTCTCCAACTTTATAGACACCAGTTATACATCCTATAATTTAATTCAATTATGGCACTACTTGGAGTTAGTGAGACCTCACTGGTTAAGGGCTCAGTCCCACAAGACTGCCTCAGTTTCAGATATTAGTAACACATACGGAGATCCCAGGTAGTCACGCTTCTGACTTGGCTACAAATCAGGGGTTCTTAGAGTCTTTTCCTCAGGTTTGGTAATTTGTTATAACAGCCCACAGAACTCAGGGCAACACTTACATTTACCACTTTATTAGAAAGGATACAATTGAGCAGCCAGATGCAGAGGTACTTAGTGTGAGGTCTGGAAGGGGTATGATTACAGAAGCTTCTGAGAGCTCGAGCCTCTGTCCCTTGGAGTTGGGATAGAGCACCTTTCTGCCATTCACAATCTAGACGCTCTCCAAACCTCATAAATTAAAAATTTTAATGAAGGGTTCATTATGTTAGCATGATTGATTATTAACTTAATCTATAACCCTTCTCATCTTCCCAGAAAATGGGGTCTGGGGCTAAAAATTCTAAGTTCCCTTTCATGACTTATCTTCTTGGTGACTAGCCTCTATTCTGCAGCTATCAAGGAATCCACTAAGAGTTGCTTCATAGAACAAAAGATGCTCTTATCACTCAAGAAATTCCAAGGGTTCTAAGAGCTCTGAGTAAGACATTCCTATCACCTCCATCAGTCAGGAAAGTACAAGAATTTTATGATCTCTGTGTGCAGAATCAGGGGCTGAAACCATATATATATATATATATATATATATATATATATATATATATATATATATATGTGTGTGTGTGTATATATTTCTTTTGTCACAGCAGATTATGAATAAGAAGTTCTGTTTTACAGTAAAATACAATTTCTCCTCAATAAGAAATGAGAAGGCCTATGGGAATATTTTAATACCCATTTGTATTTTTCTGGTATCCTGTTCCATGCCATTATCATAAGTTGACATCTTCAAAGAAATATCTATATGTTGCTTTAGAACCCTAATTATTAAGAATGATTTACTTCTAGTCTTTGATAATGCCCTTTCTTGATGGATAGTCTCCAAATATCAAGTTGTGAAACGTAATTTTTATGGAGAGTTTAGCTTTTCATCTTTCTGAGGCATTCAGGAAAATTCTGACCAGTACCAGAGTTAAATTTGCTGTGAAGCTAATGAAGTTCAGCTTCGGAAACCTTCAATTCACAGCCCTCTTCTAAGGAATTATAAATGTGTAAAATTTACAAAGATAAAGTTACTGAGGGCCACTGCTTCTTTCCATTGTGTCTTATTTCACTTTGAATCAGGTAGTGTTGATGTATCTATAGGAATTTTGGGGATCTCACTTAGGGAAAGTTGGGTTATCTGTCCATTAATTTGTGTTTAGTGGATGTATTTATGTGACTCAACAGTACCTTGTGTATAGTTAAGATATTGCTTCTTGGTGATGAGAACGCCTGCCATTTATTACACTGACTGACTCAGCTTCATGACACCGAGGTTTAGGGCCAGCGGGCACATCACCGTGAATGAGCATGTTCTATAGCAAGGTAGTATATGGATGCCGGAGGAAAATCACAATTGGTACCTTGTGGAGGCAGAAGCTGGCCTGCAGAAGATCCAGTTAACAGATATGTAAAATAGTAAATGGAGCATTCAGTTCTGATTGATGTCTGGTCAGAACAGTTCCTCTTCTATCAGAAATATATCCATTATAATGTGGTATATGCAATCACAAATATTCTTTTTTTTAAGAGGATTTTTGCTGTACAGCATGTGTGCTCACCAGAAAGACAAAGAGATAGAAAGCAAATTATCACCCTCTGGGGGGTGGCCACACAGCAATCTCTTTCCCTCCATTAGCTTCTTGGGATTTTGAGTACACACACATACACACACACATGTGCCCGGAATTAGTTTCAAATCACCTAGTCTAGGACTTGAACCGCAGTCAACTACGTAGGATCCCAGCAATGAAACCGTAATGCCATCTGCTGGTCCCACAATCACAAATAGTCTAAACACTTACTTTTTTGATGGTTGTAGTAAAAACAGAATTTTCCAGAATTCTTATTATTGTTGGACCCAAAACAATATCAGTGTTACAAACAGTGAGTACATTTGTAATAGCTCCTATGCACATACATACAAACTCATTAGAGATTTTCTCAAATTTGTGAGATGTTATTAAGTGTATTAAAAGTAAAAAAAAATTTCTAAATTATTGCTAATGAAAATCAGATAATTATTGATAATATTAGGGGATTTGTTATTTTCTATTTTCTTTAGAAATAATTGTATTTCAAAATTACTGTTGTATGAAGAAGCAATCAGAGAGTATGCAGCCAAGGGTATTCTAGAAATGTGTCAGGCAGCAGATTAATAGAGACATTGTTATTTTGGTGATGTTTGTCGTATTTGGCAGCTGTTAAAAATTTGTCATTTGCTGTAATTTCTATTCTCATTGTAAATAAATACTCATTCTAATAACTAAGTTGTCATTTATATTCAGGTTCTTTTCATAAAACCATCTTAAAATGTAAGTTTCAGGCTCCTAAAAATTAAATTTATCCTGACAGTAGTCTTCATTCTCATTCTTTCTCTCTCTAACACACACACATTTTAGTACATTTGACCTGTGTTTCTGTTCTTTGCAATGTGTTGTCATATCAGTCTTCCTGATATAGCAATTTGAAGGGGAATTTTTTTTTTTTTTTTTTTTTTTGCTAGAGGGTACATGCTCTTGCCAGAGAAAGAGGGAGAGAGAGAAGAAGGAGAGAGAAAGAAAGAGGGAGAGGAAGAAGGAAAGGAAGAGGGAGAAAGGGCCGCCACTGGCCATACTCACATTGCGATTTCTTTTTGTCTATTTCTTCATCCTATGGGGATTTGGGCACATATGCACAAGTGCCTAGCTTGTTTTTCAAGCCACCAGGTTCAGAACCAAAGCCACACAATTGGCCATGTAGGATCCAGGTTCCTTTAATGGCCAGGAAATGGGCTGGCCCTGGAAGGGCTATATTAAAAATTGCTGGGAGGCCAGCAGAAGGCATAATGGTTATGTCGCTGGACACCCACATGGCCAACCATGGTTCGAGTCCTAGACCCAGTGGCTTGAAACTCACGCTGAGGCATGTGTGTGTGTGTGTATGTGTGTCCAAAGTCCTGAGGGGAGAATGGGGGAAAAGGGATTGTAGCTGGGCCACCCCCTTGGGAGGTAATTTCTCACTTTCTGTCTCTCTGTCTCTCTCTCTCTGGTGACAACATTCTATAGCAAAAAAAAAAAAAAAAAAAAAAAAAAACTCTGCCAGAATAGTCATTTTGTACAGGGAGTGGGGGAAGTGTCTGACTTGATAAGAGGCTATTGGTCTTCTCATGAGCTTCCATTTTAGCAAAAGATTAAGGGTAGTCACATGCGTGATTGTTAGTAACATTCATCCAATCTCCTCTTCCTTTTCTTCTTTTTATTTTTACTTTATTTTTTACACTTTTAATTCTCCCTTCTCCTCCATATCCTTTCCTCACCTACTTCCTACTCACTTAATAAGCCTTATACATTTAATTTTCATTTTGTCAAAGAAAAAGAGATGAGGAAAATAAATGCACTGAGGCAACTACTTCTAGTACATGGGAGATCAACTTGCATTTCTGGTAGGACTGCTCTTCCTGTGTTACCGAAGAGTGGCACAAGGCAAAGAGAAGATGTAGATTAAAATTAGGGAAATTGCAAGTTAAAGAGAAATTGCAAGTTCCAGTAAGCTAAGGAGAGAGCCAGGCCACATTAGAGGTGTGTCCAGAGTCTATAGCAGGTCTTCAAAAGTTCATGAAAAATGTGTATAATGAAAAGATTATGCACAGATTTCAGTTATTTTGTACCAAAATAACCTTAACACAATC
Organism: Tupaia tana; assembly: GCA_026018925.1. Classification (NCBI taxonomy): domain Eukaryota; kingdom Metazoa; phylum Chordata; class Mammalia; order Scandentia; family Tupaiidae; genus Tupaia; species Tupaia tana. The sequence goes on from JAKSZU010000006.1 coordinate 202,121,975, forward strand.
CTTCTTTTCATTAGTTAATAGCAGCGTCTTTTCTTTATTTCGTAAGTAGTTGTTAACATCATTCATTGACATTAGTGAGGTACATTTAAAATAATAATCCTTTATATTAATAATGTTGGCCTCTTTGCAGATTTTTACATTTTTTTCTTTTTCATTAAAGGAATATACCAGGTATCCTAGTTATTCAAGTTGCTGTTATTAGGAAGAATAGTATGCCATCACTAAATTTTACGTACACATTTTATCATATTTGTCCAGTGAGTGTTATGATGTCCCAGATATTCATAACCTTCTTCAGTTTCAAAATAAACCAAAGACTTAAAGTTTTCCCCAGGTGCCATGATTCTTGAATTCAAGTGTTATTCCTCCTTGCATATTCCTCCATTTTGTTGTCAGACCTTCCAAATTTAAATATTGCTTCAATCCTCCAAAGGCTTTATAAGATTAATCAAAGACTGCATTTAAACAAACATCACATAATTAATAAGTTAAATATGTTTAACTATTACTCATTGTCCACACAAATGAAAAATAAGGACCTTTATTTCCATGCACAAAATAGCCATCTATAAAGTCATAAACAATAATGTTCTACAATTGGATTTGTTCTATTTTTTTTTTGGCAAGATAAAAATAGAATGTTAGCCTCTTGATAGCATTTTCTCATGCTAAAGAAAAATATAGCACTTTTGATTGCCTATCAACCTTAATATTTGCTGATATGGAAAAGCGCTAGTCTCTGCTAAATACAGAAAAGCCTTGACCTACTTTATTTGATTTTAACATCTTGCATTTTTAAATGCAGGATCAAGGATTGTAGATTTTTATCATCTCTTAGCCTTCTCTACAACAAACGGAAATTTTGGAAGAAATGATGCAGGACTCTTGAGGCCAATTTGGTAGAAAGCATTATTTTAAATAAATTCTAAAATGAAATATATTGAAACTTGTGCAAAGAGATACATAGAATTTTCTTCAAATAGTGTAAGAGAAAGTCAGACATATTCACAATGAATGCTTGGCTTGAAAAGATTTTATAAGCCAGTGCCTCTCATTTGCCTGTCTCTCATAAATCTGTCAGACAGCAAGGGGCATGAGATATTGGGTCTTGTCCTTTGGAGTTAATTGGAGAGAGGGCTGTGTTCGACTGGAGGAAAAGGCCTACTATTATGTGTCAGATTTGGGGGCTGTTGATAGAGTACTCAATAGACACGGTTACCTGAACAGATCAACCAAATCTAAACAGCAGAAGAGAAAGACAGCAGCATTACCTTCAGCAGACACAGCTGGGTGACAAGACAGGATGGGAAACAGTTTTGCAGCTATCAGTATTCTAAGCAGGAGATTGCATGAGAAAACTCAAGCAAATAACTGTCCCAGGGAGTAAGAGAAAGAAACAGGGAGTGCTAATGGAAGGAATGAAGTGTCTAGGGCCAATATGGAGTATATGCGATGTCCAGCACACTTTTATAAATAGGTATCTGGAAAGGAAGTTTAGTTTTAAAAGGGAGTTAGAGTTTGTGTAATCATGGATGGCTATGAATCCAGAGAAATATCATTTAATAACTGGTGTCACGTGCATCATAATACGAAGTGGTACAACAGGTCCCAAACAGATTTGTGGAAGAAGAAATGATAGAATTCTGAATACTGCTTCTCTATAATTTACAAGGTCTGGATTACTGAGCACTAACTGGTTACTCAATGATTAAGTCTTTCAGATTTTTTTTTATTTGAATCTGAAGAACTATGACATCAAATTAAAGTAGTTTGTGCCCATTCTTCATTGTTTCTCCCTAAGCAGGTGCTGATTGCCTTCCAAGCACGAACCTCTTCCACCCCCACCACTCATGGTAAATATTGTAGCTGGATTGCTGGAGGGGTGCTGTAGAGTAATGGTTATGGGCAAGGTCATTAGCAAACTGCTGGATTTGTAGTCTATTTACTGGCTATAAGTCCTTTGAGTAGTTGCATGTGTCTTGATATTCTTATAAAAAAAGTCAATGCTAACTTAGCTCCTAGAGTTGCTGCAAGTATCAAGTAAATTAATAAAAATACTTTGTTTAGGATAGGGCCTTGTGCTTGACAAGTTCTTGACTTGAATATCAGCTCTTTCTGTGACAGAATTTTTTTTCTGGTATAACTTCATAAATCCTTCTCAAAACAATGTTTCAGGCAGCCACTGCCAATTAATCAGAGTCAGCACAAGATATAAAACCAATTGGTGTAGTCTCTATCCTTTACAACGTGAGAGGATGGTGGTACTAGCAGAGATCTGTCTTTCTCTATGACTTTAAAGACTTGTGAAATCATAGAATCTTAAAAAAGAAAGAGACCATGTTTGGCCACTACAACCTCTAACCCACTCTGGAAATGTCTTCTCTAGTGTACTCTAGACACATGCATCTGGTCCTCTTGGATACTTGATGCCATTAATAGATGTTGTCTTAGACAGATTAGTGTGCTATCAAAAAAGACCATATGGGACCAGCAGTTAGCGTAATGGCTATGTCGCTGGACTCCCACATAGTCGACTACAGTTCAAGTCCTGGACCCGGTGGCTTAAACTCACGTTGGGCACGTGTGCGTGCGTGCCCAAGATCCCAAGAGGAAAATGGAGGAGAAGGGATTGCGGCGTGGCCATCCCCCCTGGGGGGTGATTTCTCACTTTTTCTCTCTCTCTCTCTCTCTCTCTCTCTCTCTCTCTCTCTCTCTCTCTGTCTTTCTGGAGAGCGCATGCACCCTATAGTGAAAAACCTCTCCAAAAAAAAAAAGAAAAAAAAATACCATAGACTTGGTGGATTAAACAACAGAACTTTATTTTTTCACAATATTGGAGATTTGGTAAATTCAAGATTAAGATGCCAGTTGATTCTGTTCCTAATGAGGGCCCAATCACTGGTCTGTAGATGACCATTTTCTTGCCATGTCCTCACATGGCCTTTCCTTGGTACATGTATGGGGAGAGACAAGAGGCAGGAGGAGTTACTGTCCTCATCTTATAAGGCCACCAATTCTATCAGATTAAGACCTCACCCTTATATCCTCATTTAACCTTACTTACATCCTAAAAGCTCTATCTCCAAATATAGTCACATTAAGGGTTAGGTTAGAGCTTCATCATATTAATTTGAGGGAACACAATTCAGTCCATTGCAGAAATTTTTAGTTTTATTGAACTGTATTCTGCCTCACTATAAATTGTAGTTTTGTTACCAGGAGTAACAGAGATGAGATCTTCTACATGACAAATTCCTAAAAATTTAAAATGTTTTAAGTGTCTTTAAGTCTGTCTCATTTTCTAGCTAAATGTCCCCATTTCTTTTTTTTTTTTTTAAAAGGTTTTTGCCTGGGGCACATGTGCTCACCAAAGAGACAGAGACAGAGACAGTAAGCGAGAAAGTGAGAAATCACTCCCCAAGGGTGATGACCACACCACAATCCCCTCTCCTCCATTCTCCTCCCAGGATCTTGGGCATGCATGCACATGTGTCCTCATGATTCCTAAGCCACTGGGTCTGGGACTCTATCCATAGTCTGGTTGTCTGTCCAGCGATGGAACCACTATGCCATCTGCTGGCCCTGCCCCCATTTCTTTTAAAAATGATTCACCTAGACAACTCATCATGCAAATGAATACTATATCCTTATATATTGGGTGACTAGAAAAGTCATAATGCTTCTTTGCATAGAAAAACAGAAAAAATATGAAAAATTTCCCAATAATCCAATAGAATGACGTGCAATTTCTCTATGTGTCTGTCTTTCCTGGTCAAATGAAAATAAATGAATGAATGAATGAATGAATGAATGAAATTAAATAAATAATTTTTCTGAAAAAGACATAAAGTACCACAGACTCAATTGTTGAAAACAAAAATTCATTTTTTTTTACATTTCTGCAGACCAGAAGTCCAAGATTAAGATATTGTAAAGGTTGTTGCTTTTTCCTGAAGGTCTTCTTGATGCTTTCTAAATGGTCATTCTCTTCTGATGTCTCTATATGGTCTCCTCTCTATGTATGTTTGTGTTCTCATCTCTTCTTATAAAAAGACATCAGTTATACTGGACTAGACTAATATACTGGACTAATAACCTTTTTTAACCTTAATTTTCTCTTTATAAACCTTTCTCCAAATGCAGTCACATTCTGATGTATTCAGGGTTAGGACTTCTACATACAAACATTAGGGAGATATAATTCAGCCCAATATGACAAGCGATTCAAAACACTTTAGAAAGGAAATAAGATATAACATGTACTAGTCTGGAATCTAGATTTTTTATCGCACTGGTTGAATCCTGATTAGTTGATTAACTAGCTCAGTGAGTAACCAGTTATTTTACCTCAGTCTCTCAGTCTCCTAACCTGTAAAATGGAGATAACAGTCTTTTTTTTTTTTTTTTTTTTTTTGGAGAGATTTTTGCTATAGGGCGCATGCGCTCGCCAGATAGACAGAGAGAGACAGAGAAACAGAAATCGAGAAATCACCCCCCCAGGGGGGATGGTCACGCCGCAATCCCTTCTCCTCCATTCTCCTCTTGGGATCCTGGGCACGCACGCACACGCGCCCGGCGTGAGTTTTAAGCCACTGGGACCAGGACGCGAACCGCGTTCGACTCCGTGAGAGTCCAGCGACATAGCCATTACGCTAACTGCTGGTTCCTGAGATAACAGTCTTTTATGGAATTTTGTGTGTGTGAGGATTATCTGAGTTAATACATATAAAGCACATAGAATAGTACCTGGATGTGTAAGTGCAGTATATGTATCATCTTATACACTTATAATGGATGAAGTAAATAGAAAAATAATTTTATTGTATAAATTAAAGATGTACATGTTTTGATATATATAGTGAAATGATTACAGCCAAACTAATTAATATATGTGCCATCCATATAGTTACCTTTTGTGTATATATGTCAGAAAAGCACCTAAAGCCTGCTGTCTTAGCAAATTTCTTACATATAATATAATATTATTAACTATAGTCCTGTGCTGGGTATGAGGGGACTTCAAAAGTGTGTGGGAAAATGAAGTTAAAGTATGAGTTTATTTAGGTGCAGAAACATTTGAAAATCATGTAGAGATTTTTTTCATAATTCTCATTTTATTTGAACTTTTTGAAGATGTCTAGCCTTATATCTCTAGACTTATTCCTCCTACAGAACTTCAACATTTTGTCCTCTGACTTACATCTCTCTATTCCCCCTCTCTTGCCCTTGTTATCCTTGGTGACCACTGTTCTATACTGTTTCTATGTATATTATATTTTTAAAAACATTTCACATATAAATAAAATTATGCAGTATCTTTCTTTCTGTGTCTGGTTTATTTCATTTAGCGTAATATTCTTTAGGTTCATGCATGTTCTCACAAAAGCAGAACCCTCTTCATTTTTTATTTTTAATTTGTTATAGGTCATGTGCTCTTACCAGAGAAGAAGAAGGAGAGAAGAGGGAGAGGGAGGGAGAAGAAAAAGGAGAGAAGAGGGAGAGAGAGAGAGAGGAAGAAAAAGAGGAGAGGGAGATGAAGGGAGAAGAAGAAGGAGAGGAGAGGGAGAGGAGGGAGAGGAAGAAGGAGAGGAGAGAACAGGAGGGCGAGGAAGAGAGAGACAGAGAGTATCTACCAGCAGGGAGTGACTATGCAACAAACACTTCTCTCCATTTTCCTCATGGGATTTTGGGCATACAAGCACATATGCTTGGTATGTTGTTCAAGTCCCAGGCCTGGTGAGTTACCAGAACCACACAGTCGGACATGTGGGATCCAGCTGCCACTTGACTCGCCCCCTTCTTTTTTAAGACTGAATAGGGACCAACAGTTGGTGTTAATGGCTATGTCGCTGGACTCCCATGTAGCTGACCACAGTTCCCCAGACCTGGTGGCTTAAATTCACGCTGGGCATGTGTGCATGCATGCCCAAGATCCCGAGAGGAGAATGGAGGAGAAGGGATTGTGGCATGGCCATCCCCCCTGGAGGGTGATTTCTCGCTTTCTATCTCTCTATCTCTCTCTGTCTTTCTGGCGAGTACACGTGCCCTATAGCAAAAAAGCTTGCCAAAAAAAAAGGCTGAATAATATTCTATGTGTAGTCATATATATATATATATAGATAGATAGATAGATAGATAGTTCAATTTTTATAAGTGTTGTTTTTTGTTTTGTTTTGTTTTGTTTTTGCCATAGAGCACATGTGTTCATCAAAGGTCAAAGAGAGAGAGAGAGAAAGTACGAAATCACCCCCTAGGAATATGACCAAACCACAATCTCTTCTCCTTCATTCTCTCCTCAAGATTTTGGGCATGCATGCACACATGTCCAGCATGATTTTGAAGCCACTGGGTCCAAGACACAAATCACAGTTGGACATATGGGAGTTCAGCACCTTAACCACCATGCCACTTGCTTGTCCTAGTACATTTTTTTTTACCAGTCATCTGTCAATGAATCTTTTGGTTATTGCCATATCTTGGCTATTGTGAACAGTGTTGCAAAAAACACGAGAGTGCAGATATCTTTAGAAATTATTAATTTTGTTTTCTTTTGGAAAATACCTTGAAGAGGAATTGGTAAGAATAGAATAGAGACAACGGAATAAATTCAACCATATATGCTTTACTAATATTAACAAGGGTACTAAAAGACACATGGGGAAAGGATAGTGTTGTCAATAAATGGTGCTACAAAAACCAGATTGCCACATGCAAAACTAAATGAAATTGGACCTTTATCTTATGCCATCCATAAAAATCAACTTAAAATAGATTAAATACCTAGACTTAAGACCTAAAACCATAAAACTCCTGGAATAAAACATAGTGGAAAAGGCCCTTGACATTGGCTTTGACAATATTTTTGGATATCACAAAAGCTCAGGCAACAACAACAAAAATAAACAAGTTGGACTGCATCAAACTAAAAAGCTTCTACACAATGAAGAAAACAATTAACAAAACAAAAAGGCAATCTATAGATTGGGAGAAAATACTTGTCAGTCATATATCTGATATGGCATTTATATTAAAATTTATTATGAGAACACACAACTCTATAACAAAAATAATCAAATAAATAATAATTAATCTGATTTAAAAACTGGTAAAAGATCTGAATAGATATACAAAGAAGACATAACAAGTGACCAACAGGTAGAGGAAAATGTTCTCAACTGGACTCATACCCAGGAACATGCTAATCAAAACCACAATAAGGGGACCAGCAGTTAGCGTAATGACTATGTCGCTGGACTCCCACGTAGTCGACCGCGGTTCGAGTCCCGGACCCGGCGACTTAAACTCACGCCGGGTGCGTGTGCGTGCGTGCCCAAGATCCCGAGAGGAGAATGGAGGAGAAGGGATTGCGGCGTGGCCATCCCCCCTGGGGGGTGATTTCCTGCTTTCTATCTCTCTGTCTCTCTCTGTCTGTCTGGCGAGCGCACGCACCCTATAGCAAAAACCTCTCCAAAAAAAGAAAAAAAAAAAAAAAAAAAAAAACCACAATAAGATGTCACATCGCATCATTAAGAATGTTATTATCAAAAAGACAAGACATAATAAGTGTTGGCAAGGATGTGATATAAAAGGATAGAAATGTAAACTGTTGCAGACATTATGAAAAATATTATGGAGATACCTCAAAAAATCAAATATAGAACTACCATATGACTCAGCAATGACCCTTCTGATATATACCCCCAAAATCCCTTTAATATTTAAGTTAAAACATATAAAATAATTTTTCACTTACAGAAAGTTGTATTAATCACAAATATCCATTTTAGTCTTTTCTTCTAATAGAATAGATAAAAGGACTGAGATTTACTTTCTATTATCATACATTTGCTTTTCATGCTAGGAAGACTTCTAAGATGCTTTTCTGTGATCCAAACCTACTGGTATTTATGCCTATGAATTTATGCCTTTCTGTGAGCATAAGCTGAATTCAGTGACTAATTTTTAATGAATAAAATATGAAAAAAATGATGGGATAGCACTTCCGAATTTAGGTTATAGAAACCTGTGATTTCTAACCTGCACTGGACTCACTCTCTCTCTCTCCTTCACTTCCTCCCTCTGCCCACTCTCTCATTCTTTCTCTCTTTCTCTTTCTGGTTCTTTCTACTTGCTAGTTATGATGAAGCAAGCTATCATTTTCTGAGCTGATTTATAAATAGATCCATGTTTCAAAGATCTCAGGGTTTCTCAATTCAATATCCTGCAAGAAGGTGAATCCTTCCAACAATCACATAATTGAGCTTGAGAGTAGATCCATCCTGAAACAGATCCTTGCCCTTTTAGCCTAAGCATAACTGTAACCTCAGTTGGAAGCCCATGAGAGGCTCTGCAGCAAAGACCTAAGCTGTGCTCAGATTCCTAATATACAGGACCAATGAGAATATTGTTTCAAGTCACTAAGTTTTGGGCTATTTTGTTAAGCGGTAACAGATAACTAATACATCCTTCTGGAAGTGAAGAATGTTATGCAAGTAGATGGGACCACTGAGATTCGAGTGGAAAATGAGATTCATGGGGTCACAGCAGAAGGACCCAAAAATAAAGGACATAGAGGGAGCTGTCCCTGGACATTCCCAACTATTTCCCAAGAATTATCCTGGTAAAGCAGTTTTTCTTCATCAGCATCTCTGGAAACAACTCTTAATTAGCTAGCTTGCTATACCCTTGCTTTGTACTAGTTGAATTTCAAAGCATTTAAATTGCTCAACCTGCTCCAATACATTTACTCCTACTGTTTTCATCACTAATGAGGCATTCAGATTTTATAATCTGGGAGATGACCTAAAGATCAAAGTTAATTTAATTTAAAATCAATGTTCTAGAGAAGAAAGCCCCTGCCTCCAGTATTGAGAGCAGGCTGCAGGCTTCTGCAAACTGAAGGGCAAGGACACCCAACAGCATATTCCATGCTATTATTTCCAACCAGGTGACTATAGTCATGTAGTCACAAAGTTTTACCATAAGAAATTCTGAAAAGTGGTCCCCACCTAATTTAATACTACTTATTGGAGGCTTTTGTTGAATCTAGTGAATTGCAAACTACTTCCTGGATTCATTACAGAGTTTTAAATCCCACCGAGCAGCTAAGACCGATATCAATGAATCTTACATCCCTGCTATTTTGCAGAAAGTCATTCATGACGAGAAAATCAAAGCATTTAGATTGATGAGCAATGGTTCTTGTAAAATACTTGTGTTTTTAACTGAGTTCAATTGACAAAGTTACTCCTATTGTGGAAATATGACTTTCTGATGCAATTCTGGAGGAATCTATTACACATGTCATTTTTTATTTTTTATCTTGAATCTGGTTTTCGATTTGCAAAGGTCTGTAGTAACGTGGTTTTGAAGTTGTTTTCTATTCATTCACTTGTTCTGTTGTTTATTCATTCATCAAACACTATTGCATATCTTCTCTGTTCCAGGTACCATCCCAGACTTGAAGATGAAAAAGGAACAATGCAGTAACAAACAAGATCAAAATAATTTCAGTGGCCTATCCCAACAAACATTTATTTCTTGCTCATAGTCCATGAGATCAATATGATACCTCCTTCTAGGGCAGCCTTGGCTTCTATACATGCCCACATCTGACCTCAAATGGAAGTACAATCACCCAACTGTTCTGTTAGAAAGAAATGTCTCCCATCCAGTTTTGTCATGGGCATTAATATGATTTCTGTAAGGCCTTTAAAATATTAAACATATCTTCATGACCCTCAATGTTTTTGTTAACATTTCAGGGAATAAGAACTCCATACTGGAAATGATCCACCTCACTCTTTCTAAAGATATTTCAACCCTTACTTCTCTTTATCCCAGGTAGAAAAGACTGGTCACACCTTGATAGTAAAGAATTGAATTTAAAAAAAGTACCATATAGTAGTGCACCAGTAAAACACCATGCTCCATGAGGCAATCCAACATTGGGGGATTCCTGGTACTAGTTTAGAGACATCCCAGAATATACCTGGCACACACTTGCTGGCTGAGGTAGAGGTACAGATTATGACATCAAGATCTTGCTGTGGGGCCAACTCTGTCTCTCACAGAAATAGACTTTAAAAAATTAATAAAGGAGGATACAACTAAAATTAAGTTAGACTATGAGAAATTGCAAAAAATTCTCCATTACTTATGTAATTATTTTTACCACTTAAAAAACATGTATCCTTACCATGTGTTGTGGGCTAGGAACAAAATATTGATCAAAGTAGACAAGGTTCAAACAGCATAATGAAGGAACTTGTCAAGTAAATGGATGATTGTAATGAAACATGCCAAAGCTGTGTTAGAGAGCTACAAAGAGTTCGGGGAGCACATTTTCAGGGAGATTTGATCAAATGAGGAAGATCCTGGAGGAATTAACATGCAAAGACCTAATTCATGTATAGGAGCAAGGTAGGTGAAATGAACTGGTGAAGGACTGATTGCTCCAGAAGAATGAAGTTCTGGTGGAGAGACCTACAGAGGAAGAGAGACCCAGAGAGAGAGAGGAGAGTGTGGTTTAAGGTTTTGGCATGACCAGAGAGCTTCAAGAATCCAAAGAGATTTAGGTGGCGGAGTTTTCAGAGATGAGATTAGAGAGAGAGGAGAAGCCAGATTTCAAAGGAACTGATAAACTATGAACATAGTTTGGACTTTTTCCCAAGAGCAATGGGAAGCCATTGAAAAGTTCCAAACAAAAAAGAGAATGATATGATACTTCAGATTTGAAGTAACCACTGCCCTTTTAAAATGCTTAACCGTTATTATGTTGGCAAAGAAACCAACCCAATGCCTGCTCACAGCAGTCCTGGTCTTTGGCTGATTTCCCTAGTAGGATGATTTATGAGGGAGTCGATTGAGGATTTGTGTGTTTGGTATGATTAGGAACACCAGGAGAGCATGGATACAAAACATTTTTTTTTACTCTACCGCAAACATTGAAACCCTACTCTATTTCCTCATTTTTTAATTTATCCATTGATCAAACAGGCATAGAACACCTATTATGTAAATGGAACAGAGCCTTTGAACTGAAGGAAAGGAGACAAAAACAGAGTTCTTGCTTTCAAAAGGCTAAAGTTCTCCTAGGGAAGATAAGAAGAGTTTAATAGTATCTTGTGCGGGAGGAGACCAGAGCTATAGGAACCCAGAAGAAAAAAATGAACTTTTCAGGCTGGGGAGTCTGGGGAAGGCTTTGTGAAGAAAATACCACCATGGCTAGCCTTGAAAGACAAATATTTTCTCGGTGCTGAGCAATATTTCCATCAGAAATTTTTCAGCTCTTCATGATAAGATCTTAACTGAAATGAGCTTACACAAAAAGAGGGCACTTACGGGCTTAGATACTGGAAAGTCCAGAGGTACAGCTGACTTCAAGCCTAGTTGGATGTAGCGATTCAGTGCTATTATCAAAGCCCACTCTTTCTTTCTCTATTCCTAGGACAGCTTCTCTCTGGTGGGCAAGATGACTCTTAGCAAATCCAGCATATTAGTTTTTAGGGCTTCCATAACAAATCCTCACAAACAAAATAACATAAAACAAAACAGAACAAAAAAAAAAATAAGTCTCTCCCAGTTCAGGAGGCTAAATGAAGTCTGAAATAAAGATGTTAGCTGAATTAATTTCCTCTGAAGGGTCTCAGGGAGAATTCATTATATGCCTCTCTCCTAACCTTTAATGTTTATGGAAAATTCCTGGCATATATATATGACATGTAACACATACACACATATATATGTATGTATATATTTATATATGTTTAATCACAATACATCTTTATAATGTACAACATAGTTTTTCCCAGCACGAATACAGTGTATATCAGTCAAGACAGAGATATTATCATGTACATTATCATCAACAAATGACTTCATTTTTGTGTCAGTTGAACAAATTGCTTTTTCCCTACCCCCCATCACCCACCCCCATTACCCCTCCCCTTAATATCTATAGTATCTACAGTTGCCTTCCCTGTACTACTACTACACCTTCCAGTCTTTCAATTTCTGCTATAGAGCACACACATTTATTATATATTGAGTGAGGACACTCAAAGACTGTCTTTCATAGTCTGTTTGCTTTTCTTAGCATTAAGACTTCCTTCCATATTCGGGGACCAGCAGTTAGCATAATGGCTATGTCACTGGACTCCCATGTAGTCGACCGCAGTTCAAGTCCCGGACCTGGTGGCTTAAACTCACGCCGGACGCGTGTGCGTGCATGCCCAGGATCCCGAGAGGAGAATGGAGGAGAAGGGATTGTGGCATAGCCATCCTCCCTGGGGGGTGATTTCTTGCTTTCTCTCTGTCTCTCTCTGTCTGGTGAGCGCACGCGCCCTATAGCAAAAACCTCTCCAAGAAAAAAAAAAAAAAAGACTTCCATATTCATCTGCTTTGTATCACATGTCAGGGTCTCATTGCTTTTTATGTCTGAGTAATATTCTGTGGAGTACAAACACCAATTTTTTTCAATCTACTCATCTATTTTTGGACATTTGTGTTGATGTCATGTCTTAGCAATTATAAATAATGTTTCAATAAACATGGATGTGTAAGTGTTTTTCCAAATGAGAATTATCCTATCCTTTGGGTAAATACCTAAGAGTAGAATTTCTGGGTGATAGAGTAGTTCTATTTGTAGATTTCTGAGGAATCTCCATATTGTTCTTCTCAGTGGCTGTACTAATTTACATTCCCACCAACAGTGTAGGAGAGTTCTCTTTTCACTACTGCCTCAGCAGTACTTGTCATTCTTAATTTTTTTTTTTTTTTAATTTTAGTCATTCTGACTAAGATTAAGTGGGATCTCATTGTGGATTTGATTGGCGTTTCCCTTATGATAAAGGATGAGTATATGGGCCATTCATGTATTCCGTGGACAGTTGTCTATTTAGCTCATTTTCTCGGCCTTTGATTGGCTTGATATTTTTTTTGTGGGAAAGCTGCTTGGGTTCCCTGTGTATTCTGGTTATTAGTCCCTTGTCTGAGATAGATTTTGTAAATATATTCTCCCATTCTGAGGGTTATCTCCTCACTCTAGTTATTATTTCTTTTGCTGTGCAAAAGATGTTCAGCCTGATGTAGTCCCACTTATCTATTTTGGGGATTATTGGCTTTGGGAGTCTTCTTCAAGAAGTTTTTGTCTACTCCAAGGTCTTCAAGAGTTTTTTCTGTGTTTTCCACCAGTAGTTTTATACTTTGAGGTTTTATGTTTAGATCCTTAATGCATTTTGAATTGATTTTCATTAGTGGTGAGAGATAAGGGTCTCGTTTCATTGTTTTGCAGGTGGATAGCCAGTTCTCCCCGTGCCATTTGCTGAACAGATTTTCTTTTTCCCACTGGATTGTCTTGCGCCCTTTTTCAAGGATTAGTTGGCTTTATATTTTGGGGTTTCTTTTGGGGTTCTCAGTTCTGTTCCATTGGTCTACCTGACGTTTTTTGTGTCAATACCATGCTGTTTTGATGATAACAGGGTTGTAATGTTTTGAGGTCAGGAAGTGAGTTGCCTCCTACTTTATTCCCTTGCACTGTATTGCTTTGGTGATATAGGGCCTAATATGACGACAGACAAATTCTATTGTTTCTTTTCTATTTCTCTGAGAAATATATCTGGTAGTTTGACCAGGAATGCATTAAACTTGTATACTAATTTGGGTAAGATTTACATCTTGATTATATTAATTATCCCAATCCATCAGATGTTTTTCCACTTTGTTTCTTATTTCTATTTTCTTTTTCAAGAGTTTCATAGTTATCCTTGTAGAGATCTTTTACTTTTTTGGTTAAGTTCATCCCAGGATGTCTTATTGTTTTTGTGTCTGTTGTAAATGGTTGTAAATGAAATTGCCTTCTTCAAGTCTAACTCAGTTTGCTCGTTGTTGATGTATAAAAATGCTATAGAATTTTTTTTTGAGAGGTTTTTGCTATAGGGCACGTGCACTCGCCAGAAAGATAGAGACAGAGAAACAGAAAGCAAAAAATTACCCCCCCCCCCCCCCCCCGTGGGATGGCCACACCACAATTCCTTCTCCTCTATTCTCCTATTCTCCTCTCGAGATCTTGGGTGCTCATGCACACACACCTGGCATGAGTTTAAGCCACCGGGTCCAAGACTTGAACTGCGGTTGACTACATGGGAGTCTAGCGACAGAGCCATTATGCTAATGGCTGGTCCCATTATAGATTTTTTATGTGTTGATTTTGTTTTCTTGCCACTTTACTGTATTCACTTATCACTTTCAGTTTTTTGGGTTATTTTGGTTTTCTATGTAAATAATAATATCATCTGCAAATAGAGATAATTTCACTTCTCCTTTTTCTATTTGGATGCCATTTATTTGACTCTCTTATCTGATTGCATTGGCAAGAACATCGAGTACTATGTTGAAAAGGAGTGAGAAAAATGGGAAGCCTTGTCTTGTTCCAGTTTTTAGTGGAAAACTTTTCAGGAAGATATTGTTTCAATTCATGGGATCTAAAGGTCTAAGATCCCCTAATGTCTGGAGACCTACTATATCCCATTAGTAGCCCAAGAGTTGAACAACCTCAGTGAAAACTCACAATGGACTTCCTGAACATTCATTTTCTTAAGAGGAAGGTGGCCTTGATTTTGAATCGACATTTACAGTGTTTGGTATATTTTAAGAAAAGCTCTATTTTTATGAGGATGAGAAGTTTGTTATTGCATTATTTGGTTGCTAAGGGATATGCCACTCTGAAGTGAAGCATTCATGTGGTACCTCCTTAACCTCTGTGGTTAACCTTACCACCGTTATCCCAAGTATTTAAAAACACAAGACCCACTTGTTAGTCAAAGAAGCTGATCTAGTTGAAAGGCTCTCTGATTTATTTGTAAAGCTTCACAGTGTTTTTCCAAAAAGGAAAATTAGCCGGGCATTCTTCAGAGTAGTTGACCTGTGGATTTGAATTTGATTTGTTTATCTATAACAGCCATCACACTAAGTTAGCAATAAATGCTTCAGTCCAACCTCCTGGCTGGTGACACCTGAGCTGCACATGATCCATCACACTCCAAACACTGTTGAGCCCCTTCATTCAAGCCACTTCTGTTAGAATAACTGTTTGGCGGTAGGGAGACCTTGATGAAAGTATTTAAAGAATCAGTCATAGAGAAAACAATTCTTTCCTGGAGCTTAGAAGGGCAAGTTATCTTCACATAAGCAGGAAGCAAAGAGAAATTCAAGAGAAGCATATTGGCCATCTGTTGGTGCCTGTATAGAGACTTGAGTTTATGTTAGGTGGCACCCTTGAGTCCAGTCTCTTCACCTCCCTCAGTCTCTTTAGGTTTTGGTGAGTTTCTGAAGAATAAAGGAGATGAAAAAAAAAAGTTAAAAATTTAGCAAAGCAAATACATGGGGATAATCTAGTAGATCAATGCCCTTACCCTCCAGACCTTGAAACAGAAAAGAGAGGAACATCCCCTACCCATTTTTCACTCATTAATTAGTTTAATCATTGACTGGCTGATCCATTCAATCATTGGCCCATTAAAAATTTTAGTAGTGACTGTTATATGCAAATTATTCTTATCTAAGACCTTACAATAGAGCAATAATTGAGTGGACTTGCAGGGATACAGCTTTTTAGGAAACTCATTTTACTTAATGTTAAGGAGATTGTTGGTATTTTAAGGACTCATAGATACCTTTCTGGCCTCAAAGGAGTTGAGCAGGTTCCAGGCTTCTATTTCAGAAGAGATAAAGTGATCCAACGGGCTGATGAAGGCTTGCCCCAGGCTTGCTCCAGGCTTGCTCTCTCCTATTTTAAGGGAGAAAAATAAACACAACATAGGCGTTTGCTACTTGGGCCAGTCAGTTCCCAGAGAAGAAAAATAGGATTTAGACAATAGGAAGAATGAGTGTGTCCCCTGGAGCCTGTGAACTCTGAAGATATCTCACAGAGGGAGAAGGAAAAAAGAATAGCCACTAATCACATCGATTCACCATTAATGAAGTTTGTACTTATTAATAATAAATACCAATTAATGTATATTAATACCAAATTAAAGCACACTTTTAGTGCCTGCTCTTATGACTATCACTGGGGTGGAAGTACAGAAAGACAAAACACAGATCTTACCCTACCTGAAGTTGCTCATTATCTAGTCAGGGAGAAAGATTGGTAAAGAAAAAGAAATCAGAATTGTGCTTTCAATTCAACTTTATGAAACCACATGAAGTGGTATGAAATATTTCCATCTTTCTGACATTTCACTGAAAATCATGTTCTATCATAATGAAAATAATAATTGCCACTTATATGACATGCTTTCTATGTGCCAGGCACTATTCTAAGGGCTTTGCATATACGATCTTGTTTACAACAAATAAACAATGTTATTATTCAGATTTGCAGATGAGGAAACTGAGGCACAGAGATATTAAGTGACTTACATGAAGTTTTATAGCTAGTAAGTAGTTGATTAACATTTACATTCAGGTAGTAGACACTAAGGCTTCTGTGCACAACCCATGTGCTTACGTGCTCTGCCTCTAAAAGATTATTAGGTTAGAATCCCACCTTGGTGAGTAAAGCTGTCTTATAGAGGACTATATTGTACAGAGCAAGCATTTCAGGACATTTGATCAGCCATACAAAGTTGTGGGCATGAGATCATGTGAGATAAGCCAGGGTGGGAGGGATGAGCCCTGAAAACCAGAAATACTTACTGGTAAAGGATGGGCCTGATGAGATGCTAGTGCTTCTGTGGAGTAAGAAAACGTAGCCACACAGATAGATCACAGAAGAGGTAACTAGGTAATACTGTAAGCTGATGGGTGATAAAGTTAACATATAGATGACTTGCAAGTGATTGTGTACTTGTCAAGTTTTTATTTGGCTGCAAATGAAAGAAACTAAACATAAACCATCTTGAATAAACACAAGATTGTATTGGCTCGTGAAACAGAAGGGTTCATGGGTATGTTAACTTCAGGCATAGTGTGATCTAGCTACTCAACTTAAGGATCTGTTTACCTTTGGGATCGCTTTTCTTGTTGACTTCATTCTCAATAGATTTTCTTCATGTAGTAGTTTCTGGGAACTTAGCAACCACAGTAGAAAGAAAGCTTCTTTTTCCCAATAGTTTATTACTTAATAAATTCAATTAAAACTTTATGTAATACCTATATGTGCCAGCAGAGAGGATACAACATTGAAAACATAGGTAAGTTTGTATCCCCATGAGGGTTACATCTTGTAGGGAAAAGATACAAATGCAAATATAATAGTAACTGTACTCTGTGCTATGAAGAAAATTATAAATCAGGGTAAGGGAAAGATGAAGGTGCAATTTTAGATCAGGTGATCATGGCTATCTGAGTATTATCAGAGTGAAGGGAAGACATGAGCATTGTGGGCATCTGGAAGAGAGGGAAGGACAAGCACAAATCCGGGTATGTTCCACTAGAGAACGCAAGCATTAGACATCTTGCTGCAAATGTTAGGATGAGTGACACTGGGACCCTGAACACAATGAGTTAATAGTCAAATTTGGGAAAGGGAGGTTAAAAATGGAAACAATATAGGTTGGTTGACATTGTGATGCACCTAACTAACAGTGAACTTTAAGGTATGATAGAGGCATAAGGGCAACTGAGGGCCTTGGTTGGGAATCATCTCTTTCTTCCCTAGGGTTAAAAATACAGAACTCTAATGATCACACACAGAAACCAAAATTATGGATGTGATTTTTGTACCTGAGTTGTTAGTGATTGTTTTCTCTTACTTTTTCTACAATGAAACTTGTTGAGAATAGTGGTTATACCTAAATCTGCGTATTTGTTCAAGGGCCTGTAGCATCTTCTTATCGATGTGTGAATCTGAAAACTAACAAGGAAAAAATGAGCAAATGAAGATCTGCTCTACAAAGGTTAACCTTAAAATCTAACGCTGTCATGTTTCTGTGAATTAAGGGACATTTGCTAAGAATCCTCAATGAAAAGCACCAATCAAATGTGCATGCTCTTTCTGGTTCTCTCTTTTTCTCTCTGGTGCACTAAAAAATGATTTATCTTTTAACTTAGCTTTAATTCACAATTTCACAATTAATTAAACATCAGCCTAATCATTATACCCACAAAGCATTTAAACTGATGTTGGGAGAATGATGGGGAAATGAATAATGCTTTGAAGGTCCATTTCAAATTAGTTATTTGATTAATGAATATTCCACAAGGGCATTTGGGAGATGACCTCTGTTGATGACTTAAAGAAAGACATGTCTGTTTAGATAATGAGACGACAAAGCAAGTTTGAGTTATCTCTGGGTGTATGTTGTGTAGAATTACAAGGATTAATCCATACAAAATGTATTACTTTTCCCGTGGCTTGTTGGAGATAACATAGAACTGTAAGATCAATAAATAAAGTTTGGCATTTCAAAGATGCTGCTTGATGATAAACTGTGCAATGTGCACCCCAGACTGCCAGCCCAGAGCACAAGCCGCCCACCAGAGGCTTATGAAAGAAAGCAGGGCTTGTTCTCGATAAGGCTTGTGGTGGGGCGGGCTGTTTGCCTCATAAACTCTCTATAATCCCTCCTAACACCTGACCTTTCGATTTCTTAGATGTAGAAAAAGAAAATTGGTTGTCACCAGCTTCCTGTATATTCAAACAAATAAGAAACAGCTTACCTTGTTTTGTGTTTAGAAAGGGCCTTTTCCCAGCAGTTTCATGATCAAAACCACATATTGCAAAAGGGAATCAAATATAGGTCAAAGACGTTGACTGCAGCACATGATAAGAATAGGACAATGAGGAGGAGGTGGCTCAGTCACAACCAACCTGCCTTCTGCACTGAGAAACACTTATCGCGAACTCGCCTTGTGATCTGAGATGGTTCAGTCACTTCTCCTTCTTAATTATGTTAAGTCTTCAAACCATCAAAGTCAAATCAAATACGGGGGCCATCAGGGTCTCGAACGATTGGGGTTTTGTGAACACAAAGCAAATGCTAGAAAAGATTTAATTTTTATGCTAAGCAAAATCTCCCCCAAGTTATTCTTTACACTATGGAAGTGTCTCTCCAAACGTAGAGTGTATGTTTGTTCCATGAATAACAATCCAGCTCTTCTTGGTGCTACATCACTTTCTACAGTAAAAGCGCATAAAGAATTTGAACTCCTATCAACCCCAGGTACAACAGAATGCACAATATGGGAGTACAAGGAGGAGCCTCTAGTTGCAATGCACAGGGGAAGGTGGAGACAGGACCAGTCTTTGGGGGCCTCCTTCTTCTGAATGTCTAAAGGATCATTTTTTTTGAACCATCTGTTAACAACTTCAAATAAGTCTAACTCTAAGGGAAGTAACGCGAAGTACTCCTATGGAAACAAAACTGTATGGCATGGTTTGGATTCCAGGCGGTAATAGCAATTTCAGGGGTAATAGAAATTTTAGAAAATGAGAATATCCTGAATCTAGTGGTACCATGAAAACTGATGCATTAATTGTTGAGATTTGAGCAAGGCACTTCATTTCTGTCCTTCAAAATGAGGAGATTTGGGGCTCAAAAGTTTCCTTGCAACCCAAAACCTCTATTTACCTAAGGGTTATATAAGAATAAGGAATTATGACACTGAAATTGTTTGTAGTCATGGTCAACACAATCATCAGGAACATGTTTTTAGCTAGTTGCAGGTTGTTTTTTATTCTTAGAACTTGAGTCCTCAGCTTTTGCTTTTCAGGTGTATTTTAACATAAATCACCCAGCAGGAAGTGGTTTATTACAGCCTGCATTTATCTGTACTCACCTTCAAAAATTATTTGAGGTCCTGCTATCTCATATTATTTATACTACTGCATCATGATTTGGATATATATATATATATATATATATATATATATATTTTTTTTTTTTTTTTTTTGGCTTAGAATGCTTTGGGTCTTGTGATATTCCAGCTCAGATATTTCTAAGGTTATTGGCCAATGGAAATCCTTGTTTTAATTTGACCTTAAAAAGAATCATCGTATGCTGAATATCTCCCAGGTAACCTTCCTCCAGGAAATCATTTAAAAGTCAAATGATGAGAGTGCTTCTACTCTCCCCTTTCAAGTCCAGAGAAGCTTTCTCAAAATATTTAGCATCCTCCTCTTTGGCAGCATCTGAAAATTGCTAAGGATATCAGGTACTTCTTAGAATTTTTCTCTTGCTCTCTCTTCAGACAAAAGGAGGCATTCTTGCCCTGGAAGTTGATTCAGACTTGGAACCTGGGCACTTGATTAAATCTAGTTCCTCAGTCTGGGCCTTATTCTATCTTTCTTCCTTGATATACCCTTGGTTTGAACTTTGAATCCCACTCTAATGGATGATTTTATATTATTTCCCCTCATCTTCATATCTTCTCCCACACCCCCATTCCTGATGGCAATGGGGTCCTGTTCCTTGAACTGGTGCCTAATGATCAGTAATCTGGTATTACCTGTAACTTGTTTCCTGATGCTGGCCATTTGCTTGGCTTGATGCATGAATATTAGATTTCTATTTGGCTCAGAAGAAGGTTAAATCACTTCAGTGTGAAGTTGCTTAATGGACATAAAATAATATAGGTGAGAAGAACAATTCTAGTGTTATTAGTACAGTAGGGTAACTGTAGTTAATGATCTATTGTATATTTCAGATTAAAGAGCTATTGTATATTTCATATTAAAGAGAAAAATTTGATGTTTCCAATGCAAAGCAATGACAAATGTGTGAGATGATAGATATAATAATTATTCAGAACTAGTCATTAAATTGCACTATACCCCACAAATATATTGGGTCATTGGAATCCTCATGATGTATTTTTATATGTTTTTTCTCTGCAAAAATGCATCATGACTTTTACAATGACCCAATATACAATAATTATGTGTCAATTTTTTTTTAAGTGCTCTCAGCTAGACTGCCACCAGGACCCAGGACCCCAAAGATGTGATCACTTCTGGATGTATAGCTGGCTTTGTTCTTTGAACTTTGTCTGCTCCGTGAATTCATTGCTTGAATCTAGTCCAAATTAGAACTGACATCTGATTTTAACATTCTGAGTGATCCCATCCTCACTAGCACATATTACAATGAAAACGAAGTACAGTACTATCTTCAGTCAACAGGCACAAGCAATTTCCTTATTAGAAATTAATCAAAATGCAAATTCTTTTAGTTACTATTGTTGATGACCCATACCAGCTTCCAAGGTCTATACAGGAACCTAGATTTAGCAATGTCAGATGTATCTGGACTGTTACAATCCCACGTTGGATTCTTAGACATGCAATTGCTGGGGGACCAGCAGATGGCATAATGGTTGCATTGCTGGATTCCCATGTAGTCAACCATGGTTTGAGTCCTAGACCTGGTGGCTTGTAACACACCAGGTGTATGTGCATGTATCCATACCCAAAATCTCAAAAGAGAATGGAGGAGAAGGGATTGCAGTGTGGCCACCCTCCTTGGTTGGTGATTTCTCACTTTCTGTCTTTCTCTCTGGTGACCATACACACCCAATAGGAAAAATATCTTAAAAAAAAAAAAAAAAAAAAAAAAAACAGAATACAATTTCTGAACTGCCAAATTAGTTGTTGTCACATTTTTGTTTCCACTTCTTCCCCAAGGTTCTGCTTCTTCACCAGCATGCTCAGTCTGTTAGGAATGTCCAGTTTCTTATTTTAGGATCTCTTCTTACTGGCCCCAATACCAGCCATCTACCCACTACTTATCTTCATGCAAATAAAGCCAAGAAACCTGATGGAATAACAGATTGATAAAGGGTAGCTTAGCTGACAGAAAACACCCTATTGCTCAGAAATTCTAATGCTGCCAGTGTTCTTCCCTTTTTCCACCTCCCCCTTCGTTTCCTATTTTTTCCCTTTTACAGCTGGTGCTACCTTCTTATTAGTATCCCAGTAGGAGAAAGCCTTCGCAAAGCAAGGATGCAGAAAACTGTCCTTGTACAGACCTGTTCCCCTCGTTGCATTTTCATGGCTGAAACCCATGGTGATATTTGTAACTTACCCGTTATCACCCTGGTTTTCATGAAAGAAAAGACATTTGAGAAGCAAATATGATAGAAATCTAAAAATATCAGGAAGTGTACTTAAGAACTGAATTTCCAGCTGAGAAGAGGTGTTTGGGAGTAGTTGTAATCTTTATTCAGAAATGGACCCAATCTAGAGGGCTTTTAGTACAGTAAATCATACACTTCATAATCATCAGACATGATTTTTTTTTTTTTTTTACCATGAACTACCATTGTGGAGTCCCATTTGGAGACACTAAACTTATTTTCCCCACTCTGCAAAAGTTCAAAATCAGGGCTATTGTGAGTGTATTGTATCTTGAAAATCAGTGGTTCCCTCCACCTCCCAATTCTCTAAAACTAAGGCATTTTTTGCACAAACAGATAGAATACACATCAAGAATTCTTAGGATTTTGGCATATGGCATATGTTAAATTTGGCCTGTGGAGTAACACCTCCAAAAGAAAGAAAAATTAAGAGAATCTTTGCTTTGCAGTGTCTTCAGTGCAAACGTGCAAACCAAATACTGTGGCCAGAGTGACAGTGGATGAAAATCTGAAGTCCATCGCACTTCAGATCTATTTATTTTTGGACTTTCAGGAGTCCAGTACCTCTTGGAGCTTGGATGTAAAGATGGTGAGACAATTTCTAACATCCCTAAGGCACTTGAATGTGAATACTGTGTTATGATTTTGGATACTGCTACTAATCTATTGCTAGTCACTCTTTTTCTCTTTGGACAGATTCTTGGGACTTGGGGACACAACGGAAGTGTAAATGGGGAGGGACACAATTATTCAAGAAATTTACCTTTTATGAGTTTTCTTCTACTCACCACTTCCATTCATTTTTAAAGTATCTATAACCTTCCTCGAGCAGAAAGAACCTAGATAACCTCATGTTATGATGTCAAGAGAAGTACTGGTTTGAGTGTATTTCAAAGAACAAAAAACCTTCTTAATTAAAAATAGAGCAGATAGCTTCTGTAGGACCCATTTGTAGGAAGTTCAGCTATGCATGACACTTGTTGGTACTGGGAGTATCAAATCAAGACCATGGGATATTCTTCCTTCAAAGTATCTTTTTCTTCTTGTCCATAGCCCAACATGATCTTGGTCCTTTCATGCTCCCATGGGGTGAATTCACTTTACCTACTCAGCTTTGGGAATGTTTCTAGTATAAACCCTTGACTCAACCAGCTCTTGCTAGGAAGGACCTTGTCCTCCCAGTTCTTAGCATGGTAAGGACCAAATGATGGCATTCAATGTATTTCTGTTGAGTAGAATAAATAAATGAATGAGTCAAATAGTCTCTAAATAAATTAGAGCAAAATCAATATAAAACCATTTACTCAAAATATCAAGAATGCAATGATCTCATAAAAACAAAAAACTTAAATGAGGAATAGGCACAAAAGTTCACTAATGTAAAGACCTATTATTTATGTTCTGGATGGTGTTAAGAGAGGAGGCAGAACAGAGAAATTTTTGCTATGGAACCCAAAGATGTTATGTGTGGGGTTATTTCTCAAAGAAGGAATGTGAGATGTAAGAGATCCCAAAAGCTGCTTAAAATTCTGACTTCCTGATTTGGCCTTCTCAGAAGTATTGTTTCTTAAAAGAAGATACTCTGGAGAGAACCAAAAGATAATGACTTAAAGCTTTATTACTGTAGAAAACATTTTTGTACACCTGAACTCCAAGACATACTCTGTAGAGATACCTTGCAATAAAGACTTCCTCTTTGACCAGATTTAGTCAGACTCGTCTGCGTCTTCTCTACTAGACTTCATTGCTAGCTTGCCTTTAGCAAGAATCATAATAATTCATTTTGCTAGAATCCCCTCACCTTTGATTTCTGACCAAATGTATCATCCACTATCCTTGATATCTTAGCCTCTGGCCTGCCTTTAACAAGATTCCTACAAGGCCAGTTGAGTAATAATCCTCCTACCCCTGATATCTCCTCTTAGTAATTTTTTATCTACTGACCTCTTCACTCTGGCTATAAATCCAGGATGTCTTTTCTGTATTTGGAGTTGAGTTCAGTCTTTCTCCTCTATTGCAATAGTCTTGACCCTGTGATACTAATCTTAAATGAAGTCCTTTTTACATTTTGTGTTGGGATCTTTTCTCCTTAATACTTCCTCTCTACTCACCAGCCATTCTTCCTTCCAAACTGCCTTTTCTGATCTTTCTGAAAAAAAGAAGGCAATGACTGTCTCTTCCAGCAGCATGATCAGAATATAAGGTAGACATAGTGTGTATGTTGGTAAACCTTTGTACCTTTTACTCACCCTTTGTTTTCTTTGAGATCATTGCTTCTGTGATATTTTGTGTATGGAAATTTTTCAATGATCCTTTTCTAACTAAAGATTATTTACTTGTTTATTCACTCAACAAAAATATTTTGAGTGTCCACCATTTGCTCACTATCAGGCTAGGCACTGGGAATACAAGAATCTTTAAACGTCATAGCCATGTCTTTCTAACTTTTAGTTGTTTTAAATGATTAAAAGAGTAAACATGGAATGTCTCATGCACACTCCTCCTCTCTACCTCTACTCTCCCTCCCCAGAGAGATTCTAACAAATTTTTCTTCAAACCCAGGCCCATGAGAACAGGTTTAGGAAGGTCAACCAGATTTTCTCCCTTGTAATTTGAAATTGATGTCTCATGGCTCTTCTGTCTCCATTTCCTTATCAAAAGTTTTAATCTAAGTCTAATGTAAAGGGAGTCAACTTTTATATACAGCATCTAGGATGTAATAGGTATTCCATAAACATGTGTTGATTAATCCTCCACACAGACACCCTGACTTACCCAAGAGCACCTACTTCTCCCAATGGAACTTTCTATATCCACTCTGCCCACGATGGCAGTTCACTCATTTGACCTACTCTTGTGTAATAAATACCCCTTATACATGTATTCTCCATACTTTTTGCCTTTGGTTACTTTTGTCTGATGTATGTGTATATAGCTATATATCTCTATCTATCCATATATACCTACATAGACATCTCTCTATCTATACATATATCTCTCATGAGGGATAGAGAGAGAGAGTATGTGTGAGCCTTGAGACTAGAATAAAAGCTATTTGAGAGTTCAAGTGTGCAACTCACATTGACAATATGCCAGACTTTGGACCAAGAGCTAGGGTGGTGATAATTGTTAGTATTTATGAGCCTTTACTATATGCTACATACTTCATGAAACACTTAAAGTGAGTAATCTCATTTAATTCTCATTACAACCCTGTGAGGCAGGTATTATTATTCTAAACATTTTGCTGATGGTGAAACTGAGGCACAGGAAGGTTATGTCACTTGCCTAAGGCTCCCCACCTAGTAAGAACTGAAGCCAGGTTCCAAACTCATACTTAATCCAGATCCATGCTACTAGTGAGGTTTTCATTTTATAGTCTGACTCACAGTAAGTAATAAATCCTTCCCGGTTAATTAATTTGAATATATGCAAAGATTAAAAATTTTCCATCATTCACTCAATCTTAAAAGAACTGTGTTAGAGAACATAGGTTGGCGAATTTGACATCCTTTTATTTGGTTTTCTTGAAGAGACACCTGCTGTTCTGGAAATAACTTCAGCATGACACTGTGTTTTTCCAGCCTGCCAGCTAACTTTAACTCGTGTGGGTCACAACTATAAATGCTCTGTCCTTTTTCTTGTCGGGATTCTGAATTTGCAGGGCTTACATAAGTAGATGTTGTTAAGACGAGGATGAGAGATGATTCGATTCTGATATATTTGCTCAGGGAGGGAATGCAATAGAGAATTAGCCCTGAAGGAAAGGACTTCTGATATCAGTTTTTCATTTTTCAGAGAATCCACCGTACCTCTAAGCAAGTCATTTTACCGTTATCGGCTTATTTACTCTTTTGGAAATGTGTGAGATAATTCCTAAACTTCCCTGAAGCAGAAAAACTGGCTAGATTATTTAAATACCAGAATAGGATTAAAAAGAATTCTATGATTGTGCCAGATGATGGAATGATGGTTGAGGTGACTGGATCCCACAGGCCAGCTGTGTGGTTCAGTCCTGGACCCAGTGACTTAGAAGGCACACTGGGCAGGTGTGTATGCATGCCCATGATCCCAAGAAGAAAATGGAGGAGCAGAGATCTCAGTGTGGCTAGCCCTCCTGGGGATTCTTTCTCACTCTTAATATCTCTCTCTCTCTCTCTCCCTCTCTCTCTCACAAGTGCATACACCCTATGGCAAAACTGAAAAAAATCTGCAAGTACTTGTTCTTGTTATACACATAATAGTAGATTTACAAAAAATTTAAATGACTCAATGCCTTGAGGCAACAGGTGACACATCCACGAGATCAAAGCCTGCTAAAGAAGCTACTCACTCTGGATATCTGAAGTTCAACTGAAATAACCTTTGAGGATCTTTACTAGAGATAGCAATATAAAATATGACCAGAAAGGGCTTTAACGTAGGACTTGAAGATTACAAAAGAAATCCTTCAGAATGGCAATCAATACACGTTATAAATAGACTAGAACAGTAATATAACCATATTATAAAGTAATAAATTCTATGCACATTAGGTTTTGAGATAAATACAAATTTGTGCTCCCTTAGAACATATGACAACCTTCTTTGCGTGTGTGGTTTTTGTCATAGAGCATGAGACAGAGAGAGGGAAAGTGAGAAATCACTGCCCCCCAAGGGATGGCTATGCCACAATCCTTTCTCCTCCATTCTCTTTCTGGAGTTTTGGGCACATGTGCACATGCATCTGATATGATTTTCAAGCCACTGTGTCTGGGACTTGAACCATGGTCAGCCATTTCGGAGTCCAGGGATATAACTACTATGCCATCTACTGGCCTCATACATGATGACAACCATGACAACCTTTAACCAATGGGTCAGTAGAAAAGTCTGTTGTCGTTCATTGCAGATTCTTTATTCAGATTCTCTTAGAATCTCATCCCAAAGTACCTAAGGTCATATAGTTTAGTCTATTGTATTGCCAATGAAAGAAATACTGGAGTCTGGGTGATTTATGAAGGACAGAGTTTAATTTAATTAATGGTTTTAGAGCACCAAGGTCAAGACTGCATCTGATAAAGGTATTTTTGTTGGTAGGGGCTTGCTACAGAGTCCTAAGGTAGCACAGGGCATCACATGGTGAGACAGAAGAAGAAAAGAACATGTGTGTCCATGTATCTATAATTCTTATAAAGCTATTGGATGTCAGTTACAAGGACCCTGCCTCGTCCAATTCCAATTATCTATCAAAGGTCCTTCCTTTCAGTATGATAGTTGGATTAGGTTTTCACTCTTTTAATCACAACACAATAAAAAAAAAAATTTCAAGGCTCGAATTTCAACCACATTTTGAAGGGGGCACATTCAAATCAGAATTCTGTCCTCATTTCCAAATTTATGTTTTTCTCACATATAAAATACATTCATTTCATCCCAATAGTCCCAAAAGTATTAATTCATTCCAACATCAATGTAAAGGCCAAAGTCCAACTGTCACCCTGTGAAATCAAAGTGAATTATATCCTTCCAAAATACAAGAGTGGAATAGGCATAGGTAGATATTCCCATTATATAAGAAAGGAGTAACAGACCCCAAGCAAGCTACCCAAGAGGGCAGATATTAAATTTTACTGCTTGAGAATAGTCATTCTTCTACATGTCACCTGTTGGATACACTGGGGAGTTCTGATCCCCGAATCATAGGGCATTCCTGCCCTCATTGCATTTTACTGGGATCAGTTCATGTAACATCTCTTACAGGCTGGAGTACTGTGCCAATATTTCCCCCGAGGCTGGTGCTGAATGCTGGTAGCTCTATAGTTCTGGAGTCTTAAGGTTGGCCTCACCCTGATGGTTTCATTAGGTATTGCTCTGGTGGAGACTCTGCAACAGTTCCAACTGCACATTCCCCTTTGGCATTGATCTAGTTTGGGAATGGGGGAGGTGGTCTCTGCACTGGCTTTGCCTCTGTGACAACTCTCTCTGCCTAGGCTCTCAGGTTGTCCAAGACTTCTTCTGAAATCTAAGTGGAAGCCATCATGCCTCCACAGCTTTTGAGTTCCCTTCCCCTATAGAATTAGCATTGTATCCATGTCATCACCATCTGCTGCTTGAAAGTCCAGGACTGGAGGGAGGAACAGCATCTTTAACAGCTGGTAGAGCTTCACTTGAGGCCACTAGAACCATTGCCAGGCCAAAAAGTACACCACCAGTACGTAGGTAGCAAAACCAGTCCCAAGGCAGCTCAAACAGTGAGCCTGCCCTGGACCCATTCCTTGAAACTCTTTGGCTTTCCTAGGCCTCCAGGACTGTGAGGGAAGACTTGAAGATCTCTGAAAAGTCCTAGGGGCTTCTGTCTAATTTTATTGACAATTAGCGCTTGGATCTCTTTTATCAGCATCAATCTCTTTAGCAAACAGTATCTCAGTCACCCATTTTTAGAGTTCTCTGTGAATAATGTTTTTTTTTCATTCTTAGCATAATCAGATTGTAAATTTTCCAAATTTTCCCTCTGTTTTCCTTTATATAATAAATCCTATCTATAATTCACCTGTTTCCTCTCTTATTTCACTGTAAGCCATTACAAGTAACTATGCAGATCCTTCCATATTTCACTTTAAAATTTTATTTGACAGATCTTCATCACTCTTAAATTAGACATTCCACAAGGCCTTAGGGCATGTACACATTGCAGCCAAATTCTTTGCTATGGAGTAACAAGGATGACCTTTTTTCCAGTGCCTAATAAGATATTTCTTCTTTTTTATCTTATACCTGTCATATTGGCCTTTACTTTGCATATTTCTATAAACATTCTGGTCACAATTGCTTAACTTATTTATTTATTTATTTAATTTATTTTATTTTATTATTTTTTTTTTATTTTATTTTTTTTTGCCATAGAGTGTGTATGCTTCCAGGAAAATGACAGAGAGAGAAAGTGAGAAAGTGGAAAAGTGAATAACCCCCTAGGAGGGATGGCCACACCACAATCCCTTCTCTTTCAATTTCTTCTCAGGATTTTGGGCATGTGCACACATGTGCCCAGTGCAATTTTCAAGTCATGGGGTTCAGGACTCAAACTGTGTTTGGCCATGTAGGAGTATAGGACCTTAACCACCACACCACCTGCTGGGCCCTGCTGAATAAATCTTTAAGAAGTTTCAGTTCATTTCTAGTCAGTTCTTTTGACCTTCCATTAGAATCTCAGCTTTTTCTCACATACTTCAAATGTTTCTAATCTATAATTTTTACTTAGTTCCAAAGCAGCTTCCACATTTTTAGTTTTTTTTTTCTTTTACTTAGAGAGAGATTTTTGCTATAGGGCACATGTGCTTATCAGGGAGACAGAGAGAGAGAAAGTGAGAAATCAACCCTTGGGGGATCCCTTCTCCATTCTCCACTCCAGATTTTGGGTATATACACCTGGCATGAATTTCAAGCTACCATGTCTGGGACTCAAACCACAGCAGGCAGTGTGGGAGTCCAGCACCCCAATCACTATAGCACCTACTGGTCCCTAGGTATTTCTTATTAACACCATACTCTTTTGGCATCACTTTTCTGTTTTAGTCCATTGTTTTGCTAATAACAGAGATAACCAAGTTTGGGTGATTTATAAAGAATAGAGGATGATTTAACTCACTGTTTTGGAGTTCCATGGTCAAGGGGCCACATCTGGTCAGAGTCTTCTTGTTGTTGAAGACTCTGCAAAGTCCAAAGGCAGTGCAGAGCATCACATGGCAAGACAGGGCAAGAACAGAGCATGTGTGTTTGTATGTATGCTGCTTTCATAAAGCTGCTAGGTTCCAGTCGTAGGGCCACCACCCTGATGCCCTTGTCCAATTCTAATCACCTCTCAAAGGCCCCATGCTTCAATATCATAATCAAATTAAGTGTTTATCCACTGAATCCTATCACAATATGAATCAAATCTCAACACATGAATTTTTTTAGGGGACACATTTTAACCAAAACACCATGATTTGTCAATCCCAGACTGGTGTGTCCAATTCCCTGATTTGTGTGTGTGTGTTTTCTCTTGTGCTGTGTGGTAAGCAGACCTATTTACTCACCTAGTTGAGATCCAAGCTGATGATAAAGCCTGATTCAGCACCATAAAAATTCCACTGCTTAACAGAGCCCTGGACCTGAAAACAAAAGCAGAAACAAATACCTTTATGTCTTATATCATGCCTTTAAGTCCTTATTGCCTATATCTAGATACCTGGGGAACTGGGACTTTCATTTGGATAATAAAATATAAAACCTACTGTATGAGTGAGAAAGTGGTGAATTAGAGAGAGAAATGGGGAGATAACTTTGGGAAGTGTTTTGCATTAGAATTGTAGTTAGGTACTTTGCATTTTGTTTTGTCTTGTTTCTTCTTACTTCTAAGGAAATACATATTTGGGCTGTGCCTTTGATGTAGCGAATTACTCTTGTTTACTTTTATCTTCGTCCAGTGGTTCAGTCTTTTCATAGTTATCAAGAGTTTTTTGGAATATGAGGAAAAAAAAATTCCACACTTGAAATTCTATGGAATAAGAGGGGTAAATTTGTTCGGGAAAGGACCCAAGTTTACTCCAACATAGCTTTCAGACTGGACTACGCTCTTTTGTCCAAGAATATCTGGTATGCAAAACTAATGTGTAAAATTATGAAGGATTATCTAAATACATAGCAGCTATGTTGATGTGAGAAAAAGTTGAGTATTTGCACACCATTTGACATTTGGATACATTGACGGTGGCCAATTAAGTTTAGGAATATAGGCATGGCTCACATAGGTCTTCTAGTGTACAATGAAAGCCCATTTTCCATTTGATTTGGACCACTCTTTCTGATTTACATTTTGTAGAACTCAGGCTTGTTTGCTGGGCAGCATTTCCATGACATCACCCTTGAGAAAATACACTTAATGAACAGTTCTCTGAGTACACGGTAACAGTACTTGTAAGCAGATATTGGGATAATTAGTTCTTGTCATTTGTGGTGTGAGGAGGACAAGACACACAGTCCTAGAATCCAGTCAACTTATTTGTGGTCATATTGCTTCATTCTTTCCTCGGAGAGAGACTAAACTGGAAAAAGGCAGGTCCTTAATCCCATCTTCTTTCTCAGTATCCCAAAAGGCAATGATGGGTTCTTTAAAGTTTTTAAGAAGGTTGAAACAAACTTTTTAAAATCATTTTAGTATGGCATTAGCTATGGCAGGATTCCCCCCCCCTTTTTTTTATGCAACTACTGTATAATGAATGGAGAAAGGCTCCCCAGTGATGTGGACAGGATGTTGAAGTAGAGAAATAGCGGTCTTCATGGTTAAATTCTGGCAATTCTGCTTTATATATAGCTGCGTGAACATAAGTAGGTCACTTAAACTCTCATGACTTAAATATCCTTATCTATCAAACAGCAATAATAATTTCCACTATATATCACTGCTATGAGGAGTCTTATAAGATAAAATCAGCACACAGTGGGCGTTCAGGAAATCCAAATTTCCTTTCCCTTCCTCTCTTTTTTGACAGTGCAGTTGTGTCTTATAAAAGAGATATGAACAGTATGAAACTTGAGCGAGAAAAACATTATTTGAGGATAGTATTTGGTGTTTTTCCTTCTATTCAATTTTTCGCCTACCAAAAATAGACTTTTTTAATTCACTCTGACTGCAGAATTAAATATCACATATTTTACAGTAAGAAACAAGTAGGGGAAAAGTTATTTGCCCTATTTATTTTACTTTATTACGATAAAACTTATGTTTGCATTCGATGAGCGAAATTATAGTCATATAAATGCTTTACACATAATAAAAAAAAACTAGACTTGTTCCCAATAATTTCAACCTGAAACCTAGGCATTTCACTTAGTCCTCATTGTACAGCATGCTCATTTAGTGAGCTGCTTGGAAGTTATTTTTAAACTCAGCCACTTAAATCATGTCTCGCATACTGTCTAGAAGATGCAACGTTTTATTATCAAACAGAAACATCATGTACTTTGGCATATGAGTCATTAAAAGAACAGCAGATATGTTGTCACTCTCAAATAATAAAGCCTGTTGCTATTATTGATTATTTATCTTTATAGAACCTCTTATCTGAGAAGCTCAAATAACATTATAATCGAACTCTATAAAATTCCAATAATGCAGGTATTTTAAAAGGTTTCAATATCCACAGTCCAGGCTTTCTTTTAACTTAACAAACATTTATTGAGTATCTACTATGTGCTAAATACAGTGCACAGCATGGAGAACTAAAAAAGGAATAAGGTCAAGACAATGCCTCATGCAAATCAATTAGTATTTAGGCAAACTTAATTAGAAACTGTCTTAAAATCTGACCCACTTTAACCTGTAGAGTAATTTTTATACACTAGAGAACCTCTCTGTCTTATGAAATTAAAAATAGGAGCTGTTGGTATGCAGATTTCAAAATAAAATAGCAAAGATGATTTCTGAAATCTATGTTATTTGGAAGAAACCAAGTGTTCATTCAAAAAATCTTGCTGTATTCTGCTTGTATGTATTTTTGGTTTAAGGTAACAATGGAAGAAATTTGCAGGACATCTCAAATTGGATTGGGGGGCAGGGTTGTATCTGAAAAGCTGTCAAACTATGCTTGAGAAAAACGAAGACCATCACTAGGTTTATATTTGGACTAGTGACTCACACTATATATGTTGTCATTTCTCCATCTACTTCAGCTGACAGGGAAGAGAACATAGTCAAATAATCAGAAGGACTAGCACCAAAGCACTTTATCTTTCATGAAAAATGTAGAAGCAATCAGTGTTCTACAGAAAGAGAGAGATAATTTCTTTAACAGTTTTGATGCATAAAAGTTTGAAACCCTGAAGTACTAGAAACATATGTGTGTGTATATGCATGTGACTGTGTGACTATATCTGGTGTGTGTGCGTGTGTGTGTGTGTGTGTGTGTGTGTTTGAATTTCCTATGGACTTTTGGACTTTTATTATCAATTCAAACACTATCGAAGATTGGTCTACATGAATCTATAGGCCTAAATATGTTAAGGAAATATTGAAACCATGATTACCAAAATCAATACCAGTTTTTTTACTAGGTTTTATATTGTTTTATATTTCAAAATGTTTCCGTAAATATGAAAAACTCTTCAAAAAATTTTTGAGAGGTTTTTTGCTATAGAGCGTGTGTGCTCACCAGAAAGACAGAGAGACAGAAAGTGAGAAATCACCTTCCAAGGGGGATGGCCACGCTGTAATCCCTTCTCCTCCATTCTCCTCTAGGGATCTTGAGCACACATGCACACACACCTGGCGTGAATTTAAGCCACCGGGTCCTGGACTCAAACCGTGGTCAACTACGTGGGAGTCCAGCAACATAGCCATTACACTAACTGCTGGTCCCTCAACATTTTAATTTATTTTAAATTAACATATTTTATTCATAGGTATCGTAGTAGAGGTCTTCTTTGTAATGGACAGATGGTAAGTGAATCGAAAATTATACTGCCTAATGTGTCTTCATCATTAACTACGCCTTTGGGATACCCAATGATATAG
Organism: Tupaia tana; assembly: GCA_026018925.1. Classification (NCBI taxonomy): domain Eukaryota; kingdom Metazoa; phylum Chordata; class Mammalia; order Scandentia; family Tupaiidae; genus Tupaia; species Tupaia tana. The sequence goes on from JAKSZU010000006.1 coordinate 202,155,585, forward strand.
ATCATTAGAACGGAGATGAGGGAACTATTGTCTATTTGATGGACATGTAACCAAAACCCTGACCTAGTACTAGGGAAAACAATGTTTTTATAGCCATTTTGATGAACAGAAACATTTACCAAACATTTACTGAACATCTATTTTGTGCAGTTGATGAAGGTACCAAAATGACTAACACTTCCCTCCTAAAGGCAGTGGCCCTTAAGAGATTTTCCTTTTAAAATGACCCATAAAAATACATACAAGCATGACAAATGAGCCAACTTTTTTCTATCCAGAGTGTTGGAGCACTCTTCCTTGAATGTTTGTTCCTTCCTTTTCCTTCCTGGAATATTTGCTTCCTTCTTTATTCCGAACTAACTAATGCTTAGTCATGCTCCAAATAGCAGATTAAGACATGAAACCAACCCAAATGCTCATGAACAGATGAATGGATTGAAAAGTACGGAACATAACACTTCAGAATACTACTCAGCCATCAAAACAATGAGACTCTGGCCTTTGATACAAAGTGGGCAAATACAGAAGATTTACTACTAAGTGAAACAAGTCAGACAAGGAAAGAGAGGCATTGTATGTCCCCACTCAATATATACCAAGTGTCTGCACTCAGTGGTAGAAACTGAGTGACTGGAAGGCATAAAGCATGGAGAGCAATGGTAATACTGAAGACAGTAGGGGAGGACGGTGGGAAATGGGGAAAGGTTAGGGGAGGGAATCAAGGGGAAGAACAAAGAAGCAAAACAGTTAAAGGACCCAAAATTATTACAATTTTATGGTAATGTCTCTGACTGGACCAATATGCAGTGTAGTCAGGATAGGAAAATTCATTGGGCATGCTTTATTGATTGATACACAGTAATTAAATGTAAAAAATAATAATTAAAAAACCTTTTCTAGAGATACATGGAGACAGGTGCCCCCAACATGGTCTTCATACCACAGTCCATCCACAGTCACGGCTAACCAGGATAGGATCACAGGCATGCATGGTTGTGTCTAGCGTGCACAGGGAGGTTCGAGAATTTAAATTCAGAATTTTCCCCCATGAGTCCAGTTGTGATACCACCTGGACTCTCACATCTCAGTTTAAAGAATACTTTCCCAGAGACACTTTTGTGAACCTCTAGCCAAGTCGATAGATCCACCTTGTATATGTTTACATAGAACCTGGTACTTTTGTTTTATAAATCAGAATCCCTTAAATTATTTGTCTGATGCCTGCCTTTCCTGCTAGAGCACATATGCCACAAGGTCCAAGCCTATGTGTCCTCTGTTTACCACTGAAACCCACATAGAGAACAGTGATTTCCATATTGATAGGCCCTTGGAAATGAGCATTAGAAGAAATCAGAGCAATTGTAAACATCCTGCATCATTAGAACTTACCCATTCTTGCTAACCTCTGGGACTTTATTCTCAGCCTCCTCTCTGCTCCTGGTTTGTTTTCCTCTCATTACCTAGAAACTGATCTATAAGGTCCTTCTTAATTTGTTCTCTTTGCCTTTTTTTTTTTTTCCTGAGGTTTAATCATTTATTTCTTCCATGAGACAGTGAAACGGAGAGAAACAGAAACAGACAGAGAGAGAGAGACAGATAACCCCCAACAGCATCTTCACACTCCAATCTACCCCCCAATCTTAAGACCCGACTGTGAACACACACGCACACACACACACACACACACACACACACACACAGTGTACTCATGGAATTCCTGAGACATGAACCCAGAACATTTCCCATGTGGGTCTAGTTGCATTACCACTGCGTCACCACCTGGATCCTGCTCTCTTCACTTCTAAGGGGCATTTGGAGTCTAAACCATTCTGTATAATGTGGCCTGAACTGCTCACAGTCTCTCTTTCCAAGATGGCCTCCCAGTTGTTATCCTTTGTTTGTATCACACTATCCCTCAGAGGCCTATGTTGAGTTTCAGTCGAAGATTTCTGGTCAGAATTGATGGTTTTGTCAAGTTACAGTGCTGACAACAAACCTGGCAAGCACATATCTACAAAGACAGATTCCACATCAAAGGCTTTGTGTTTGAAATTTTGTTTCTTTTAATATTTAGGTTTAAATATTAATGAAATTTGTATCTATACAAATTAGATGAGAAAACAAGGGGAGAAAAGTGCTTCCTCGATCCCATGAGAAAAATCAAGTGAGAAGGAATATGCTTCCTTCCACAATAGGGCATGTTTTTGAATTTCTGTCCTCATAAATATTTAAATTCAAAGTCTAGCAGCAGTTATTTCTGAACAAGGATGACCAGATTTTTACAATGAGAGGAAAAGAATACATTGGCAATGCAACAGGATTTCTTGGTCCACCGGTTAAATACTAAAACATGATCATTTCACCAAATGGAACAACCAGGACAATGCCTTTAGAACTCACATATAAACTCTGTAATCCTATATTTGTACATGGAGATATATATTAAACATAATTTATAATAAAAATTCCTTTTATTTACTACTTATTTTTGAAATTACCTAGAAGATGTGCATTTCAAGGTATATATTATAACCCTTAAGGACTTAAATAGGCTTTTTCCTTGTGATGGAATTTTTCTCCATGGTCTTGCTTATAGCTGGGATTGGGACAAAACCACTCAAAGAGTAAAACTAAATAATGAAAAAAGTTAGACTGCTGCTTAAGTATTTCCTATTCTAATCCATACTTGAGAATCAAGAGGTAATTTAATATCTAAAATAAATTAATTAACTGAATCTTATAATTATTAAAAATAATTTATCTTGACACCTTTTATTCAGTTTTTGGAATAACTATTCAAAAGAGACAGTTAGAGGAATTATCATATAATTGTCTTCAAATATCTAATGAGGATACAACCAATTTTTTTCATCTCAGCTCCATAGAAAACCAAATAAGAATATACATGTCGATTCTTAGACAAGACAGTAAAAACAAAAAAGAGAAAGGGAAAACAGCTTCTTAGGAATGATTGATAATTAGACATGATGATCAAAGTAAACCAGGAATCATTTTTGTTGTTTCAAAATGATTATTTTTTTCTCAGATCACAAATGTCTTGCAGTTATATAAAATTTTAACATCATGAAACTAGTATCATAAAAAGTGAATATCATTCTTTTTTTTTTTTTCTTTGAAGAGGTTTTTGCTATAGGGCATGTGCGCTCGCCAGACAGACAGAGAGAGAGAAAGAGACAGAAAGCAAGAAATCACCCCCCGCCAGGGGGGATGGCCACATTGCAATCCCTTCTACTGCATTCTCCTCTCACGATCTTGGGCATGCACGCACACGTGCCCAGCGTGAATTTAAGCCACCAGGTCTGGGATACGAACCGTGGTCTACTACATACAAGTCCAGCAACATAGCCATTATGCTAACTGCTGGTCCCCAAAGTGACTATCATTCCCAAAGAGAACTACAGCCAAAACTTGGGCGCGTATTATTTCGATACGTTTCTCTACATGAGCTAATTTATAATTATTTTAAATGAGAAAATATTATACAATTGCTTTGCAGCTTAGTTATTATATGTATCAGTTATTTTAAATATCTTTCTATATAAGCAATGGTTTTCATTTTTCTTCCTGTTTTCTTTCCTTTTTTTAAAATGCTTTATAGTCATAGTTGATTATGAATATGTTATTTTCTACCCATTTTTCTAGTGATAGGTACTCTATTATTCCCATTTGGGGGTTAGTCTAAGTGATACTTCAATTAATATTTTATATGGATTTATATGTAAATATGAGGTTTTCCTGTAGTATAAAATTTCTAAAAACCTTGTTGTAAATAGAAATGAACAGTCTAATATTGCTTTTTGAAAATACGTACCTGTTAAAAAAAAGAAAATATAAAATATATACCTGTTTGTACATATCCTTACAAGCACTAATATTAACAATTTCTAAATATTCTAATTTATGAATAATAAATCATCTTGATTTGGTCTTATATTTCTTTGCATATTGGAGACACTGTAAAATTGGTAATTTTTTTATCAAAAGCATGTTTTTTTCCCTTTTCTTTCTTTTTCTTATTAGGAACTCTCTCATAGGTATACAAAATACCATTTCCATTAAATACTTTGTAAATATTTTCTAATAATGTTACATATATTTTAACTTCAATAAATTAAGCCACTCAGAATTTACTTGTTCAAAGTTACTGAAACACCAACACTTGTGCTTGGACTTCACTTAATGGAGTCATACAATAAAGAAGAGTATCAGTGGAGTAATGGACAACCTGTCTGGCTACGGATGAAAAAAGCAAACCCAGAGTGGGAGAATATATTTGCCATTCATAAACTCAGGTAAGAACAAGTATCCAAAATATGTAAATAACTCCCATAAATCCTTTAAAAAAGATAGCAACTTTGCAGTTCATACTTTAAAGCATTCTGATTTGTTCTAGTTTATGTATATTTTTCTTCTTTTTTTTTTCCTTTTTTTTATTTTATATATATATTTTTTATTATCATCATATTCTTCTTTATATTACATTGAATTACATATAACTTTACAGTGTATTACATTGCTTTTTCAAAAGGGAATGCCATGCATGTCAGTCAGTACAGAGACATTAATCTCCCCACTTTAACATTCAGTATCTTTTCTATGTTTTCCCCAATCATTATTATTATTATTCTAATTATTTATTAAAACAGTCAATTGCTATTTCTCATTTTGCTTGTACAAATACTTTGCCTATCATGAAATACTTCTCAGACAAATCCAGTTGAGAATATATTTTTCTTCTTGAACTTTTCACAGGTCTTTTTTTCCCTATCTTTTTAAAGTTCATTTCTTTTTTCAGTGAGCAAGACAGAAATAGAGAGAGAGAGAGAGAGAGAGAGAGAGAGAGAGAGAGAGAGAAAGGAAAGAGAAGTACCCTGAACAGAATTCTCATGTTTCAGTCCACCCCCAGCCTTAGATGGCCCAGATCACAGGAACATGCACATGCCCCACATACAAAGGAAGACCTCAGGATGTGAACCTGGGACCTTCCCAAGTGTTTCCAGCATCATGGAGTACTGTTACCACTGTAACATTAGACTGGTCCAGTTATAATTTCTCTCGTTTTTTTCAGCCTACATCATTTATTACCTTCTTAACTTTAGAAAAGTTCCTTAATTTTTATGTCCTCATTTTTTTCTTATTTCCTCACCTGGAAATGGTAATCATTACATTCCCTTTGCAGACATACCAGAATTAACAATATTTATTTAGCAATTACACTATATTGTTATAATATAGTATAAATCCTAGATATTACACTAGTAAATTGAGTCCAAAAGTAGAATAAACAAGCAATGCACTATAAACCAGTAGAATTTATTCTAAAAATTCAGGGAACTTGAGTAGTAGAAACTTGAATATTTAATATGGATACAATCACTACTACTTAGAGATAATATAATATCTACCTAATAGAATTGTGGTAGGGATTGAGATAGTTTATGTAATGGTTACTCAGTACCTGGCAAGTATTAGTAACTTCCAGTACATTTTGGCTATTTTTATTATTATAGATTCTAGGTGAGTTAACATATAAGCATCTAGAGAAATGCAATCTCTTGGTAAATATAGCACTTCTTGATTTAATGATGTGAATTTTTATAAATTAAATGTTGAAAGAAATACAGTAAAATAAAGAATAGCTATACAGATTTAGTAGATAATATTATATCTACCAACAAGACATTAGCAGATATATCATTAATACTCATATCAAGGATACTTGGATGATAGCCATAACTTAACATTATTCTGGGAACTCTTGCTCATTCAGTAAGTCAAGAAAAATATATAAGATAAAAAAAATCTGGGACCAGCAGTTAGTGTAATGGCTATGTCGCTGGACTCCTATGTAGTCGACCGCAGTTTGCGTCCCAGACCCTGTGGCTTAAAACTCACACCCGGCGCATGTGCATGCGTGCCCAAGATCCTGAGAGGAGAACGGAGGAGAAGGGATTGCGGAGTGGCCATCCCCCCTGGGGGGTGATTTCTCGTTTTCTGTCTCTCTGTCTCTCTCTGTCTGTCTGGCGAGCACACACGCCCTATAGCAAAAACCTCTCCAAAAAGAGAAAAAAAGATAAAAGAAAATCTAAAATAAATGAAATAATTCATTATTTGCTTATGATAGGTTTTCCACCTAGAAAATTCAAGAAAGTCAACTGGTAAGTAAATGTAATAGGATAGCTACTGATAAAATAAAATAAAAAATCAAGAATTTTTCCTCTCTACCAGCAAGATGCAGTTAGAAATTAGAATAGAATCAGAGTTCCCATCTACAGAGCAAGGTAAAACTCTAACAATGAGCTGAACAAGCATCGCGCGTGGCCTGTGAGAAACAGAACAGGATGCTATTGAGATTTTTGAGGGAAATCTAAGTGGAGAAAAATGTTACCTACTTTCATGGGTATCGTGTACCTTATGATATGTTAATTTTATATAAATAAATCAATACATTTAATGAAATTTCAACAAAACTTCTGAGGAAATTATGTACACTATCCACAGTCTGGAAGCACAAGCAAGGTTCAATTCCCAGTCCAACTTAAAGGCTGAGCATGGTAGCACAGATCTGTAATCCCAGCTACTGGGAAGGTTCAGTCATGAGAATCATGAACCTGAGGCTGCCTAGGCAATATAGGAAGATCTGTCTGAAAGAGAACCAGGCATGGTGGTGCACATCTGTGGGGGAAAAAATTACACACACATACACATGAATATAAATGTATACGTATGGAATATGGAAAAATTATGTGTATGTGTGTATGGAAACACTGTCCCGATACAATATGAAGTGACAGAAGTATTGGCTTGTTGGAAAAGTCATGACTTTTTTTATGCAAAAATGTGTCATGATTTTTCCAGTAACCTAATAGGATAGAAAACTATCATTCCATTTTATAATTTTAAAAATAAGGGCAATACACATATAATATCTAGAACAAGTATTCCACAATTTTTAAAACTGGGATGTGATGGAAAGAATAAGGATCCCTGGTAATAATTTTCTGCATTTCCAATTTCACATAATGAGAATGAATTACTTTCTGTGTTTTTCAAAAAGGTATGCCACAGAAATAAATCTAATAAAATGATTTTATCACTGTGAAATAGGCTGATGATGACATTTGTTTTCTGTCATTCACACTTGGGTCCTACAAAAACATCATTATCCACACTGTTTTTTGTGCAATGGATAATATGTATAATAATTAACTCTCCACAGTATGTGGGAATTATGCTTCAATACTAAGTTTTATTTTACATAATAGATTTCAGTAATGTGTTTCAGCATACACTGTAATTAGTTGATGGGGTTATATTCATAAAGACTTGGTCCAACATAGAATTATGTTCCCTTTAAGTCCTCTTCTGTTTGGAATTAACCACTCTGCTATTCCTGGATCAGTCATAAACACACACACACGCGCGCGCGCGCACACACGCGCACACACACACACATATACACACACCTTTTCATTCAGATGATAATTTGTGGCTTTCAGAGAGTGCTTTCCATCTTAATTTTTATTTCACCTTTTAGTAGGAAACTGTCAAAGACTGGAATTCAGGTGACATTTAAAAATTTAAAGTTAAATGTAAAGAAATCCCTTCTATACTTTTTAACATATGACATTTGATTAATTTGGATGTATCATTGTTTTATATGGTGATATTCTAACAGAGAATCCATCAAAATATTTTCATCATAACAAATAACACTGATTACTATCTTTCAAGTATCAAGAATGTTGTAATTAATAAAGCAAGGCATTAGAGATGGTCTTCTGGCAGAAAAGGAAGACAAATCTTGGCTGGCTATTGTTATGAAAACCCCTTTATAGGTTGACACAATAGAATGCTCATAATTGGAAGGAAGGTAAACATCTTGAACTATTTTAATAAAGCTTATTTCTTTGTACTCCATGTTGCATTTTCACATACCATTTTAGGAATTTCTCAATAGTTGATGAGTCTGATGTTATCATCCCAATGTTATAAAAATAAAGTTTAATGCAGAGATATTAAGTATTATAATTTCCCAAGAAACAAAAAAAAATTTAAAAAGACAAAACAGTAGAACTGAGGATCTAGACCAATGCCCTGCTAATAATTATAAAGCACAGTATCTTGCTTTCCATAGCATCACACAAGGGTCTGTGATCTTTCTTCTGAATTTATCAATATTTATTCTGAAGTTATCAATTTAATAGTTATCACTATATTTCTAGGCATTTACAGAGCAGGTCTTTAAAAACTTCGTGGAAAATGTGTATCCTGAAAAACTATGCATGGATTTAAAAATATTTTGCACTAAAACAAACTCATACTGAAGTTGCATTTTTCCATGAAAATTTGAAGTCCTCTCATAATTTCACAAAACCCAAATGACACATCATTTCTATCCATGGAAAGGGAAAAAAAAAAAAAAGGGAAAAGGGAGGAAGATACCCAGTCTAAAATCTGGCAATTACTTTTGGCCCCTTTCTTTCCCTTTTGTTCATATTCATGTCCGTGGGAAGTCCTGTTGGTTCATTAAACATATCTCATACCCACTCATCCTTCCTCATCTCTATGGTCCCCACTGTAAGTCAAGATTGAACCCCTCACACCTGGACTGCTACAACAACTCTTATTTGGGCTCCCTTTCCTACTGAGGACACTCAGAATATTCTGTATAAAATAGCCGCAGTAATCATGTTGAGCTTAAATTGGGCCATCTCTTCCCATTTCCTCCTCAAAAGGCATCAGTGACTTCCTGGTGATCATAAAATAAAACAATTACAGCCAACTTTTTACCTTGCTGGCCAGGCCCTGCTTGACCAGGTCCTGAAGTAGCTCTTCAACCTCCATTTACACTACCCAACTACCCCTCATTCCTCACTCTCCTCCCACATGGTCAAACACTGATGCCCAGAACACCACAAGCTATTAGCTGCCTCGGGTCTATTTCACTTAGTGTTCACTCCACTTGGATCACTGTTCTCGGGCCAGCTTCTCATCCTTCAAGTCTCATCTTAACTGCCATAATTTAGAGTGTCCTTCCTTAAACACTGAATTTAAGTAGGGCCCAGCCTGTTATGCTTTACCAAAATACCCTTTTATTTCCTTCCTCAAATTCAGTGCAATTGGCAAGACTTTAATGTATTTCTTCATTCATTTCCAGTCTCTTTCCCATCCCTAGCTTAGTAAGAGCAGGAGCATTGCCTGTCTTACTCATCCTGGCAAACCCTGTTCCACATTATTTGGAGCATAGTGGGCCTCAATAAAAGTCAAGTATTGTAATATTTTTTTGCATGATAAACACATGAAGTCTATGTAAAAAAACTTTAGACACCCATTCTTTCAAGCATTCTAATTTTGCTTATCAGTTTAGGCAATACAGAAAGCAAATGAGCTTTGAGTTGCAACAATATTCTCTTCCAAGACCAGGCTTATAAAGATTGGCTTAGGAAATATTGAAAAAAAAAACACAAAATGTTAGTTAATCTAATTCAGAAGGAAATCTGACATCAGTTTAATTGGTATAATAACAAGGAATGTCATTTTTAAAAGATACCATTTTTGAATGGATACTGGTCATGTTAATATAATGTTTTCTTTTCTTTTGATAATTAGTTTCTTGAACACTTTGGTTAGGAAATCTTTCAGTTTTCTAATTAGTTTTGTATTTTGTTTGTTATTGCTTTGTCTTTTTTTTTTTCCTGAAGAGAAGAGTTAATTACATTTCACAATACTTAGAGTAGACAGTACAAAATCTCTTCTATTCAAGTCTAGATTTGACTTTGCATTTGAATCTTCGTTATGTTATGCTGACTACTCCTGCTTTGGGTTGTTTCAAACCACGACTTTGAAAATAAAAATACAGTTGCCAAACTATGTAAACTCCTTAGTAGGGAAAATAAAACATATCGGAAGTTTGATACTGTATTCTCAGCAGCAAGCATGATCCTGGTCCTACTGTATCCACTGTTCTGGCAAAAAGTAAAACTAATGCAAATGGCTATAGGAAAATAGCATCTGTTACATCCTGCTATTTTAAATAGGTATCTTCAAAGAGCTGCCCTTCTAAGAAGAGTTTATCCAATCTGAATTAAAAATATAAAGGGATTTCTCACAAATACAATGACTTGCCTTGAAGTTGACATGTTGGAATTCATTTTTAAAATAAAAACCACCTAGTATTTATGAAATTTTCTAAGTTAAAGTGCCTCAAGCACATAGAAAGAAGAAATGAAATTAGTCAGGCAGTTTGCCACAATTAAAACCAAACGAAAATCCATTAAATTGCACACGTATTTCTGCTGCATTTTTCTTTTATACCATTATTGGAAAAACATGGAACTATGGCTTTGTTCCTAGGCCAACAGTAAATACATTGGCTGCAATGTCAATGAACTGTAAAGCAAGCTCACCACAATGGAACTCATTATTCTTTGAGGCACATCACTGTTGGCATATGGTACATTCATTCCATGACTTTTCATTGTGAGAGTATATTATATTTCTCAAAATGACTCTTTTTTTTTTAATGCCTAAACAGGCATGCATTTTTATTTACTGCATATCTGAAAAGGTTTGTGTGGGGTGATACGTCCTTAAGTAAATCTAAACTCTGTCTTCAGTGACAAGCTAATTCCCACACTAGGGAATTTGGTGTGGATTGATTTCTCTTTGTGGATGAGAATAATACTGGCATGTTTATCCTTCTATAAAGTTTGTGAGGGTGGGAGGTGGAGGGGATAAAAAAGGATAGATTTTTGGATTGGTCCTAATTACGAACAGATTATAACATTGACATTCTATGACAGTAGTCAAGAAGAATACACTTCGATTATGCAATGGCAAAGAATGGTAAGTTAGGGAGCTGAGTGAACAAGGTGGAGGCCAGGGCAATTTTCAGGGAGATAGCTTAAAGCTGTGTCTTCCTAGGTAGGACACAGCCTAAAATCAGGGCAATTATCCTAGTAATTCTCTACCAGTCTTGAAACCAGGGTTTAGTGTGAACCAGCAGATCATCCTGATGGGAACAGAATGGAACTGTATTTCTCCATGGGGCATATGTCCTTCTGCAAGACACTAACAGCTGGAAAATCACAATTTGGTCAAAGAAAATACATACAACATGTAAATATCATTTCTCTTTCTCATCTTTGAACCAGGTCATCAACAAACTTTGCATTCTGTCCTTTATCCATTCTATATATGATGCTATATAGATGGAAAATGAGCATAGTTGGGACCAGCAGATGGCATAATGGTTATGCTGCTGGATTTCCACATGGCCAGCGATGGTTTGCATCCCAGACCTGGAGGCTTGAAATTCATGCTGAGCATATGTGCATGTGTGCCCAGAATCCTGAGGAGAATGGAGGAGAAAGGATTGTAGCATGGCCAGCTCCCTTGGGGAGGGGGAGTAATTTCTTGTTTTCTCTCTGTCTCTCTCTGTCTCTTCAGCAAACATACACACCCTATAGCAAAAATCTCTCTCTAAAAAAAAAAAAAAGAAGAAAAGAAGCATAGTTAAAAAGCATCTGGATGGGAACCAGCAGTTAGCATAATGGCTATGTCGCTGGACTCCCACGTAGTCAACCACGGTTCGTGTCCCAGACCCGGTGGCTTAAAACTCACGCCGGGCGCATATGTGTGCATGACCAAGATCCCTAGAGGAGAATGGAGGAGAAGGGATTGCAGCATGACCATCCCCCCTGGGGGGTGATTTCTCACTTTCTATCTCTCTGTCTCTGTCTGTCTGGCGAGCACACGTGCCCTATAGCGAAAAAAAAAAAAAAAAAAAAAAACCTCTCCAAAAAAAAAAAAAGCATCTGGCATAAAAATAAGGATGTAAAGGAAGAAGGGGTAGCACCAACAAATGCACATGTCAGCCATATTTGAGTCCTGATAGTTAGGCATCATGCTTTGTTTTTCCCTGTAGAGATATTAAACTGCCAATAAGAATGTGGGAGAAGGCTACATAAAACATCTTTCTCCTTTTATTACATTTAAAAAAGGGCATTCTGTGTTTTCTCTTTTAAGATTACTTATTACATAAATCATTCTGAATCTCTTCATTGCTCCCTCAAATGCACAAATGTAATTCCAAAGAGTATAGACAGATACCATTTAGTGTCCCAAATTTCGACTTCAATTTATTTTTTAAATTGCTAAGGTTTAATGTTTGTCATTAGGCCCATGACTATTCGTGATCCCATTGTTAAAGGTATCAGGCTCACACCAGGCACTAGGCATTTGCTCCAAATTCCTGTTTCATTTTTGTTTGCTTGTTTTGTTATGGCCAAACCTAATTTAGCACAACAAAAGCTGAAACTTAGGAAAAAAGTTTCACATGCTGAACTTTACAAGTCACCCTTTGTCTCTCTCCCTTAAAAAATATATAAAGAAAAGTAAATGAAGCCACTAAGAAAAAAAGGTTAAGATAAACTGATAGCTGCATGTAGGAAGAATGTCCGCTATCCATTTGTAGTGACAACCTGCACTGGTGACTGTTATTTCCAGTTTTCTGCATGGCAGAGATTCACAACTTATTGCTATGGTTTATATGTGTCCCCAAAAATTCATGTATTGAAATCTAGTAAACCAATGTAATGGTGTTGAGAAGGTGGAGACTTTATCCATTTACAGTATGGAAAGGCAGAGACTGGGCAAAATGATTAGGGGTCAGGGTGGGACCTGGATATGGATGGATTTAAAAGAGAGGGAGTATGACCAGAAAGGGACATATGGACACAGGCATACACACGTTTGCCTCAGGACATGTGATATGCTCCACCGTGTCATCCACCAATTTAAAAAAACCCTCACCTAATGCTGCCCCTGGACCCTGGACCACCAGACTGAAAGCTGAATAAACCTCTATTCTTGAAAAATCATCCAGACTCAGACGTGGCTGTTCTTAGCAACACAATGAATTAAAACACCTATGCTGGCTATTCTGTATTAAGCAAATTGTCTGAACACTGCCAATACTGAAAACTTCAATACCCACAATGTGTTATGGATCATAAATCTGGCCTCTAGGTTCAATAGTTATGTTTTAGTAGATCTATATATCTGAAAATAATAGCACAAAGACAAAAATAAATCATTTTGTAATTCCACCCTGTAATAAGGTAATAACAACTATATGAGCTAATATTTGTTGCACTCACTGTCAGGTCATTTTATAGCCATTAACTCATTTGATTTTCTCAACCACCTTATGAAGCTGGTTGGATGAGCATGACTTATGGGATATAATCATAAACATCTTTGTTCCTGAGTGTTCCTTTAAAATTTGGACATTGTTTTAGTCCATTTGTGCTGACTGGATAATGAGATAATTTACTAACAACAGATATTTATTTCTCACTGTTCTGGATGCTGGAAAGCCCAAGATCAAGGCATCACCAGATTCGTTGTCTGGTGAGGCCTGCTGTTTTTGAAATGAGCCTTGTTGCTGCATCCTAGGAGGTGATTAAATACTGCATCCTCACATGGCACAAGGGCAGAAGGGCAAAAGAGCCTACCTAGTTCCCTTCAGCTCTTCAATAAGATACCTATCCTATCCACTCTCCGCTCCTGGCCTTAATCACCTCCTAAAGGCATTGCCTCTCAATTCTGTTGCATGGGGGATTATGTTACACTATGAATTTTGGAAAAGATACAAATATTCAAACCATAGCATGTGAGAAAATTCTTTCTACCTCTCATAGAGATGGGGCTGGGTCCCATGATTTCTGACTTCTTTTGAAGAAGCAAAACTTGTATAGAGCATTAAGCCACAAAATATAATTTCAATGGAAATATCCAGTTTATGAGGCACATTTGAGGTAAACACTGCTTCTTCTTGAGTCCAAAGGATCCCATTCACATCTGGCACTCCTATCAGGCCTGTTTGTCCTTCAAGGCAGCCCTACAGGACAAGATCTAGGAAGAGAAAATACTCACTTTTTTTTTTTTTTTTTTTTTTTTTTTTGAGATAGAGATTTTTGCTATAGAGCATGTGCATTTGCTGAAGAGGTAGAGACAGAAAGTGAGAAATCACCCCCGCCACAGGAGGAATGAAGATGCCACAATTCCTTCTCATTCTCCTCTCAGGATTTTGGGCATGCACACATACATCCTCGGCATGAGTTTCAAGCTGTCAGGTCCAGGACTCAAATCGTGGTGAACCATGTGGCAATTCACTGCTGGCCCCTACTCATCACCTCTTTTAAAAGCTAGCTTAGGAAGGCCAGAAGATCATGTGGTGGTTAAGGTTCTGGTTCCCACAAGGCCAAAGACAGTTTGAATCCTTGACCTGGTGGCTTAAAAATCACGTCTGTGTGTGTGTGTGTGTGTGTGTGTGTGTGTGTGTGTACCCAAACTCTTGAGACCGGAAGAAAAGGAATTGCAGCAGGCCAACCCCGTTGGGAGGGATTTCTCAGTTTCACTCTCTGTCTCTAGCAAGTGCATGTGCCCTATGGCAAAAACCTAAAAGAAAACAAAAAACAAAAAACACTGTGCACCCTTCCTAGTTCCATTACGTTAATGCATCCCTGTGCTGAGTAGCTGTAGTTTATTCATTATAACTATAACATTTCATTATGTGGACTTACTAAAATTTATCAGTTACTATTGATGAATGTTATAATTTTAAATTGTATTTCCATGATTACTGATGAGGTCAAGCATTTGTTCATGTATTTATTCTTCATTCTTATTACCTCTTTGTCTTTTATGTGCTTTCCTGTCACTGTTTGATTTTCAGTTTCCTTCTCTCTCCTTTCTCTTTTCTTTCTCCCTTTTCCTCTTCCCATGTCTATCTATTGGGTTGTCAGGAAAGTCATGATGCATTTTTGCATAGAAAAACACAGAAAAATGCATCATGACTTTCCCTACAACTTACTATTCCTGTCATCTATCTATCTCTAGTTCCATTGGCAGTTAAGTCTGTTGATATTTTCAGTCAGTACATAGCTTAGCTTTATTTTCTTTATGATCATTTTGATGAAGAGAAGTTCTTAAACTTAACACAAGCAACTGTATCGATCATTTTATTTGCTTTTTGTTTGTTAAGTTTTGTTTAAGAATTCTTCATCTCAAGATTGCAAATATATTTTCTTAATTCCTCTCCTAAAAGTTTTACAGCTTTGCCCTTCACATTTAAGTCTATAATCCAGCTGGAATTGATTTTTGTGTATGGTTTGATATAAAAACTCGCTGTCATTTTTATCCATATAAATGACTCTCTCAGCCTCATTTATTGCAAGATCCATCCTTCCCCACTGCTCTGTAATGCCAGCTCTGTCATTAGAGTTCCATATATTTGTGAGTCAGCATGAGTTCTATATTCTGCTACATTGATCAGTTTGCCTATCCTTGCAATAATGACACATTATTGTAATTACTGTTGCTTCATAAAAAGTTTTGTCATTTTTATATGCCATTCTCCCACAGTTTTTCTTCTTCAGCAATATCGTAGCTATTCCTGGTTCTTTGGTCTTCCATCTAGATTCTAGAACCCATGTGTCACAGTTCACATTCACAAAAAACAATAAATCAGCCTGCCAGCTTTGTAATTGTGATGATCTTAAATCTACAGAAAATTGACGTATTTGCCATTGCTTTATATGTGACAATGTCTACAGAGCAAGTCTTTCTATTGGGAGATATGGTGGGTTTCTCTATTTATTAATGACTTATTAATCATTATTATTATTATTATTAATTTAATAACTATTAAATTAGTATTCATTTAATTAATTATCAGTAGTAATTATTAAGTTTCCATCCACATCTATGGCTCTCTACAATCACAAGTTCTTTGAGATGATGCTGTCAGCCTTGGAGTCGTCTGAATCCCCCACCCTATGAATGGCCTAGCAGATGGTGTAAGTTTAGAGCTGGCCATTAAACCTAATGGAATAACCTTGTCCCAGTGTTGTCAGAGCACTTCTGCAGCACGTACAGGTCCACAAATTCTTCGGCATCATTCTGCGTGTTGAGGTCATACCTACTGCCCCCACTACCACCTGTGAGTGGAGAAAGGATGCGTGGGGGGTCCCTGGAGCAATATGAGCAGTGGGGAGAGGCAGGGCTTCGGCAAGCCCCTTCTTCCTTAACTGGTGTTTAATGTTGGCATACTAATTTAGGGCGACTTCCATGGATATATTAGACTATTTACTGAGCTCCTCAAAAAATTTTGACTAAGAATTTAATGGACTTTTTATATCTGTGGATAAATTCATGGAAGAATTCATATTTTTATATTAGATGGCATCATCCAAGAACATAAAATATCTCTTTGTCTTATTTAGAACATCTTCTCTTTCATTCAGGTTCTAAGATTTCCTCTAGGTAAGGTTTGTGTATCCTTAGTTAAGATTCTTTTTGCATATTATTGATATTTTAAATTTTATTAAATTTTTTGTTGCTTATTGCTTTCATACAAAGTATTATTAATTTAGGTGTTTTGTTTCTATAGTTAGCCAGGAATGTGTATTATTTATCCTAATAGTTTTTATGGTTGTTTGTTTTTCTTTTTAATTTTCATTTCTCTTGTTTCTTTTTTTTCCTCAGGAACCTTGACCAAGACTCTAGAACTATGTTAAATAGTGGCAGTAATATTGGTCTCTTGTTAAGTTCTCCTGTTCTTAAAATCATTTTTTTTTCTATAGGGCATGTGAATTCTCCAGAGACAGAGAACAGTGAGAGGGAAAGTGAGAAATCACCCACCCCTGGGGGAATGGCCATGCTGCAATCCCTTTTCCTCCATTGTCTTCCTGAGATTTGGGGCATGCACGCGCATGCACCCGGTGTGAGTTTCAAGCCACTAGGTCTGGGACTCAAACTGTTTGGCCATGTGGGAGTCCAGCACCTTAACTACTGTGCCGCCTGCTGGTCCCTTAAAATCCCTTTCTTTACTCCTGCATTATAGGAGAAGGAGAGATACAGGTAGGTCTCTTCAAGATTATGCAGTTTGCAGTAGTTGGAGCTGTGCA
Organism: Tupaia tana; assembly: GCA_026018925.1. NCBI lineage: Eukaryota > Metazoa > Chordata > Mammalia > Scandentia > Tupaiidae > Tupaia > Tupaia tana. The sequence goes on from JAKSZU010000006.1 coordinate 202,172,582, forward strand.
TTTTTCAATTACAGAGACCTCACTTGATCTTTACGCAGATGCATTGCACTTACAACAAACACTAGACTTAATGCATCTCAGTAAATATTTATTAATTACCTGTTGGTAGAAATAAATATTATATTGAGTCACTTGTGGCTTCTGTCTGAAATTTGTGTTAATATTTCATGAGAAACAAACTTACACAAATTAAAAAAAACACACAATATATCACTTGATCTCAACCTCTCAAAAAAAATTTTTTAAATAAAAAGCTTGGAAATTTCTCAGCAAGAAAATTCCTCAAACGAGTAGTTAACCAGAAGATAGAACGAGAACACTGTCTTTTTTTTAAGCATTAAATTATCCAAGTGAAAGCATAACATCAGTTTTATAAAAGGAATATTTTACTTTTCACTTGAATCGTAGGCCTTAAAAGCTAAAAGTTCGTCATTTCAAGTTTGCTCTTCCTTCAGAGTGGTGTTTGATTATTCATAATGAGAACGCAGTGCCTTTGAAAGTAGACTATAAGAAGAAATAGATCTTTAACAATTTTTTTCTAGTGACTGTGCAAATGAAGGACCTCATTAATCAAGATGACTCCATTGAAAGTTGGCTTGGTCGCACATCACCATGCAGTTGTCATTTTTACTCTCTGTGATCTGTGTCAATTTCACACACTTGCAAAAGAAGTTTAATCCTCTCTCATCTAATCAGGACTCTAGTCGCTTTGTCATCAAGTATTGGGTTATCAGAAAAGTTATGACATTTTTCTATACAAAAATGCATTATGACTTTACTGAGAACCTAATATTTTAAAAGTATTACAGTATTGCTGCCAGAGAAAAAAAGAAATGAACAGTGAAATTTGCTCAAGGATGGAGAATGGAAAAAATGAACACCGGAAATATAAGAGAAGGAGTATTTTTACTGTTGTTCATGGCACCTTGACTAGGTGAGAGGTAAATAAAACCAGACAGAAGGGACTAGAATAATTGGAAGAACATTAAAAGACAATGGACAATTATGTCCCAACCATGCAGAGAACAAAATCCGAAATGTTCACCAAGACTCACAAGGTTCTACACCATCTTGCCCCTGGTCACCTCTCTGAAAGTCTCAGGCTATTCCTTGACTAGAGTAATAGGTCAAGGAATTACTGCATGGTGTTAGCACCTGGTGTTTTCTCTGCTCAGATTACTTGCCCAAGATATCAATATGACCTCCTTCTGACTTAAATTTAGGTTTCTCTTTTAATGTTGCCTCCTCAGAGTGGCCTATCTCAGCCCCTTAACTAATATAGCACCTCTTTTCACTATCCATTTCCTTGCTGAACATCATTTTTTATTTTTAGTAAATATCACTATTAGTATGGCACAAGCAATGTCTCTTTATTTCCTATCTTTCCCACTAGACTTTAAGTACAATGAGAACAATGCCTTAACAAGACCTTTGATCAACCAATTCTTTCATATATTTCAAAAACCAAACAATTTTAATGTGCAATGAAGTCTTACAATCCCCTATCATTCACTAAAACATAACCATATTTATTACATTTTTGTGTATCTTTCCAGGTCCCCTTACAAATAAGGCAAATATGAATATGTTCTTAGTTTCATTCTTTTTTTTTTTTTTTTTTACAGAAAAGACCATGTATCAAACATACTGGTGTGTTCCTCGCTTATCCTACATTACAACCCTTCCCCTACAGAGAGTCTACATTTTTATTTTTTGCTTTGGGGATTTGGAGGTTATTGTTTGATTTACAGCAGCATAATGTTCCATCATATACCATAGTTTAGCTAGATCCCTATTAATGATCATTTAGGTATTTTCTAATTTTTCTTTATTAATTCAGTAAATACCTTCATACATACTTTTTTTTGGGGGGGGGGAGAGGTTTTTGCTATAGGGCGTGTGCACTCGCCAGACAGACAGAGAGAGACATAGAGACAGAAAGCGAGAAATCACCCACCCAGGGGTGATGGTCACACTGCAATCCCTTCTCCTCCATTCTCCTCTCGGGATCTTGGGCACGCACGCACACGCGCCTGGCGTGAGTTTTAGCCACCGGGTCCGGGACGCGAACCGTGGTCATCTACATGGGAGTCCAGCGACATAGCCATTAGGCCAACTGCTGGCTCCCCATACATACTTTTTGCCTGTAAAAATATAAATTCCTTGAAATGAGTAAAATGCTACATACATTGATAATTCTGCTACACAAAGCCAAATTGCCTTCCACAGGGATTGTACCAATTTGCATTCCTACCAGCCATGTGTAAAAGTTCGTGTTTCCCCACAGTCTTGCCAACAGTGAAATTTTGCCAATTGGAAAGGTGAAAAATATCAGTGTTGTGTTTCTTTCTTTTATTATGAACGAGGTGGTGCTTCTTTTCTTACAAAAAAAAAAAAAAAGATCTTTTATATATTCATACGCATTTTTCTTGCCTATAAACTGTCCTTTTCTTTTTCAATCACCAGATACCACATCAGAGGGCGATGTTCTCACCCAAGAGAGATAGAGAATGAGAAATCACTCCCCTTCAACAGGGCATGGCTATGCCGTAATCCTTTCTCTTTCAAATCCCCACCCTGTTGGGATTTGGGGCACATACACATGTGCCCGGCTTGAAAGCCACCAGTACTGGACTCAAACTGTGCATGGCTATGGGAAATTCAGCTCCCTTAACCACTAGGCTGTGGGACTGTCCTTAAACTGTCCTTTTCTTCATCACTGTATCTTCAATTCCTAGAATAAGACCTGATCTAAAGTAGGCTCTTTAAATATTTGTTGAATCAATGAATATATGGAGACAGTGAAAGTGAAATGCTGGACTAAAGAAGTAAAGGAAAAAAAAGGTGGAACAGGAAGGAAAAACTCCAGGATCACCATTGTGGAGATGGAGTAGTTTGAAATAGTGATGAAATGTAAAGAGTTACCATGGAAGAAGGGGTCAAAACAATAAAGATCCTCATAACAGAGAAATGTGAGACCAAGGTAAGAAAGGTCATTAGTGGGGGACCAGCAGTTAGCATAATGGCTATGTCACTGAACTCCCATGTAGTCAACCATGGTTTGAATCCGGACCTGGTGATTTAAACTCATGCCAAGCATGTGTGTGTATGTTCCCAAGATCCTGAGAGGAGAATGTAGGAGAAGGGATTACAGCATTGTCATCCCTCTTGGAGGGTGATTTCTCTCGCTTTCTGTCTCTGTCTTTCTGGAAAATGCACTATAACAAAGGCCACTCAAAAAAAAAACAAAAACAAAAACAAAAGAAAGGTCATTAGCACAGATGAGGACGAGAAATAAAGCATCGCGCTGTCAGCTGTTCTGGGCATAATGTGCATCTATGCACTTGCTAAAGGACACAGGTAAAAGTGATGTACCTGTAATCAGGCATCCTGTCAATTTCATTCAAGATGATCTTTTGGGCACCCAAGCCCAGCTCATTATCCTACTTTTTGTATTCTGTTTCTGGCTCAGCTACCATAGCTTATCAACTTCTCCGACTTTGGCTCCACTCTTTCACCAGTGTCTTCTTTCCTTCTACTTACAACTGTTCAGACTCACCCTCTCTCATCATCTCTGTCTTGGGTTTGGAATTCTGGGATCTGCTCCTTTCCTGGCTTTATCTCCAAAATTGTTGGATATAGAAAATGAATTTTTTTTATATTTAATTTTATTTGTTGTTGTTACTTTAATTTAACAAGAGAAAAACAGAGAGAGAGGGAAAGAGATAGTGAACACAAGCCTGCAGGTCTGGGATTCAAACCAAGATCTGCCATGTGGGAGTCCAACACCATAACCACCACACTGCCTACCAGCCCCTAGAAATGAATTTTTTTTTCTTCCCCACTCTTATCTTTTAGAACCAAATGGAATCCTTTGTAATTTGGCAAATTCTTTTCTCTCAAAAATATGGACAGCTGTCATAGAAAATGATTTCCTAAATTCAGATGACTCTCTAGCAAATTGGGGAATGACAATCATAAAAATGAAAGTGTATCTTTCAAGTCTTTGTAGAGACTCTTATCTGTTTTTGAACCTTTTTTATAGTGTCACTATGTTGTTTAGTACATTTCTTTTGTTCACTCTTTATGATATGAAAAGTAATCCTATTACTGCAAACTCAATTGAATATAGAAAGAATTTACTGAGCATCTAGTAATGTTCTTAGCATTGTGCTAGAAGTGGTGGGAAAATAGATGAAGTATATGATATACCCTTGCCCTCCAGGAGTGTAGTATTTTAGCAAGAAACAATATGTATGCAAATAATCCAATTAGCCTGGAAACCCACAGCGTGCAAATATGGAAAATGAGAGAATAAAATAAGTCAACTGGATATAAATTATGCTCCAAAAACATTAGAGCATTTGTCTACACCGGACAAGCCAAACTTGTCCCTTTCTTAGGACTTATGCTTAGAAAGCATTACTGCTAAACCACTAAATAGCGGGAACCAGCAGTTAGCGTAATGGCTATGTCGCTGGATTCCCACATAGTCGACCGCGGTTCACGTCCCGGACCCGGTGGCTTAAAACTCACGCCGGGCGCGTGTGCGTGCGTACCCAAGATCCCAAGAGGAGAATGGAGGAGAAGGGATTGCGGTGTGACCATCCCCCCTGGGGGGTGATTTCTCGCTTTCTGTCTCTATGTCTCTCTCTGTCTGGCGAGCGCACACACTCTATAGCGAAAACCTCTCAAAAAAAAAAAAAAAAAAAAAACAAAATAAAACAAAACACTGAATAGCTGGTTTCTAATTTTTTTTTTTTTTTTTTTTTGCCTTAGAGCACACGTGCTCATTGAAAAGAGATTGAGGCAGATATAGTGAGAGGGAAAGTGAGAAATCACCCTCCAGAGGGATGGCCATGCCACAATCCCTTCTCCATTTTCTTCCCAGGATCTTGGGTGCACACACACATGCAGCTAACGTGATTTTCAAGCCATCGACCATGGAGAGTCCAGCAATGTAACCGTATGTCATCTGCTGGTCCCACTGAATTCTATATTTCTGATCACTCATGACTCAATATGGCCCTCCATATCACCCAATCTAAACTACCCAGACCTGTCTAGCTCCAAACACACTTACTCTTTTTATTTTCTTTGTAGCATTTTAGTCTCTGAAATTATCTAGTTCATTTGTTCACTTACTCCTTTTTTAGATTTATTTATTATTACTATTATTATTTTAATATGCAACAGGGGCTCATGTACTCACAAGGGAGAGACACATACACAGAGAGAAAGTGGGAAAGCAAGCCACCGGGTTCAGAACTTGAACTGCAGTTGGCCATGTGGGAGTCCAGCACCCTAACCTCCACACCACCAGCTGGCCCCCCTACTTATTCATTTCTGCCTTCTCTTAACCAGTATAAGCTACATGAGCACAGGCATTTTATTCTATTCCTTGCTGTACTCCCAGAGACTAAACCAGCACCTGGCATATGGTAGAAGCTCGATAAATACTTCAATTAATGAAAAAAAAAAAAATGGCCACAATGTATAGGACTGACTTTGGTTAAGAGAGAAATTATGGTTGCTGAAGTTGCAGGGTATGGCTTCATGGATATGGTGGAACATTAGGTAATATTTCAATATTAGATGGTATTTCAATTATGAAAAGAAGAATTCTGATGGATTATCTGCTTAGCTAGTAGGTGTCTTTCTTCTCATTATAGACACGTGTTCAAATCAACATGATACACTCCCAAGGGGGCTATGTTTTTCAAATCACAGCACGTTGAACATTTTCTGGGATTAAGAGAAGAAGGATCCCTATGGCCAATGATAATCCAGAAATACTCATTAGGACACTTGTCTTTTGCCAGTGGCAGGACTTCCTTCAGGGCTCAAGGGTTTACTTAATACCCATAATATTACTGGAGGACATCAGTCTAAAACGAAACTTCAAGATTTCTAAACAAAAAGACGGAGAGACGTTATTGAACAAATGTAGTGTCTCAGCAAATAAGCTGCCAGTGTAGTTGAGTGTATTTTGTGGAACTTATTTCATAAAGAGGGTCAAGCTCTACTATCCAGGATGTAACCTAGAGATACTTTTGTTCTTTTTTTCCCCCCTCCAATCCAGTCAATTACCAAATCTCATAAAATCCACTTTCTTGTAATCTCTTGAATCTGCTCATTCTCTACTCTTCCCAATGCTCCTTTCTCTGTGCGATTCTCCATAGTTCTTACCGGGCTGACTAGCAGATCCTTTTTAACAGGATTGTCTGTCTCCACCTTGACTCTTTCACTCCAGTCTAACCACTGCATTGTAGCAGAATAACGTTAAAGAAGGAAGTCTGACACACCACGCTACTGCTTAAATCTCTTAAGGTCTTTTTGTTATCTTATAGATAAATTACAAACTTGAAATCATGATATTTAAGCCCATTAATGATTTATCTCTTTTCTCCTTCCAATGTCATATCTCAACATTCCTCCAAGCCTTTCTTCATCCCTACCATCTATACTCTGTATTATAGACATATAGAACCACTGTTGGTCTCTAAACCAGCAGGACTACCACTGTTGCAGATGTTCTAATTCTAAGCCTAAATTATCTTACCCTATGAACCCTGTCCCAAAATTCCACCTATGCCCATACCCAAGAAGCTTTTCATTACCATTAAGGACTCATCATGAATACGTAGGTTCTCTGGGGAGTTTCTTCTGGCAGCATCCCCACCACCCAGCCAGTACTGGTTCTTCACAATGCCTTCCTCTGTTGTGCTCCCATCACACCTTGTATTTCTCACTGTTGTGTGTAACATACTGTCTTAATTATTGTTTTATTTCTCTACTCTCCCAAGCCTGAGAGATCAGGCTATTGATCTCCAGATCAGAATATGCGACCAACTAGCAGCTTGGTAGTTAAGGTGTCTGGGTCCCATATGGTCTACTGCTGGTTCAGTTGGAGTTCTGAACCAGGTGACTTAAAAAACACATTGGGTGTGTGTGTGCATGCATGCCCAAAATCTCGAGGGAGAAATGGAAGAGAAGGGATTGTGGCATGATCATCCTCCATGGGAAATGCTTTCTCTCTCTTCTAGCTTTCCATCTCTCTCTGGTGAGTGTGCACACCCTCTGGCAAATTAAAAAAAAAAAAGATAAGAATATGCCTTGTTTATATTTGTACTCACAGCATCTCATGTAAGTCTGTCACAGTTCTAGTGGACACCCAATAAGATATTTATTAACCAAATAGGATACCCAATACAAAAATAAGAAAAAGAAATTCACTAGAAAAGATCATGTTTTCACTATTAGTTATCAATAACTAATAGTGGCAACCTCACAATATCAGTCAAGAACGTACAGGTAGGGTGAGGAGAATGGGGTTGGGTATTACAATCTTTTGAGTTTAGTGCTGCCGAGGAGCTGAAGACTTCCGCCAAGAAAGGTTTTAAGTTCTTATTTTCCCAGCAAGGCAGCAGCTGGTGTCTGGCAGAAGGGGAATGGCATTGCCATGTCACTGAGCAGCAATCGTGGAGTGGCCACTGAGCCAGCAGCCTAAACACTCTTCTGTGGGCCAGAACAGGCTACAGGAAAAAGGTGGCAGCACAGCAAGTGTCAGCTGGAGAAAGCAGCAGAGGCCATGGTGGCTCCTGGCAGGGGAACTGCTTACCCAGACCAACTCTGCTAATTAAGACTAATAGGGCACAAGGCCAGTCTGGAAGGCTAAATTCCCACATGTTAGCATATAGTGAAGCAAACACACTTTATAACATTTCCCATGCAAAGAACTTCAAAAATATCCTTCTGTTGCTTCTCATCACCTACATCCAGCTACTCACCAAATCTTGAGGACAATATCTAAATGTCTAAAGACATTCTCTCCCACTGTCATTTTTTGGTCATAGCCTTTATTTAGGCCTTAATCATTTGAATCTAGACCACTCTCCACAGTCTACTAACAGGTTTTCATGCACCAATTTAATTCCTTCAGTCTATCTTCCATGTTCCTGAAATTTAAATCTCTGTAGAAATCAAACAGGGTCATGTCACCTACCATCTTAAGGTGAGTTCTAAATTGCTTACAGAAAAAAAGACCAATTGCTTAGTGTTCTTTAAAAAGTTGTAGCCTGGTTTTTCTCATTTGCAAAATGGAATAATATTAATAGTACCTACCTCATAGAACTTCTTGAGGATTAAAGGGTTTAATATATAAGAAGCTTAAATATTATGTCTGATACAATGTAAGAACTATGATGTATTGGCTATTATTATTATTTTAAATATTATATAATATTAATATTGCCTCCAGTGTTGCCTATAATATAATTCACTCTCATTAGAGAAAGAAGTGAATAGAAACAGAACCTCGATTCACGATAGTTCAAGCTATGACTTTTTTTCAACTTTACAGTAGTGTAAAAAAATATGTATTCAGTAGAAACAAAACTTCAAGTATTCATTCACCATTCTGTTTTTGGCTTCTAGTATAGTATTTGGTAAATGTTGAGATAGGCAACATTTCATTATAAAATAGGCTGTATTGTAGGTAATTTTGCCCAACTTTAGGCTAAGATAAATGTCCTAAACACCTTCATATGATACACCCCTCATTTTAACACATACTTTTTGAATGATTTTTCTAGTGCCAGGTACTGCTAAGGGTTCTTGGGAACACAATCAAGAAGTGAAAAAGAGATAAAACTTGCAGGTATCAATACTAAAAATATACCTGGTCTAAAGACCCTAATCCATTTTATCATACTTTCTAGGTCATTGGCTGCAGTGTCAACATGTCAAGAACATGCCATGGTGGGTAAGAATTGCCAACCTTCCTACCAAAGGAAGGTGCTTTCAGTTTTGTTTTTTTGTTTTTGTTTTTGTTTTTTTTTTTTTAACTGTTGAAAACATTGAGTGGTAGAATACACCTAAATAGTTGGGGTGGGAAGTGATCTGGTATTAGAAAAGTCCCCAGATACCATAGCCATTGTAATTACATTTTTTACCTAAAGTAAAAGTATGCATTGTCACTGTCTCCTGGCTGTATGGGGACAATCATAAGATGTGACTCCTCTCCTAGTGACTAGGATCACTTTGGAGAAAGGTTACACTGACCACACTTGGGGATAGATTCTATCTCCCAATTGCACCACCTCTGTATCTTTCACCAGGCTGCACTTCCATTCCAGTAAATGATTTGCATTTTCTATTGAAATTGTACTTGGATGCCCAGAAAAATGTCTCTTCAAGCTTCTGGTCCTCCCCTTCTGAAGTCTGAGATCTTAGTTTTTGTTAGTTTTCACAAGTGAAATCAACCCCTAACCCTTTTAAAACTCCTTTATGGAACCTACCCTGGTATTCCCCACACCCAGGATTACTGCCTGGCCACACACTTAGATCTCCTCTGTATTCTTTATTCAATGCATTTGTTCTTTCCCAATGACCTTATACAAGGTGTTTTTTTTTTTTTCTTTTTTTTGAGAGAGAGAGGTTTTTGCTATAGGTCATGTGTGCTTCCTAGGGAGAGACAGAGCAACAGAAAGTGAGAAATCACTCCCCTCTCCAGGGGGTATGACCACGCCGCAATCGCTTCTCCTCTTTCTCCTCTCTAGATTTTTGGGCATGCACGTACACACATCTGGCATGAGTTTTAAGCCTCCGGGTCCGGACCAAAATGCAGTCAACTATGTGAGAGTCCAGCGACATAACCTTTACATCATCTGCTGGTCCCATACTTTTGGTAGCTGGAATCTAGAATAGCAACTGATACCTTTAGTTTCTTTTTTTACAAAAAGAAATAATAACAATAAAATTAAATAAAATTATTATTAATTCACTGGAGGGAGAGAGAGAGAAGTGAGAAAACAAGTCTCTAGGACCAGGACTCAAACTACAGTTAGCCATGTGGCAGTCTAGCACCTTAACCACCATGCCACCTGCTGGCTTCCACATTTAGTTTCTTAATACTTACTAATTATAAATGAACTGATTTAGTGTCCATAACATTATAGTTCCCACTACATGCTGTCTCAGTGTGTAAATAAATGAACGAACAAATGAATGAATCCACACAGATGCTAGATGTTTGCATCGGGAACTAAAAAATGCAAAAGCTGCAGAATTTTCCAGGAAGACTGGGTGGGTGGTATGTTTTTAAATCAGCAAAAGAAACTGGTTCTTTTTAATGTTTAAAAGAAAAGATAAAATTATCAGTTAACTTGAAAAGCAACTACTTTGCATGATAACTTTATTAATGTTATGAGGGATACTGGGCGCATTTGTTGTAAAATGACAATCATTTCACAGAAATTGCTTAGGGCCAGTTTGTGGATGAAAAGTGTTTCTTTCCACTGTGTGCTTTCGTGCACCATCCACGGGGCAAGAGAGAGGCAAAAAGCTAACTTAGATTGTGTTTGGAACAATCAGTCCATTATTAGGTGTTCTGACTTCTTTCCCTGGAAGTGTTGAGACCACGACTATCTGCACAATACACTGCCTCAATGCACGACCTGCAAATGGCCAAAATTAAAAGGCTCTGGAAGGGAGCATCTTTGGAAGCCACAGAAACATAAAAGGGAGACACGCCAGTCACAGTACAATAAAGCATTAGTGCATGATGTCACCAAACTACATATGGAGGCCCACGAGATAGAGAAAGAGAGTTTCTATGGTAGAGGGAAATTGTGAGTCAAATGCAGTTGCAGCCGTAAGGATCTCAGAGACTCTTGCCTTTATCTTTCCAGCACCTTCTCTCCAACGCTCAGGGTCTTGCCTTTAGAATCCATTTTATTTTCCTACTCATTACAGAATTTGGCTACCTGACTGTCAATTTTGCTATTTCCATTCTGACCTATGGCTCCAGTCCCTGGCCAATTTCTAGCTAACTGACCCTTGCATTAGAACTCAAATGCTGGGTTCACCTCTCCAGCTCTTGCTCATTTGGGGCCGTTAGCTTTCCCACACTGCTCTTTTCTCAATTTAGACTTTGCTTGGAGCTTGACACTGAAGGCAAGTAATTTAAGCATTTTCTTTCCATCAACTCCTAATTGTTTACTTTCTCACAAGAAAAAATAATCTGCAGACCCAAGGAAGCAGAACCTACATAAAAAAAGAGGGAAATGACTGAAGCCCAGGAAAGGTAACAGCATGTAAGACAGAAAATAAGAGAGATAAATATTTTAACTGATTAACTGATATCTTGCTTTTCTTTAAAATAGATTTAAAGTTATTTTCAGACACAAACCCATAAAATGAGGGTAGAAAAACAGGCAAAGACAGAATAGAAAACTTGGATCAGATTGCCAATCAGGAAACAAAAAGTATGTCATAAAATTTGATACATTTGTCAGAGATGTTGAGCCCAAATTTGGCCTTAAGCTTATTCTATTGTATATACTAGTTTTTATTCTGCTGTTTTTCTCTTAATTTGTGTCATAAAAAAAATGTATCATTTTTTACTATGTTGCTACCATAATAAAATTGTTAAAAACCCTCCTGTTCTAGTTAACGGTGTTACTGACAAAAACAGTAACATATCTCACTTTATTTTTGTCATTTTCTTAGCTATCTATAGAAATATAAAAAGAATCTGTTTGACTGCAATAATCTTAGGTCATTGATAACGAGGCAATGTCTAGTTCAAGTCTGACACAAGGAAACTTTCACCAAGACTACTTAAGCTCCAACAGAAATCTTCTATAGACCCTTCTCTGGCCCTGCCTGTTACCATGGTAACCCATTTAAATGAAGGAAGGGTACTATCTTGTTCTGGCCCCTAAGCTCTTTCTTTACGTTTCCAAAATTTACAATGCAACCAATCTATTCAGCTTTGTGTTTTTAACATCTTAAATTATGTACAGTTTATATATCAGTGAGAATGTTTACCTATAGAAAAAAAGAAAGAGTGGAATTATAGCTGAGACTACAGAAAGAACAAAGGAGCAGAAAGATATTGTAAAATTCTGGTCAGCCAGTGATATATATTATACCTTGAGAAGACGTTGCCAGGCCTGCAGATGCTGGTACTGGGACAATGGGGACTTCAGTATTGAGGTTTCAAAGGATTGGTGAGATTCTTCAAGATGTTAATGCATTTGCATTTACTTAACATTCTCCTATGGTTAAACATTCTGATGAACTCCAACTTTCTGTTCATCTCAATGCATCCACAGAGGACATCTTTACTCATGAAAGGTTCTCTACATTCAGATATTTGTGCTTTGAGATTCCTGGTGCAATGAGAAATTTCACCTCTGGATTCAGATTTTCAGTTTTCACATCTTTTTTTTTTTAATTAAAAAAAGTTTATATTTTTGTCATAGGGTGTATGTACTTCCCAGAGAGAGACAGAGTGAGGAAAAGTGAGAAATCAGCTCCCGGGGGGATGCCATGGTGCCATCCCTTCTCCAGTCTTCTCTTGGGATTTTGGGCACATGTGCACATGCACCCAGCATGCTTACCAAGCTGCCTGGAATGGGACTTGAACTACAATTGGCCATGTAGGAGTCCAGCACCTTAACCACTATACCATCTGCTGGCCCCCAGCTTTCACATCTTAACTCCCCCATTCACTAGCTATGTAGCCATAGAGGAATTACTTTACTTCTCTGCCACAAGTATCTTGTTTTATGAAAATGAGATATTGCCAGTTTCATGTGGTAGGTTGTGAAATTTAGTTACAATAAAATCTATAAAGGGCTTAGGAAAATGTCTTATACCAAATAAATGCTCCATAAACTGTATCACTTCCTACTTGTAGAAGTTAAACTATGACCTTCCAGTTTGTAAACTTCCATGTGCAGATGGCAAGCCTTGCTTATACTTGTACCTTTGCTAACGCCCAACTAAATCCAGTTGTTTCTTCTCATGGTCAATGAAATGAGAAGATGGAGAAGACAGAGTTTATTTCTGTAACCAGTTACAGGGAGAGTCAACAAGCACCATCTAAATGTCTTGAAAAGCTCGGCACGTTCTCAGTATTTATAGATACAAGATCATGTGCAAATCACTGAGTCAATCGCTTTCTCCTGAGTAATTATCCTGTTTCTATTGCACACAGCATTTAAAGATAACCACCAGCATTTGACTGATGGCATTACACCAGTACTGTCAGAACTTGAAAAATTTTACATTGAGCAATAACATATTTATATAGATATAGCTTCAACAAGTAGCAATACTTCTCATATAAATTGATATATCAGATAAGCCTAGGTCAAAAATATTTAATTTAGGGGCTAGCAGGTGGCTTGATGGTTAAGGCACTAGACTTCCACATGGCCAAACACAGTTTAAATCCTGGATCTGGTGGCTTGATACATAGGCTGGGTATGTGTGCATGTGTCCCCAAAATCCTGAAAGGAGAATGGAGGAGAAGGAATTGCAGCGCGGACATCCCTTCACCCAGGATGTTATTTCTCACTTCCCTTTTTTCTCTCTCTCTGGTGAGTACATATGCCCTATGGCAAAAACCTAAAAACAAACAAACAAACAAAACAAAACAACACCTTAATTTAGAATTTGATCATGGGGAAGTCTATCAAGGATATCAAAACTTTTAACATTCAATCAAAAGAGCATAAGTCACTGAGAAACAATACTCATTTAACCAAAATGATAATCAAAGTATTTTAATATCAAATACAGAAAATTATATAGTTAAGAGATTTAGCCTTTAAGACTCAGTTTTCCTATATAATCAAAATCCACTAAACACAAATGCTTAACATCTTAGTCAAGTTTATCAGTATGTAAAGAAAAACCTTGCAGTATGATTATTTTTAATAAGGTAAGATCAATAATTTAAGAAAAACTTTGTTTTGGGGGGACCAGCAGATCATGTAATGGTTACATTGCTGGACTCCCACATAGTCAACTGCAGTTCAAGTCCTGGACCTGGCAGCTTAAAACTCACACCAGGTGCATGTGTGTGCATGCCCAAAAATCCCAAGAGGAGAATAGAAGAGAAGGGATTATAGCATGCCATACCCTGGGGGGTGGGGAGGGGTTATTTCTTGCCTTCTGTCTCTCTGGTGAACGTGTGTGTCCTATAACAAAAAATCTCTCTAAAGAATAAAAAGAAAAGCCTTGTTTTCATACTGGGGGAAGGAGTCACATAAGTAATCCAGCCATTTCACTTTAGTACAAAAATTATCACCTAGAATTATATCTTACCCTTATAACTTTCTTTTTCACATTTTTTCCCTTATTTCTTTCTACCTTGTTTCCCTTTTTGTAAATTTATTTTTGGAAAAACCTTAAATAACCTCTAACTTAGACCAAACTGTACACTTACTCTTTTTTTTTTTTTTTTTTTTTTTTTTTTTTTTTTTTTGAGAGGGCTATAGGGCGCGTGCGCTCGCCAGAAGACAGAGAGAGACAGAGAGATAGAAAGCAGGAAATCAAATGGCCACGCCGCAAATTCTCCTCTCGGGATCTTACACGCGCCCGGCGTGAGTTTAAGACTCGAAACTACGTGGGAGTCCAGCGACATAGCCATTACGCTAACTGCTGGTCCCCAGAACTGTACTCTTAGTAACCTTAATTCTAAGAAGAAATGTTAAATTGTCATATACCAGCAGCTTATGAATATGCACACCATAATCTCCAAAACAATTTGCTTGCTTGACAGATTTTTTTTCAGTGTAGAAAAATCTTATTAACTGACTCAATATCTTTAGTCTCTATGAGTTTTTTTTTTTTTTTTCTTTTTTTGGAGAGGTTTTTTTTGGCTATAGGGCGCGTGCGCTTGCCAGATAGACAGAGAGAGACAGACAGACAGAAAGCAGGAAATCACCCCCCAGGAGGGATGGCCACGCTGCAATCCCTTCTCCTTCATTCTCCTCGCGGGATCTTGGGCATGCACACACACATGCCCGGCGTGAGTTTAAGCCACCGGGTCCGGGACTCGAACCGCGGTCAACTACGTGGGAGTCCAGCGACATAGCCATTACGCTAACTGCTGGTCCCTAGTCTCTATAAGTTTTTGAAAAGTCAAAAGTGAAACACTTTATATTTCACATTAATCTAGGTTTTTTAACGTAAAGATAACTCAAGCATTTTACGAATACTTCATTTGACATAACATAACTTTAAGATCTTGAACTATCTGAAAAGTTGCTGGAGTATTTTCCCTTTAAGCTTGGACCCTTCTTCTAGTGCCTCATTTCCTTACAATAAGCACACTTGTTCTTCAACAACTTTCTCTTTCCTTGTGACCCTCTTCCTCCTTTTGTTGAAGTCCCTGTTGTGGCAGCAAACGAAATGTCTGCTTGTTTCAATCCTTGCACCCCTTCAGCTCCCCTGTTATGCACCTTAGAGGCAATGTCAATTAGCTGGCAAGCATTCATTCCTGTTGCTTTTCCCACTTTCTGCAATTTTTTTCTGACATCTGAGGCACTCTAACTAATAAAAGTCATACTGATCATTCTCGTATTTTCTGGAGCATGTTGGTCAATGTCTATAAACTTCCTATGAATTTGTTAAATTCTTTCCAGAAATTCAGCTGGGTCCTCTGAGGGCTTCTGCTATAAATCCTGTATTTTATTCAAGATCTTAGGTTTGGGGTCCTTGATTTTTTTTCCTCCTAAGATACACTGCT
The DNA here is from genome assembly GCA_026018925.1 of Tupaia tana. NCBI lineage: Eukaryota > Metazoa > Chordata > Mammalia > Scandentia > Tupaiidae > Tupaia > Tupaia tana. The sequence goes on from JAKSZU010000006.1 coordinate 202,188,129, forward strand.
ATCATGTTCTAGTCTAGCCATTCTTTGTTTGTTGGCATCATTAGGGTTGCACTCTGAGTCAGCATAAGGAATGATCCCTTCTGGATCTGGTGTGTAACCTGGGTGTTCAGCTGAAGCCGCTCTGTTTCTTCTATTGCCTTATCTTGAACTAGCCAATCTTCATCGGCTATCAGTAAGATATTCATAAGAGCCTGAATTTCCACCCAAATAGGGTGGTGAGTGCATAAACGAGAAATAGTTCTACCATCCTCAGAGGGTGCTCTCGATAGGGAGATTAGAATTCTTCTAACTGAGTAAACCTAAAGTTAAGAAAGGGCTAATAGTATCTAGTCAGGACTCCCTGTTGATCCATCCCCCAGTGGGTACTGAGAAAGGTAGTATAACTCTGCTCTGAGCTTACAGACCATTTTCCTAACAATTTTCTCCTCTGAAGGGGAGACAGCCTTCCCATAAGGGGTGGGAGTTCAGCCCCTCCTTTGGCTTCCATCAACATGAGAGCTGGAGTTTAATGAGTCTATTAGTCTCCGAGTTTCAGTCTCTTTCTCTGTGTTAGCTTGACTATTAGAGTAAACTTTAAAACGTATGTTACCCATTTGTAGCACTCACAGAGACATAGAAAACACAAATTACAACGTCGCCAACTACAACAGGCCACAGATTACAAAAGTGTACTCAAATTCAAGTGAATTTAGTTTCCCTCAAGGCAAACTAGAACTTATGCTACCCACACAAACACATATACGAGACAAATTATGATGTTAACACTACCAACTACAAGACTCACCAATCACAAAAGTGCACTCCAATGTTAAGCAAGCCTAGTTTTCCTTCCCGTAGCACCCAAACGGTTTCTTCTACAGAACCCAAATGGGAATGGTCTTTGAGTCACTGGCTTATTACCTGGTTTTTCGTACTCAACACGAGCATGAACATTCCAGATCTCCATTCTTACTCCAGCTAAATCCAGTGGCAGATCGCAGTGCTGAGTACCTAGAAAGTACCCAGACCGAAACTGGATCCAGCAGTTGAGACAATTTGAAATGGAAATTTCTGCAGATGATCCTGATCACAGTGCCATCAGTTACCAGCCAGCTAAGTCCTACTTTTTCTTCTCAGAGTCAATGAACGAGAAGCAGAAGCCAGAGAAGTTTATTTCTGTAACTGGTTACAAGGAGACAGCAAGTCCCATCAAACCACCTTGAGTGCAACATATTCTCATATTTATAGGTACAAGATACAAGCATATGCAAATCATCCCTCATTACAATCAGAGTCAATCACTTTCTTCTGATTCCTTCTAATACCCACTCCTGGTTTCTCATCAGGCCATTCTTCAAACAGATCTCCCCATGACTCAGCACTTAGTCAGGTTGTTCTCATTAGAGGCCTTTCTTAATTTAAAAATGACTGCCATCCTGCTAAACTTTAAGCTGCCTACTGCACTTTCATATCCAGATATGATAATTAGCAGGTAAACTCCAAGAGGGCAGAGACTGAGTATTTGATTGACTGACAAGTATCAAGAGTCTATAGCACTGTCTAGCCCCCACGTAGTACTCATCAGAGTTTCTATTGAGTATATAACCATACGTAAGACTAAAAGTAAGAAATGTGAGTCCCATCAGGACCTGAGCAGAAACCAGTTCACCACATATGCTGCTACTGCCAGCATGAGACAGGTGAGTATTGAGGAAGTATATGTGGCAGGTATAAGGAGGAAGAAATAGTGTCTTACAGGAAGTGACTTCAAAAAATGGAATTAAAGTACAAGTGGTGTTTGTGTGTGTGTGTGTGTGCTAATAGAATTGAAATCCGTGCATAGTATTTCCATAATATACTTTTCCATGAACTCCTTGAAGACCCCAGTAAAGTGCAAGGTGAAGTTGGAAACTCTAAGAGAAGGCCTGAACATGCCCTGAGCAGAGAGGGCTACAGGTTTGCACCAGATGAAAGCACAGCAGGAACTCAGGAGGCACCAGACTCCTGAGAACAGGGCTATCTGAAGCTATGAGGGGGTGAGGATAAAAAAAGGAAGAGCAGACAGGAAAATAAACCTGACTTTTTTCCTCTGAGGCAGGCATAAGAAGGGAATAAAGTTCTTCAAAACAATTGCAGACATGGTGAAACTGTGAAAAGAACTAATTCAGTAGCTTTTATTAAAATGAGAGACAGTTTCCCAGTGGGAAAAATATGGGAGAGAGATTTAGAGCAAATTGACCCAATGTGCAATCCTGTCCCTACCACTCACCAATATGTGACTTGAAGCTGAGCCTCAGTTTCCTGATCTGCAAATAGGGCCAACACTGTCTCGCTTAAAGGTTGCTGTGAGGGTTAAAACTTCAAACAAGACAAAGAACCAAAGCTCTGCAGTATAATGCCTGGCACCTAGTGGGCCCTTAATAAATGGTAACTACTAATATTAAAATTAATCACAGTAATCAGGCCTCACAATAAAAACTGACATAGGGCTTATCAAACGGAATTCTCTCCTCCGTATGGAAGAAACATGAGAACAAGCCCAAATTAGCTTTCTATTTTCCAGCAGCGAGCAGGGGGAGACTGTCGAAGGTCACAGCAGCCATCTCGAAGGGAAAGAAAATGACATGGAACGCTGGGTTTCTGCTCATCGGCTGTGAATGCCCACCCAATTAAGCAGATTAAACATTCACTTCTTGTGATGAAAAAGCCCTGTGCAGCTGAGCTAGGCCGCCTTCTCTGCTTCCTCGTCCAGAGCTTCTATCTGTTAAATCACCCTTCCTTTCCCTTCCACATTCAGGAAATAATTGGCACTTGTTTAATGCCAAATTTACATTTGTTTTGCATGGGAACAAAATTTGCTTGCAAACAGCTATGTGTGTGAGCAAATGGGCATTTGTGCTAGTAAATAAAATAGACATGCAGTTTTCCAGTTTGCAGATGTATTATTCAACAAAACAAGCAGCAAGAGCCTTTAATTTTCAGTTATTCCTAAGTACTTAGGCACAGACTGCAGCCAGAAAAGCACTTTTTTTTTTTGTCACTTATGCCTGTTCCTGAGGTTTTCTTTCACATTTGTCCCAGATGCATATGTTATCGAAAATGACCAGATTTTTAGAACTTTTGGATGACACCTCCTCGGGAAGCAATTTATAGATACAACAAAGGGTTGCTGAACACCTACTATGTGCTGGTTTGTTGAGATTCCCAGAATTCATGATGTCTGTCTTTGAGGACTCTCACACATCATGGAGATAAATTTGTAAGTGGAATATGTACTCGGTGATAAAAGAATTAAGTGACAGAAGAGTTACCTAACAGAATTCTTGGTGACATGTTTAGATACAAAAACGTACACTAATTATTTCTGCCTCCACAGTTGGAAAAAAAGGTTTGTTTTTAGCAGTAAAATCAAAGAAAGAAATGGATTTCTAAACTAAGGAAAAAACAACAAGACGTAAGTGATAATACAAGCATTTCTTGAGAACATCAGTAAGGAAATTCAGTGTGACCAGGAAGGGGTAATAGGAAGTTGCATTTTAAAGGGTATTGAATGCCATCCTAAGAGTCTGGACTTTATCAATGCTTCTCCAAGTATTATCTGCACACAACTCACCTGAGGACCTTATTAAAATGATGATTTTGATTCAGTCAATTAGAGTGAAGTCTGAGATACTGCATTTCCTTTTTTGTTTAATATTTTTTATTAACATGACAATTGCTATAATGTGATTTCGATATGCTACATTTCTGAGAAGCCTCTAATTAGTGATGTCTAAGCAAAGATGTAACAGCTGGCTCTAGCCAGGGGTCAGAGGGCATTAGCCAATTCCTATGCAATAAATAACAATCCCTTCACAGCCTACTTCACGGTAACAAAATGCTGTCAGTAAACATGGAGTCTGGAAGGGAGATGTACAACCAACTCTTTTAAGCCAGGACAGGCAGAGTCCAGGACCCCATGTCCCTGATGTCAGACTCAATGCTGCTGGCCCAAGGGCCCCAATTTGAATAGACTTTGAATAGGAAGGCACTGACCCAGTGGTTCTCAGCCTTGGCTGTACAGGAGAACTACTGACAGGCCAGGTCGTGTTTGTGCTTTGTTGTTGTTGTTTATTATTTAAAACCTTTATTAACAGATGCTTGAAGTTTGTTGACTTTTTTGAAAAAATTGTTGTTGTTTTTAAGAGTCTTTTTGCTATAGGGCACGTGCACTCACCAGAGAGACAGAAAGCAAGAAATAACCCCAGCCCACCCAGGGAGATGGTCATGTTGCAATCCCCTCTCCTCCATTCTCCTACTGGGATTTTGGGCACACACACACATGCTCAATGTGAGTTCCAAGTCCCTAGGTCCTGGACTCAAACCTCGGCCAACTGCATGAGTTCAGCAGTGCAACCATTATGCTACCTGCTGGTCTTACCTACAGTCCTTTTCAAAAGCAGGAAAGACAAGTGAGGGAAAATTCTCCCCGCCACTTTTATATATTCAAAATTTTAAGACACACTATTATGAAGTGGTTAGAATTGCCTTATATTTTTCTCTTTCTCTTTCTCTTCCCTTTTGTGTTCCTATTCCTTTACTCCACATACGTAGAGTTACTTTATCCTGCTCTTCATTTTGCTGACAAATGTCTTCCCCTCCTTCCAATAATCCCTAAATTCTGTTTTCTTAATCCTTTCTACTTCTAGTCCCTCTATGAAAAGAATACACACACACACACACACACACACACACAACGAAAACAACAAAACTTTATTTCTTTACTTCAGGCTCTAATTATTGCCCAGATATGTAATAATCAATTCTGATTTGGAATTTTGGAATTTTTTTTTTTAGAGAGATTTTTGCTCTAGAGAGCATGTGCTCACCAGAGAGACAGAAAGTGAGAAATCACCCCCCAGGGGAGATGGCCACACCACAGTCCCTTCTCCTCCATTCTCCTCTTGGGACTTTGAGCACACACAACACATGCACCTGGCATGAGTTTTAAGCCAGTCCTGGACTCAAACCACGTTCAACTACTTGGGAGTTCAGCAATGTGACCATTACACCATCTTCTGGTCCTTCAATTCTGTTTTAGTAGGCTTTATAATTATTTGGATATTGCCAGACTTACAGATCAGGAATAACTACAAATAAAAGGGAATTTTATCATATTCACAGATCCCAAGACAGTACAAGTCACACATCAGTAGAAACACATGAGGAAGCATCAGGGTCAGTTGCTAGACAGAAAGGAAGGGGAAATGTGAACCAGACTATTTATTGTGGTTTCTGTAGGAAGGAAAAGACAAAGCAGGGCATGACACCCAGTCCTAGGATTGGGTAGTTGGGATCACGTCCGTGATCTCTGGAGCATAGGGGCTGTCCCTGGTTGTGTGGTATCTGGCCCTGGGGTCATTAGAGCAGCTGTATGGTGACCCGAGTGTGAAAGTCTGATAAGGAAGATTGTTTGGGATGTGTACTCTGAATTGGTTAGTGTGTATTTGAAAAGCACACTCTAGGAAGAGAACTCCTTCTGTACTGAAGAGCCAGGGGAGAACATGGAAGGAGGAAAGAGGTCTAGGTTGGGTGGCTCAGGTGCATGACTGGGTTGTCCAGAGCAAAGTATGCCCAGAAAACACCTGGTAAAGTGTCGAGTCTACACAAGCTAGGAACATGGTTAATACAAAATCATAAATTACATAAATCTCATTTATCCTGGAATACCTACATTTTAAGAGCAGATACTCGTTAAGCTCCTAGCTAGTAGAGTTCATTAGTGTATTTTGTATCCACATTTACTCTCTTCTTCAATCCAAGGAAATTTTGAGTACCTACTACACACCAGGCAGAGTGGTAGGTGCTGGAGATAAGGCAGGTGCGCCAGGAAGAGGAAACGAAAGTGAAAGAGTAAACACAACACAGTTTCAGTCATCCTGTCTTGCTAGCTGAGGAGGGAGACAGATATGCAAACAGATATGTGGAAAGCAGGCAGAATAAATTGAAGTTTAGAGGATATAGAGGAAGGAAGTTTAACAGGTAATCTCTGTGGGGTGGCAATTGTTTCGTTCATCTTTGACGAGAGCAATGTAGCAAACAAAGTGGAAATTATAAACTCCAGAAATGCAGATTTTACTGTGGTGTTGATTGAAAAAAGAATTATCTTCTCAGCTTACCAGCACTTTACATAGCATGCAGGGTGTTTTTATTCTGAAAATGTAAAAATTTAACTTGTGATTTTTCTAGAATGCAGGCTACTTCCTTAGTTTGAAGGTCAGCTCCTAGAAGGGTTGAGGGCAGATTGGATCAGTTAGAATGTGTCAGCAGAAAGTATCAGAAAGAGTGGTGGTTTAAGTCTTAAAGATATTTATTGGTTATTTAGCAAGAAGTCCAAAGATATGTGGGTTTATAATCATTTTGGTATTTGTGGGAAAAAATGGCTGTGTTTCGTTATTACATGTACAATAAAGAGACTTCCCTCAATCATAACGGAAGTCAGACTGGATCTACTTTCCAATCCTTGGGTATAACTTATTTGCATCTTGTTTGAGCAAACAGACTCCATCAGAGGCAATGTTGTACAAGTTTTGAGCCTAGGCTTCCAGAGACTTTGTACACTTCTACTTTGCAGTCTTAAATCCTAACTAACCCCATGAATAAGCCCCAACTAATTGCTAGAAGATGAAAAACTGCACGTCGTGGAAACAGACATGCTAACCATGCATTCTCTCCATCACTGCCCACCAATCAGCTCTCAATTGATCCAATAGTTGACCATAAGTGTTTTAATCAGATCAGCAGAGTCTAGAGGACTTACTCACCAGAACCCAGCCCAAATTGCCAGCTATAGAATCATGCACTTAGTAAATGGTTGGTTTTTTTTATTTTTTTAATTTTTTTTGAGAGGTTTTTTTTTGCTATAGGGCGCGTGCGCTCGCCAGACAGACAGAGAGAGACAGAGACAGAAAGCGAGAAATCACCCCCCAGAGGGGATGGTCACGCCTCAATCCCTTCTCCTCCATTCTCCTCTCGGGATCTTGGGCACGCACGCACACGCGCCCGGCGTGAGTTCTAAGCCACCGGGTCCGGGACGCAAACCGCGGTCGACTACGTGGGAGTCCAGCGACATAGCCATTACGCTAACTGCTGGTTCCCAATGGTTGTTGTTTTAAACAACTGATTTTTGGGGGTGTTTTGTTACTGAGCAAAAGCTAGCGGATACAGTCTTTCAGTGATATTATCAGAAACTAGGAAGTTTCTGCCTCTGTCTTGCCATCAACAGTGTGTTAGCAATGGCTTTCATTATGGTTGAGGGAAGGTCACTACAGCTCTAAACTTCACATCCTTACACTATAGCATCACAAGTAGGAACGGAGGAAAACTAGTCTTTCATCATTGCTCAAGCCTTTTGCCAAGAGCATAAACTCTCTCTGACAGATTCTAATTAACTTCCCTATTTCCCTTACTGGCCATGACTGATTAGCATGGCCTCCCTAGACAATCTCTGGCATGGAAAAAATGATATAGTGTGTATAAAGTCACTATATATATATATATATATATAGATATATATATATATAGAGAGAGAGATATATACACATATATATATATATGTATGATGTTTGGAAAACCATTATTTCATTATTTTTTTCTGTTTCTGCCTCAGGCAGCACAGTTTCTGGAGTCAATTCAGTCTAGAAAAATCATAGTGTGAAGTGAGGTCTAAAGGAAAGAAGAGATGTTATTAGTGTTAAATTAGCTAGCAGTGAGAAGGACTTCTGGTGTTAGAGGGAGAGAAAAATTGATTATGAAAATATACATACAATCCAAGCAAGTGAATCATAAATTTAAAAGCGATTATATTTTAGGGCTGGCAGGTGGCATGGTGGTTAAGGAACTGGACTTCCATATGGCCCATGGTGGTTCAGGTCCCAAACCTGGTGGCTTACTTTCTCACTCTTCTTCTCTTTCTCTCTCTCTGCTCAAATTGATTAATAATAATAAATAAAATTAAATAATTATAAAAAATTAATAAAGTGCTTTAAAAAATGAAAATGGTTATCTATAATGAGGCCTGTACAATGGTACAGCAGTAGAACATGATGCACTACAAGGTTGACCCACATGGGAGGGCTCTGTGCTGCTATCTGGAGATCGCCCTGAGCATGCCAGGCGTGCATGGCTGAGGCTGGGCGTGGATCATGGCCTAAAACACCCTGTGGGGGTGCAATGTCTCTCCCAATCTCTGTCTCTCTCATTTTCTCTTGCTCATGGAAGAAATGAGGAAAAAAACCTTTTTTTTTTTTTTTTTTCTTTTTTTGGAGAGGTTTTTGCTATAGGGCGCGTGCGCTCGCCAGACAGACAGAGAGAGACAGAGAGATAGAAAGCAGGAAATCACCCCCCAGGGGGGATGGCCACGCCGCAATCCCTTCTCCTCCATTCTCCTCTCGGGATCTTGGGCACGCACGCACACGCGCCCGGCGTGAGTTTAAGCCGCTGGGTCCGGGACTCGAACCGCGGTCAACTACGTGGGAGTCCAGCGACATAGCCATTACGCTAACTGCTGGTCCCGAAAGAAACCTTTTTTAAAAAAAGAAAATCAGTTATATATCATGAAAGTCAAGTGAAAGGAATAGTTAATAGCCAAGAGATTGAGAGAATTCGAACTCGATTTAATGTATTAGTGTTTCATGTAAACGTAAAAACACATGTTCTGAAATAGAATTTCTACATATGATAGATCAATAAATCAAGCTTACTCAGAATCAATCCTTTGAAACTATAGAAGGCACTTGAAGAATTTTATTTGTATAGGCATATAGAGAGAAAGCCTGAGTGTGTGTATACTTGAAGCAGAAAGTTTGGGAGAGGAACATTTCATGTCACAATCCGTGGAAGAGGAAACATCCTATTCATGAAAGTACTAATGCGATCAGTGCCTTTAAGGTGATCATTCTGATAATAGGAAATCCATACAGTAACCACACTGTCACTTGTTTTATTATAGCAATATCACTGAGAACCAGATAATAAGTATTCTGAAAACAATTTATAATTGGAGTTCCAATAGCTGGCAACTGAGACATAGTCATTTTCTGTAAGAAGCTGTCAAAACAAGAACTTTCATATCACCTGTGGAGCAAAGCCAACTACTTGGAGGCAAAGGAATCTCACAATAGCCTGTACTATACTTATTTGGGTTGAAATGAGTATTTCCCTGTTGAATGCTTTCAGACTCTGCCACCCCTGGTGTGAAATGTGGGTACAAGTAGATTGCATTTATAATATAAGATGAAATTGTGATTGAAAACAAAGCAAACAAACAAAAAATAAGCAGGGAGTTTAACTCTCAAAAGGACTTGGAGAGGTCGTGATAACAGGTCTTCAGTATTTGAACTTCTCAAACAGAAAGAATTAAATTCTATATGCTTAATATTTGGTTTTTGCTTGAAGGAAGGTTGTATAGAGTGAGGGATGAAAGAGGAAAAAAATAAATAAGAAAATGAACAAAGTGTGGGTCTAGAAGTAAACACAAAGCTTCAAGAATCCACATTTGGACTGTATGTAAGGAGTAAGTTAATGAAACTTCAACCTTGGTCTCAATGAAAATGAGCTGCCTTGGGAAGTCAAGAAATGCATGTCACTTGAAACATTCGAGGAAAACGTACATGGAGCTCTTGGAAATGGTAACACAGAGTAGTCATGGTATTTTTGGAAATAGTAACAAGGAGTAGTCATGTCAGATGAGAGTAAGGTAACATGATACTTCATGTACGTTTTAAATCTAAGATGTTGAGTTATAATACTCACAATACTGATTCACTTAGTCACAAGGACCAGACCGAGTTAAAAGTAGAGATGAGCTGACAGCTTTTTTCCAAAATCCCAATATTTTTCTTACTCTACATCTGTTATTTTATTTCAATACCCTCTTTCCTCTCCATACCAACACTCCCTTTCTCTTACCCAATACTACCAGAATCACAATAATCTTTGTCTCTAAAGCAACAAAGAAAAGTAATCCTATTAACTCACTGATTTTATCAAGGCAGTGATTTCCCCCACCAGATTTATGAGCAGACTTCAAAAAATTAGTGTAAAATGGAATTAAAATGCAAGTTTATTTTGATTCAAAAAATTGTTTAATCTGTGCAGTTTCTTCACAATACACGATTTCTGTGAACTATGTAAAGACATATTGTAGTACTATCCTAAGAGGACCATGGACCATAGAGAAAAGGAAAAAGAGTCACTGAGTATGGCTTTCCAGCCATGTTGCTCTGTTTGTGAAGGGTGCTCGCTTCCCTTCCATCACTCATGATTTGGGTTTTACCCTCTTCACTTGAAGTCTACCCTGTCAAAAAAAAAATCCTAGGGAAGCTGCTGCTCATGAGAACTTTGGCTTGATTTTTGCAGATGGAGTTAATAGCATACTAACTCTCCTGCTTCTTGTTTCAGGTAAACAATGATGACACCAGAATCCATTTGTATAGGTAACTGTGCTTGAGTTATAGATGCTAGCACAATAAATAGTATAAAAGTTAACTACCAAGGATGATCCAGATGCCACCAGCTTCTGAGAAAAAGAGTGTTTATTTAAGTTCTTTGTAAATCATGTACCCTAGTCATACAGGAATGGTGACATTTCCCCAGACACTCATGACCACATGTCAGTAGAATACACATTATCTCAGGAACATATAAGTGAAAGTCTCCCCAGTGTCCTGATTCAGATCTCATCATCTCTTGCCTGGATGCCTACAGTAACCTCCAAACCACAGGCTCAGGCCTATGAAATACAACTCCCTCAGTGTCTCCAGTCACCTTGAACAGCATGTCACATCATGTCACTTTGCTGCTTGCAGACTTCTGATGTCTCCCAATGGCTATCAGAATCAAGCCAGATCCTCTATCCTGACACAAATAAAGCTATCATAGAACTCATATTTTTCTGACAGCACCAATTTAAGTATATTCTTCTTATTTTCTATTCTACAACTTATTATAATTTCCTGGAAATGTCAACATCTGTCAGGGGAACTTTCATTTCTGCAGCAGGAAGAAAAAAAAATCTTAAACCATGAATTCCCATTCATCTTGGGAACTATGGTCACAGTTATTTTTGTTTTTTTGCTTGTTTTTGTTTAAAGTCCTTTATAATCAATTATTTTTAAAATTTCCTGCCGAACACTACTCCTTTCACTTACTCGTATACCTAATGATGAAGACACAGCAAGATTTTACTGTTTCTTATTTTGCTTCTATAACTTTTTAATTACGTTCCTTTCATTTTTATCCTATCTGGGATGTTCCACTCTTTTTTATATATTTGCTGTAGGGTATATGTGCTTGAGGGAGAGTCAGAAAGATAGAAAGCAAGAAATCACCCCCTGAGGGGTTGGCCATGCCACAATCCCTTCTCCTCTATTATCCTCTAAGGATTTCAGGCATACTGGCTCCAGCATGAATTTCAAGCTGCTGGGTCCAGAACTTGAACCACAATCTACCACATAGGAGTTCAACACTTTAAACATTATGCCACCTGCTGGTCCATGCTCCTACTCGTTTCTAAGAACCCAATATTACCTTCCATGTGAGGCCTCTCAAAGGCAGAATTATGTCTTCCCACTTCTACACCTACAAGACGTTTTGGTGGTACCTCCTTGTTAGTATTTATCATATGTCATGATGATTTTTTCTGTGTTTTCTGTCCTGGCTTCTAAACTCCCTAAGAATTTCTGAAACAGAAAAAGTGGTTGTAATTGACAGAGCACTGGACTTGGGGACTGTGAGACATTTCACAACTCCACTAATTAAGAACAGTATAAATTACATTTTAAACTTGTAATATGTAGAACACTTATATGAGTTAATGCTCAGTAAATGTTTCAGCCAGATAAAGAAAAATATCCAGTTAAAGAACTACAAACTATTTTCTACACTTTACACCCAATGAAATACGTACACTAGGTACTTAGTAAATCTTTACCAAATTAGTATCAAATAATAAAAATAAATAATATAAAAAGATTATAAAAAGAAAATGTTAGTACTTGGTACTATATGTAATCTAGAAACATTGATTTCAGAAACTTATTCTAAATAGTTATAAGCATGAATTGGCCAACATTTTCTCTAAAAATAATCAAGGCTTTATGGGCCACAAGACCTCTCTCAATTACTAAACTGTACTGTTATAGTACAGAAGAATCAGAGAGTGCCTCTGGTTCAATAAAACTTTATTTACAAAAACAGATGGCTTAACCTCTGGCAAGATGTGTTATAGATCTTTTTACTCAGTCCCCATCTGCTTGAATTGTCTATCAGCATTATTTACAGTTCTTTAGTTATTTGAAAGATTTCTTTTTAATGCAGTCAAATTTGTCAACATTTTTCTATTGGTTGGTCTTTTTATTTTTTAAAAAAGTAATTGTTTAGCTTTACTTATTATTGTTATTTTTTAATTTGCTACAGGGCACATGTGCTCACAGAGAAAGACAGACAGTGAGAGAAAGGAAAAGTGAGAAAGCAAGTCTCCATGTCTGGGATTCAAATCATGGTTGGCCATAAGGGAGCACCTTAACTACCACACCACTTACCCCTGTCCTCTTTTTATAAAAAAAGATATTATTATTTTTTTAAAAAAAGAATTATTTTTTATTTAACTTTATTTATTTACTTCTTTATTTTAATTTGACCAGAGAGAGAAAGAGAGAGAAAGTGAGAAAGCAAGCCACCAGGTCCGGGACTCGAACCACAGTCAGCCATGTGGGAGTCCAGCACCCTTAACCACTATACCATCTGCCAGCCCCCTAAAAAAAACAAATTATTCTGTTATCCACAAATTTTATGATTTCCTTCTATTTAAAAAAATGTACACCTTGTTTTTTACCTTCAAATTTTTAATCTTCCTAGACATATTTGTTGTGGCTGTGAACCAAAGGTATGACTATTTTTTTCCATTTAAAAAGAAGTTGTTCTAATTCTTTTACTGACTAGTCCATCTTTTCCCTCTGTCTGGTCATTTGAGAATCTTTTGTATAAAGAATATAAGGTTCTGGGTTTCTGGGTTCTCTATTCAGTTCTATTGGTATATTTGTCTAGCGCTGTACAAATATCACATTATCTACTAATACCACTTACTCTCTTTTTTAAATTTTTATCTACCTGTTGTTTTTTTACATGCACATGCACTTTAGAACTAATTTATTTCTGTGCTGGGGTAGGGGGTAAAAATCTGAAAGAATTCTGATTGAAATTACTTTGATTTTATATCCTAATTGAGAATAATTTATTTCTATATAAAATTAGGAAACCACATTATGAATATGGTATATATATCCTTTCATTATCTTTTTATGACCTTCATTAATGTTTTCTAATTTTCTTCAAATCTTGAAAATGTAGTTTATATTTACTTTTAAATAATTCACTGGTTTATTCTGAATAATATCTTTTTCTAATATTTATTGTTAATGTTGAATAATTTATTGACTTAAACCTCACCTCTTTCCCCTTTCTGAGCCCTCTCATTAATTTTAGTGTTTTTTTTAGATTTTCTCAGATTTTAAGTAGGGCTTATTGCACCTATGAAAATAACAGCAATGTTGGGATAGGCAGATGGTGTAATAGTTAGGTTGCTGGACTACCACATAGTTGACTGCAGTTCTAGTCCCAGATCCATGAGGCTTACAACTCATACTGGGCATGTGTGCCCAAAATCCTGAGAGGAAAATGGAGAAGGGATTGCAGTGTGGTCACCCCCACTGGGGGGTGATTTCTCACTTTCTGTTTCTCTCTCTCTCTCTCTCTCTCTCTCTCTCTCTCTCTCTCTCTCTCTCTCTCATCTCTCCAGTGAGCACGTGTTCCTATAGCAAAAAAATCTCTCTAAATAAATAAATAAATAAATGTGATTTTTTTCTTTTTAATTTTTCTTTTTCTCTTCTTCCTCTTTCTCCTCTTCCTCTCTCGCTTTTTCTCCATTATTCTCTCTTTTTCTACTTTTCTTTCTAGTGTTACTGTATTTCTTAGAACTCCAGTACAATGCTAGTTAGATTGACAGGAAGGAGTTTTGCCATAAAGGGTTGTTTCTAAAATGTAATCACTAAGAATAATGCTTGCTGCAGCTTTTTAATAAACACATCCTTTATCAGGTTAAGGGAATTCCTTTCTGTTTCTCATGTACTAATTTTTTTTTCATTATGCATAAACCCCACCATCAAATTCCTCCTCTTTCAACCTACAATATGTGTTAAATGATATCTCAATCTTTTCAGTTTCTTAAGACATAGATTTCTCCTTTTCAACCATCTCCCAGCTCAAATCCTGTGCCAGCTAATTTTTATTTTATTTCCAACATATATCTTGAATAGATACACACATTTTTTTCCCATTTCCTATACTATGACCCTAGTCCAAGACATCATTATACTATGTTGCTTCCTCATCTCCTAACTGGCCTCTCCATCTGCTTTTTTTCTCCATCTGGTTCTTCTAACAGTAGCCAAGTACAGGCTTGCTGGTACATAGGATCATGTCATTTCTTCTGCTAAAAAAACAACATTGTAAATTTACCATTGCACTTAGGATAAAATCCAAAAATGTTAACAATCTTCAGGATCTATTTCTTTTCCACCTTTCCATTTCATTCCTCACCTAATGATCTTTTAAGTTCCTCAAACCTTCAGTGTTCGTTTCTGCTTAAGGACTTTTCTGTGGAACTCTTTCCCTAATATAGGCCAGGCTATTTCTAACTTATCTTTCAAATTTCAGGCTAAACGCCACCTCCACAAATCTGTCTTCTCTACTACTCATTTAGATCTCCCTGTAGTTTTTCTTGAAAGCACTTAGTATTACAATTTAAAATTCCAAAGGAATTTTTTGAGTTATTTGTGTTTATCTCTTCCTCTATGACAAGCTTCAAGCATATACCTTTAGTCAGAACCAACATATATTTTTGAAAGAAAAAAATTATTAGATACTAAACAGTGATCTGTAATTCAAAATCAATATCATGAGCCTTTTTTGTTTGTTTGTTTGCTTGTTTTTACAGAGATTTTTGTTATAGGGTGTGTGTGCTCACTGGAGAGACAGGGAGATAGAAAATGAGAAATCACCCCTCGGGGGGATGGCCACACTCAATCCCTTCTCTTCCATTCTCCTCTCAGGATTTTGGGCACACACGTATATGTGCCTGGCGTGAGTTTTAAATTGCCAGGTCCAGGATTCAAACCAGTCGACTACATGGGAGTCCAGCAACATAACCATTATGTCATCTGCTGGTCCCTTGTTTGTTTGTTTTTTTACACTTCTTGGCTTAGGTAATTTTGAATGTTCCTAAAAATTAGAATATACCATAAAATCTTTCTTAAAATGGAGGAAAACGTTTTTGAGGAAATGGTAGAGGCTCCCTATATCTGAATACTCTAATCAGTCTAAGGGAGATTTTCTAAAGCGATTATCCACTAAATCATCTTTCTTTATGAAATGAGTTAAACAATAATAATAATAGTGTTTTTGAAATTAATTAATGTAGTTATGTATAAATAGAATGCAAATTAGTTATATTTCAGTTAAATGAATAAATCATATGGCAATTTCTGAATGTAGCCCAAGAGTTGTCTGGAAATTTTATTATATGTTGGTGCTGTTCTTTGTGTTAGTTTTCTCATGGCTAGAATCACAAGGAAGGAAAGATGAGTAATTGGCACTCCTAAACATCAAGCTATAGTCCAGAGATTAAAATACCTACCTTATAGTGTTGTAAGGATTAATTAAGATAATATTGAAACTGAAACATAGAAGGCATGTAATAAATAATAATAAATAGCAGCTACAATTATTACTTGTTATATTATTATCATCATCTTTTTTAAAAACTGGTATGAATCACATTCACATTGTTATGGAGCTTATAATCAAAGAGCAATAAATGATGTTGCTAGTCATTTTTCAGCAACTGCAAAAACTCGAATAGCTTCAATGACTCTCCCCACTGCTGGATAAACTAGATAAAGTTTCTGTTCTTTAGTGGGGCTTTCAAAATACTTTACAGATAATGGTCAAAACATGAAGATAAAAGAGGAAATACAAGGGACCAAGATAGCATAATAGTTATGTCACTGGACTCCCATAGCCTACCGCAGTTCGGGCCTGGACCTAGTGGCTTAAACTCACACCAGGTGCAGGTGCATGCATGCCTAGGATCCCAAGAGGAGAATGGAAGAGAAGGGATTGGGTCATGGCCATTCTCCCCTGGGGGTGTGTGTGATACCTCTCTCTCTGTCTCTCTGGCTAGCATACATGCCCTATAAAAAAATCTCCCTCTAAAAAAAAAGAGAAGACGAAATACAAAAGCTATTAATATAAAATTAAAAGGCATTAACACAAAATTAATATCTGGCATCACTGATATTAAAATATATACATACATTAAAACAATGGCACACTATGTTTCAAAATTATCAAAGCTGTTTTTGTGATAATATTTACTGTGAGTGAAGAGATGGTGAAAGAGGTATTTTCATGTTATCTATTGTAGAAGTAGAAAGCACTAAAACAATTTAGAAAAAAATTAACAATATGAGAGGGAAAGTTCATGAAAAATGCATATTATGAAAAAATTATGTTTTGATTTTGAAAGTTTTGCACCAGTATAAACTTGTATCTATAATTCTATTTTTTTTTTTTTTTTGGAGAGGTTTTTGCTATAGGGCACGTGCACTTGCCAGACAGACAGAGAGAGACAGAGAGACAGAAAGTGAGAAATCATCCCCCAGAGGGGATGGCCATGCCGCAATCCCTTCTCCTCCATTCTCCTCTCGGGATCTTGGGCATGCACGCACACGTGCCCGGCGTGAGTTTAGGGCACCGGATCCAGGACTCGAACCGCAGTCAGCTACATGGGAGTCCAACGACATAGCCATTACGCTAACTGCTGGCCCCTATAATTTTATTTTTCAACAAAATTTTTGAAGTCTCCTCATATGTATCAATAATCATAAGGATATTCTTAATTTTTAACTCAATGAGTCTGCTTCTAATAATAATAGTTAGTAATATCTGGGTTATGTATGTACTAAGAAACTCATATATATGGCCTTACAAGTACAACCAAATAATGTAATCCCAAAAAATTACCCAAAAATTATGTAGAAAATGCTTATTGTTTATAATGTCAAAACCTAAATACAATGCAAAAATGGTTGCATTCATTGTAAAACATTATGATGAAATCACTGAAATTCTGATTATAAAGAAAGAATAACAGAATTATGTACTAGTTATATTATTTGAAAAAAAGCAATACACAGAATTCTATCTATGATTGATTTCAATTAATCCTTCCAAAAAAAATATAGAAGAAAGAATGCAAAGAAATTCACCAAAACATTAGCAATTATTTCCAGTACATGGTGAAATTATGAATAATCGAAAATAATTTTCTTTATAATTTTCTAAATTTTCAATGTTCTATGATAATTATAGGTCGTTACTTTTACAATCAGAAAAAAAAATCATAACACTTCCTGACAAAATCAAATACACTCCTCAAAAACAGTCCTTCATCACTCATCCCAGACTACTTTTCCAAACTCATCTCATGCTAATCCTCCACACCAACCCATCCTTCTTTGTTGTCATGTATTACTATTTTTTATATTTTATTTTTTTTATACATCCAATCACTGTATATCATTATGACATACAAAATGCATTTTCTCAGCATGGATATACTGTCTATTAGTCCAGATAAAGATATTATCATACATTAGTTATCATCCAAAGATAAATTTCCATTTTTATGACCTTTAAATATTTTGTTTCTTTGTTCTTCCCCTTGATTCCCTTCCTTAATTAAATGCAACACTCATATATGCTGCGATACACTTGTAAGTATAACATTTCCTTTGGATGTTCCCTTCGTCCCATCCTGTCCATGACTCATTCCTGAAATCCAGTTCAAATATTTCCTTTCTGTAAAGAAGGCTTTTTTTCTTCTGAGAACATGTCGACCCTTGGACACATTTTGCAGGGTAGCATTCTTCACTTTGTCCTGTGCTACAGTATGTTGGATTACCCACCTCATGATAGTTTTCAATCTTCTCATGACTTCCTAGCATGCAGCACATAGCTAAGCATGTTTGTTGGGTAGGTAGGAACATAAGATAGATAGAAAGATATAGATAAATAGATTAGATAGATGATAGATAGATAGATGATAGATAGATATAGATAGATAGATATAGATAGATAGATAGATAGATAGATAGATAGATAGATAGATAGATATAAATAGATGATAGATAGACAGACAGGCAGACATGGATTATAATGTTATATTAAGTAATTCAAAGCTATTCTACAGTGCAGATACTGGCTGGAGAAAAAGTTAAGATGGTCTTTGAAATGCAATGAAGAGTAGGGTAGGGAACCAGCAGTTAGCGTAATGGCTATGTCGCTGGACTCCCACGTAGTCGACTGTGGTTCACGTCCCGGACCCGGTGGCTTAAAACTCACGCCGGGCACGTGTGCGTGCGTGCCCAAGATCCCGAGAGGAGAATGGAGGAGAAGGGATTGCGGCGTGACCATCCCCTCTGGGGGGTGATTTCTCGCTTTCTGTCTCTATGTCTCTGTCTGTCTGGTGAGCGCACGTGCCCTATAGCGAAAACCTCTCCAAAAAAAAAAAAAAAGAATAGGGCCAGCTGGTGGCATGGTGGCACCAGGTTCCCACATGGCCAACTGTGGGGTTTGAGTCCTACACCCAGCAGCTTAAAAAAGATGCTAGCACATGTGTATGTGTGCCCCAAAATAATCCCAGAAGGAGAATGGAGAAGGGACTGCAGTGTGGTCAGCAATCCTGGAGGATGCTTTCTCAATTTCTCTCTCTCTCTCTCTCTCTCTCTCTCTCTCTCTCTCTCTCTCTCTCATGAGTGCACAAGCCCTATAGCAAAACTAAAATAAAATAAATAAATAAAAATGAGAAATGTGCAAGTGTAATACTCCTTCCTTCGTTAAATAATACCAAGTTTGACAAAAATAAAAAAGAAATAAAGACATGAGTTTCTTCCATTAATTGGAGGTGGACAGTGATGCAGTGGTAACACAACACTCTGTGAGGCAGACCCATGTGGGCGGGTTCTAGGTTTACATATAAAGACTTCCCTAGGCCCTTGTGTGCTCATGATGTGGAGCTAACTGAAGCTTGGAGCAGATCGTGTGCCTCCCTAGTAGGGTACCCCTCTCCCTTTCTGTGTCTCTCATAGTCATTACAAAAAAAATAAACTGAAAGAAATTAGATTAGGGGCCAGCATGTGGTGTGGTGGTTGAGGTGCTGGATTCCCATATGCCTGACTGCGATTTGAGTCATGGACCTGGCAGCTCGCTCGCTCGCTCTCTCTCTCTCTCTCTCTCTCTCTCTCATGAGCATGTATGCCCTGTAGCAAATTAAATAATAATAATAATAATAATAATGAGAAATAAAATTAAATATTTCTAAAAATAAAATTAGAATAAAAAATCATGGAAACAGAACATAACTCCAAGATTTTTGGTGAGTCCGAGTTGAGGTCCAATTTTGTAAGTTGGCTTTTTAAGCAAGATTTTTTGCTTTGATTTGAATTTTAAAACTATCTTAAGGATTTTAAGCAGAGGCTGATCTAATTTCTGACCAGAGAACTGGTAGATAAAGCATATCTTTGAGTGTGATACAGACAGAAATATTTTTCCTAGTGTTCAAATATTATTTTTCATCAAACCTGTAGAAAAGTTTTCAATCTGCCCTAATTTTTACCAATGAATCTAATAGACCTGGATTAAACTGTAGGGAAGATGAGAACATAAATTTCATTCCTTTCATTCCTTGTAATATTAGGGTTTGTATTCTTTCCAGCTGTAATAACCTCTAGACTTCAACAAAATTGAAAACCTTTAAATAGCCTTTCACAACCTTTCAGTGGAGTAATGAAGTTTTAAGTGCTCACCGGGGATTTTTCAGTTCAGAAAAATCTAAGCAGCAGTAGATATTAAAATCTAATGTTTACTTCAACTCTTTTACAGCCTAATGGGTTTTTCTGACAGTGTAATTTTTAAAAGGTTGGGTTTCATTTATTAATATAGTGTACTCATGCTGGAAACCTTTCTTCTTTAAGGACTCTGATGGGAGTCTTATGGTTAAACCTTGGTTGAAAGCCAGAGGGATCAGCAGGCACAAGGAAAACAGAAACCTGCAAAAGGGCTTGCAAAGGCTGGCTCCAAGCAGGTTGTTTTGGGTTTAGAATATGGGGAAATGTTCTCTCTTTATGACTTAAACACTACAGGAGGTGAAAAAACAAACACAGGATGTGGAGCCCCTGTGAGCACATAATTATGAGTATGTGAGTCACTGGAGTCCACACAGTGCTCAGGAACCCAAAGGTCTGCATAGGAAATCCAGCTGTTCGCTAAGCTGATGGGAGTGATACTATTCTTCCCTAGCTCCTCCACCAAAAGCCAGTGGGTGGGTATTTGGAAACCAAGGAGAAATTGCAGGGTGAGCAACAGGCAAACCCACACTTAAGCAGAGAGAGGATGTGATTTGGAAAGATTCCACTTTACATATTGTGTTGCTGAAACCAGTATACAGGGAAAGCCTGAGTGAGCTCCAACCAAGTGGTAATGAAAAAACAAATGCCACTTCTCGTATGCATAATGCCTCAATGTAGTTAACGGAGATTTGCAAGATAAGTACACTAGAGTGGAAAGGGGCAGGATTTATTTCCACTGACGATGATGTAGAAAAGCTACTCTCAGGTATCTATATTATCCAGTATGCTATCTTAAATTATAAAATAAAAATGCCACTTGAGGATGTAATTGCAAATAATATTGTAAAGTAAAGAAGCTTGATGGTCATAAAGGATGAATAGTTTGGCATGTTTTTTATCTTCACATTTAACAAATAGATGGTTTTGTTCTCAAGTGTATATGTGTAGCTCCAAAATTAGAATCTTGTTCTAACAGACAAAGCATTTCAGAAGATGTAGGACATGGACTAAATTATCCTTTAAACAATTTTGTAATAGTATTAGACTTGATTATTATTTCTTGGGATGTTTATGCTCTTTTAGAGAACTTGCAAAATTTAGGTAAGCAAAAACAAGTTCAAAATCTCTTATAATCCCAATGGCCATAGAGAAAAAAAAAATCACTATTTGGGATCTGACCTTTCAATAGATTTTATTTAAGATTATATTGTGATGGGACCAGCAATTAGCACAATGGTTATGTTACTGAACTCCCATGTAGCCGACCACGGTTTGAGTCCCTGACCCAGTGGCTTAAATTCACGCTGAGCACGTGTGCATGTGTGCCCAAGATTCTGAGAGGAGAATGAAGAAGGGATTGGAGTGTGGTCATCCCCCCGGGGGGATGATTTCTCACTTTCTATCTCTCTCTCTCTGTCTTTCTGGCAAGTGCACGTGCCCCATAGAAAAAAAAACTCTCAAAAAAAAAAAAAAGATTATATCATGATGATTTTAAAATATATCCTCTTCAATAGCATAATGATTACATGTTGCATTGGTTGTTTTGCTGTAATTCTTTTTTTCCTTTCTTGTGAGAAGGTACACATGTGCTTGCCACAGAGAGTAAGAGAAAAAGCAATCTCCATTGGGGCATGGTTATACCTTTCCTCTGTTCCCTCTTCCATCAGGATTTTGAGCACATGTGCACATATACTCACATATTTTTCAAGCTTCTGGGGCAGGGATTTGAACTGTAGTCAGCCATATGGGATCTGGCTTCCTATGCACAGTGCTTAACCACTTAACCATCGGATCAGCCCTGGAAAATTTTGATGAGTCTAAATAAGAGCCATCAGAAAAGAGCCTGCACATCTATGTTTATTGTGGCATTGCACAATGACTAGGACATGGAACCAATCCAAATGTCCACGAATAAATGAATATATTGAAAAAGTGTGGCACATATACTCTATGGAATACTACTTAGCCATAAAAAAAACCAATAAGATTCTGGCATTTGATAGAAAGTGGATAAAAATGGAAGATTTACTGCTGAGTGAAGTGAGCCAGGCTATAAATGAGAGACATTGTATGTCTCCACTTAATGTACACTGACTGTCCACACTCCATGGTGGATACTGAAATATTGGAGGATATAAAAGCATGGAGAATGACTATGGATACTGGACACGAGTGGGAAGAGGATGGGAGATGCAGGAGAATGAGAGGCAAGGAATCAAGGAGAAAATAGAGTGAAAACATTCAGGAGACATAAAAATGAAGGATTGTCTGTTGATGATAACATGTATGATATCTTCAACTGGACTGGTATAAAGTGTATTCATATTGGATAATTCATTTATCAAACTGTAGTGATGTACAATGATTAAACGTATAAAATAAATTAGAATAATAAAAAATTTTAATTTTAAAAATGTATCCTCTTTATATATACATATATATATATATAGTATTATATATATATATACATATATATATAGTATTACATCCAATAACTACAGAAAACATATAATTTCCAAGTCTAAAGAGAATAACTAAGTAAAATGGATCATATCCTGAACCATAAGCAAATATAAAATGATTGATATACAGAATGTATTTTCCAGTTACAGTGAGATTAAACTTGAAACTAATAATAAAAATATGACTAGGAAATTTTCATGTTTGCAAGTATACTTGTAAATCATTTATAAGCCAAATTAGAATCACAGTGGAGGACTGATCCTGTAGCCTAGTGGTTAAGGGAGCTGGAACCAACACAATCAATTGCAGTTTCAGTCCTGGCCCCAAAAAACACTCTGAATGTGCATGTGCATGTGTGTGTGCCCAACATCCTGAAAGCATGAAGAAACAGAGAAGATATTACAGTATGACCATATCCCATTGAGGGATGCTTTTCCCCTCTCCCTTTCTCTCTATCCCTCTATCTCTCTCTGACAAGTAAAAAATAAAAACAAATCACAATGGAAATTAGAAAACACTTTGAGACTGAAGATTTTCTGCTGAGACTTTACCCTCCAACCCCATTCATGAGTGGAGAGGCAAAGACTCCCCCACTGGAGCTGGAACTAGTGCTTTCAGGGACTAAAGTCATGAGAAGATTTTCTACTGAGACATCACCCTCCAAAGAATTTAGAGTATTCACAGTGACAAAGCTAAGAGAGATACAAGAGAAGAGAGACAATGAACTCCAGAAGATGCAGGAGAAAAGAACTGAAGAGTTCCAGGAGGTGAGGAAGTTCTTACATGATTTGAAAGAGAAAATACTCACCATAAAAAAAGAATCAAATGGAACTGTTAGTGATGAAGGCTGTAATACAGGAAATAAAAACCTCCTTGAAAGTATTAAAAGCCGACTAGATCATATAGAAGACCAAATCTCAGATGTAGAAGACAGAATCCCTGGACTAGAAAAATCCACTATGAAGACTGAGAAAATAGCCAAAAAAAAAGAGTCAGCACACAAAAACTACATAGTAGCTAAACTTGGAAAACTCGAAGGTTCTGGAATTAGGAAGACTTCAAATTTTGTCCCTCATTTGCTGGTTAACTTGGCTTGGCTCTTCCTAGGTTCATTTTCTTGTCTACAAAACGGTGATTACAGCTACATCACAGAAGCTAGTGCTATAGTCTGAATAAGTATGTCCCCCCAAAAATCATATGTCGATATCCTCATCTCCCACTTGCTGGTATTAGCAAGTGGAGGGCTTTGAGAGAGAAATCGATCATAAGGATGGAGCTCTTATAAATAGGATTAGTGCCCATATAAAAGAGGCTCCAGAGAGATCCCTTGCCCTTTCCCCTATATAAGATGATAGGAAACAGGTCACTGTCTGAAAAGCAAAAAGTGGTCTCTAGTCTATGGTAGTTTGTTGACAGAAAGCCTGAAAAGACCAAGACAGCCGGAGTGAGGATGCACTTCTATAAGAGAATGTAGTCAAACCTCCTTCACACTCTATTTACTGCATAGGCAATGCTCAGAACTTACTAGCTTTTTTTCTTTAATCTCTTCTCCAAATAGGAACAAACTTTATTACCCTGACGGACACCAATTCTCCAGAAAAGTTACAAAAGGCCTTTGATAAGAAGTCTTTCTAGGGCAACTCTAGCTCTGTTCTACATGATACCTACAGAAGTGCTTATGCAGGTCAAGTGCTATTGATAGATGATGCATTGGCATAAGGTAGGAGAGAAGAATGGAAGACACTGGGGGGAATGGGGGTGGGGTATGAATAAAGAAAGAAATGAAAATTAAAAGCATAAGCCTACTGGGTGTGTAAAATTTACCACCTGGAGGTTTTATTCAATTCAATCATAAATTTATACTGGAAGAGGATTTGCATTAGGGAAGACTGAAAATTTACAAGGGTGCAAGTTCCCAGCAACTCGCAAAAACAAGGTCGCTGAATCTAACTGTTTTATGGTCTAACCCAGATAGAGGATATGTTTACATTTGAAGGCTTATTACCAGCATTGTTTTATCATTCAAGTGAAACAGTAATCCCATGCAAATTTTTCAGTTTTAAATTTTAGATGAGTAGTTTAAACCTTGTGGCAAAATGAAAATATAGCAAAATTATCCATTCGATCACATTAATCTTTTTTTTTTTGGGAGAGGTTTTCGCTATAGGGCGCGTGCGCTCGCCAGACAGAGAGAGAGAGAGACATAGAGACAGAAAGCGAGAAATCACCCTCCAGGGGGGATGGCCACACCGCAATCCCTTCTTCTCCATTCTCCTCTTGGGACCTTGGGCATGCACGCACACGCGCCCGGCGTGAGTTTTAAGCCACCGGGTCCGGGACGTGAACCGCGGTTGACTACGTGGGAGTCCAGCGACATAGCCATTACGCTAACTGCTGGTTCCCAGATCACATTAATCTTTTATTCCAGTGATTAACTGTGGCTTTCTTCGGGTGAATGTCACTGGATTCTCATGACCCTTTGCTCACTTTTTGTCTTTGGTAGCTTTAAATTTTCCTAGCTCTACTGGATCCATGCTATTCCGTCATTGCTTTCTTGAGGATGTGGGGTGGTGTTTAAATCTCTACCATTTTATGAAAATCCAGGTTGGCCTCATATAGTTCAGATATACGAATGGCCAGGAATCAGACTGCTCCATGACCCCAGACCTGGTAGGTGCATAACCCACTCTGATTCAAACAGTGTTTCTCAGGAGCTCCACCAGAGCCTTAAGAAAAGAGGCTTTCAAGATTATAAGCCAACATGCTAAGTCAACCACAGTAAGAATTTCCTGCTTGAGACTAAAGCCAAAGAGAGGAAAGCAGAGCAGAGAAATAAAGAAGACAAGACAAAGGCCTGTTGATATTCTTTGAGCACCTGGATTCAGATACACCTGTGTCCATAACCCCTCCTATACTCAAGCTATATAAACCAGCATAGTTCCTTTCTCTTTACTTAAGCTTCTTCACATTGTCTTTCTACCATAATGAAAACAACCTGACAAACCACATTTGTATTCAATACTATTTAAGTGTTTGTATATTGAAAAAAAAAATCCTATACTATCTAGAAGTGTTTTATTGAAATTCTACCCAGATCAGCCCTTTAGTTCAATTTTCTTTTATATTTTCTCAGAAATGTCAATTCAAAAGAACTTCAAATAACTGAGCTTTTTAATATGCTCTAGGCATTTATTTTTTTAAAAAAACTTGTTACTTTATAGAGTCAAGACATTGAGGAAGCAGTGCAGCTTATTGGAAAGGACATGTGCTTTGAAGTTAGTCCTGGAGTAATATCCCACACCAGCCACCTAATAGTTGCATAATTTTTCACAAATTTATAGGTACATTGTACCTCAGACTTCTCATTAGTAAAATGGAATGATAATGCTTCCTCACTTTTGTGACGGTTAAATGAAACCACATTTATAAAGTGCTATCTCCTTAAGGGCAGGGAATCTGCTTTGTCCACTGTTATATCTCTGGACCCAGGAATAGCACCTGCACATTAGATGTTTGAGTATCTGGATACAACAGGAATGTCCAGTACACAATGATGTTCTATCCACAGTAACTAATATGGTGGTGATAATGATGATGGCGTGCACAGATTTGTAGATTCTGTCACTTATAGAAGAAAAAAGTGACCTAGAAACCTTGAAGAAAAAATTTTTGAAGCTATTCCTTTATCCAAAATAGATTCCTGACTTTGTGGGGGTTGACTCACTAGGATATTTCTTTATGATCCCCCCACATCGATGAAAGCTATTATTTATTAATATTAGTGAGCAATGGTGAGCACGTGCTAAGTACTATGGCAGATGTTGGGAATACAATGAGAAGTATCAATAACCACAGTAAAATTAATAGCAATAGCTAACATTTCCTGAGCATTTTCTTTGTGCCAGGTATTTCTCTGAGCACCTTGTACATTTTAGCTCACCAACTCACACAAGTTCTATGTGGTGGACAGTGCTATTATCACAACTTCTTAAAGGAGGAAACTAAGGCGTCTCACATTTAAATAACTTGTTTGAAAGCAGAAGACTGGGTAAAAACCGGGGGATCAGCAGTTAGCGTAATGGCTATATTGCTGAACTCTCATGTAGTCGACTGCAGTTCGAGCCCCAAACTCGGTGGCTTAAACTCATGCCGGGTGCATGTGCATGTGTGCCCAAGATCCCGAGAGGAGAATGGAGGAGAAGGGACTGCAGTGTGGCCATCCCCCCTGGGAGCGGAGTGATTTCTCGCCATCTTTTTGTCTTTCTCTGTCTTTCTGGCGAGTACACGCACCCTATAGCCAAAACCTCTCCAAAAAAAAAAAAAAAAAAAAAAGACTGGGTAAAAGCCAGAATTTGTCAGTCTGGATCCAGTACCTATGGCCTATTACACACTAATATTGTTTTATTTATTTATTTATTTATAGTTTGGGGTATAAGGCACATGTGCTTGCTAGAAAGAGACAGAGAGAAAGGGAAAGTGAGAAATCACCCCTGGGGGGGTGGAATTGCCACACCATAATCCCTTTTCCTCTATTCTCCTTCTGAGACTTTGGACATGCATGCATATGCATATAGTGTTTTTCAAGCTGCCAGGTCTGGAACTTGAACCATGGATCAGCCATGTGGGATCCATTGCCTTAAACGCCATGCTACCTGCTGGTCCCTAAGATATTTTTAAAGAACCACTAGGATGTGAGAATCAGGTTCTCACCTAGATATAGTTATGAGTATGCTACAAAATTGTATTTTCCTCGTCCTAAAGAATGAACAAGACATTGAAAAGTATCCTAAAACCCAAACTGGGCTTTCTCAGTTGAAAGACAGGACCAGATCTATTATACAAATGATGTGAAAGTCTTTTCAAGGTCATCTCCTCTCAGCAGGTTTGTATATTTCTTAGTCCAAGCAAGTCCTTTCTATCCAGCCCTGGTCTCCTGGATCATAAGGGTCCTAAATCATCTTTCCTCCCTTCCTCCTTTTGTCCTTATCACCATCAAGTGAGTCTCTTTTTGTTACTAAATGCTATTCCTTGGATAGTTTTTTCCTCCATCATTTTTGTGAGAGAGATTAAAGAGATACTGATTTACACAGGTTTGAAGGATTGTCTGTCATTCCATGGTCTTTCTACAAAGCAATGGTTCTCATTCCTTCCCATCTAAACTGTTAAATAGTTCTCTAATTTTCCAGACTCCAGTCTCTTTTTTATTCTTGGATACAGCTGAAAAGTTCAGCTTTTCCAATGTACTTGGTGAGTGACACTTCCAATCTCTCTGGCTGCATACTTCGTCAGAAAAAAAAAAAAAAAAAAAAAAAAAAAAAAAGCTCAAATTCCTTAAACCAGCATTTGACACCCTCAAAATCTGCCTCAATCCACCTTTTGGAATGCATGATCCACCATGTCCCTATTTTTTTTTATTATTTCCCATGCATGCCCATGTGATCAAACCTCTTTCCCATTCCGTATAGTCTTCCCTATACCCGGAATCTTCTGTCCCTCATCTCTTCATTCCATTCATTCATCTACAGTTTTTGATCATTTGCTGTCAGTCAGTCAATATTCTAGGCCCTGAAGTTAACTCTTAAACAAGAGGGACAAAGTATCTATCTCATGGAGCTTTTATTCTAATGAGTAAAAGCAGTAGGTAACTAGACACAAGTATTTCAGGGAGTGGTAAGTAAGTACTAGGAAGATAGGCCAAACAGGGTGATATGGTAGAAAATGGAGAGAGTTGTCATTTGGTTGTATTCAGAGAAGATATTTCTGAGTGGATGAGATTTGGCCTCAAACTAAAAATCAAGACGGATCGAATTCATGTGAAGATCAGAGAATTCCAGAGAGAGAAAGCAGCAAGTACCCCAGACATATTCAAATAGCATTCATTCTCAAAAGCTTGTTTCAGACGCACCTTAGCCTCAAGCCTTATCTTCCCACCTGAATTCCAACCCATAGTACTTCATCTTTCTTGCAGAGTTTGCTACTTTACATCTTGGATGTTAGCTATTTATGCACATAACTTCCTATCTTATTAGAATTTCCAATCTCAAACATCTATTCTTTTTACCACCTACAACGCTTAATCTAATATTAATATAAACACTCAAGTAATTCTTCTAGGAGAGGATAAAGGAATGAATGAACAAAGAAAAAATGATGGAATTTTATTTCATTTGTCGCTGAAATGCAGAAGACAGATATTGGTGAGAAGGGAATTTTGAAGTACCTCAGAAAGTGCCACTAGGCTTGTGAATGGGGTTGCTTTTTCTTATGGGGAACTAGAATTTTTCAATTTCCAGTTGGCCCATTTTGGGTGAGAAAGTCCTAAATAAAATTTTTTTCTGATGATTGCTCTCAGATTCTGCCTTTCCCCAAGAATGCTGAGTTGTTCTGATGGGGCAGACTCCAGAGCCATAGCCAGTTGGCCCATTTTGGGTGAGAGAGTCCTAAATAATTTTTTTTTTTCTAATGATTGCTTTAAGATTCTGTCTTTCCCCAAGAATGCTGAGTTGTTCTGATGGAGCAGACTCTAGAGCCACAGGGATATTCTTCAAAGATCTGGAATGGTTTGAAGCCTGGGATGCTTTGATGAATGTAATCGTATAGAGCTGGAGGTAATTGTAGTACCATTTTCTTAGTAAAGTTGGTATTCAATGAAAGTGACAAGCCTGACAACTTCATTAACAGCATTGACATTAAGCAACGTTGACTGTCTTACTGTTAAATAGGGAAGGAAAAATTACAGTTTTGGTACATTTTAATCAAACTCCGCTGGTAGTCTGTGTCAGATCTGCCCTTGTTATTTTGTATGCTGTTTTTTCAGCACGCTCCTCCTTTAAGGGTTGCTGGAGAGAGGCTTCCCAGCCCGCCTCTCTGCATAGTAACCAGGAAGGTTCAGGAGGAGCTGCTGCATATTGTTCAGGATAGATTAGCTGTGAGCTCTCTCTCTAGCATGCAGTCTGCCACTCACAGTATCCGACAGACAGTTGCTAACTTTCATCTGTGCAATATTCACAGCCAGGGGAAGATGCCCTATTGCAGTGTTTATTACCTTTCTAGAACTGCTTCTGCCTTCAGAGATATTTTCCTGCCCATGAAATGCCTTTGTTCTTGACTGAGGCGGAATCCTGAATAGAGGATTAATTTCTCTTCTCCAATTAAGCCAAGAAAGTAAATATGGAGAAATGTAATAGGGACTATTCTTTAAGGCAAAGATGGTAGGCTTATACTGTTGTGTTGTTGCAATAAATGCAATTTGGGGTTTAAGAGAAATAGTTGCATGTGAATCAAATGTGTTGTGGAAAATCACATTTTTTTAAAGTGGTAGGGATGTAAGCCTTTTAAAATACTACAGTATGAGAGATTTTTCCAATTTCCCAATTTTTATAGTTAAGTTTTGACAATAATGTTATGTTTCTGACAATAATGCATTTAATAAGAAATGACATTTTGACAACTTCCCCTTGAAATGCCTTTATTTCATGTGTTTCTTTTTTTGTCAATTCATTAAATAAGTTTTTTCTTTAAATGTATGCTCTGAATGCATATGGGGGTGTGGCCTTCAAAGAGTTTGTGAAAAAATGGAATGAAAGTACAAGTTTATTTTGGTGTAAAAGTTGTGAAATCCATGCATAGTTTTTTTCACACTTTTTCTAACTTTTTTGATAATCCCCTCATATGTATCTGACATTTAACCAATAGCTTCTAAAGGGTTACTGTAAACTAATCAGACATCCAGAGTGCATTCTTTAAGCTGCTCAAAAGATTCTTATAGAGAGTTTTAAGTTGTATTCTTCCTTTTAAGAATCCCACATTTTTTTTTTCCAACACAGAAGTAACCTTTGACATTGAGCCCTGTCTGAGCTAGATTGTATGCCCAAGATTGGTAATAATGAATCCACTCTTAGGTAGAGCTGAGCTGTCATCTCATTTCCCCAAGACATAGTGTCAGAGGGATAATGCCAACATGTCTGCAATGACATAGTTGGGTCTGCTCGATGGGGATATGATACATTTTTAAGAATGTCCATGTCAAAAGGACAGTGACTGGCTCCCATCAAAGAAAGACATGCTCCCAAATGAAATATACATTTTATGTTCAAATAAAACACAAGGAAGAAAATGTCTGTGTGAAATCTCTTTTTGCCTTTGTGCATTTTGCCTCTTACCCTCTGAAGAGTTCCCACAGGACCATCACTAAGCTTCTCTTCATTAGAACCCAGATTTCAATTTAAATTTTAATTAGAATAGATGACTGGAATACTTACCATTCTCTGTAGTTTCTGCATAGAGCTAATCAGCAACTAGAAGCATGTCCCATGTTTTCATAAAAAGATTAAGATCTTATTCCACAAAGATTTACTGCTATCCATTAAAATTATTTCTCGCTATGCTATTTTTTTTTTTTATTGTGGATGATTCACTTTGGGAAGAAAATGTTGTTTTCCATTCATATAGTAAAAAACAAAAACAAATCAAGTAAGAAAATTTATTTTAAATACACAAACCTTCTATATTTGTAAAATCATAGCTTAACTAACCCATAGAACTTTGGACTTATCTTAGCATTTTAAGAGTAATTTTGGGGGCTGGCAGGTGGTACGGTGGTTAAGAGCACTGGACTCCCACATGGCTGACCATGGTTCAAGTCTCAGACCTGGCAGCTTGCCTTCTCTCTCTCTCTCTCTTTCTCTCTCTCTCTTTCTCTCTCTCTCTGGTCAAATTAAAATAAATTAATTAATTACTTTAATTAAATAATTCTTTTTAAAAAAGAGAGTAATTTTGAATATTGCAATAGTGTATTGTTTTTTACTTTCATGATTAAGAGGAAGCATGTGAGGGAGCACACATGTGAGAGAGAGAGAGCAAGAGAAAAAATGAGAGAGTACATGCCAGAGAAATGTAGACACCCTCAAAAAGGTTTCATTACACTGTGATCCACTTACCTCAGCCCTCCAACCATCAGGAGCATGGGAGCACACTCAGCATGCCCAGCATGTTTCAAGGTAATTCAACATGCAAACCCTGGTCAGCCACATGGTTCTATTATTACAAATGGGGGCCACACCACCTGCCACACCAACTATTCCAGGAACATTAAATCCTTGAACTTTTTTGTCTAATGACCTTGTTGTCCTTGACCTACTCCCATGGTCAAATCTTGCTATTACTGATAATGATGCCTTTCCACTCATTTTAATTTTATATTGGGTCACTGGGAAAGTCATGATGCACTTTTGCATAAAAAACATGAAAAAAGGCCAGCAGGTGGCATAATGGTTAGAGCACTGAACTCCCACATAGTCGCCTGTAGTTCGAGTCCCAGACCTGGCATCTTGAAACTCAAGTCAGGTGCCTGTGTGTGCATGCCCAAAATCCCAAAAGGAGAATAGCAGAGAAAGGACTGCAGTGTGGCTATTCCCCCAAGGATTGATTCCTCATTTTCTATCTCTCTGTCTCTCCAGCAAGCACATGTGCCTTATAGCAAAAATCTCTCTTAAAAAAATGAAAAACATAGAAAAATATATCATGACCTTCCTAACAACCCAATAATAATGTACACAAACTAAAATAAATGTCAGTGATCATATGACAGATGTTATTCTAAAACCCAACTGGTCCCATGTTATCACAGCGTCCATTTAATCACACTATAATCAACACCTAAAGTATGACTATATAATCAGTATCTGAACTTTTGGCCCCTTGAGAGTTTACAAGGCAACTGAAATCAGTCAGTCCTTCATTCCATCAACAAATATCTGTTGAGCTTCTAATCAGTTCCAGCAATGACTCTAGTTCAGAAAGCTAGAGAAGCAGACAGAGCAGTAAGTAAGGCTGACAGGCCTAATTTTACACAGCTTACATTTTCTCACCTACTTAGGAATAAAAGTAGGAAAGTTACTATTATCCCAATGTTATAGACTGAAGGAACTCAGACTCAGAGAAGTTGAGGGTTAGTCTATTATTACCACATGGCTGATGAGTGGCCAAACTAACTCGCAACTATAGTGTCCTCACTTCAAGGTCAAGATATTGGCTGGCAGTAGAAATAGATAAGAAATGAAAGGTTTTCTTCTAGACAGTTCTTTTTCCTACATGATTACTATAAGACAAATCTACTTTAAGATCTCCACAACAAATACTAACAGGACTCAAATGGAAAAGAAAATTACAGCAAAACATCGCCATTCTCTGGCACATATAATGCCTCACACTCTCTTAGGTAGTTTCATTCCCTTCAAAATCAAAGTAGCTTTGTCATTTCTTTTCATTACAAACGTTATGTGTACTATTACAAAAAAAAAAAATCAAATGTACTAAAAAGAATAAAGAAAAAATAATAGTCACCCAATGTCACCATTCAGAGACAACCATTATTACTCTATCTCAATACATATGTACAACGTACAGGTATTTATTAAAGTATTAAATATGGGGGCCAGTAGGTGGTTGGTGGTTAAGAGTTGGAGGCCCACATAGTCGACCATGGTTCAAGTCTCACACACAGCAGCTTGAAAATCATGCTGGGCACATGTGCATGCATGCCCAAAATTCCCAGAGGAGAATGGAGGAGAATGGGTTGCAGCATGGCCATCTCCCCTGGGGGGGTGATTTCTCACTTTCTCTTTCTCTGTCTCTCTCTGGTGACTGCATGTGCCCTATAGCAAAAGCTTTTTTTTAAAAAAAAAAAAAGATTAAATATGATCATACTATACATGTTGTTTTTTAATAAAAGTAGACTCCACACACACACACACACACACACACACACATATATATATATTTCAATTTGCAACTTCTACCAACAGGGTATGAGGGTACACATTCCTCATGTTCTTGTCTTTATAATTTTCAGAGACATGATAAGACAGGGAAAAAATGCTATCTCAATGTTTTCATTTTCAAGTTTTGATGTTTTTTCCTTAAAATTAATAGACATTTAAAGCATTAACAAAAGTATGTAGATTCACAAAAAACAGCTCATTCAATAATCCTACATCTGAGAGTTAAACATTGCCAATGTTCTCCTATATATCTTTACCTTATTTTCCTTAATTGTCTATAAGATTATTCAATAAAATTAGGATCACACTGTACACATCTTTGTGTTCTTCCTTTTACAACAGAAATTTCTTATTATAAATTTTACATAAACAGACAAAAATATGTAAATAATAGATAAATCTTTAAATAAACCTTTAAACAAACTGCTACTCAGGTCAAAAAAAAAAGAGAGACCATTCCCAGCCACTCCCACCCTGCCAGAAGGTTCCCTTGATCTCCTGTCACCAATTCCCTGAAAAAGTACCAACCATTCTCATTTCTGATATTATAGATTAATTTTACCTGGTTTTCAAGGTTTACCCATATAAACTCATATGTCGATAGTAGGTATTCTCTTACAGCTGCCTTCTTCGATTGACTCATTTATATCGTTGGATGTAGCAGCAGTCTGTTCATTTTCATTGTTTTATTTCATTGTTACATTGCTACACTGTATTAAAAAATCATCCAATAATTCCTGTTAAGGCACAGAAAAGAGGACTTTATTTGGGCTGTAGTAATAGATATAGGGACCATTACAAAAAGATCTTGCATATGGGGAGAGATTGGGCTTCCACTTTGGATACAGCATGGGCAAGAAGAATTTATAGCAAGGAGCAGGGTGGGAATTACTGGACAAAAGTTACTAAGAGGAAATCTCTGGGGTATGAGGGATTCTGGGTAAACTAATCTATTAGGATTCTTGCTAAAGACAACCCAGGGTGACCAGACATCATATAATGGAGAATGAAGAAGCTGATCAGATATTGAATATGATCAGATATCCAGGGTAGGAGGCACCAGCTAAACTGAATTAGCAGGTTCTTGCTAAAATTGGATTTTATAAGGCATTCACAGGTGAGACTAGGAGTAATTTTAAGAGCCTACTGGTGAAACAAAGAATCTTTGTCAACTGTTGCATGATAATAGCACTTCTTTTTTTCTCTCTTTCTTTCTTCCTTTTTCTTTCTTTCTGTCTATCTCTCTCAATTTGTTCAGAGAGGGAAAGAGCAAGAGAGGGAGAGAAAGTGAGAAGGATAGCCAGAACTTAAATCATGGTCAGTCATGTGGGAGTCCAGCGCCTTCAACCATCACACCACCAGCTGGCCCCCCTTTATTTTTAAGAGAGATTTCTGGTATAGGGCATGTGCACTCACTGGAGACACAAAGAAAGACAGAAAGAGAGAAAGTGAGAAATCATCCCCCAGTAAAGATGGGCATGCTGCAATTCCTTCTCCTCCATTCTTCTCTTGGGATGTGGGGGAATGGATGGACATGCATTCAGCATTAGTTTCAAGCTGCCAGGTCTTGAGGGATTTGAACAGTGGTCAGCCATGTGGGGATCCAGAACCATAACCACTACACCACCTTCTGGCCTGATAATAGTACTTTAAAAAAAAAAAAGTATCTCTTCTACTGGTGGTGGACTTTTGGCTTACTTTTGATTTGGGTTATTATGACTAAGACTGCTATGACTTCTTTTCCCATTATTTTGCTACACACAGGCAAGCTTCTGTGCTGGCATGTGCCTATCTATAGGGTTGCTATGTAAGCATATGTTTAGCTTCAGGAGAGGCTACCCAACAGTTTTCCAAAGCAATTCAACTAATTTGTATTCACATAAGCGGTATAAGAGCATTCAGTCACACAAATCTCAACACGTGGGATTGCCATTTTTTAAAAATATTTATTTATTTAATTTTATTTATTCATTCATTTATTTTAATTTGACCAGAGAGACAGAGAGACAGAGAGACAGAGAGAGAGGGAAAGTGAGAAAGCAAGCTACCAGGTCCAAGACTGGAACCATGGTTGGCCATGTGGGAATATCCAGCGCCTTATCCACCATACCATGCCACCTGCTGGTCCTGAGATTGCCATTTTTTAAATTTGTTTTCTTTTTGCCATTCAATGGATGTTTATTGTGCATTACTGAAATTTCAATTTGTATTTCCCTAATGACTAATGGTGTTGTTTACCTCTTCATGAATGTATTAGCCATTTGATTAAAAGCTGATCCTTAAACAGACCAGGTTTGAAGTGCATGGCCTCACTCATAGGCAAAGTTCTTTTTCTTTTTAACCTAACACCAAATGTATCACTTTTTAAAAACATGACATTGTCCTCCCTCAAAACTGAAAAACTAAACTCTAGTTTTAACTTTTTTAAACCTTCTCAGCATTGTAAAAATGTCAGAAGCTCTGCTTCATATTTTAGCCTCTTACTTCCTGCTTTCTGTTTGGTTACTTGGCCTCTTACTGAGATAGCTTGTGAATCAGCAAACACTGCAAACATCCAAAGGGGAAAATCAGAAAAGAATTCTCCCCTCACCCCCCACAACCCCTCTGCTTCCTGCCCAATGTCTTTCCTTCCTTTATGGCATCTTACTGCCTGGGTCACTGTCTGATGTTTTTACATAGCTCTAGTTTGACTTCTATCAGTAGAAGTTTGGTTTGATGCATGACAATTTACTGTAGTTTGAAATAAGTCTTCAATTTTTGCTATAATTTAAATGTAAATCCT
This sequence comes from Tupaia tana, assembly GCA_026018925.1. Taxonomy (NCBI): domain Eukaryota; kingdom Metazoa; phylum Chordata; class Mammalia; order Scandentia; family Tupaiidae; genus Tupaia; species Tupaia tana. The sequence goes on from JAKSZU010000006.1 coordinate 202,224,140, forward strand.
ATTAATAAAGACGATATTTTACTAGTTTGTTTCCACTGGCAGTATTTTTGAATTTTATTTAATTTTTTCAATTAATACATATATAACTTTAAAAGATAAATGATTCTACATGTCTATAATGGAAAATAGCATTTTACTGCCTCTCTCTTTCCACTCTTTAGTCTATAAGAGCAATTGGGAAATAAAATAATTTCCTGTAGAAGTTGCTATTAAAGAAATGTGATCAAGCTAGTCACATAGCACAGTAGTTAAGAGAGCTGGATCCCACGTGGCTGAACGCAGTTCAAATTCCCAGCCTGGTAGCTTGGAAACACTTCAGGTATGTGTGTATATGCATGCACCAAATCCTGAAGGTATGGAGAAATTAATGAAAAGCGATTATGGCATTACCATACTGTATTGGAGAGGTGCTTTCTCTTCCTCTCTTCTTCTCTGTCTCTGTCTCTGTGACTCTCAGTCTTTGGTAGGAAGGCATGCCCTCTAACAATAAAAAAAAAGAGAGTGAAATAGGATTGATGAGTATCTAGTCAGTGTCTACCAAAATATGGACTGGTAAATTAAAAAGTGAGCAAACAAACTTTACAGTCATATATTCCCTCGAAAGGATATGAGTCATACATCAGGGGAACTATGTTGGACTCAGTGCAAAGTGAAAATGCAAGTCACCTCAATCAAAACCTGGCAAAAGATGTTTTTCTCTTTTGTGTAGGTTCACTCCACCCATTAGGTGTCTTCTTAATTTGCTCATTAAACTTGCATTGCCTTGGTCATAGGAATACTCCCAAGACAAGGGCATAGACTCATAGGCACTCAAGTCCTGTCCGTAATTCAGCACATGAAGGATATTCTGGATTCTGACTCTCTCTGTGCCTACACCAAAGTTTCTGGGGTAGAGGGACCATGAACCAAGATCCCTTCTAGGGCAGTCAGGTTTGTTTGTGAGCCAAGGCTCTAATCCTAGCACACATTCTGTTTTTTTTGGAGAGCTTTTTTTTTTTTGCTTCCGGGCACGTGCACTCGCCAAACAGACAGAGACAGAGAAATAGAAAGCGAGAAATCACACCCCCAGAGGGGATGGCCACGCCGCAGTCCCTTCTCCTCCATTTTCCTCTCGGGATCTTGGGCACGCACGCATACGCGCCCGCCGTGAGTTTTAAGGCACTGGGTCTGGGACATGAACCACGGTCGACTACATGGGAGTCCAGTGACAAAGCCATTACGCTAACTGCTGGTCCCCACACATTCTGTTTTTTATCAGATCTCAGTTAGAAAACACAAATTTAAAAATGCAGTTATTAAGAATTTCAAGATGGTAACCACAGATATTAAACACCATCTGAGTGCAGGATCCTTATGTGACTGCAACTGGTCCCATGGCTGGCCATGAAGCTGGCCTTGCCTTCCTTTCAGCCATAGCATTTGCTGGATGGGAAAGGCCTACAAGACCTCACTCTAAGATAATTAGTAAGCGGTAATCCTTCTCTTGGTAGAAATTCAAAGCCCTTCTGCCTACACTTACCCTAATTTTTCCATCTTCCTATAGAAAACAGATTACTGGCCTCCTGTAAAAATTAAGCAAAGATTCAATTAACCTTCGACAAGGCAACCCTTAGCTTGGGTTGTCTAAGATTTTGCCTGTAAAAGAAATGCCAATACACACAACAACCCAACATTGATTCATTATACTATTTTTTCATATGTAACATTTATTCCTATTTTAACAGTTCCATGGGTGAATTTCAAGAAGTTGCCACTCATTTATCATTTAAGGTATGCTATTAATATTGTACTGTAAAAGGCAACGTAGATTCAGGACAGAATTCTGAACTACTGGTTTTCAGTGCTAGCTTTTGAGCTAATTAACTTAATGATCTGGAGGAAGATGCTGCCCTTCCCTGAGTTTCCCTTTCATTATCTGTAAAATGGGCTTGATTATGTCCAGTTTACATTATCATGGTGAGTGTGAGTAATAAGATAACGTGTACCTTAGTACATAGATGCACTTGAAACAAGGAAACCCTTATTAGTATGCTCATGATAATATCAGTTATTAGTATTGGAAGGGAAAAGAGAAAATCTTCTGATATAATCTCTGAGGTCTACAAGATTATGAGTTTAAAGGGAGAATGAATTCTAAACAAAAATGGAAAAAAACAGACAGTGAAGGCTTACAGTCCTATAGCAGGATAGATCCTGTGGGTTATAGGACTGATAACAGTGTTGTCATAACTGCTTCTCATTAAAATCAGAGATACTTGTCAGAGACTATTCTGAGGCTATTCTTCTACCTCTAAAGGTGGATCCACTCACAAAATTTTATTTGGCAGAAGAAGGGCACAATTTAAATATGTGACTATTTGGGGGAAAAGCAGTGGCACAGCAGTGATGGAGCTAGACCTTGGACCCACATGGGAAGTCCTGGGTCCATATTCCAGGGCCTCCCTGAGGATGCTGGATACACATGCCTGGACCTAGGCTGGATGAGACCAGGGTGAATTGTTGTGCAAGGACCTTGGAAGAAATGGATAAATAAACTTTGAAAGAAAAATGTATGGCTATTTGGTGGCTTAGGAATTTACAGTGGTGCAATTATCTGTGAAATGTGGGTGAAAGAAATAGGGTAATGCATGTACCCACAGTAAATAATAAAAATCAGGAAATGTGAGTGGTTTCTGGATATTGCCTTTAGTGCTCCCATTCAGCCAGTGTTAGTTATATGCTATAAACTCAATGGGGGAAGAGGAAGCATCCTCATAAAATAAACATTTGTCTGCAAATTTTCCAGTTGAAGAAGAGGCTGGCTCTTAATACTGCTATCTCCACTGCATATGATGATTGGACATTAGTGAGTCACACCGCCTGGGTCAGCTTAAAATTGGCCTCTAATGAAATTGAGATATAATAGGAAGTTGTGCTATTTTCGTATTTCCGAAGAAGAGCTCTCGTACAGCCATGGTCCTTTGTTGAAAAATGACTCTCAAAACAAGAAAATGATATGAGACAATCTAAGTTCTGAGATTAAAAGAGGCAACAAGACAATCTTATTTCTGCTTCATAAAAAAAAAAAAAAAAAAAAAAAAAAAAAAAAAAAAAAAAAAAAAAAAAAAAAAACAATGTTCTGGCAATGGAAATACCTCTATGGTTACCAGTAATAAGAAAGATTAAATCAATCACCTTTATCTGACCTACAGTGATTTTATACATAATTTTAAATATAGAAACCCTACTTACATCATTAGGCTGATTTTATGTTTGAGTTCAGAAATATTTAAATATTCTTAGAGGGTCCATGTATAAAAATACACAAATCTGCTCAGTTCTATAATGTTCCAGCAGTACTGGAATTCATTTAAATGTAGGATTAGAAAGAACAAAATGTGCAAATCTTTTATGAATCACAAAATTTGCCCCGTATTTGTATGCCATTACATAATATATTTATATTTGACCACACAGCATATTTGTTTGTCCTGTAATGTCACCTAGAAACACGTTTAACCATGTCTGGTTGCTCAGCAAGAAAAGAAGCCATTATATTTTAAATGTGTATACCAAACATGAATTCATCAATTTTAACAATTCCTTTCTATCACTGTACTAATTTTTTATGTCGGAATTACCAGAATTATTACATACTTAGTGGCATTTTGTTGCATACATTTAGTAAAACAACATGTTATTACCTTACAGTTCTGGAAACTAGAAGTCTAAAAGTGAGTCCTCTTGAAGGCTCTTCTGGGGATTTCTGAGGAGGATCTCTTCCTCTGCCTTTTCTAGGTTCTATAGGCCATCTGCATTCCTCATGGTAACTTCATCTTCATCTTCATCTTCATCTTCAAAGTCAGCAATGCAGCATCTTCTTCCTTCTCTGACTTCCAGCCTGTCCCTTATAATAGCCCTTGCGATTACATAGGATTCTCTCAGATTACCCAGGACAATCTCCATACTACAGAATCTGGAGCTTTAATAACATCTACAGAGTCTCTTTTACCAGGTAAGGCAGCACACTCACAAATTCCAAGCACTAGAAAAGGAACATCTTTGGGGGACCATTATTTTCCAGGATATAATTGATCACTAATTCGTTTTAATCTTAATTCCTATATGCCACTCACTCATAAATCTTTACTTATGAGGATGATTAAAGTTACCACTTTATTCCTGGGTCTCCTAACCTCTTGACCTCCTTCTAATCCAACCTCTTTATCACTGTCAGGACAATCTTTTCAAGCACGCAAATTTGATCTCCTGTGCTAAGAATCCTACAATGATTATTTATTGCCTTCAGGAGAAAATATTAACATCTCAGTATCAATAAAAGACCCCTCATGACCTAATGCCCCTCTGTCAAGCTTTAGTTTTTGCAACTTTTTACCTGAAACTTCACAATTCCCAAACACACCATGTTGGAAAAAGTTTTCTTCTTTCTATTCCTAACACCCTCGATGCATTCCCCATTGTGACAATTTAGTGCTGCCTTAGAGATATTGGTTGGCAAATCTTGGTTCTCTCCAAGATGTGAGCTCTCTGAGGGGATCAACTCTGTTTTTAACTTTGAATTTCTTAAATTTATCACCAAAGACAGGGCATATTAGATTTAATAAATATCTATTGATGGCATACATAAATAAACAAATTAATGAAATTAAGTTTGTCCTTGGAGGTGACCAGAGAAACTGCAGGAATGTTGCTAACAGATTTACAGGGCTAGGATCAAGAATGAAATGATGGTGAAGAAAATGGAACCAAGAAGAAACCTTTTGAAACAGGTCAAAAGGCTTTGATGACAATAGGAAAAGAACCTTTTCTTACCACTTAAGTAGAGTCACAAAAAGAAATTGAGAGGTGGGATGTTATTTCTAAATCACATCTGAGGAACATTTTAAAAATGTGGCACAGGGAACAAGTGAAAAACAAGTCCTGGAAAAAGAAAGGCAGAAGATAATTTGTGAAGAGAAAAGAACTTGGAAGAAGCAAAAAATATTACTATTAAAAATGATCCAAGTCTTCCAGACCCAAAATGTATGAAGATTTATGAATTGTAAGGGCACATAGGCCAAAGAGTAAAAGTGTTTGGCTGGGACAAGGAAAGAATTTAATGTTTCTGCTATTGCTGGATGGAACTATTATCTTTAGTGTGTCTTGTCAGATGAGTTGTATCAATTTTTTTTTATGATTGGTTGATTGATTGATTGATTTGGATTATTGCTATTGGGTACAAGTGCTTGCCAGAGAGACACAGAGAAAGAAAGTGAGAAATCGTCCCCTAGCAGGGATGGCCATGCCACAGTCCCATGTCTTCCATACTCCTCCTGGGATTTTGGGCAAGCACACACACGTGTCCCAGGTGTTTCAAGAACTGGGTCCAAACTGCAGTTGGCTGCAGTGTAAAGAATGCTGTATCTTGTCCTCAGAAGGAAGCAGGCTCCACAGAACCTCTCAGAGAAACTGAGTTTTGACTTCTGGGAACTACTTGGGTTTGTCCCTGATGGAAAAGCTGATAACTTAATCAAGGAAGAGTCTGATGTAGACATCCTGCTTAACAACAAACACATGATTATCTGAGAAAAACACATGTCCAAAGTCCTAAAAGCATAGTTCATGCTCACCAGGTGCTTTAGAGATCACTTCTTTGACAGGGGGTGCTGTGAGTTTACTCCTGCAACATTAGTGCAAATACGAGTAGGAGATTCTTTAAGCTTTATTATTTGGGGAAAGAGACATTTTGACTCAATCTTCTCAGCTGTACCTGGAGACCCTTTTACAGCCCTGGGAGATGTTTTGTGTACTCCACAGTCGTACATGGCAGAACAATCTAGCACACAAAGGCATCTGGCCATGTACACTCATATGGAGGCCAAGTGCCCTTTCCTGACCTTTGAGGATCTTCTGAACCAATTGGAGGACTTGGTCTGTTATGTGTAAACAAAGTCTTAAAATCACTTACAGCCAGTATGATCTAAACCCAAACGTTCTTTTCTTTAAAGAATTGTTTATTGGGACCAGCAGTTAGCATAATGGCTATGTCACTGGACTCCCACGTAGTCGACCGCGGTTCGCGTCCCGGACCCAGTGGCTTAAAACTCACGCCGGGCGCGTGTGCGTGCGTGCCCAAGATCCCGAGAGGAAAACGGAGGAGAAGGGATTGCGGCGTGGCCATCCCCCCTTGGGGGGGTGATTTCTCACTTTCTGTCTCTCTGTCTCTCTCTGTCTGGCGAGCTCACGTGCCCTGTAGCAAAAACCTCTCAAAAAAAAAAAAAAAAAAAAAGAATTGTTTATTAAAGTTTATTTATGATTATTTTTTTAATTTGCTGTTGGGCATGTATGCTTACCAGAGAGAGACAGAGACACATGCACTCATCGGTGAGAAAGAAAAAGTGAGAAAGCAAGCCACCACCAGGTCTGGGACTTGAACTGTGGCTAGCCATGTGGAAATCTAATGCCGTAATCAACATACCACCTAACAGCCCCCCTGAACCTGAACTTTAAACTTGCAAATGACTCTGCAAATGGGAGATGCTATTGTGTGGCTAAAAGAACACAACATAAAGAAAGAAGATGGGGAACCAACAGATGGCATAATGGTTATGTTACTGGACTCCCACGTAGTCAACTGCGGTTTGAGTGCCCGACCCAATGACTTAAAACTCACACCAGGCTCATGTACATGCATGCTCAAAATCTTGAAAGGAGAATGGAGAAGAGATTGTGGTGTGGCCATCCCCAGTAGAGAGTATTTTCTGGCTTTCTGTCTCTCTGTCTCTCTCTGTCTTTCCAGCAAGCACACATGCCCTATATCAAAAACCTCCAAAAAAAAAAAAAAAAAAAAAAAAAAAAAAAAAAAAAAAAGAAGGAAGAAAGAAAAAAGATGGAACTTCCTCTGAACTAGGAGAAAATTACCTCAGAAGTCCCTGAGAACTGATGACAGACTCCACTTATTAAGCAATAGTGACGTGTTTATTTCTTGAGAGATCAAGTCCTTCTACATGCAGCAATGTCCAGAGGATTCCTGCCTTACTGAATCTGTCGATAGGCTGATGCCCAATGTTGGTGAGATTGTGGGAAGCTCGATGCATATCTGAGGCAGTGAAGAAATGCTGTCAGGTTATAAAAGGGAAGGGATCAGAGAAAGTATACAACCTGTTCTCATGGAGGATATGGCTTGGTCTTGGAACAATTCTTAAATTGGATTCTGAATAGGTATCACATCCAAAATGTATGTTTATACCCTCAATTTGTCCAGAACTGCAAGCCGTAACCAATTCTTCCTGAAGCGTGAAGGAAAGAATATGATTCAGGTAAAGAATAGGCTGCCTCTTAAAAAGATAAAACTAAAAAGCTAAACTCTTCCCTTTTTTTGTTCTATTGTGGTACAACTATTTTCTCCTTCTAGCTTTTTATTCTTATTGCCATAAAAAGTAGCCCAAAGTACTTGAATCATGTGACATTGAAGTTTTCATATTAAGAAAAAGAATATCTGTTACAAAGTTTGGGGCAATATGTGGCATGTGGACAGTGGCCATTCTGAGCAAGCCTGTGACATTCAGACACTTGCAGAAATGTGGTTCAGTGAACTGTCATTTGCATAGCAATGGAGGCAATTAACACATGAACTGCTAGCTGTGTGCTGTTTTTGATACCGCAAAGTATTATCAGTTTAAAGGAAGTCACATGTGTTTATCAGAATGGCTGCTCTCCACAGTTAAAAATACATTTCAGCATTTTCTTTCTTTATTTTTTTTAAGAGAGATTCTTGCAATAGAGCATGTGCACTCACCAGAGACACACAGGGAGACAAAAAGACAGAAAGAGAAATCACACCTGGGGGAGGGGGTAGATGGTCACGCTGCAATCCTTTCTCCTCCATTCTCCTCTTGTGATTTTGGGCATGCACACACGCAATTGCCACAAGGTTTAAACTGCCAGGTCCAGGACTTGAACTTCAGTGAACTACATGGCAGTCCAGTGACTCAACCATTACACCATCTGCTGGTCCTCATTTCAGCATTTTTATACAATTACAGTTGTAATGTCTGTGTTTTATATATACCATGTATTATGTATAATAAAACAGTTTTTAATTATGGTCTGAAAAAAAAAGTCAATTAGAACTATAAGAAGGTGTTGGAAACAACTCAATGTTTTAGATTTTAAATTGACTTAGATTAAGAATAGAAGAGAAAGTCTGTTATGCTGGTGCTTGTAATTCTCATTCACTCTGGTGTCCGTGCCTTCACATGTATCACGTACACAGAATGTCAGACCCTATGCCTGATACTGAAGACAGAAGACACAGCACTGCTCAAAAACAGCTCAGTCACAATCACAAATTAGTCATTCTCATCAAGCACTGTAAGCACATGAAAAACAGCATAGTTGAGGAAGCTTTTCAGGTAACAGTTATGAGGCAGGGTCTTCTTGGTATAGTGAGATGGTAAAGGACGTGTAGGGAAGAAAAATTCAGTTTTTCTAACTACCTCCTTGCTGAAGTTATCTCTAATTTATAAAGGAAGTAAACCACACAAAGTAATTTCAATCTTTTCTCTCTCACAGAAAATTTTAGAAGATTCTATTTATAACCCAGAGCCCTAGGTCTTCAGATATTCTCCTTTTTCATTTTCTTTCATCTCTTGCATCTTGACACACCAGAGCAGCTTAAAGCCTCTTTCTCTAGAGACCTCACTTCCAATCTCTCTCCTCCAAACACTTCTTATCTCCTGGTTTCAAACTCTTGATTTCCTCCCCTCTTCTTCCTCAAGCCCCATCACCTCTCAGGCTAATGAGAATAACTGACCCTTTGCTATTCTGCCATAGAGTCGGGGATTCTTAAGGAAAGATAGAGACAAAAGGTTGTCTGCATCATCAACGTCTCCCTCGGTCCCCAATTTCTTCACACAGGGCTTGAGACTCCCACAGGGTGAAACTGTTCTTCAACTTTAATACTTTGATAAGAAGAAATCTCATTCTTTTATTAAATTGGACAAATAAGTTCAGCCACAGTAGCACAGATGGTGTCTCTGCTACTTGGAAGGCTGAGGCCACAGGGGAAGCCTGGGTTCAATTTCTGGTGCACTCTGCAAGCCAGTCATGGTGGCATACACCTGTGGTTCCACTCACTCAGGAGGCTGAGGCTGGAGGATCATGACACAGCCAGACTGTTTAAAAAAACCACCAGACATGCACACACATACAAATGCATACACCACAAAAGAAAAGCATATTGTACATATATTTCCTGAATGTGTTTGGAACAACTCGTGTATATGATTGTGCTTTTTCAACTTTTCATTTGATAAAATGGGAGTACAGATCGAATATTTCACGTGAACAGTACTTAGCACAAGCACTCAGAAAATAACTCTTCTTATAGAGTTTAAAATTAAATTGAGGGATATAAATAATAACCCATAACATGATAAATAAGCAAATTACATAGTATACTAGCAAGTAACAAGTATAACAGGAAAAGAAATTAAAAAAGATTCTGGAAGAATAATTCCTAAATGTAAAGAAAGAGTTTCACGGAGATTGCCGTTAGTAGCTAGCAGAGTATAATCTCTTTTCACTACACTAACTGTGGTAATCAAAACAGTTCATAAAATCATTATATATATAGATGATAATAGCTGACAACTTTTATATTACAGTCATGTTTCTGGAATACATATTAGGAATACCCTGGGAGTATAGGTATTTCCCCTAAATAACAGACAAATTTCAAATCTATTCTGGTAGAAATTTGGATTTTGACCTCTTTAAATGAATGCACATTTATTTGAGAAAACAATTTTTTTTTCTACCGGGAAAAGCATGGGATAAATGGGAGACTCAGAAGATCTGAGTTCTAGTCTCAATTCTGCTGTTAACTTCATGTTTGGTTTTGGGCAAATCATTGAGTCTTGCCTGTATCTCAGCAAGGCAGTCAACTGAGAATAACTTCAGCATTTGTTAAAAGATCTATCTAAAATGGTAAGAGTCTATGAAAGCTAATATAAATTTGCATATTCAACTCAGAAATTTACATATATGTTAACTACCCATTTTCTGAAGTTGTCATAAAAATGTCTAAGAGGAGAATTCTAATTTGATCCCCATAGTGTTGCCTATATTCAATGGACTATATTCTGTGCCCTGCAATATCAGAAGATAGTATCTGTCTTTCTGTTATCATTTTAAAGGGATCAAGGAGTGTGACTGCTATTGTTTCCCTTTAGCTATTAAGCCTCATTACTTCCTGTAAAGGTTTATTAACACTAGACCGTTTTGGGGGTGAAACAAAAGCACTGTATATTATTACTCCAAATCACAATGCCTCTTTCATGTCAAATATTCACATTGCTGCCCTGTGATTTTACTTATTATGTATTTGCTAGGGATTATTAGGACCTCTTTTGGCTCCTTTCTTCTAAGTTGTATGTTTTCTCATTTATCCCAGCTAGAAACTCTTTCTCTTTACCAGCTTTCTCTTTGAATTCCACCCACCAGCTCCTGTGAGAAGGGATAACAATAGGTTAGTATTTCAAGTAGCATCTCACCACTGTCCCAGGGAACAACTCCTGCTGCCTTCCCTGAATTAGCTGCTTACCCATATGTCTCTAAAGCTCTCTAGGTTTTATTTCCTGAGAATGAGATTAAAAAAAAAAAAAATCATAGTTTATTTCCTCTTCTTATTCTGTTTCAAAACTAAGGATATTCCCTTGTTTCTTACTAACCACAGATTTGGAAAACTGTGTGGCAAATGGACTTCACTCAGCCTTTTATACAGAGTTCAGCTGACTGAATGATGTAGTCCATTTGGTTCCAAATTAATCTCTTGAATTTTCATCAGGCCTCAATCATCCTAAAGCTTTCTTCTTACTGTGGGATCAAGGACTATTTCCAACATTAGCTCTAGTTTCAAGGGCCTCACAAAAACGGGCATTGATTTCATGTTCCATCTTTAACAGTTCCCGCAATATCTACCACTCTTTGTCCAAATGAGGAGGACTCTTCTGGAGGCTCTCCGGGGTCAGAGAGAACAGAGAGATAGTTGTTGCACTCCTTCTCCTGTCAGTTATATAGGAAGGTACAGATTCAGTCTGTCTAATAGAGTTGCACCAGTCACACTTGGTTATCATGCACGTGCAATAAAGCAAGTGTAACTGCAGAGTTGAAATTTTCTTTTTTACTTTAAAAAAAATCAGTAAAATTGATCATTCAATTTTAAGAAGTTCTTTCCTTTTTTTTTTTTTTTTTTTTTTTTTTTTTTTTTTTTTTTTTTTTTTTTTTTTTTTTTTTTTTTGCTATAGGACGTGTGCACTGCACTAGCCAGAGAAAGAGAGAGAAGAAAAGTGAAAAACTACCCCTTCAGAGGGGATGGGCCCCACTCCCCACTGCTATCCTTTCTCCCCCATTCTCCTCTTGGGATTTTGGTCATGCACACACATGCACCTGGCATGATTTTTCAAGCCACTGGATTTAGACTCAAACTGTACAGTCAGACATGTGGGATTTAGCACCTCAACCTCCACACTACTTGCTGGCCACGTTATTAAAAAATAACTTTTAAGAAATGGGGCCAGCGGATAGCATACCACTTAGGTCTCTGGACTCCCACATGGCTGACTACAGTTCAAGTTCTGGACCTGATGGCTTGAAACTCACATCGGGTGCATGTGCATAGGTGCCCAAGATCCCAGGAGAAGAATGGAAGAGAAGAGATTCCAGTGTGGTCATCCCCCCTTGGGGGTGATTTCTTACTTTCCCACTTACTTTCTCTGTCTCTCTCTCCCTCTGACTATCACATGTGCCCTCAGGCAAAAACCTCTACAAAAAGAAAAATAACTTTTAAGGAATAACTTGGGTATGTAACTTTCCATTACCAAGTTTTAGTTTTATAAAATCTAAACAGATCAAGTATTTATTAAGAAAAAATAGATTTTAATACTTAGCAATAGGGACCAGGAGTTAGCGTAATGGCTATGTCGCTGAACTCCCATGTAGTCGACTGCAGTTCTAGTCCTGGACCTGGTGGCTTAAACTCACATCAGGCACATGTGTGTGCGTGCCCAAGTTCCCGAGAGGAGAATGGAGGAGAAGGGATTGTGGTGTGGCCATCCCCCCTGGGGGGTGATTTCTCGCTTTCTATCTCTCTGTCTTACTGGTGAGTGCACGCACCCTATAGCAAAAAAAAAAAAAAAAATACTCTCAAAAAAAATCTTAGCAGTAAAAGTGCAAAATATTTCATCAATTATTTTATAATAATTTCATATTGAAATAGTATTTTGGATAGATTAGGTTAATACAATTTATTTTTCAAATTAATTGTACCTACAGACAAACTATTTCCAGCCTATCATGCTGCATCATATTTCAGGATATTTATAATATATAAATTGCCATAAACTTGTTTGCATTTTTTTCACACTTCCGTGTTTGCGAATTTTGTTGTTACGGCTGCTGCTTTATTTTGTCTTACTTATAAATTGTGTCTACTACTCTGCTTTTCCTTAACTATTTTGGTTATTTGATACGTGTGGTCAGAGTCCCCTTAAATAATAATACCCACATTAATCTTTGATCAAAATTATTTCCTTTTAATGTTTCAGATGAGGTCATTGACCCTATACCATTTATGCCTATTTTCTTATGATCCATTAAAAGGAAATTCCCAGAAATAAACGCCTCATGATTTTCTAATAATTTGTGCTAAGTGTAGCACAAATCAACAGTGCGACCCAAAAACCTCCCAGTGACTCTTCCAATCCTGCACTTCAAATTGTATCATGCTCTTACTCTGGTGAAGGGTATAGAACAGGAGCCGATGTTATCAGTCCTTCTTACTGGGATTCAGACGTGGCAATGACAGATACCAAACACACCCTGGGGTTGAAAACAGCATGTCCAGAAAGCCAGAGTAAAATTGCGAAGGAAGGAAAACAGATGTCTGATTTAGGTTTTTTTCTTTATCTTTTATAGTCCCTCATGAATCACTAGTAAACCCATTAAAAGGATACCAACAAAGTATTCATAGGCTGCCCCTACCTCTATCGAGAATGGAAACATAGTTGCTAATTCTGTGTTTAAAATAGTTTTACAACTTAGGAAGCACATTCTCTCACATTATTTTATTTGAGCCTTACAGCTGCACTGGGGAAAAAAATAGTGTAAAGCCTCGTGTCTACCTTGATAGGCATTCATTTCTTTGCCACCTCCTTCCCCTCAAAGTAAACATAAGAACAGGAGTAGTTTCTCCGATTCGCCCACTTGCTGTGATCACAACATGTAACCTAGTGCCTGGTCATCTAGCAGGTGCTTACAAGAATCGACTGAATGAGTTTTATAGGCAGTCTAGAAAACTGAGGGCCCACCTAAACACAGTGCAATGACAAACTACAGGCAGAGCCGGAAGAGAACTCTGCTCCCCTCACCTCCCTGTGCCCAGCCGCTACTTCCTCCTGGTGGACAGTGAACACGTCCTTCACATAGAGAGTTTGTGTTCAGTTGTCTCATCTTTGTGTCTGACTTTTCAAATGAATGAAAATAAGGTTCCAGAGAACATCCGAGATAAGCAAACACCATAGTCAGTGAGTCTGTCTGAATCGATTAAAGGCGATAAGTGAGGAACCTAATTATAAAACCTCCTGGGCTCTCAGGGTATGGGTTCAGGTCCATTTTATCATGCTGCGAAAATGTCACACAACTGGAAAAACTTGTTAGAGTGAGTATCCATCAGTACTGATTAGTGCCAGGGCTGAACATCTGCCTTCAGCTAAAAAAAAAAGAAAAGTGAGATGGGTGGGGGGTGCAGATAGGAAGGAGGAGAGGTCCAGAATAGCTGGCTAGACCTTGGTCTCCCATGGTGCTTAATACGGCACTTTGAGGGTGCACGCAGGCACTGCCTTGCTGTGAGAGCCAGGAAGAACTCATGCAAAAGGAAGGCTAAACCCCAGGAAGCAAGGAAAGGCATGAACATCTAATTTCCTTTGATTTGGTATGATGCTAAATAAAGCCCAGCAAGAGCTAGGGTGCACAGGTCGGCACATCAACACGGATAGCAGGGGGCGGGGTGGGGGAGACGCCAATGTTCAGAAACTAGTGACTTTCAGAATCCAAATGGTCTTTGTTTTTTAACACTTTATAATCAAGGCATTGAAATGTTTAGCTCTTATTGATTTTGCTGTTTTACCATTTGTTTAGCAAATATAGCATATGTGATGTGCTGAACTAGGTAAGGCTGTCAGAGATAATCAAGAGAGGTGACCTCACGGAGCTTTATTCTAAATGTTTATGTCTCCCCCAAAAATAGTATGTTGAAATTCGAACACACAAGGTGGTAGGGTTAGGCCATGGAGCCTTTGAGGAGATGATTCAATCATGAAGGTAGAGACCAGCAGATGGCATAATGGTTACATTGCTGGACTCGCGCATGGCTGACCATGATTTGAGTCCCAGATCCAGTGGCTTCAAACTTACAATGAGCATGTGAGCATTTGTGCCCAAAATTCCGAGAGGAAAATGGAGGAGAAGAGATTGCGGCATGGCCATCTCCCCTGGGGGGTAATTTCTTGCTTTTTTTCTATCTCTCTCTGTCTCTCCAGCAAGCACACGTGCCCTATAGAAAAATACTTCTTAAAAAAAAAAAATCACGAACATATAGCTTTCATGAACGGGATGAGTGCCTTTATAAAAGAAACTCTAGAAAACTATCTTGCCCTTCCACCATGTAAGGACACAACTAGAAGTACCATCTGTGAACAGAAAGCCCTCACCAGACACTGAATCAGGTGAGCACCTGACCTTGAACATGAACATCCTAGCCTCCTGAAATGTGAGAAATGCATGTCTACTGTCTGGAAGCCTCTGGGTTTAAGGTATTTTGTTATCGTAGCCCAGGACTAAGACAGACAGCCACAAACAAATAATTGCTTTGTAAGACTGCATTTTTTATATAATTCTAAAAGCCTAGTTTCCTAAAGCTGCTATAACAAACTACCACAAATTTGGTGTCTTAAAACAACATAAATATGTTCTCTTACAGCTCCAGAAGATAAAAGTCTGAAATCAAGATGTCAACAGGGATATGTTTTTTCTAAAGGCACTTAGGGGAAAATCTTTCCTTGTCTCTTTTGGCATTTGGTGGCTCCTGATGTTTCTTGGCTGCAGCTGCATAATTCTCATCTCTGCCTCCCTCCTCACATGGCCCTTTCCTTCTCATCATCTGTGTCTTCTCTGTGTGTCTCTTTTTTTTTTTTTCCTTTTTTTTTAGAGAGGTTTTTGCTATAGGGCGCGTGCGCTCGCCAGACAGACAGAGAGAGACAGAGAGACAGAAAGCGAGAAATCACCCCCCAGGGGGGATGGCCACGCCGCAATCCCTTCTCCTCCATTCTCCTCTCGGGATCTTGGGCACGCACGCACACGCGCCTGGCGTGAGTTTTAAGCCACCGGGTCCGGGACGCGAACCGCGGTTGACTATGTGGGATTCCAGCGACATAGCCATTATGCTAACTGCTGGTCCCTATGTGTCTCTTTTAAGGATGCTTGACATCTTGGCATTGGATTTAATGCCCACCAAATGATCCAGGATGATCTCATCTCAAAATTTATAATTTAATTAGACTTGCAATGACTCTTTTTTTCCCAAATAAGATCACATTCATAGACTCTAGGATGCATCTATATATTAAGGAGTCAGTGTTTATCCCATGACAGGCAATATGGATGCCTAAGAAAGCCTACCTGGAGGGTCCATATTTGAGTTGCCTTCGAAACCATGAATAGAAAATGTTGGAGTTACACAGGCAAAGCTGGTCATTTTGTTATTTCAAACAAAGGGGTAGCATGAGCTAAAGTAAAACTATATAATGGGTGAAAATAAAATAACAAGCAGCTCAGTGTGTCAAAGGGTAAAGTGAGTGAAGTGCAGTGAAATAGGAAAGCGAAAGCTGAGGAAGTGGCCAAGCCATGGAGGGATCAGATGGCCTATCACAAAGCATTAGTTCTACCCGGTTGGTTAGTGTCCTTCGCTAGTACGTGATGGCACCTTGGTGGGTCGCCAGTGTAGTAGTCAAAATGTGGACTTCGTAGGGCAAGTGTAGAATTTATACTTATCAGAACCAACAGATGGCATAATGGTTATGTCACTGTGTTCCCACATAGTCGACCGCAGTTCAAGTCCCAGACCAGGCGGCTTCAAACTCAGCTGGGCATGTGTGTGTGCATGCCCCAGATCCCAAGAGGAGAGTGGTGGAGGATGGATTGTGGTGTGGCCATCCCCTCTGGGGGGTTATTTCTTGCTTTCTGTTTCTCTGCCTCTTCAGCACTCTATAGCAGAAATCTCTCTCTCTCAAAAAAATAAATAAATAAACAAAACTTATATTTATCAATGCTGAGTTTTTACAGTCATATGTTTCCTAGAAAGTTGAACTTGGTGGCGGATGTGGTATGATGCAAAGTGAGGTTAAAATTCCTCTGTGACACAAAAAGTATAGTATAATGTTGTCACATGATGTCATGCTGGCCACAAGTAATGATTGCAAGTTTACTGAGACCTATAACTATGAAAGACCATGTAGTCATAGCACTTAATGACCTTAATGAAGAGCAACATGGTGCTTAAAGGAAAATCTATGGAATGTTTTTAGATATTGTTTAGTTTATTATCATTATTATTGATTTATTTCATTATGTTTTGAATTCCTTGAGCCTGTCAAGCATGCTGTCCAAACTTCTAAGTACTCAAAATTATGCCATGTTTAAAAAAATACTAAGATTCATCGTTCAAGATGTTAGAAAATTATTAAAGGATTTTGAGTGGTAGAATCAAATGCTCTTTTCCTTCTTCATTTTGTTCTCTCTTTTTTAATGTTAATGCTCCTCTGATTATTTCTGTATTTGCAGAGGTTATGGGGAGATGGTTTGAGATCATTTGGGGATCTGTTATTTTTAAGCCTCTTTGTCCACGACTTAACCATGAAGTCAGCTATGCATAATCTACCCACCTTAACTTTCATGTACTTGCTGACCCAAGATCTTTAGGCACTGATACAGCAAGTGATAGTCACTCAGCCAGGACAGTGGTTAGAAGTACAGAGATAAGAGAAATGCATTGGTAATTACAATCAGTAGGACTTAATGACTGCTGCAATTTGAGTGAAGGTAAAAAAAAAAAAAAAAGAAAGAAAGAAAGAAACTCCAATTTAGGGAAAACTTAGTGGGTAATTGTCTCCCAAAACACATGGGACATTCTACCCCCCTCATGATCTACCTCCCAGCCATCCTGAACTTACTTCTAACCTCTCATACTGGGCCTGCTCACTCTCTCTCACTTCTAGGTCTTGCTACTTACTCTGTTCTCTACCAGGAATGTTGAACACTATTATTCTCAATTTATAAATAGAAAAGTGAGGTTTAGAATTCATCTTAAGACACAGGCCCAAAATCATTTATCTGCCCAACTTACATTATTGATCCCAAATAAAACATTCCAGGGGTAAGTGGCAGATGTTATACCCACATGCTGGATTTGATAAGATTAGGTTTAACTGAAAGTAACAAAAATTCCAAATAATAGTGACTTGAGCAAAAAGGAGGTCTCTTTCTCACACTCCTTAGAATACAAATCTATCCTCATGATCAAAGGTGGCTGCTAGAAATACTGCCACAAGATCTTTGTTCCAAGCATAAGGATGAACTAAAAAATAAAGTATAAAGAGAAGAAAATACCCACAAGACATGGTCTAAGACAATTTTGCGGAAGCTGCGTCATGATCTTTCTGCATCCATCCTGGGCAGGAATGCTCAACACCCTCTCACTCATGCCTGCAGTTGTAGGACCAGATGACTGTCCCTGCCCTCTCCTTCACACCACTACTGGCAGGTAGAAAGGGAGGGATCTCCAGAACTCTGTGCTCCTAGCTAAACTGTATCCTGCCCTTTCTTCATCAGGCACAACCTTACCACTATCTGCCCCACCGTTATCACAACATGCCTTTAATCCCTGTTTATTTAAGTCATCAACAAGAACCCCTGAATCCCAGGTTAGTCTTTGTCCCCAAGACTCTAAGTTCCCTGACACCTTTGTGAACAGTGAAGCAATATGTCCCTCCTTTGTCACTCCCTATCCTCTTAGTTCGCTTCACTTTTCTCCATAGCCCTTGTCATCACCTGAAATAATGTATTTTCAACTTATCTATTTTTCCCAGTAGATTAGATAGATAAACTCCATGGTGGGAGGGAGGTGAGCAGAGATTACTAGAAGTTTATTTCATTAACTGCTATATCTCTAGAGCACAGATTATAAAGACTGCTTAATAACTTTTTGTTGAATGAAAAAAAATCTCATAGAAATATCTACAATTTGTCCTTATGCCAAGGGATTATACACCTGGCTAAAATTTAGGAGTAAGAAAGTATAGATACTGTGGGATAATCAGCAACCTCTACTATAGAAACTACTTCCTAAGTGGTCTTATCTAAACCTTATTCATGTGCTTACCTGCACTAAGCTAAAACTAGAAAGACAGGATGATATATATGTGACTTAGGAGTTTGGGTGCTAGAAAACCCTGTGAGAAAAAAATTATATATAAATGCTATAAATATCAAGGTTTTATATATATAGATACAGATATGCAGATATAGATAGATATATACCATGAGATTTTACTGCACTATCAGCAAACTGATACTCAGGGAAATGATACTTGACTTAGGACACGAATCCATTAAGTGTCAAAACAAAGGATAAAACTTTCGGCTTTATGTTCTACCAGATATGCTATGAAATGTTTTGTCCTACTATTGGGATGCTATTGTTGATCTTCTATAGACAGTGATGTGCAGTAAGGGAAAGGTGAGTATATACATGGTAAGAAAATCCATACCCTTTAAACAGGGTTAGAGAATAAGAAGTGAACACAGCTCAAAAGAAAAGTCAGGGGACCAGCAGTTAGCGTAATGCCTATGTCGCTGGACTCCCACATAGTTGACTGCAGTTCGAGTCCTGGACCCAGTGACTTAAATTCATGCCGGGCACGTGTGCATGTGTGCCCAAGATCCCAAGAGGAGAACAGAGGAGAAGGGATTGTGGCGTGACCATCCCCGCTGGGGGGGTTGATTTCTCACTTTCTGTCTCTCTGTCTCCGTCTGTCTTTCTGGCAAGTGCACGCACCCTATAACAAAAGCCTCTCCAAAAATAAAAAAGAAAAGTCAGGACATTATGAGTTTGTGTGATAATGTGTTTTTGGCCAAAGGATTTACAAATATTCCCCTAATGACTTTTGGAGTTCAACTAGTATTAGATAATTTTCTGCTAATTCGACGGCTTATGTCCAGTATTATTTACTTATTAAATAGTGCATATGCACATTTACATTAATTTTTAACTAGAATCATATGTAAATGTCAAGGTCAATTTTCTGATTGCCCTATACATTGCTGGAAATGGATTAAAGTAATAAGAAGAGGAGTTAGCTTTCTAATTTTTCCTATTTCCCTCATGGGATCTGAGTGTTATAAGATGTTGATAATTTTATTGATGTATGAGGCTGAGCCAAATTCAGTTTTCTCCTCTTCAGATGTTGAGCTTAAAGAAATGCTGACAAGCAGAATTTTTTTTTTAAATGGCACTTTTTTTTTGGCAAGTTGTTTGGCTAATTGGCACATGAGATCATTAGCATTTTAGAAAGCAAGATGGCTTCCTCTGACAGTCTAATCCTCTCAATCCCACTCCACCCCCACCAATATAAGATCCATACCTTGTGTAAGGTCCTGAAACCAACTAACAAGAGAGAGTGGAGTCCTAGAACTGCTTGTGATTTTATGCTGTGGTTTTAAAGAAGGGAAAGGAAAGAATCTTCCGAACATAGGCATCTGATCCCACCTCATTAAGGAAGCAGGATTTGAGTGGCATTGCCATAGTACTAGGTTTTCCTTATCAGAGCCCTTACCCCATTACATTGTAATTCCTCCTAAATCAGTCTTCATTTGCCTACGGTGTGATCTGTGAGGGCAGGAAACTGTTTCTATCTTTTCACTTAGACACCTTTAAAACTTCTGTAGAGCATGATGCATAATAGATACTCAATAAATAGTACTGAATCAAATCAATTCAACTATCACAGCTTAAAGGGAAGATATGAGGGATGAAGGCTATGAGGGAGGAAGTGAGTGGA
The DNA here is from genome assembly GCA_026018925.1 of Tupaia tana. Lineage (NCBI taxonomy): Eukaryota > Metazoa > Chordata > Mammalia > Scandentia > Tupaiidae > Tupaia > Tupaia tana. Next base: position 202,244,293 of record JAKSZU010000006.1, read on the forward strand.
AGCATGGAGACCATCAAAATTAAAGACAGAATTGATCAGCATAGAGAAAATTTATTGCTAAAGTTCAATAAAATTTGACTATCTGCCCACTGAAATTTTGATCATTATAATCAGGTGACCTAGTTTATAAACTTTTTTTTTTAATTTTTAAGACAAGTTATTGTTGTTAAAGACAGCAGTGATTTGGGTCAGTGTCATTGCAAGCTTCATAAGAAATACAAAAAAGAATAAATTGGTTGTCATAGAAATTAGGAAATGATTCAGATTTTTAAAGATGCTCGGTTGGAATTTGGACTTGACTTGCGATTGAATATATTTTTAGTTGACGTTGAAGCCAAACTCAAATGAAATATATCAGTTAATTAAGTGAGTGGATGAGTTTTAAATTAGATTTTATCAAAAGAATTGCTATGATGAAATAATAGTAATCTATTTAGCACATTTCCTCTGATTCCCCCCCCCCCCCATAACCCAATTCTACTTTCCTTTTTCCTAATTCCTCAAACACACACACACACACAACCATTATGAGCAGACTGGAGACCTGAAATATCTTGAATAGAGAGTATTCTTAAGTCCTTCAAATGGAGGACCTAGTTATACTTCAGCTTAATAATGGCTATGAAACTCTTACCCTCTTCACAGTGCCATATAAAGGAAATGGGAATTTCCACCTCAACTATCAGGCTTAGCATTCTGAAATTTTAAGTGGTAAGCAACAGAATATTTGAGTAACTAAGCATTTATAGTATTTTTTAATAAATACATAAATTATGCATACATATTTCTATAAATATAGTAGTAAGGGAAAAATGTCAAGAGTGATCTTATGTAAACTTATAAATATTTATCTTATGAATATGTTTACCCTCACTGAAATGAAACTATAAAGGCAGCACACTTTATGAAGAGACTGCCCTAATGTTTTATACATATTAGATGACTTATTGCAGACTTTGCTTTTAGTTTGTATAGATTATCCGTTCTTTACTACTTTCTACAGCATAATAGTGGCTAATATCTAGTAAGCATTTAATGTGCTCAGGTGCTATGAAACTGTTTATATGCATTATGACATGTAATTCTTCCATCAACTTTATGTACAAATACTATTATGACTTCATTTTACTCAGAAAGAAATTCATTGTAAAGAGGTTAAATAACTTCCTAAGTAAATGGCAGGCTTACCTCAAACTCTATAGCCTTCATTCCCTCCCTGAGTTTTAGGACATGCAAGTAAATTTGTTTTGCTTGGTAGAAGATAATATACATAATAAAGAGTATTTGTCTCTTTCAATGGCAACTTTGCAAGCTCTTAAGACTTTCAGACTGTTTCTCACTAGACCTTGAGTCATCAACTTCTGTCACTTTCCCCATTCGCCTGAGCCTAAACATCAATTTACCTACACATAACTTTCTGGAAGAAAAAAGTTCAGTTCCTTCTCCATTCATTTTGTCTTCTTTTCTCATTTCCATTAGAAAAAAAAGAAAAAAGAAAGAAAAGAAAGAAAAGAAAGAAAAAGAAAGAAAGAAAGAAAGAAAGAAAGAAAGAAAGAAAGAAAGAAAGAAAGGAAGGAAGGAAGGAAGGAAGGAAGGAAGGAAGGAAGGAAGGAAGGAAGGAAGGAAGGAAGGAAGGAAGGAGAAAGAAAGATTCAAAATGTCTATATACAAAGACAGTTAACTAAAAGTACATGGAATCAGTCTGAGAGCAGGAGGGAATCACACAAGACAAAAGTTAAGGATCTCAGTTGGACGTCGAGCTACTGCATGGATCCTTCACACAAAGAAAGCCTACATTTGAACTTACACTAGCTCCTAGTTTAAATTAAGCAATATTTTGAGAAATTACCTACACTTGTTCTATATTATATTGGTAGCTGAATGAAAGAAGAACAGTACACAGATCCAGATAGTCTTCTTTCAGTTGAGTCATTTTTTCTGCTGTACATCATCAGTCTGCATGATATCCCCTAGTCCCTGATTGGCACAGTTTTATCTTGGTTTCTCTGTTTACTGAAAAAAAAAAAAAAAATCAAAGCCATGAGCAAGGAGAAACCTGTTATTATAAGACACATCTCCTTGGGACTGGCAGATGGCATAATGGTTTAGGTTGCTAGACTCTCACATGGCCGACCATAGTTCCAGTCCCAGACCTGGTGGCTTAAAACTCACACCGGGCATGTGTGTGTGCATGCCCAAGATCCTGAGAGGAGAATGGAGGAGAAAGGATTGCGGTGTGGCTATACCCCCTGGGGATGGCAGTGATTTCTCACTTTCTGTCTTCCTCTCTGTCTCTTTTATGAGTGCATGAGCCCTATAGCAAAAATCTCTCTTAAAAAAAAAATAAAAAGAAAGATACATCCCCAAAAAAATGTACACTGAGAAATATCCAGAAATGCAAGCACATTCTAATGTTTCTTTTGACTGTGACAGATATCAGTAAGATTTGAAAGATAGAGACAGTGGGTCCAGCAGATGGTATAGCAGTTACGTTGCTGGACTCCCACATGGCTGTCTGCAGTTCAAGTCCTGGACCAGGTGACTTGAAACATGTTGGGCATGTGTGCTTGCATGCCCAAGATCTCAGGAGGAGAATAGAGGAGAAGAGATTGCAGTATGGCTATCCCCAAGGGAGTTGATTTCTCACTTTCTCTCTCACTGTCTGTCTCTCTCTCTCTCTCCCCCTCTCTCGTAAGCACATGCATCCTAAGGCAAAAACCTATTTAAAAAAAAGAAAAAGAAGAAAGAAAATGGACAGAGACAGTCAACTTTTGTTCTGACCACAGTAGACATGAAAATTAAGAGGAATTACTCTCTAATTCTCCCCTAAGTACATAAATGAAACCACTTTTTTGAGAAATCCATACACCTTGCCAAACAACAAATTGAGCTAGAGTAATTTGAAGAGAGTGGGAATGGATTTGAAGACATCACACCTGAGCAAACTCAAGCCACTTAGAAAAAAGAATCTATGGGGGACCAGCAGTTGGCATAATGGCTATATCATTGAACTTCCATGTAGTCGGCCACAGTTTGAGTCCCGGGCCCAGTGGCTTAAACTCATGCTGGGTACATGTGTGTGCATGCCCAAGATCCCGAGAGGAGAATAGAGGAGAAGGGATTGAGGCATGTCTATCCCCCCTAGGGGGTGATTTTTCACTTTCTGTCTCTCTGTCTTTCTGGGGAGCACATGCACTCTATAGCAAACATCTCTCCAAAAAAAAAAAAAAAAAAGAATCTATCATATTCGTATTTGAAAAGGTCTTACGAAAGGAGTTTAAACTCCAGCAGTCTCTCTAACCTTGTTAAAAACTCTCACATGGAGGCGGATGGGACCACAGCAGTAAAATGTGATGCTCTGCGAGGCTGACCCATATGGGAAGTTTCTAGGTTCATGTCTGGAGACTTCCCTGAGTGTACCTGGCCCACAATCAAGGGTGGCTAAGGTTGGGGTTGAATTATAACGTTAGAACCTTGTTGGGGATATTGTCTTTCTCTCTTCTTCTCTTTCTCCCTCTCTCCTTCTCATGAAAAGAAATAGATCAACTTAAAAAAAAAAAAGTCTTCAGCTAGATAGTAGGAAAACTTTACTGTTGGTGAGACTTTTTTTAAAGTTTATCTATGTCTTTTCATGAGCAAGAGTGAACATATGTTAATTTTCATAGATTCTTTATATTCTTAAAAGTTTAAAGTATTTTTGAAGTAAATGAAGACAGAACAATGTGTCTAAATTCTCTCAATCAAAACTCTTTCTCAAATTGAAAAATTTTAATTAAAATTTCCCTTTTTTTTTCTCTTTCAAGCTAAAAACTTCCAGCCCCCTCTTTTATTCTCTCTCTTAGATCTTTTGCTTTGTGTACTAGAACAAGTAGATTTGCTAGTGAAATTTAGATTTAAATGCCTTAGGTCGAAGTAGTTTCACTAAAATGTTCTCTATTTCAGAAAACACTTTTGGCTTTTATCTACATTTGAACACCCTGTAAATTAGGTATTTTTTTCTAAAATGGTTTGAAACTTTTGCATCATTAAATGCAGATCACTTGATTAGATGATACTCAACCCTATATATTAAAAAGGAGTTCCTGATAAAAGCAGCTTCGAAGAAGTTTTTCTAGATTATATAAAAAACGTCCATTTGCCTATTTAGTCTGCCACTGCTGAATGAAAAGAAGACATAAATGTCATTGAAAGACAGATTATTTATTATATTTTCCCATCTGCTTACTACACTGGTTATTTGAGTCTCTTCTAGGTGTAAAATGCTTTATATTAATACATTCAAATGATGTCTGTTTTCTTATACAAACACAGATGTCATTTTTGCAGCTAGACCTTGTTTAAGTACACAAAAATAAAAATATAAATATGGATTTTGAATTGACATAGAGAAAAACTGTAGTAAGAATGAAAAGTCAATGTTCAACTTTTATACATTCATTTTTCTCTCAACAATAAATATTTCAAATGTCACTAAACTCCACTGCCTTACGTACTTTTTTAATGTGTTGGCATTGAATGTAATATCATTTATATCTCCTATAGCCCCTTGTCATTGTAATGATTCCGTCTATAGAGGACTAGGTTTAGAACCACAGTGAAATTTGTTTTGATCTTTTTTCCATTGATGTTTATAAAAATGGAGACAAACTAGAGCATTGATACTGAGGCCAACTGGCCATCCATCTATTCTCTGTCTTTTATCTCACATTGATTAAAACAATGATTCCACCAGAAAATGAGAAGACTGGTTGGACCAATCAGCATAGGCTAAAAAAAGGTACTTTGAGGACACAGGCCTTAGCTTTTGTTTTCAAAGCAATATATAGTAATAATACTTCAACATGACTGCAGGGAAACTTTAATATCAGACACTGGCTGGGCTTAGGAATCTACCTCAAAGCAATTCTCTCCCTATTTCTGTGAGATTCATATTTGCCTCATTCTGGCTTATTTTCAAGAGCCATGTCCAGCAGCCAGAAGAGGGAAGGACATTGTAAAGCTACAATCTTTTCTCAGAGGTATTTTTGCACACTTAAGAACCTTAGCATTTTATTCTCTTGGAAGGTAAAATTATTTTTGTTTTTCCTTCTTTTTTAGTTAGCTATAGAGCATATGTACTCTATATGTCATAGAGAGACAGAGGCAGACAGAAAGAGACAAAGAAAGAAATCACCCCTCCCGGGGGTATGGCCATGCTTCAGTCCGTTCTCCTCCATTCTCCTCTTGGGATTCCAGGTACTCATGCACACATACCTGGCATGTTTTTCAAGCTGATGGGTACGGGACTCACCCCCACACAGTCAGCCACCTGGGATCCAACTGCTTTAACCTCCATGCCACTTGCTGTTCAGGTAAAACTTTCGATGTTGATGATGATGATTTATTGAGCACTTAACAAATGTCAGGCATTGAATGAACTAAGAACTTTTTATGACTTAATCTAAGAGACAACACTACGGGATAGATAGCATTATCTCCATTTGACAGAGGAAGAGAAATAGAAGCTAGAAAGCCTCAGCCTTGCCTGAGATCATACTACTCTTAGATGGGAGAGTCAGGACTTTAACACAGACTTGACTGAGTCCAAAATGCATATTCCAAACCCCCATGCTACAGTTTATTGATTTTAACTATTACAGGAATACAAACTCATTGGGCTGGCAAGTGGCATGGTGGTTAAAGGCGCTGGACTCCCACATGTCCAACCACGGTTCAAATCTCGGACCTGGTGGCTTCCTTTCTCACTTCCTCTCTCTCTCTCTCTGTCTCTCTCTGATCAAACTGGAAAATAATAATGATAACAATAATAAATAAAGTTAAATAAAATAATTCTTTAAAAAAAGAAAACATGGTGGATTTAAGGATCAAGGACACTTTCTGGTTGTCTCTACATTTGAGACTCCAGAGTTTCTTGAGACCACTTACAATAGCACTAGATAAAGTCAAAACTACTCTGACTGTTGAGCTCTTTGGAGTTACGTGTTTCTAAATAAAAGAGTATAAATCCTAGTTGTCTCTTGGGTTTACTGTAGAACTTGATAAAGAAGCATCCACCTTTCTGTAGGATATTTATCATCTTGGCAACTCTAGAAGAGGAGATGATTTTTACCTTCAACAAATAACATTTTCTTACAAGGTATATATGTATTAGGTAAACACGTAATGTCCCCAGTGTCATTGAGATCTATTTCAGCACAGCTGGGCTTAGGTAAGGAAGCACAGATAAGTTCGTTACTAGCTGGAGCCAAGCAAACAATGGGAACCCTCATTTCCAGGTATCTAACATCTTCATTCTACACCCAAATATTCACAGCTCTCCTGCAATGTAGCCACTAAACACACAGTGCCTTCCATTGTGACCTTAGCCAACCCTTTTTTTCTTGGAAATGTCACTTTTGTTTTATCTTCTTTGAGTCCTACTTCATAATAATAGCTATGGAATTCCAAATTTTCAGAGTTGTTTAGGATTCTAAGTATCATATCTTCAGTATCTTCATGATACAAGAGTCCCAAGGCCTAGATCCATGCCCTAGGTCACCCAGTTGATGAGTAACAAGGGTGAAAATTTGCTATGCCCTGCCTTCTGACTTCTAGTCCAATGTTCTTTAATGCATCATGTTGTCCCCCCCTACACCAAGCTGTCAGCCACTACTGTAAAAAAATTCATCTATAACAAAGATCCTCATGAGCTCTCTCCATTCCTTTTCAGTTACCTTTTGCATTTCAGCAAGGGATGCTTTTGGCAACAGGAAGAATAAGTAACTTTAGTGATTTAAGGAGCTCCAGGCCTAAGCACTCCAGTTGGATAGAGAGCCTTCTGGGCAAATGACACTTAGATTCATTGTTGACATGTATTCATTATGGTTGTCTTCAGTTAAGTCCAATAAAAACTCTAGAAACACCTTGGAAAGACACAGCAAATCATAGAATGAATTGTAAGGAAGAAAGCAAAGCTTACGAGAAGAAAGCTTGTAGAATTTAGGGTTACTCAGCCTGAAAAGAAGAAAAAAAAACAATGAAAGCTACTTTGAGAATTACCTACTGGTCAAAGGTAGTAATAATACAGAAAAAGTTACTAGCCTTCTACTACTACTACTACTACTACTACTACTACTAAGGATATATAAAGAAAAATGGGGATTCGATTGCAAGATAAACAAGTGGCCTCACTGAGAGTCAGCATAGTCAATTAGATGGCCTCTGGAGCCTGACTATAAGGGACGAACTTGACCAGTGCACTATGGAAAGTCATCTTATTGGAGGCATTGAAGGAGAGGTGTATTTTTGTGTTTTGTGCTGGCCAAGTCAGACTCTTTGCTGAAGACCGAGGTGCGCGATGCACATGGTCTTGAATGTCCTCACAATCACATTACCCTAGAGTTTATTTTGTTTGCTTTATAACTGCAGAGAAATTCTGAGGAATCACCTACCACACACAAGCCTCTATTGTGTGAGCAATGAACCCTCTATTGTCATTGACAAAGGGATCAAATTTCATCCTGTCTCAAAAAGAGCGTCCAATTTCGGGCCATAATACGGTTAAAACGGCTCTCTGCAAACAGGTTTCTAAATCAGTTTCTTTGCTGGCACAATGGAGTAAGATCTGCAATTCTCCGCTTTGAATTACTCTGACTGTGCTATGAGAAGCACAAAGTCAATCTTCATTGCTACCAAAATCTGAAGGTTAAGTTTCCAGGCAAGAAAGGAGGTGGTTCAGAAGCCATGATCAATCAGTGATGTCAACCTGCCAGAAGTAACTTATCACAGTGGAGGTGCGAGATGTTTTAGTTGAAGCCTTCTTTTTTTCTCACTCCTGAGAATCTGACATCCAGTCACTTTATTTTTTTTTTAATTCATTGGAAGAAAGATGCAGTGGAAAAGAATTTATGACCTGCAGACAATGAAATGCCTTTTCATTACTGTCGTTGTTGATTTCTTGTACACCAATTCTACTAGCATTTTCTCAGGTCCTTTTGAAAACTTGCAGTTGTTTGGAGGCTAATAGTGAGGATGGTTAGAATACATGTAAATCACCAATCACTTTTTTGTTTTATTTTTGAGAACAAAAAACTTCATTTTTAAGGTAGGAGAAAATTCTGTCATTATTCATTCCAAAGGTGAAATGGCCATTAGTTAGTTCTATTTTTATCATCATTTTGATCTTAAAATGAAAGTCATCTTTTCAGCACCTAATCCCTTATAAGTAATCAGCAAGGCCTCTTTTGTGTGGAGTAGAGAGGGCATTAGGTATTTAGACTTAATAGGCCTAGAGTTTAAAATAGCCTTGCTTAGAGAAAATCCAGAATTAGCAAATCTTAACCATGTAAAGTGAATTATATTTGCCGTGGAAAAGAGGACAGATAAAGGAATTGAACAGTGGGGAGCATTCCTTTTAAGAGCTGAGCCTAAGTACAAAAGAGATAAATTCATGTTCAAATCCAGTTTTTACCTCATGGTTATCTTCTATTGAATGTCTGCTCTACTTGGGAACAAATATAGTGGTCTAGCCAATTATACTCTCCAAAATTTACCTGATTTTTGTGACAGTATCTTAATCTACTCAGGCAGCCATAACAAAATACTGTAGCCGGGGCTAGTGGGTGATATGGTGGTTAAGGTTAAGGTGCTGGACTCCCACTTGGCCAACCATGGTTCAAGTTCCAGGTCTGGCAGTTTGCTTTCTCACTCCCACCTCTCTCTCTCTTTCTCTCTCTCTCTCTGGTGAGTACATGTGTCGTATAGCAAAGTAAATTTAATAAGAAGAATAGAGAAAATTAAATTAAAAAAAAAATACCATAGCCTGGGTGACTTAAACAACAGAAATTTGTTTTGTTACCACTCTGGATGCTGGACGTCTAAGATCAGGGCACCAGCATGTTTGAGTTGTGGTAAAGCCTCTCTTCTTGGCTTGGAGACTGTCACCTTCTCATATTCTCAAATGGGAAGGAGAGAGAAAGAGTAATAGAGAGAGCTCTATGTCCTATCAAAGGGACAGTCCATCTTCAATGTCCCACTGTTATGATTTCATTCAATCCCAATTATCTCCCAAAGACCCTGTCTCCAAATATCATCACATCTGGGGTTAGAATTTCAGCATGCATTTCAAAGGGTCACAACATTTATTCATAATAAACTAAAACTAGAGGCCTACTTGTCTGTGCTTCACACTCAACAAAAAATATGCTTAGAGGAATCTTTTGTACTTTCAGACTCTTTTAGGAATCCAACAAAAATCCACATCCTTCAACCCTGAAGCTAAATCTCCCTGGCTTTTCTAGGCTCCTCTACATCTATCTGAGTGTCTTCTCTTCCAGTCTTTCAGATCAAACTGTCAGTTCTCAGCCAGGAGGTGAGAAAAGGGGCAATGTGTAGGGTCAAAAGTCCAACGGCGCTGCATTTGCACCATTCGGGGGAAACATGCCACCTTCTTATTCTTCTTGTATCTCTCTCACGTATCTCTTATTTACTGTCTTGGCTCACCTAGGACAGTAATCCACAGTATTCCCAATGCCTTAGCAAGTAGGGAGAGAAGGAATCTGGTCATGGTTACATGGCTAAAGTGCCTGATGATGCTTTTCCATCTTCTGCCCCGATTTTTGTGATTCTCATTTTTACAAGATGAGCACTATTACCTCCATTTTAATATCAAAGAGGTTGTATCTCTTGCCTGAGGTCCTTGGAACATAAGCAGTGGGCCCAGGATCAGTCCAAATCCTGTGGATAATAGATTCAGGCCCTCCAGTGACATCACAGTATTCCACCAGACAGCAGCATTGGGTGGTCAATAAGACCAGCCAAGGTGGTTTGAAAATGTTTTCTGCACAATCTATGCAATTATGATACAGTAAATTTCTGTTGCCCCAGTATTCTAAAATGATTTTTTTTTCACCACAAAAAAAACCTGGTAAATTTTAGTAATTGAAATAATATAAAGGAAAAACATCCATACATTTGCTTATAGTTTTTAAAGTGTCAAGAATTACTCATTACCCTATTGATTTCTCACCATATGCTTCTCTCAATCATGCCAGATACCTCCAAGGATGGACTTTTTCTTTTTTTTTTTTTTTCAGCCTCTGCTAGTTCTGACATTAGGCAGTATTCCATGTGAGAATTATGGAGAGCCTTCCCATTAAGGACCTAGATCCTGAACCTGGACAAACCTTGGTCCCCAACATGGCTGCACCACTTAGCCCCTGACCTTGAGCTAGCCAAGTTTTCTCTTTAATTTTAGCTTCCTCACTTGCCTGGGATAAAAGTAACAGTATAACTCTGAATATTCAATAAGACAACACACGTAAAGAACTCAGCACACTATCTAGCACGTGAGAATTCAGCACATTATCTAGCATGTAGTAAAGAGAATGCTTGTTGTTATTGTAGTTACCATATACTGTTCAAAGATAAACAAGGCATAGTACTTACCTCAGAAGGCTTACAGCATTGTGGAAAACCTGAAGCAGGCTTAGACGCTACCTTCACAGGCAGATTCCAGAAAGGGAATAGAGTAAAGATAATTACCGGCTTTCCTCCTGCCGCTTTCTCCCTTCTAACTCCCAAGTGTCATAATTTGACCCTAAGAGAGCAAACTCCTGACTGATTTAGACTCCCATTGTTTTTCCCTCCTTGGGAAACAGAAATCTCAATACATGAAAGTATCTCTGCAGAAATGGCAAGCATATGGGGTGGAAACCTAAAGAACAAAAAAAAAAAAAAAAAAAAAAAAAAAGGAGAACAGCTTAGGACTCCAGCTTGATGTAGTGTTGCAATTCGCAGCCCTGTCAGTCTGTTTTGTAACACCATTGCTCAAATTTGTGACAAAGTCCCAGCCCCAGAATCCTAGAATGAAGAAATTTGGCACAGTATAGTCTCATTTACATTTTTTCTTCTTCTGAACCTTTTCTTGTAGACGTTTCTTAATTGGGGGCTTGCAGGTGACACAGAAGTTAAGGAGGCTGGGTCTCACATGTCCAACTTGGCAGTTCGAGTCCCAGACCAGGTAACTAAAATGCTGCCAGCATATGGGAGTGCCTGCCAAAATCCCAAGAGGAGAACGGAAGCAATTGAGGTGGGACCGTCTCCACTGGGAGGTGATTTCTCACTTTCCCTTGCTCATAGCTCTCTCTCTCTCTCTCTCTCTCTCTCTCTCTCTCTCTCTGTCTCTCTCCAGTGAATGCAAGAACCCTATAGCAAAATAAGAAGAGGAGGAGGAGAAGAAGAAAAAAGAAGTTTCTTTAATTGGTTTTCCTGATATAACCAAGCCTGATTATAAGCAGGGAGGTGAAAATATCAAGATCTAGTGGGGCAGAACTGAAGCTGGGTCCAAGATGACACTCTTTGAGCTCTTCCACATGCCAGCTTCCTTAAGATACCCAGCGAGCACAGCTGGCTTGCCACGCACAGTAGTATTTTTCAGTATTTACCAAGTACTTCTCATGGGCCAAGGATGGTTTAAGGAAATTCACAACCATTAATTCATTAACCTTCAGACCACCCTATGAATTATTATTTATTTTCAATTTACAGATCTGTAAATTCAGACACAAAGAGATTAATTTATCCAAGGGCAAGGAGATAGTGCTTCAGTCATCCTCTGTCATCCATTGTTTTAACCCTTGTGCTCATGTGTTTTTGCAGGGCATGCAAGGTGCTAGTCTTTTATTTTGGGCTTATATGTCACTTGTGAAACTGAGGCAGGACGTATAGACATTGACTGTGAATGTGATATGGGCCTCATTAGAAGAAATACGTGGCCTGTGGAATTTGAGAGTTAATGTTTCATCTCAAGGGTTAAATTTGACTCTTGCACATTGATTTATAAGGATCAGACCTCCCTTACCTGGATAATGATAGATTTATATACTTCAACTTTGCAAAAAAGGGGGATTTTTTTTTTTTTTTTTGAGAGATTTTCGCTATAGGGCATGTGCGCTCGCCAGACAGAGAGAGACAGAAAGCGAGAAATCACCCACCGGGGGGGATGGCCATGCCGCAATCCCTTCTCCTCCATTCTCCTCTCGGGATCTTGGGCACACACGCACACGTGCCCCGCGTGAGTTTTAAGCCACTGGGTCCGGGACGCGAACTGCAGTCGACTACGTGGGAGTCCAATGACATAGCCATTACGCTAACTGCTGGTTCCCAAAAGGGGGATTTTAATAAACGTAGGTAGTCCTAATTTTTACTATGTGTGATCTCTAATTACAGTCTTAAGAATGTGGGAGGGAGCAGTGAGCTTCAAATATAGAACATATGGCTTCTTTTTAAAACTATTTAAATTAGACTTTTATGTAATTTTTCATTTCTCCAATTCCTTTTTTCACACTCAAGTTACAGAGCTAAATTCCACATAAAACTGGATTATTATTAAATAGATTACACAGTTTTGTTTTTCATTTTTAAAAATATTTGTTAGAGGGGGAAAATGGTGTATTCATGTGATGCTTTCTTTCTTCTGGCTCCATGAAATAACGTAACTCAATTTGATCAGAAATTAAGAAGCACTGAGCCTCTACCACATGCTGGAAAATATCCCTACTGCTTGACCAGTGATTAGCACTTGGTAGATGCTCAGGAAAGTGTTGATAAATGAATGATCCTAGAGCATTAGAGATGAATATGATCGGGATCAGGTGGTGGTGTGGTGGTTAAGGCACTGGATGTCCACATAACTGACCTCGGTTCGAGTCAAGACCAGGATGCTTGAAATCATGGTGGAGGGACCAGCAGTTAGCATAATGGCTATGTCGTTGTACTCCCATATAGTCAATCGCAGTTCAAGTCCTGGACCCGGTGGCTTAAACTCACACCAGGCGCATGTGCGTACTTGCCCAAGATCCCAAGAGAAGAATGGAGGAGAAGGGATTGCAGTATGGTCATCACCCCTGGGGGGTGATTTCTCGCTTTCTGTCTCTCTGTCGCTCTCTTTCTGGCAAGCGCACGCGCCCTATAGGAAAAAACCTCTACAAAAAAAAGAAGAAAGAAAGAAAGAAAGAAAAAGGAGAGAAAGAAAGAAAGGAAGGAAGGAAGGAAGGAAGGAAGGAAGAGAGAGAGAGAGGAGAGAAAGAGAGAAAGAGAGAGAGAAAGAAGAAAGAAAGAAAGAAAGAAAGAGAGAGAGAGAGAGAGAGAGAGAGAGAGAGAGAGAAAGAAAGAAAGAAAGAAAGAAAGAAAGAAAGAAAGAAAGAAAGAAAGAAAGAAAGAAAGAGAGAGAGAGAGAAAGAAAATCATGGTGGATACGTGTGCGTGCGCACCCAAAATTCAGAGAGGAAAATGGAGAAGGGGTTGCAGCATGGCCATCCTTCCTAGGGGGTGATTTCTTGCTCTTCTTCTTTCTATATTGCTCTGTTTCTTTCCTCTCTGGTAAGCACATGTGCCCTTTGACAGACAGACAGAAATAAATAAAAATAAATAAATAAATGAATAAATAAATGTAAATAAATAGATAATATGATCTGCCTTGTGCTCCAGTGGATGCTGATTTATATATAAGAGTCAGTCCTCCAAACCAACAACTAAAATAAGATGTGGTGAATTTGGGAAACTACATATTTATATAAACACTATAAATGACTACTTACAGCAGTAATATAAAAAAGAGGAGATCTTCTGCAAGGGAAAACGTCAATTACTTTTCTTTCTTAAACATCATTAGAATTTTTTAAATTGTAAAAGTAATATATAATTCTTCTTTTAAAAAATGCACAGGTGTCTTAGTAAATAAAACATAACAACCCCCTCCATTCCCTACTTTCAGTCTCAGCATCCTGAAGTAATAAAAAGTAATATGCATCCTGATATCAGATTTACTTGTCTTTATTGAAGGGTATACTATGCACATTACTTTGGAATTTTACAAAATATCATGAGTGTATCTCCATACCAAGAATATGATTATAATATGTAACAACAAACAAAACCAGAAAAGGCTGCATAATGTTGCATGTATTGAATATACTATAATGTGTTCAATGATTTTGTATAAATGGACAACAGGTTATAGCTTTAATTTTATGTTTGATTTTGTCTTTAAAATAGCCCCATGTATTTATACTCAGATTAAAGTGCTGTTTGTTCATTTATTTTAATTAGCTTTATTGAGGCACAATTCATACCTAATAACATTTGCCTATTTTAAATGCACAGCTGGACACATATTTTGGACACATAAATTGTCAGGATGTATATGCACTTGTCAGGGAAAAACAGAGAGAGGGAGAGGGAGAAGGCACTCCCTCTTCCAGTGGGGTGTGGTCACGCCACAATCCCTTCTCCTCCATTTCTTCATTCTATTGGGAGTCTACGTATGCTTGTACAAGTGCCTGGCAGGTTCTTCAAGCTTGTGACTAGAATTTAAACCACCATTGGCTATGTGGAATCTAACCCCCCACCACCTCCCCTCCCTTGATCAACAATAAAGCCAGTAGGCCCACCCAATATATTTTAACAATGATGTATACAAAATATATACAGTCATGTAAATACTGTCAGTCAAAATGTATACCATATCTACTACCACTTTCAAAACTGTCCCTTGTGTCCCTTTGTATCCTAGCTCTTAGAAGCCATTGATCTGTTTTTAGTACTGTAGCTAACACCATTTCTAAAATTTCAGTAAAAAGCATAGTTTGCAATTTTTATGACTTTTTTTTACACATAACTTTTAGAAATCACAAACTATAATATCTCCCAAAAATGTTCTTTTAATTTGGGGTTTGTTTTTCATTCTCTTAGTGTGTACTGAAGAGCAAAAGTTTATCATTGTGATGTAATATAGCTTATCAATTTTCAATTTGTGTATTTTGTGTCCCATCTAATAAATTTTGCCTAAAAAAATGTCACAAACATCTCTTTTTCTGGGGGAAATGACAGAGTTTTAGATCTCACGTTTTGATCTATAACACATTTCAGTGTAGTTTTTATATACAGTGTGAGGTTATAATTGACTTTTATTTTTTATCCTCATGGATATCCATTTATTATAGAATAATTTATTGAAACTGTCTTTTCTGCACTGAATTTCCTAGGTCCTTACATCTGAAAATCAATTGATAGGATCTGCATGGTGGTACAGTGGTAAAATATGATGTGTTATGAGGCAGATCCACGTGGTAAATTTGCTGGTGTGTGGTTTGTAACCAGAGACCTCCCTGAGCACATTGGGCATGTGTATGCCCATGATTCTGGCCCATAGAGGCTGGCGGTGGGTCATGGTGTTACGACCCTGTTGGGGGAACTATAACTCTGTCTCTCACTATCTCTGTCTCTCTCACCCATGGAACAAATAAATCAAAATTAAAAATCAACTAAAAATATATGTATGGGTCTATTTCTGGACTTTCTTTGTGCTGATACTATGTCTTGATTACTGTAGCTTTACCTTGAGTTCAGTTGGTGGAAGAGGTTCAACATCATTCTATTAAATTGTTGTCTTTGCTCTTCTGAGTCCATTGTACTTCTGTATCATTTTAGAACCAACTTCTCCAATTTTACAGAAAAGTCTACTAGGATTTGAGTACATTGAATCTATAGTATATTTCTCCACTTATTTGGATCTTTTTTCAAATATTTTAACAAGATTTGGCAGTTTTCAATGTATAGGTCTGGCACTTTTTTGTAAACTTCTCTGAGAATTTTATGTTGCTTATGCTAGTGTAAATCTGTTTCAATTTCAATTTTCTATTATTTGTTGCTTATATGTAAAAATGTAATTGATTTTCATACATTTTGTATCCTATGGCCATGATAAATTTAGTTTTCCTGTAGATTCCTTAAGATTTTTCATATACAAACTCAACATTATATGAAAAAGATACTTTTTCTTTTCCAATCTGACTGCCATGTTTTTTTGCCTTGTACTAAGTTTATAGCACAATGTTGACTAGAAATAGTGAGTATGGATATCCTTATCTTGTATCTGATTTTACAGGGAAAGTATTCAGTATTTCACTAATAGCATGATGCTACTTGTGGCGTTTTTGTAGGTAGCTGTTAATAGATTGAGAAAGTTGAAATTTCCAATTGCTGCATTTATAAAGAAAATTAGGAATGAGTGTTGGATTTTGTCTCATTTTCTTAATGGAGATTAACGCTTGTACTTTTTAATCTGTAATTTGGTGAATTTTACTGTTTGTTTTCCAAATGACATACCAACTTAGAATTTTTAAAATAAACTTCAGTTAAGCATGATCTATTATTTTTATATATTGTTGTCATTTGCTTAGCTGTTTTCCCACCTCTTCTATTTTTGGGGAAAATTGGTAATTCTTTTCCCCTAAATGTTTGACAGAATTCACCAGTGAAGTTATCTGGTCCTAGAGATATTTTGTGGGAAGGCTTTCTTTCTTAAAATAGATACAGAGTAATTTCTTTAATAGATACACAGTTAGTTATATTATCTACTTTTAAATAGATACAGTTATTCATGTTATCTATTTTCACCTCAGTAACCATGGTAATTTGTCTTTTATAAGGAATTTTTACCCTTTATATAAATTGTGAAGTTTACTGATTAAGTTCTTCATAATTTTTATTTATTACATTTTACTGCTTATGAAAAATGTAGTGACATCTCTGCTTTAATTCCTGATATTTGTAATTTGTGTCTTCTCTGTTTTTATTTTGTTTCCTGGATTTGCATAGCAAAATTTCATCAATCTTATGGATTATTTTTTTAAGAAACAAGTTTCTGGTTTCACTTTTCTTCTCTACTGTTTGTCTAATATCTATTTCATTATTTCTTCTCTGTCTTTTGTTTTATTTACTCTGCTTACTTTGGAATGTTTTGTTCTTTTTTCTGATATGTTATGAGAAGATTTAATCATTTTCTAAGACCCTTTTAATAGTTTCTAATATAGGTGTTCCATGTTATAAGTATCACACAAATTGTAGTAACTGCACATCATAAGTTTTTATATTTTATATTTTCACTTTTATCTAATTCAAAATGTTTTCAAAGCTCTTATAATTTGACTTTCGACCAGTTATTTAGAAGCATGTCATTTTATTTATTTATTTATTTATTTATTCATTTATTTATTTATAGAGAGGGTTTTTTTTTGTTTTTTTGTTTGTTTGTTTGTTAGTTTGTTTGCTATAGGGTGCATGCACTTGCCAGAGAGACAGAGAGACAAAAAGTGAGAAGTCACCTTCCAGGGGGATAACCACACCTCAATCACCTCTCCTCCATTCTCTTCTCTGGACTTTGGCCATACATGCCAGGCATGAGTTTCAAGTCACCAGGTCTGGGACTCAGACCATGGTCAGCCATGTGGGAGTCCAGCAATGTAACCATTATGTCATCTGCTGGTCCCCCACTCCATTTTATTTTTAAATATTTAGTCATAGTCCTGACATTTTTCTTTAGTAGTTTTAGAATTGAATTCATTTTTGTCATAGGATATATTATATGATTTTGATCCTTTTAAATTTATTAAAGAACTGTTTTATGATCTTTAGCTGGTGTTTTCTATTTTATAGAATTGATCCCTAAGGTGATAAAATTATGACAAAGAATATATTCATTTTTATCTCTAATAAATATTGCTTAATTACTTCTCATAAAAATATAGTTTATACTGCCAGTTCCCATATGGTCTTTATTGTAAGATTTTATTAAACTATTCTATTTTTCCCATATATTAAGTGAAAAGTAGTATTTTATTTTTAAGCTTTATGTCTCTGGCAGCAAGTGTGATTGAGATTTTTTTTAACAAAATATTGCCTATTTGTATTTCTTCTTTAATGACTTGCTTTATTTTGACTTTATAATTTGATACTATTTTTCATTAAAATGATATATTTTACCATTAATTTTTTAATGTATAGGTTAAATAATAATATCCACTATTTATAGACTATCTATAATATTTTAGATATGTTCACATATTTTTCTCTATCCCTTAAACCCCAGAAAAACATATCATTTACTCATACATTCAGATATTTTTATATGTGCATATATATAGTACACACAAAAAAGTATGTATAAATGTATTTTTAACTGTACATATAAAACCAGTATGTGCCTAATACTAGTATCAGAGCTTTCAAGTTGGTTGAGGAAATTTACATAGATAGTGAACTGAAGAGCTGGATTTGAACCCAGGTCTGTCTATCTCCAAAACCGATGTACTCATCAGTCTTCCCTTAATTGAAGAAAAAGTTCAAAGTACTAATTACTTATGGTGTTGCTCTCCTAATTGTATGCTAAAAGAGAATAATGACCTATTGCTTTGTTCATAGTTTTCAGTTGGTCTTAGCTAACCACCTTTCCTAGAGTGACTTATCTGCTTCAGTTCAATTCAGTTTGAAGATGACTCTTAGACACCATCTCATGTTCAAGCAGTGTATTTAGGCAACACTTTGGCAAGACAAGACAGAGAACAGAGTCAACCCAGTGGCATGGACCAGATGTAGTCAAAGGCTCAGATGACTGACAATCTGGGAGCTGGAGAGTGGGGTCTCTATTTGGAATATATCCTCAGAGTTTGGGAGAATCCTTTCCCCTTTCTTATACTTGTGTACTCCAAGTTAGTTACCAGGTGTTTCTTTCATGAAGTGAATTTAAGCTATTTTTGTAAGAATAACCTTTATCCTAAGGTTTATGAAAGTTGCATCTGTGCTGAGGTAACCTCATCTCCTGGAAAGCCCCAGGCCAGGAATGGAAAGACCCAGGTCAGGTTGTATCATACTGGTAAGTGACACAACACACTAGACCATGCAAGATGCATGAGTGGCTTTACGCCTATCATTAATTTTTTAACCACAATACATCTCTACAGCCCATTTATATATACATTTTGAATTTATCTCACTATAAGAGTCAAAGTTCAAATTCTTGAAAACTCAAGAATTCAGAGCCAAATTCTAGTCTCCCATCATTGGCCAAACATCAGGCCTAGTCTGAATATCCTAGGATACAGTTTTCCCTCTGTGGACTCAAAATCTTATTAGCTACCACGCCAATTCCTTGCTCTCTTACATTAGCTGAAGTTTCAATAGAATAGCTCTAGTGCATCGTCAATACAAGTTTGAGGTCAAAAGCCTGGGCTGATTCATAAAACATTCAATCAGTTTCCACCACAGGCCATGGTCTGTGCCCATTTAGACGAGCCACAGGAGTCAGAGAGTTGAGGAATCCCATTTGGCAGAATGGCAATAAGTAGTCCCTCAAAATGTTTTGCAAGCAATTACTATTATCTTAAATTCTGGAAACAGAGAGTGGTCAAAAGAGATGTGTTTCCCATTATCCTTATTATCTCCATAGAAACCATTTGTGCTGGATTGTTATCTGATAAGACTATGCATTGCAAATGCATCAAGCCATGGCCATCACACAACCATCCTGTGATGACAGCTGACCTCTGCTCATACTCACATCTCTCTGCCACCTTCTGTCTACCTCATTAGCATGGGCTGGGGAAAATGTACTTACAACCCCTCTGGTTGTTTAAATCTGTCCATATATTTCACCCTAGTTAAGAATTTTCTCTCCTCTCTAGAGTAGTTGCTACCTTCTAGGGTTTGAATGGCCTCCCAAAATTAACGTGTTCACATTTGATTGTGACAGGATTAGAGTACATAAACTTAATCTCACTATGGTACTAAAAAGTAGGATCTTTGGAAGGAAAAAAAGGATTATAGTCTTTAGAATGGAGACCTTTTGATTCGTTCCTGGAAGGCTTGTAAGGAAAGGTAATAAGACCACAACAGAGACACAAACACAAATGCATGTGCTCCTGCCTCCACCATATTGTGATGTAACCACAAGACCCTTGGCAAGTGTGACCTTACACCGTGGACTTTTGAACTGTGAGCTGAACAAGCCTCCCTTCTCATAAAACACTCAGTTTCAGAAATTTTCTTTCATTAGCAAGAGAATAAACTAGAATACTACCAAAGGCATAATTTTGACTGGAAATACTGGCAATAGGGTCATCCTTGATTCTACAGAGCAAATTAAAACAACATGGCTTGACCCTAGTTAGTCTGTTGAGTAACAGACACCAGACTCTGAGACCTTCTTAATTGTGAATACATTGTAGGGACTAGGCTCTAGGACACAGTAGTGAACAAAATAGCAAAAAAGAAAAAGAATTTTTTTTTTTTTTTTTTTTTTTTGGTGGGGGGACAGGTTTTTGCTACAAGGCACATGTGCTCGCCAGAAAGACAGAGAGAGACAGAGAGACAGAAAGCGAGAAATCACCCCCCAAAAGGGATGGCCATACCACAATCCCTTCTCCTCCATACTCCTCCTGGGATCTTGAGCACGCATTCACATGCTCCCGGCATGAGTTTAAGCCACCGAGTCCAGGACTCGAACCACGGTCGACTACATGGGAGTACAGTGACGTAAGCATTACAGAAAAGAAAAATCTTTATCCTCAGGGAACCTAGAGATAAATAAATGTGTCCATTAAAAAAATGCCTCCCAACTCTGTGACTTACAAGTCATAAATACTTACACATTATACTGTAGATTATATATACTCACATCTTCCTTATCTGGAAATGAATATACCTAGCGTGATTATAAAGGTAAAAAGAATTAATATATAGAGGGCATTTTAGCACAAGGCCTAGAACATAGTAAGTCCTTACAAATGGAATTTATTATTATCATTATTACTATTGCATATCTATTTATGCCTATTTTTGATAATAGCCTCATGTAATTATTTTTAAAATGTACTTTTTAATACTATTAATCTAATCAGTGAGATTCTTTGTTGTATTTCTGTTTATCTGACAAAATTGTAACTATACTCTCCCATATTACCTATGCTCAAGCTCACCATATTTTTGAAACTTTGTGTAAGTCCTCATTAATTTCAAATTGATCAGGATGTCATCCCAAATCCAATTTGTTCAGCCCAAAATAAAATTTACTGAGCATATAAAGAGGGTGCCATCAGAGAAAGATGTTGGCATTTGGGGTGATTCACAGAGAGAGAAGAAATCATGAGACTCGACAGTGTGATGGGAGCTCTTACTGACAAATGGGAGTTGTACACATTGCCAGGCAGGATGCTAGGGAACACTCAGAAACACTGGCTCTGTCACTTCCACTGTTCGGGAGAGATGAATGGCAAAAAAGACACCAACGAAATAAAGTCTTATTTAAAACAGTACACATATATACGGGAGAAGGGTGGGAAGTGTGAGGTACCATTAAGACCCTGAACTGAAATTAGGAGGTCCAGGGTTCTAGTCTTCCCTCTGCACCTAACTTGATGCATGGCATTAAAAACGTCACTTACTTTCTCTCCATGTTTGTTTTCTCATCTGTAAAATCAGCTAAGGCTCCCTTAAGTTTCCTTGTTGTTTATAAATTGCTGCACTATTTTTTAATAACAAACTGATAAGAATAGTACTTTTAAAAGAAAATTCCTGTTCTTATTCCTCTATAAAGTGCAGATGAGAAGACCTACCTCCCAGGACTACTGTGAAGGTCAAATGGGAAATTCTATGTAGAAAACACAGCTCTAGGATGTAGTAGATTACTAATGTATAATGTTTTGGTATTTTCCCTACCTTGTAATTATAAAGTATGATCCTAACAATGTAGAATAAAAAAATAAAAATAAGTTATCTTCAAAATAAACTGCCGCTAGGGGAGAAGAAAGAAAATGAACATAGAAACAAAATCTATGTCTGGGTGGTGGGATTACAGGTACTTTGGTTCATACTCCTACTTGAGAAGCAACATAGGATAAAGGTTAGACTTGTGACTTTCTGATATTGAATCCTGGTTCGGACACCAACTATATGACTTTAGACAAATTTATAACCTCCTTGTAAAGGAAGGTGGTAATACTACTTATTTAAAAATCTGTTTAAATTTGTAAATACAAATTAAACCCTGTGTCAGATTTGTTAAAAATACTTTTAATCTGTAATAATAGACATTTTCCATCTTATAATGGGAAGAAATGGGACTTCTTTGATAAAGTAATATCAATGCTAATTTAGGAAGTTTTTACTATGCCATACCCTGTTCTAAGCACTTTATATGGGTCAGCTAACCTTATATCAATTCTATGAGAGGGGTATTATTATTGAAGTATGAGACAGGAACCCTAAGAATATAGTTAGGGTGTAGGCCCCAAATGGAATAGTTCAAAGATGGAGACAACTTAAAATAGGCTTTTTTTCCAGAACCTACCACACTCCAGGAAGATCATGATTTTTATGACCCAACGCTTTTAGACAAAGCATCTTCTGACCTCCGTGCCCACTCCAAAATTAGGAGAATAATAACACGACCCATCCAGTATGTGCCTTCCACCACCAAGAAACACAGACATGAGCCCTACCTAAAACAAGCTTCACAAAGCCCCTCTGACCCAGATTAAACCAAACCAAAATAAAACAAAACAAAACAACTGCCCCAGCTCTTCATCAACCTATTTTCCAGGACCCTTGCCCTGCTTGGGAGCTCTGTTCTTTCATCCCTCTCTTTTCATAAACTCTTGGCTTTCTCCACTCCTTGTCAATGTGAGACAAGAACCTGTGACCTGCTGTAGGTGCTGGACCTGATCGCCCCTGCACCCCTGCATTGTTGTTTTTGTTTGCCATCTTATTGAAATGAACTCTCATCCCTGATTCTCATGGAGGGAAAAATGATGGGTTAATGGCCAAAAGACTTGGTTTGAATCCTGGCTCTATCTCAAATGTTGTGTATAATAATTTTGGATAAGCTACTAGCTTAAAGTCTTAGATTTGTTTATCAGTAAGATTCAGTCCATTCAGATTTTTTTCCCAGAGAAAGACACAGAAAGAATGAGAAGAAAAAAAAAGAAAGAGAGAGACTCTTCCATTAAGATGTTGATGAATACTGTCTATGAAAACTTAAAGCTTAAAGGACAATGGTTAAAATACCAACATCTGGGACCAGCAGATGGCATAATGGTTACATCGTTGGACTCCCAGTAGTCAACTGAGGTTCAAGTTCCAGATCCAGTGGCTTAAAACTCATGCCGGGTGTGTGTGTGTGTGTGTGTGTGTGTGTGTGTGGGTGTGCAAGCCCAAAATCTTAAGCAGAGAAGGGATTGTGGTATGGCCATCCCCATTGGAGGGGGGAGGTGGTGATTTCTCAGTTTCTGTCTCTCTGTCTCTCTGGCAAGAGCACATGCCCTACAGCAAAGAACTTTCTGAAAAGAATGGAAAAAAAAAAAAAAAAAAAAAAAAAAAAGAAAAACCACTCTAGATTTGTACTGAACTTGGAATGACAACGAACTCTCTGAACTACTCACCTCTCCCCTAAACTCCCATTTTGCCCAGTGGTGCTTTTATAGAACAATATAGGGAAACATATTCTAAGGATCATGAGAGTTCTAAAATTCAAGGTTATGGTGTTTGACCTCTTTGATTTCCATAATTGGAGGTGCAATGGTTTTCATTAGGTATACACTCCAGTGATTTACACCTCAATAAAAGTCTACAGTATTTTGCATTATACTGTAAATTTTCAGTTTATTTGCATATTCACTGCTAAGAAGAGGAGAAAAAGAGAAGCCATCTACAAGGTAATGTTTGTTGTTTTCACTTATTCTTGTTATTCGGAATAATCCCAATTTAAGTCTTCAACCAGAGGACTATGAAATGCTTTCATAAAATGCTGGCAACATTTATTTTCTGCTTTTTTGAGAAACTGCCCATTTTGACACTACTTAGAGTAATATTAGTGTGTTCAGAGAAATGCTACCAGGTGGCATGCCTGTAATTTGGTCTCCACTTTAAAAATTACTCTAACTTATAGCTTAGGACCTCTTACATTTATGGCATGCCTTTAAAAAAAAAAAAAGAAATGAATAAAAAGGCTCAGTGAAAAACTCCAAATTTATTTTCACTCTATGCATTTTTTGACCCTAAGCATTTCAAGCTTAAGAAAGAAAAGGAATGCATTTGTTATTTCGACCTTTCACAGATCCATTTGCCTTGTAGGTTGCATTTGTAATTCTCCAACATCTATTAAAATTTCTAGTAGTTATGCATGTGAAGAAAACATTTCTCATCCATTTCTTTTCCCTGATTCTTTATGAAGAGACATTCTAGTGTTCTAGTTCAAAAATTAGCATCAAATGCAGAAACTGTTTAGAATATCACCAAATAAATATCTACTCAGTATAATAAGAACCACTGCCTTTTGTTGACATTCTGCTGGGATGAGTTACATCTGCTATTTATACATTCACAACAATTCTGCAATACAGGTATTATTTCCACTTTACAGATAAGAAAATTGAGAGTTTGGGGACCAGCAGGTGGCATGGTGGTTAAGGTGCTAGACACTTCCATGTGGTAGACTATGGATTGAGGCCCAGACCTGGTGGCCTGCTTTCTCACTTTCCCTCTCTTTCTCTCTCTCTCTTTCTCTGTGCCTCTATCTGGTCAAATTAAAATAAATGAATGGTGAAATAAAATTAAATAAATAATTATTTTTTCAAAAAAGGAAAAGAAAATTGAGGGTTTGACCATATAACATGCTTGATGGAGATCACACAGTTAGATTACAGAGCTTAAATTATAAACAAACAAACAAACAACACACACATAGACGCCAGTCAGGTGGCAAGATGAGTAAGGCATGACCAATTGCCCAGGCCCAGCAACTTGAAAAACATGCTAGGCGTGTGTGCATGCATGCCCAACATCCTAAAAGGAGAATGGAGGAACAAGGATTGTGGAATGGCCAGCCCCTGGGGAGAGATTTCTCACTTTCCTTTCTCTCTTTCTCTTTCAGTCTCTCTCTGATGAGTGCACAGAAAAACAAAACAAAACAAACAGAATTGTCTCTTCAGTTCACCATATGTGTCTAAACCATTGTCTAAGAAAAGGAAACAGAAATCTCTGCAGAAAAATATAATTGATGTAGATGTTTTTGACACAAGGGTGATTCTGCTCACAGGTTCCTACAGTTACATGGGATTGTTGGAATAGAGTGAAAATATTCTGGACTTTGGAATCGAATAGATCTGCATTCAAAACATGCCCCACCACTTCACAAGCACATGGCTTTGGGAAGTTACTGTTAATATCTATAACAGCACTTTATAAAGTTGGGACGATTAAATTAGATAAACTGTGTAAATACAGAGGACATTATCTGCACCTCGTTCTGGCTTGGACTTAGTATGTGGCATATCTCTTTAGTCTATTATTTTTTAAAAACACATTTTAAACTGCCTTAAAAAATAAACATTTAAAAGTAGATGTCCAATAACAACTTTTATTTATTTTGTTTTGTCATTTATCAGCAGGTATATAAACCACAGAGGATTTACAGGATTGGTAAGGGGAGATGCTTTCTCTGAGGCATGCACAAGAAGGAGCAATTCTTTTTTTACCACCAGAAAAGCAAAGGCCACTTTCCTTTCTCAGATACACAAGGTTTCTGCTATGTGAAAACAGATTGAATGTGGGTCCGACACGATTTGGCACAGGGCCTAATAGGAAGTGAAATGGAACTGAGACTCAAAGCGACTTGTCACAGGAATTTTTGTACATACAAAAATGGAAAACTTTGTAGGTGTTGGAGTGGAAAGGTGAATTGACTATCTATTAAAGATCAGTCATTACTTCTCATCGGTTGTTTGAACTAAACTGAAGAGATGTTAAAAGGACTGGAAATACTGATGTCTGGAGCTTCTAAACTAAGTGGCCAACACCCATAAATGTAATGGGATTAGGCAGCAGCGACTGAATAGGAACAGAGTTGCTTTTCTAGAAGATCATGAAGAACTGTGTTTACTGGGTCCAGAGAGAAGTGAAGGCTGATTTAACACAAAGAGCTCATGAAAGAGAAAGTTTGGCAAGGTTGGCAGGGTTCGCAGACTGAGACCAAAGTGCTAGCCATAGGGAGGGCTTACCAGGGATGTTACTGGTCTTGCTTAAATGGAAAAGCCGGGGGAACCAGCAGTTAGCGTAATTGCTCTGTCCCACGTAGTCGACCATGGTTCGTGTCCCGGACCCGGTGGCTTAAAACTCACGCCGGGTGCGTGTGCATACGTGCCCAAGATCCTGAGAGGAGAATGGAGAAGAGATTGCAGCATGACCATCCCCCCTGGGGGGTGATTTCTCGCTTTCTGTCTCTATGTCTCTCTCTGTCTGTCTGGCGAGCAGACGCGCCCTATAGCGAAAACCTCTCCTAAAAAATAAAAAATAAAAATAAATAAATAAGTGGAAAAGCCTATGGAAAACTTATGTCGGGCAGGATTTTCTTGTTTATTTTTTCCCCACTACACTTTCTGGCCAACTTGTAATGTTCTGTTGAATGAAGCTTTAGTCTCAACTCTATACCTTTTGTCATAATTAAATTTTGTAATGGGCCCCATTCTCATGTGTACATACTACTGGTAGTTGACGTTTTAAAACTCAATACCACTAGGAAGTGAAATTTATCTGTGTTTTACCTAGATATTTAGGTATTTATACAATGTCTATGAAGCAGCCATAACATCATAATCCCTGGGTCAACTGTTCCTCCAGAATGATAACAATGTATAACACTTCCAAATACCTCACAGTTTAAATATAAGCAAAGAAGACGGAGAATAATTAACTGAGTATGATATATTGAGTTCTATGCTAAGTATTTAATTCAATCTTCACTCTTCTAAGATAACTGCCATCAACATTTTTCAGTTGAGAAGAACAAGGCTTAGCGAGGTTCAACAACCAGTTCAAAATGCACAGAAATAAATGGTAAATTCTTCTTTGTCCTCTTAACCAAATCTATGTGTCTTTTCTTTAGTCTGCTCAACTTAATGTATATTTATGTATACTCTTCTGACTTACAAGGAAGATTCTATTATTAACTCTGTTTTATAGATTAAAAAGCAGAGGCTCAGAGAGTTAAAAAGTTTGGCCAAGACCAGGGCCAGGCAGAGACAGGATTAGAACTCAGACCTCTCTGGCCTTACTGTTAACTGAAGTGCATAATCCACTTACTCAGATACATAAGTATGTACAGTAATAAGAAATTGAATATATAAGGTCATATAAAATTTCAGCTTACTGCAATCTCACAGCGAAAAAAAAAAAAGTTTCAAACTGTATACATTTCAGAAGGAAAATACCAAAATGAAACCATAACCTATAACATGAGAAAAACAGCAAAAACAAAAGAATACAAGTTGCTGCAATAACCAAGCTGAAGTCATGGGATACTAAAGGTTACTGAACTCCTTCGCAAATATCTCAGAGGAGTGACTCTATATTGATGCTGACTAGTCATCATTTTCTCAGCTAATATTATTGTTGCACAGAACATCACAAAATTTAAGAACAAAGAAAATAATTCTAGAATCCTCTTGGAAAAAAGAAACAAAAGTTCATTTCAAGGAGAAGTAGATTTTTCCCCCACTTGTTTCTGCTCTATCATGGCACATTAACTTGATGAAAATTTCCCTTGTGGATACAAGGAATTGTTTTGACCCTTTGTACTTGTTTATTTTGATGGTTCTAAATTTAGCAAAGCATTATTGTCATCATTGATCCTAGAGAATTATTCACCTCTTAGTGAGTCAATAGCTTCATGAGTTTATGGTATCATAAGGGATATTGACTGTCAAGTTTATTTACAGTAATTGATGATTTTTTAATTGTTCTCTGTTCCTGTTCCTAAAATACCTAAACAGTAATGATCATTCAGTGGATGAAGAAAACACTCAAGTTAAAGGGGGAAAGGGCTTCAGATTATGCATACTTGCAGAGAACTAGGGCACCCCTCAAAAGCCCTAAGATTAACTTAGGCAAAAGTCTAAGTAACCCTTGGGAGCAAAGTGAACTGTTGACTCCATGGAAAATGTCTCTTGCCTTTCTTGCATTAAGTAGTTTGCTCCTTCCTACATGTCTCTAGTCTCATTTATCCTTTTATATTTTTTTAAAGAGAGATTTTTGCTATAGGATGCATGTACTCGCTGGAGAGACAGAGAGACAGAAAGCGAGAAATTATCCCCCCAGGGGGATGGCCATGCCACAATCCCTTCTCCTTTATTCTCCTCTCAGGATCCTGGGCATGCACACACATGCACCCAGTGTGAGTTTGAAGCCACCAGGTCTGGGACTCAAACCATAGTCTGCCCTGTGGGAATCCAGTAACGTAACCATTATGCCCTCTGCTGGTCTCTTATTTATCCTTTAGTGTCTTTCACAGTAGATGACTTATCGCCCTACAACAGTGTCCAATAAATATTGTGCATTCAAAAAGTATGTTGAATTACCAAATTCATTTATGAGGTAGCTTCTACAATTATACTATGACCTCTTTAAAGATAAGAACACTGTGTGTTTACTTTGAATCCCCAGAGCTTAGCTCTATTCCTGGACCTTCACATATGCTCAGTGGAAATTGTTGAGTCATAGTAAGACTTTAGAGCCAGTCAACCTGTGCTACAAGCCAATCCAGGCTTTGCTATTGACTAACCCTGTAACCTTGGGTAAATTATTAACTTCTTAATTCCTCAGTTGACTCACCTATAAAATGGGATAATAGAGAATTTATAAAACAGCTGTGAGGATTAAATGAGTTTCTATATGTGAAGTGCTTAAATGAGAATAATAACAAGAATATTAGTCACAGCAATTACCACTAAGTGCTGTAACAAGTAATCCCCAATTTCAATGGCTCAAAAAAGAGAAGGATATGTTTCCATTGCAGATGGTCCTTGTCAGGTAGCCATTCTCTTGGTAATCTTTTAGAAATCTAGATCTTTCTATTGTATAAAGGCATAATCTTTAATGTATGGCATCCAAGATTTCATGGACTGGAAAAAGAGAGAGGAATGATATTTGGAAGGTTTTCTTCAGGGCCAGTCCTGGTAATGGTGTGCATCATTTTCCCTCTGAATCATCACAAGACCTCCACCTAGATGTGAGGGGACTGGCTCACAGAGCTAACATAATGTGAATCAGTGTGGCGAATGCATAACATTCTCCCAGCACTGTGAGAGGTTAGATTTTAGCTGATTTATAAAGTCAAAGCTCTACAAACATATGAATAGGTGTTGATAGCTGGGAAGTTTAGAGCCCGTCTGCCTAGGTTTGAAGACTGACACTACAACTGTTTTCATTTTATTTTCTTTTTAATAAGTATTTAATTTTTAAATTATTATTGTTATTATTAATTTGACCAGAGAGAGACCGGGAGAAGGAGGGAGGGAAAGTGAGAAAGCAAGCCACCAGGTCTGGGACTCAAATTGCAGTCGACCATGTGGGATGCCTTACCCACCATGCAACCTTCCATTTAAACTCAGTCATTTTCTGCACATCCTTCTGTTTGGTCCTAGCACCATTTTGCTACACTGGATTCTGTTGACCCACCTGTAACTTTCCAATGGAGTGAAGGATGGTTACAAAGGCTGACAGAGGCAAGGCAGCTGACGAAGACGAGCAACGCACTGGAGATGGATGGGTGCTGCAGGGCTCCGGGAGTAGCACCTACTCTCTCCCCAAAGAGCAGTCACTCTTTGGGGAGCCATGATGGTGTTCAGTAGGAACATTGTGCCACCCTTGCCCAAGTCCTCTGATTTCACAAGCAAAGCCAGAAATTCAAGATTTTTTGTATGTGAAATCTCCCAATTAAATGTCACCAAGTTATTTTCAATGTTTTGATACACATTTCCTATATATATTTGCTGGAGAAAGCAGAGCCTTTTCTAAGAAATGTTCAAAGTAATCTGTTAAAGTAATAGGTTGATGACAATTAAGATAGTAATGAAGAAGTTCTTGAGAAAATATTGTGTATGCAAGACCATGAATTGTAAAAAGAAGGGGTCATAGGGTAAAACCTTATGTGAGGACTAGACTCTTCCCCCAGACAGAGCTCAAGCTCATTCTGTCACCCCAGCCCTTGTGTTAAGATGTGGCACCTATTGTACAATGGCATTCAGTGCATCTGTTCTAGAGCCAGTCTGCCTACATTTGAAGCCAGACGCTACAACTTAACCAACTGTTAACCCAGTTTTTGAATTTGTCAACTGAGGATAGGCGTAGTAGCCACCTCAAAGGATGATTGGGTTATTTCATTGAGCTCATATATGTAAAATATTTAGAACATGCTTCCCATGTACTAAGTGTTCAGTAAGTGTTAGCCATTACTTTTACTATTCTTACTACTACTACCTCTGTCTAGTGGCTGTGGGCTTCCAGTTTGCAATTTCTGCTTTAAACCCTGGCAACTGTGACTCAACTCAGAAATCACTTAGCATCCAGTAAAAATAAATGTTAGTGAAGAGACCCTGTGGCCTTAGACGTACCTGGCACCTCTTGCCTTGCTGTGTCCACCCTCACTCAGCTTCTTCCTCCCATCTGCTTCTATCTGGCTCTTGGTTTTTGTGGCAGCATCTCCAATTTCTAACTTTGTTCTTGCTTTGTGCATTGACAACATTATTTTTCTTGGTTTAAACTCAATTTTCCCTACATCAGGCTTACCACTCATTCTGGTTTCTCACTGCCTCTGCTAATCACTGCCCATCCAATCTGAAACGCCTAGAAGAAACAAAGTTTACCAAGGTTAAGCAATTCATCCAAGGTCCCACAGCCAGTAAGGCAAAAGTCTACCAATAGGATCTAAAGTAGGTCCTGTGACTTCAGCCAAGAATCACAAACTTTCAGCCAATACTGCAGCAAATCTGTATTTTGCCGAAACAGAAATTTGAGTCACAGGTGAGTTGCAGCTAGCTTCTAATAACAAACCAGTTAGTGAGAGAATCAGCCTAACTCAAGAGTCATATTTCAATGGACATTTGCTGTTCTCAGCCTATTATGGAGGTGTGCAAAATTCTCAGGAGATAATAAAAGTTTCCTTTCTTTGTGACAACTGGCCATAGAGTGAGAGATTAAATTTTAGTGCAAGTTAAAAATGCAATTGGTTATCAGCAACAGAGTCTCTTAGGAAGTTGGCGCATCTCAGCAGAATTAAGGGTATTCCTAAAGGGTTGAACAATTTTCTCAACAAAACCAAAGATTTACAAACGGAGTCACAAAATGATGGCCCACTAGGCAAATCCAGTGATTTGGAGGAGCAGAGAGAACATTATAAAAAGCATTTTGAATGCTGTTAAATAGAACATGACTCTCCAATATGTATTAGTTTCTGATACTCTCTTGGAATTTTGACTCACCAGCCTATTGTATACATAAAGGAATTAAGAATTCACAAAGAGTTTCTATACATAGCATTTTGTATTCCCCCTTCAGCAGCCCATTAATTTTGCGACCTTATTGCTTACACGATTGCCACTTGAACTATTTTAGCAAAATGCTTCTTTGTCATGAATTCGTAAACTGGTTCACATAAGGCATGGTCCTGAAAGAATGTTGTCTGAGGACCAATAAACCATCTAGTATGTTTAGATTTAGCTTTATGTCATGAAGCATAGCAAGCACGTGCTCGATACCATGCTAGAATTTTCACTTAGGTTTCATTTACTCTTCACAATAACCCAATGCATTTTATTTTTTAAAGTCAATTTGCTTCTTTCTTCCTTGAGTAATAGAGAGACCTAGAGAAAGTGTAAGAGGTATATAGAGAGAGACCGGAACCCCCGACAGGATTTCCACACCACAATCTACCCCTAGCTCCAGCCAGACCCAGGCCATGGTCACGATCATGCCTGCCGTGTGCAGGAAAGTCTGTGGACATCAATCCAGGACCTTCCAACATGAGTCAGCCTCACAGAGCATCACATTATCACTGACTCAGTATCCAGTCCCCATGTTCATAATATTATCTCCATTTTATAGTTCAGGAAACTGGTTCAAAGGGGTTGATAACTTATCCAATATCACATTACTGAGAAATAGTGGATTCCTTTCAGTGTTCTTCACCATTTCATGCTGCTAGTGTGATTGGGCCCTTTGAGATCATTTCTTAAAAATATAAGTAGCCCGAAAATGTATCCATCTATTAAAAATGATTCCATTGTACTCTCTTATTCCTTGTCATTACTGTGCTAGAGGTGAGCATCAGGTGTTTGAAATATTCAATAACAATTCCTTGGATGGCAGTTCTAATTTTAGCTTCCTGTGGTTTCTGCAGGCAATGAATAATTTGCATGGCAAGTTTACTTCTAAGC
The DNA here is from genome assembly GCA_026018925.1 of Tupaia tana. NCBI lineage: Eukaryota > Metazoa > Chordata > Mammalia > Scandentia > Tupaiidae > Tupaia > Tupaia tana. The sequence continues at coordinate 202,276,371 of JAKSZU010000006.1, forward strand.
CAGACATTAGAGTTGAAACCAAGGACACTTAGAATAGTTCCTAGGAAAAGCTGGTTTCACAACTGCATTAAAACTTACTAAAAATTCCCCATTGATGGTATACTATTGATTATGTACTTAACCTTTTTATAGTTTTCAAGTGTCTATTAAATTCTACTCTAAACCAATAACCACTTATATGCCCATAAGGATAATGGTAAGATGGTGACTTTTTTAAAAGCTCAATTGAAAGTATCTTTTTTTATTCTTGGCAATAACCTTTGCCACTCCTAGGCCATTCTCTCTACAGGGTTTCTAAAAATATTAAGTAGAGGTAGTCATGGGAGAAGACCCAGGACCTCGGTCTTAATCTCATGTCATCAGACTATTCTATCTACTACCCTCCTCAATGCAGTTAATGACTGAGCCGTACTTCACTTTCCCTGATTATTGTAGATTTTTGCTGCTATCTCACTGTCACTCACTCCAACACTATTTTATTACATTTTTTGGTAAATTTTGTAATTCAAGGTCTTGACAAGTGGTAAACATTTCAGGCTTAGCAAGCTAAGAGGCTAAAGCAAAGATATTTTGCAGGTGCTTATATAACAAGGCAGCAGATTTTCCTGCCCTTCTCTACCAACTGGGAGTTAAAATGGTGCTGTCATGGTCAATTTTACCCTCTGCTCCAGTGACCTAGATCACAGGATGCTCATTCTTCTGGGCAGCCTAGCTACCTCCACCTGGACAGGTGACAAGTAGAGGTTAGATAACTCAGAATCACTGACTCCTGGTATGGGATTTAGCAGCTCAGTGGCAGCAGTTGCCAGCAATGGAATCCTCAGTGGAAGGCAATGCCCAGTATGAGTCTTGAGTAGCATTCAGGCAGGCCACCAGAGCAGGTAAGTGAGCATAGGGTTAGTAGTGGTGCACTGATTTGATCTCTGCAACTCATCATGCCCATCAGCTCCAGCAGTGTTGGGGGCCATACAAATGCAGGTAGTGACCAGTTTGGGCCATGGTCTGACAATCCCTGATTAAATGACCATTTCAATACCTCCACTTCTCAATCTGTTGACCTCTAATGGTCATGTCCTCATCTTACTTTAGACACTCATTCCCGTGGACATGCCTTAGCATTACAAACACTATAAACATTACCCATAAAGTCAATTTAAAGCACCATCTCTTTTACACCATCTTGTACCTTTATAGGACATTTCCTTCAATACTTCAGCTCTACCAAATTTTTGACCTACCATCTCTGCTAGCTGCCTTCTTTCTACTGCCTTTCATTGTCTTCAGATCTTCCTTACCTGGCCTAAAATTAGTAGGAATCACAGCCATCACTTCCTTTCATACAGATCCACTGTTTTTCCATTCTCAGAATTTTATCATCATACCCAGCACAACTCCATACTGATTAAATGCAATTCTTTCCCTGCTCCATGCTGCACTATACAGAGCTAAAGTCAAACACAACTATACTGTCTGCTTTCCCTTTAAATTAATTATGCTAAACTGCTGGTCCCTCCCTTTAAATTCATAACCTCCACCCTCAAAAGGGCTCATTGATGTCTAGTAACTCACATTCCCTCACTCTTCTAAATTATACATGTCTCCTCCTCTCTTCTCCCTATTCCCTCTAATATCTTCTTGTTCTTAGCTGATAAACATTCTTCCTATTTCACTGGAAGAAAATTGGAAGATAACATTCTATGAACAATAGAGAGACCCAGAGAAAGTGGAAGAGATAGTGAGAGACAAGAACCCCCAACAGGATTTCCATACCACAATCTACTCCCAGATCCAGCCAGACCCGGATCATGGTCGTGTGCATGCCTGCCATGCTCAGGGAGGACTACTCAATCCCCTTGTGCATTAAATCCCATTCATCTTTCCTGCTAAGGGGCAGCACTCCTAAAATTCTTCTCTGTCTGCTTTATCATCAACTTTTTCTTTTTAATAATTCATCTCATAAATGTATGAAAATGTTATAATTTGTCTCAGCTTCAGAAGGATTTAACTCCATAGGTACTGAAGCTACTTGATTTCTCTGTTTCTTCTAGAGGTTGATGTTAATACTTACAGACACGTTGGCTCCAAGTTCCTCTCTCTATTCTGCCTCAAACCATTTGAATCAAGCTTTGCTCCCTGCAGTCCACCTAAACTGCTCTTATCAAGGTCATCAGCTTCCAGATGGTGGAAATTACTCATCCCAGTTTCTCATCTTAGTTAAACTTTCAGCAGTATTTTGTGTAGTTGGTCATTGTTTTCTTCACTTACCTTCCAAGAGACCACACCCTTTTAGTTTTCTCTCACCTCATTAATGTCTCTTTTGTAGTCTTTTTTTAGTTCATCCTCTTTCTAACTTCTAAATCTTTAATTAACCAAGACTCGGGCTTCTTCTCCATCTATATTCACTCCTTTGGGGATCTCATTCAGGCTCAGCCATTAGATAGTATCTCTACACCACCATCCAATGTTTATTTCTCATCTGCAATCTCTTGACTCTGGACTTACATAACCAATTGTCTACTGTGTCTCTTTCTCCTCTTGGGCTTCTAAAAGGTGATTCAAATTTACTACATCTAGGGAATTTTTATTTCTTATAATAAGATTTCAATGGGTATCTGAATCAATACTTTTGCTGAAAAATAACTAAAACTCCTGAATTGATTTTCTTTTATTAAAGGAAATATCAATAATCAGCTAATAAGATAACTGCCAGGACTGAGAAGCAGCAGAAATTTTAAATGATTTGCAGAGTACCAAAGCTTTCTTTCACACCTAGGTACTTTGCCCAGTAGAATAGCTGTGAGGTTCAATTTTCATGGTTTATTCAGTGCATGGAAAAACTGAAAAAAAAAAAAAAACCCAAGCTGTCCCAAGATGGGAATTCCAATAGACAACCCTCTCTCTAAAACCTGGAACTACAGAAGGACTGCACCATCTGTTTATACACCCTTTTCTAGCAGCCAGACATTAATGCAGGGTGGGAGAAATAAAAATTGCTCTTCAAAATCTGCAACAACAAATCAGCTCTTCCATGATTTTCAGCCTGAATACACATAGTACCTGCATAGTCCTATTCCACCAATGGGAATTCCATTTAGGGTAACTGTAGACTTGTAATGCCTCAGTCATCCAAAAGAAGCAAAAAGGATTAATGTCTAAAAAGTATCCAGTCAAAGTGACAAGAGGAGAAAACAGAGAGAATGGAGCAGAAGTAGGTGACATCTGAAGGAATAATTTCAGAACTTATGAAGGATTCTGATTCCAAAAAGTCCAGTGAATTCTAAGCAGAATAAATAAATATAAATCTACACTTAATCACATCAGATGAAGTATACCCGAGATAGATCCCAGAGACAGAGAGAGATGATAGATTCTCTTAAAAGGAGAGACAACTGGTTTTACAACTGAGTTCTCAGTTGCAAAAACAGAAGCCAAGAGACAAAGGAATGATACTCGTAATGGGCTGATAAAAGCATACAATGTCCAAAACTGAACTCCTGATATTGCTCCCCCTATATACTTTTTTTTTTTTTCTTTTTTTGGAGAGGTTTTTTTTTGCTATAGGGCGCGTGTGCTCGCCAGACAGACAGAGAGAGACAGAGAGATAGAAAGCAGGAAATCACCCCCCAGGGGGGATGGCCACGCCGCAATCCCTTCTCCTCCATTCTCCTCTCGGGATCTTGGGCACGCACGCACACGCGCCCGGCGTGAGTTTAAGCCGCCGGATCCCGGACTCGAACCGCGGTCGACTACGTGGGAGTCCAGCGACATAGCCATTACGCTAACTGCTGGTCCCTCCCCCTATATACTTTTTTTTTTCACTTTTTCTTTGTTTGAGCAAACAAGATTTCAACTTCCTAGTTGTTTAGGCCTAAAAACTTGAAGTCAGCTTTGACTCCTTTCTTTCTCTCACTTCCCAAATCAACTCCTCACAAATCTTAGAGACTGCATTTTCAAAATAAATTTAGTTTGTAACTATTGGGTCATTGGAGAAGTCACAGAACCTTTTTCTATGTTTTTCTATGAAAAAAGGCATCATGACTTTTCTGATGGCCCAGTACTTCTCCCAACCACATTTACCACCTTGCTCTAAGTCATCTGCGCCAATAGACTGGGGACTATTAGTGCAATTGTCTCCTGACTGGTGACCCAGGCTCAGCCCTTACTCACCCATAACTATTCTCAACACAGAGTTGTAGTGTTTCCACAAAATATTTAGATTATGATGTGTCTTTGTACAAAACTCTCTTCCCTCAAAGCAAAGGCCAGCTTCCTCCTAATTACTTAAACGTTCTCTATGATCTATTTTACTGTTGACATTATGACCTCACACCCTACTGCTACACTGGTTTGTTGTCATTTCTCAACTGTCCAGGCATGTCTCCAAGTGATCCTATGTAGTTGTGTTACCTCTTCTTGTAAAGTTCTTTCCTTTATACCTACAAGCCTCTCTCCTTCACTTCCTTCCAGCCTCAAGTCTTTGCTCAAATATTATGTTCTCACTGGAGATTTTTCTAACCATTCAACTTAAAATTGTATACTTCTCCTCAACTATCCCCTTTGAGTAATAACAACCAACATCTCATGGAATTTGCATGTGGATTTCTTTTAAGTTGTTTTTCTCCATCACCACTTTCACCACTACCCTGAAACCAAAACGGGAAGCTCCATCAATAGTCCATTGTATTCACTGCTGTATCTTTAACACTCAGAATAGTAACTAGTATATGGTTAATGCTCAATGAATGTTTTTGTTTGTATAAGTAAGTTAATTACTCTCATTTGTCTTTTTCTGTTTCCTCTTTTATAGAATCCTGGGCCCAAACCTCAGGTGTGCATTTTAATAAAGTTTTAGACAAACATGCCCATATAACAGCAATCCAGATAAAAACATAGAGCATTTCCCTACTCTAGAAGGTTCTCCTAAGGTATTTTTGTAGTCAGAACAGCATCCCCACACCTCAGAGATATTCTGATCTCTCTCATCATAGAGTAGTCTTGCCTGTTCTTGAGATTGATATAAATGCCATAGATATAGATAGATTTGGATATAGGTATAGATGATATAGATATAGATTTGGATACATATCAGTATGTACTTCATGTGTTTTAGTCAATGTAATTTTAGAGTTTTTATTTAATTGACAAATAGTAATTGTACATATTTATAGGGTATGATGTCACTTTTTTCAGTACATGAACACTTATTTTTTTTCTTTTATTTAATTGACATAAATTCACATACCATACAATTCATCATTTAATATGCACAATGCATTAGGTTTTGTGTGTTCATTAAGTTGTACAATCATCCCCACCATTTAGTCCCAGACTATTTTTACCTCCTCAAAGAGAAACCACCATGTATCTATTAGCAGTTGCTACCAGTTTGCTTCCCCAGCCTCTAGCAAACACTATATCTCTCTGGATTTGCCTTTTCTGGACATTTCATATAAATTTAATGGTTCAACATGTGACTTTTTGTGCCTAATTTCTTTCACTTAGTTTAATGTTTTCAAGTTTGGTACATGTTGTAACATGTATCAGCACTTCATCACTTTAGTAGCTGAATTGAATTCATTGTATGGATGGATCATATTTGTTTAAACATCCATACATGGATAGACATTTTTATTTTTCCATTTTAGCTACTATGAATAATGGTGTTTTGAACATTGTGTACAAGATATTATGCGACCATATATGTTAATTTCTCTCAGGTTTATACTTATAATGGGAATTACTGGGTTTTATAGTAATTGTATATTTAACATTTTGAAGGGCCAATAAACTGTTTTCCAAAGTAACTGCACCATTTCACATTCCCAACAGCAACATGTGAGGATTCCAATTTCTCCATATTCTTATAAACATTTGTATTGTCAATCTTTTTGATTACTATATTCTTAGTGGAAGTGAAGTGGCATCTGATTGTTATTTTGATTTGCATTTCTCTAGTGACTAATGATGATGAGCATTATTTTATGTGCTTATTGGATATTTTTATATCTTCTTTGGAGAAAAGTCTAATCAAACTCTGCCCATTTTAGAAACTACAGTATTTGTCTTTTTATTGTTGAGGTATAAGAGATTTTTTTATGTATTATGGATAATAGACCCTTATCTGATTATGATTTGCTAATATTTCCTCCCATTCTATAGATCATCTTTTTATTTTCTTGATAGTTTCTCTTGACCAACAAATTCTTAGGTTTAATGAAGTCACACTTACTTATTTTTATTTTGTTACTTGTGCCATTGATGTCATAACTTTGAAACCGCTGCCTGATGCATGGTCATGATGATTTAATGTATGTTTTGTTTTGCGTTTTATAGTTTTAGCACTTAAATTTAGGTCCTTGACATAGTTTTAGCTAATTTTCATTATCTGGCATAAGGTAAGGGTCAAACTTAATTATTATGATTAAAGCTGCTATGATATCTCTAGACAAGTCTTTTTGTAGATATATGCACTAATTAATTTTTCTTGCTATGTATGTATCTAAGAATGAAATTGCTGGATTATGTTAAATGTATGTTTAATTTTAGTGGAAACTGCCAAACTATTTTCCAAACTTGTTGTACAATTTGACTCTTCTGCCAGCAATTTTTAGAATTTAAGATGTTCCATATCCTCACTAACATTAAGTATTGTCATTTTGTTTTCATTTTAATTATTCTAGAGATTGGTGTTTCTCTCTGATTTTAATTGGCATTTCCCTGATGATTAATAATTATTAATGTTGAGTACCTTTTCACATGCTTAAAGGGCATTTTGGTAACTTCTTTTGTCAAATATTAAAAGTCAGTACCTATTTTTGATTCAGTCTTTAAGATTTGATTTGTAGAAATGATTTATTCTATGTACAATTTCCTTGTCATATAAATGCATTATGAACATTTTCTCCCAGTCTGAAGAGGACTTCTCATTCTTTAATGGTGTGTTTATTGAGCTGAAGTTTTTTTAATTTGTTTAAGTCCACTTTTCCTTTATATTAAATGCTTTTTGTGTACTGTTCAATAAATATTTCCCCACTTTAAGGTCATAAAAGTATTTTTCTATGCATCCTTCTAAATGTGTATAGGCTGCTTTCCCATCTAGGGGTTTATGATACATCTCTAATTGATTATTGTGTGTGGCACTCCACATTTAATTTATTTCCATGGAAGTTGTGAATTATTTCTACATCATGTATTGGAAAAGAAAAAAAAATAATAAAACCTGTCCTTTTCCTATTTAATTGCACTGGAGCTTTGGTCCAAAATTAATTGATTACATAATTGTGGTTCTAGTTCCAGGCTCTCTTCAGTTCTACTGATCTCTTTGTGTAGCCTTATGCCAATACTACATTACAACTTTGAGAACTGTAACCTTACAATAAGTATTAATTCTAGCAGTATAAGTACTCCAACTGTGTTATTAGCTGTTCTATTTTTTTTTTCCATTTTGATAGAAATTTTTGTATCAACTTGGCAAATTCTATAAAAACAAAGCAAAACAAAAAATCTTGTTGGGTTTTGTTGTGATTTCATTTAAACTATAGACAAACATAAAAATTGTTGACATCTCAAGCTGGCTTCATGCCATAGCTGTAATGCATTGTAATGTATCTAGGAGAAGCCAGATCCCACATGACAACTACAGTTCAAATCTCTGGCCTGGTCAGCCTGATACACACTAGGAATGTGAGTAAATGCCCAGGATCTGACAGCCTGAAGGACTGAAGGAAATCACAGCATGATCAGACTGTGGAGGGTGCACACATCTCTCTCACACACTCATTTATATGAATGCACTCTAACATGAATAATGAAGAAAGATAAAACATTGACACCTTACCAATTTGTTATCCATAAATATATCTTTCCATTTATTTAAGGCATTTTTAATTTTTCTCAACTATGTGGTAGTTTGCACTTTTTTATTATCAAAGTTTTATATTTCTAGATTAAAGTATTCTTATGTATTTGATTTTTTAAAAGCTCAAGGAGACCAGCTGGTGGTACGATAGTTAAGGTGACTGAGTTCCACCTGGCTGACTGCAGGTTTCAAGTCCCAGACCCAAAGGCTTGTAAGACATGCTGGGCATGTGTACATGTGTGCCCAAAATCCCTCAAGAAAAATGGAGAAGAAGGAATTGTGGTATGGCCATTTCTCCTGGGGGATGCTATTTCTCTCTCTCTCTCTCTCTCTCTCTCTCTCTCTCTCTCTCTGGCTTGTACACATGCCCAATAGCAAACAAACCCACTCATGTAAGTGGTAATTTTTATACTTATTTTTACTGTGTTTATTTATTTAAATAATTAATATAAAATATTATTAATTATTGTTTACTAATCTTCTATCCAGTATCAACCCTCAGGGATTCAAACAGTAGTTTACCATGTGGGATTCAGATCTCTTAACCATTAGGCTTTGGGGCTAGCCATTCTGCAGTTTTATAATGGAGATATTGCTTGCTTCTTCTCAGGGATTCTATGAAAATTCAATAAATTAGCACACATGAATCACCTTGACCCCATGTCAGGTGAAGACAGTTGCTATTTGTTCCTTCAGTCCTGCTGTTTTTTGAGATATATCACACTTAAAATTTTTCTTAAACATTTGAATGTGAGTCATTGGAAATTAATCTCTAATTTTAGTAAGTGCAAATGTGTATATATATATATATATATACACACATATATATATATGGAGAGGTTTTTGCTATAGGGCACATGAGCTTGCCAGAAAGAAAGAGAGAGACAGAAAGCAAGAAATCGCCCCCCAGAGGGATGCCACAATCCCTCCTCCTCCATTCTCTCTTTTTTTTCTTTTTTTTTGGAGAGATTTTTTGCTATAGGGCGCGTGCGCTCGCCAGACAGACAGAGAGAGACAGAGAGACAGAAAGCGAGAAATCACCCCCCAGGGGGGATGGTCACGCCGCAATCCCTTCTCCTCCATTCTCCTCTCGGGATCTTGGGCACGCACGCACACGTGCCCGGCGTGAGTTTTAAGCCACCGGGTCTGGGACGCGAACTGCGGTCAACTACGTGGGAGTCCAGCAACATAGCCATTACGCTAACTGCTGGTTCCCTCCATTTTCCTCTTGAGATCTTGGGCACACATGCACACACACCTGCCGTGAGTTTAAGCCACCAGATCTGGGACTCAAAACACAGTCGACTACATGGGAGTCCAGCAACATAGCCATTATGGCCAACTGCTGGTCCCTCTTTTTTAATATATATATTTTTGAGAGGTTTTTGCTTTAGGGCGTGTGTGCATGCCAGAAAGACAGAGACAGAGAGACAGAAAGAAAGAAATCACCCCCTGGGGGGGTGACCATGCCGCAATCTCTTCTCCTCCATTCTCCTCTCGGGATATTGGGCACGCATGCACACATGCCTAGCGAGTCTAAGCCACTGGGTCTGGGACTCAAACCACAGTCAACTACATGGGAGTCCAGCGACATAGCCATTCCATCAACTGCTGGTCCCACACTTCTGCTTTTGTTAAGTCCTGATGCTTTATTCCATTGCAAAACATCCCTTTCCCATTTATTCTAGCAGCTCTTTCAGATCTTCTCCATTCTTTTTCAAGGCCTCAAGGACATCTCACTCCAATAACTATCAATAGAAGACATGGGAAAATAAAAGCTATTAACTAGACTCCCTAGACACCTTCAATCTTATTATTTTTCTGGCTCTTCATTTCTTCTTGTTTATTTGCCTTCTCATTTCAAGGATACTCTCCCCACCTTCTTTCTAAGAAAAACCCTTCTGTTGGATCCTTTACTTAATGCTCTTCTATTTCATTCCAACTTTACAAAAGAAAAAGAAAAAAAAAGGAAAAGCTTTACTTGATTATTTACTTCACACCCTGATTTCTCATCTGCACAGGTCTATTTCCCTGGTTTGCAGATGGGGTGATCCTTGCCTCTCTTCTCACTCTGTGCTATCTCTTTAGAATTCTCTTGAATTCCACTCACTCTCCTTTGCTAATGACTCTCAAGTTCTCAGTCCTGGCTCTGATTCATGCATGAGTTCAAAGTAAGGGTTTCCTACTGCTTCCTGCTTGACATTTTCACTGGGATTTTCCACCTATAATTCAAACTCCTTGACAACCATGTCAATAAAATATGGTACTTTTCCATACATTCACTCTCATTTGGGCCTGACCCTGAAAAATGTTAGACTATCTGTGCTGGACTAGTGGGGGGAAAAAAATCAGAAATTGGAACTAGCAGGCCTGGAAGTGTAAGAATAAGCTCTAGTGTCAAGCTTATTTAAATGTGAAAGGCAAAGTCAGCACTGATGGCGTATACAACAGACACTAATGTAGTGGGAGCAGGAGTTGGGAGGCTAGAACAGTGAAAGTTAGATAGGTAGTAGTGTGCTACTCCTGAGTCATCTGTCTGTTTGGAAATACATTTATACTTAAAGGCTGGGAATACAAAATGCAGGCAAACAGAACTGGAAAATGCTTGTCAGGACCCCAGGGTCAAGCTCAGTTAAAGGGGTGGAACTCAAGGTAGTTTCCTTCCCTTGATAGAAATCAGTACAAGTTGATAGAATTCAGTACAAGGTGAGAGCTGAATCATCATAGAACAAGTACAGATTGTATGAGAGAAGGTTTCCTTGGATGCCAGTTTTACAAACCCCAGATCAGTTGAGGCAAACTTATTGTTTCAACAGGTCTTTATTGATAACTGACTGTGCATAGCCATAGTAAGCTGGGGATTGGAAATACCATTGGGAATACAAAGAAAGTCATACCACACAGACTAATTAACCATCGACAGTCTGGGGGAAAGCTATAAAGCTAGCCCTGAGCCACAGCAATAATGTACTGCTCAAGAGAAACCGGGTCACACATGATCACTATAGTTTAAATCTCTGGCCCGAATGGTCTGAAATATGCCAGGCATGCACATGAATGTCCAATATCCAATGGGCTGGAGGACTGGAGGAAGGGGTTCATGGCATGACCAAACCCTATGGGGGGAGTACTTATCTCTCTCTCATGTGCACATCTGTATAGTCTATCACAAATGAAGAAAAAGGCAAAGAACCAATTACAGTCAGAGGATGAGATAAAATGCCAAGATGAGAAAGTGCAGTGGGCTGAGGAAATACCTACCCCTAAGTTATAAAACTAGGACATGTGTGGCAAACATGTTTCATGTTGTCTCATAGTTCAGAACCCTTGAGCTTCTATTAAATCCATGATAAATGTCCAGTTTTATATATCACCTCCCCAAGGTAGAACTCACAAAACTTGCCTCCCAGAGTCTTATGCAGTTGGGCACAGGTATGTTCCCTAAACTGCACCAATCAGACTCACATATAAGAGGTTAATAAGAACTGAGAGAGCTGTATACAAAGGGCCCTCCGGGGCAATTTGACCTTTGAGGCATCTAGTTTCTGTGGCTCACTGGTTGGAAAACCAGGTTCCTGGCTCAGGGTTTGCATTGATGCTGGTGTCAGGAGCAGCTCCAGTCAAGTCAGGTCCCTGGCTGTGGTCCACATCCAGCACCCAAGGTGAGGAGACATCAGAGGGAACAGTTTTCTCATTGGGGAGCCCTGCAAGATGACATGAGACACCCTGCCTGGAAATAAGCTTTGAGTTTGATTAGTCAGCATGTTCCAAACTTTTATGACTCAGGTAATATTGTCTTCCAATTAAGGTCAGGTTTGGTTCCTACCACTTGTAGCTAGAAAACTCCAGCAAATACAGAAAACTTCTCAGAAGAAATAATATCCAAATTTACTGGTGTAAAAAGGGGTGGGGTTTAGCTAGGAAAAGGGGGAAAGGGAAAGTGGATCAATGAGAATAATATGGTTTAATCAGAGTCCCTTTGATTGTGTATTTAAGGACTAAAAGTTTTATATGGCCTGGGAGATGGTGAATGATGAAAGAAACAAAAAGATAAAAAAAAAGATAAGCAAAGACTTGGACCTGGCCATGTAGGATCTGATAGAACAGATTAGGAAAGTCTTTAATAACAAAACTGAAACAGCATGGGTTAAGAACTCAGTGCAAAGAACAAAGAGACTGGGACAGGCTCAGGTGGACTTCATTATTCTCCTAGTCTATTTGCTGCCTCCAGGAATGATGTGCCCCCAAAACTCTTTAACCAAAAATAAGTTATTATCTCCATTTCTCAATAATCCTTGAAAAAGAGAATATCTAGAGGAAGGTGTCATAAAATGCTTTCTACCATGGACTAGAAAACTACCAATGAGAAGCTCATCCAACAAAGATGTCCAGCAAATGAACTTTCTATTCCGCAGAGAAATGTAATGAAAACTTTTCATTATGTTAATTTTCTCAATTTCTCCATCTCAAGTCCCATTCTTGGTGGGCTCAATGATGAAGTACTGCTGGATGGCCTGGGTTCAGATCCCAGGTTGTCCCGAACACACCAGGCATGCCCAGTATGCCCATGATCCTGGCTGGCTAGGAGGCTGAGGGGAGAATCATGGTATGCCAAGACCCTGTCAGAAGTATCTCTCTCTCTCTCTCTCTCTCTCTCTCTCTCTCTCTCTCTCTCTTGCAATAAAAAAACACAAAAACTTTTTCTCCATCTCTGTTGCTTTTTCCCAGGGAATCCAGTTCATGTTCTGTACACTCCACCTGAAGACCCACTTATTCCAGACATAGTGGGCCAGAACAGCACCAACTACCTGTGTCACTTTGTGAGAGAAACATGAAAGATTGTTATGAATTTGGCAACACTAGTCTCAATAGACCAATTACCTCTTGGTACTTGAAGACCGTAGAGCAGCATGTTCCCAGGATATTAATAGGTATTGTTAGAAAATGGTTCTAAGATCAAATGAGATCAAGAAATACTTATTTAAACAGAGTTTGTATGCTGAGAGACTTCTCTGAATGTTTAATGTGCTCCCAAATCCCCAAGATGGAGTAAAAGTATGTAGCATGTTCCAAACGTATTTGATGACTACCTTGAGAGTCTGTGTCAGCTTAGGTGACCTCACTCAGGACATCCTTTCTCCTTGATATGGCCCATGAGTCATATAAAGCTGAGTCTCAGGTCAGTATTTCCCTGAAAAAGAAACTAAACAACAAAAACATAATTCAGGACATGTCACTTGTCATCATGTCCCTGAGATGTTGTTTTCTTCTTTATGAGAAAGACCTAATTCCCTATATCTATCATAATACTTTAGGTATTCACTGGGGCTTTTTACTTCCTTTGTTTTTATTGCTTATTTTTTCTGGTGGTGTTAGTATCTCTCTGCCTTGTGGAGAAAGTTCCTTCATTAAGTTCACCTGAGAAAATCTATACTTCCCAGGATCCTATCAGATTTCCTAGCTGTGGGTCTGACACGTTTTCCAATTAATTAATTACGCATGAATACAAACCAAGCCAGGACCTTGAGAAGCATAGGGAAAGTTCCTTAATGAGGTCATCTGTTTTAAAAGGCAGATGCTATGAATCAAAAATACAAATGCTTGGGGACTAAATATCAATTATAAATCAGGTGGGTCAGACAATGACAAGAGAAATCCCAAGCCCTCAATACGCTATGAACCTGAAGCTTGAATGTAGAATCTATTTCCTGATGTTGGCTATCACTGCATAAGGAAATGAATCAACTTCATCTGACCACTTGAGACTATCAGACCCAAAACAAACAGAAGGCATTGCAGAGCCTTCTACATTAACCCATACCAGTGGGTCTCGAATTTTAACTGGCATCATAATCATCCAAAGGCTTGTTGAAACTCAGATTGCTGGGCGCTGCCCCCAGGAGTTTCAGACTCAGTAGCCCAGCATTTCAATCAACTTGCAATACTGATAGTGCTGTTCTGAGGTCCACACTTTGAGAATCAGGCTGAGACAATAGCAGACAAGATCCCGCGGGCCAATCTCATAGTGATGAGGCATTTTTTTCTTTCTTTCTTTTTGTAAAGCACATGAAAATTTTATTACAAAATGCTAGAGAACAGACATTTATGTGGTAAGAGAGACATTGGGTTCAATACCAAATATTCCGCTATCCAAGGTCCTGAAACAATTTACTTATGCTATCTAAACCTCAGTTATCCTATCTGCAAAATCACACAAGAACATTCCATTGTGGACTGTTGTGGGGATGAAGAAGAACAACACAAAAGATACCTTCACATATAATTAAGCACCCAATAAGTGTATCATTTGTCAATTTTCAAAAATACTGATGATATCCTACTCATAAAGCACAAATCAAATACTAAGCAAAGAGAGTCTGTTTGGGATAGCATTTATCAAAAACCCAATGAGCAAAACCTATTCCAGCCCTTTGGGACACAAACTGAGAATTATTATATTGCGTTGTTGGGAAAGTCATTTTTTGCATAGAAAAATATCTCATGACTTTCCCAACAACTTAATAGAACTCATACTGAAATCACCAAGGCTGTGTTTTTGAAGATATTTTTTTTTTTAAAGAGGGAATAACTTCTCCAATAGCTTTTGTCTTTGGATAGTTTTCCCTAGTAGTAGGAGTTAGAATTGGGGGCCCTAAGGCAAACAATTCCAGAAGAGCTTCCTTACCTATCACGAATTGCAAAATACTTAGTAAATTAAGTAGGTCTCTAACAGAGAAGATTCCCATATTTGGAGAGCTTCCTTAGGTCTTAGTGTAAATATATAATAGTTCCTTAGGGACCCTTCCCCTGATCTTTCCATCCCTCTCCAGTCAGGCTCTGTGCACACATGGTATTCTTTACTCTTACCTCTTAACATTGCACATTTGTAATTATTTTATGAATTATTTGTAATAACTTGTTCACTGTCTATTTTTCTCATCCAACAAACTTTTTCTGTGAGGATTATGTCTACTAAGTTACCCACTATACTCCCTAAAAGAACCTGGAACAAAGATGGCCCCTAGTAAATATTTGATGAGTGTCAGACCAAATAACTAAATTCCCAGGCATTTTGAAAAGCACAATAAGAACTACAATTTATTTTTTTCCTTTGCATATACCAACTGGCATGTTTCAGAAATACATGCATTTGATAAGAAAAAATAAGGTACGACTTCTCTAACATGTTCTTGATGATTGGGTATTGGACCTTCCCACCGAATTGAGCAGCTACAGTATTTGGCAAAAATTTATTCAACTAGTTTGCTATTTTTCTCTCAGAAACACTGACCTTTTCCCTTATCATTTTGCTTATATCCTCCAATAAGGACATAAATAAAAATGGATTTCTAGGCCTTTGCATTTCTTTTCTCATTTTAAATTACTCCTCCACTTCACCACAAATTGTATATTTGGAGTTTCATTTGTGGCCAAAATGCAATTGTTTAATTGTGCAATATGCAATTTGTAATATAATTATGCTGGCCAAATTATTTCCTGGGCTGCTCAATTACTGTGATTACATTTGTTAAGTTTACAAGCCACATGCTGTTATTCTTCTTTCCCTCTGGCTGGTAAATAGTTTTATTTTGCTTTTAGTTCTTGGGTTCAGGGCTTCAAGTGGGTGTCATAAGAGGGGTGAAATTTGATATCTTGTTTCAACCATTACAGCTCCACTTGTGTTAATGAAGATGGGAGCTGAAGCTGAAAAACCACAAGCCACGTTTACTGTTATGCATCTACTCCACACTTAGAAAGAGAGATTGATGATAGCACATTTCAAATTCATCTTCCAGAACATTCCATCTCAGATGGAGAAAATGGCTAACATTTATTGGGTGTTTTCTATATGCCAGGCACTAGACAAAGTGCTTTACATGTATTTAGATGTTTATCTTCAGAACAAACCTGTGAGGTCTGTACTATGATTATCACTATCTCTCTACTTCTCAGCCTGGTATTCCCAAAAAGCACAGCACAACCTGTGACTTGAGTTTGTGCACAAGTAGTTTATTTGGAGAATTGATTCCAAGGAAAAAGAGTAAGGACTGAGAAGAGTAAAACGGGGGGTGGGGGGTGTGGGGGGGTGAAAAGTCAACCTAAGGGTGTGTCCTCTGGCCAATCTGCCCTGTAAACAAGAGTTTGTAACTAGTGAGAACAACTTTGAGGAGCTATACAGAAAGCACCTTGGAATTACCTAAGACTCTGAGGAGGGGAGTATTTTTCCCTTGGATTCTGTCTCTCTTGGTCATAGCTGTTGCAGGATGCAATGTTTGAGAACAGTGAGTCCTATAGGTCCCCACTAGGCTGCAGCAGAAAACCCCTGAGACACAAGTAAGACATGCCAGGGGCATCTGAGGGGAACTTTCATCTGTCACACCTAGAATAGAATACTGAGCCAAGATGCCATGAAGTATGGCACAATAGGTGTATGGTGCATACTGTTTTGTCTTTTCTCCCTTTTTTATTGACATTAATATTCCTTTAATTCACCAACGTTTGCAGTTTTATTGATGAATAATTGATGCACAAAAGTTCATGTATATAATGTATATGATACGATGAATTTGGGCATATGTATACACCCATGACATTTATCACCACATCAAGATAATACATGCATCAATTATCTCCAAAAGTCTCCGTATGTCCCTTAGATTCGTGTGTGTGGTAGGAATGCAACATGAAATCTACCCTCTTAACAATTTTTTAAGTACATAGCACCTTATTGTTTACAAAAGGCACCACATTTATAGCAGATCTCTAGAACTTATCATCTTTTTTTTTCCCATGAGGCATTTTATGTGTATGTATGTGTTATATCCCCAGAAAAAGAATCCCATGATTTTCCCTCCTGTTTCTTCATGATCCATGATGACAGCTGAGGCTGTCAGTACAATGAAACCAAACTGACGCGATGGGAGCAGATTATTCTGCCATTTCTCTAGATCTTTGAGTTGCACATCAAATCTGGGACTGATCACTCCACACTTGTTTATTCTGCCAGTGAGATTCACAGCAATTTTTCCAGCTCTGTGGTCATCAATGATTTCAAATTTGCCAAAGCAACCATGCTTCATCATCACAGTTGGAAACCGGACAATGACTTTGGAGCACGGCCTAATAAGAACCTGGTGTTTGCCTCTCTTTTCAGCGTTGTTGATGCTCTTGAGGGAATCAGCCAGGACATTCATGCTATACCATATGGCAGCACAGAAAGATGACAGAAAGAGCTAGAACTTAGCATCTTATATGTCTTTAACTTTGTACCTTCTGAACAACTACCCATTGACCCCTGCCCCCATTCCCTGGCAATGACCATTGTATTTTGTGCTTCTCTTAAGTTTTACTATTTTAGATACTTCCTATAAGTGGAATTATGCAGTTATTTGTCTTTCTTTTTCTGACTTACCTCACTTAAAATATTAGCCTCAAGGATTTTTTATGATCTCACAAATGGTTCTTATATTTAAAGGCTGAGTAATAGTCCCTTGTATCACATTTTTTGTCTATTCATCTGTCAGTGGAATTTTGGGTGGCTTCCATATCTTGACTTATGTCTTCAAGAATTTGGTTTCAGTTCTCTTAGACTGGGATTACTGGATCTCATGATAGTTCTATCTACCTACCTATCTATTTAGTAAGAAGTTTCCACATTGTTTTCCATAGTGGCTGCACAATTTTACATTCCTGTCAACAGTGAATGAAAGTTCCAGTGTGTTCATTTGATTTTGTTTGTTTTTAGCACACGAGAGAAAGATTTTTGCTATGGGGCACATGCACTTACCAGAGAGACAGAGAGAAAGCAAGAACTCACCCCCTCTGGGGAGAGGGCCACGCCACAATCACTTCTCCTCCATTCTCCTCTCAGGATTTTGGGCATGCACACACATGTGCCTGGGATGAGTTTCAGGTCACTGAGTTTCGGCCATGTGAGAGTCCATAAACATAACAATTAGCCATCTTCTGATCCTCAATTTCTTCACATTCTTGGCAGTACTTATTATCTTTTTACTTCTTGAGAATAGCCATTCTAACCCATGTGAGGTGTTAACTCATTGTGGTTTTGATTTGCATTTCCTTGATATACCTTTTCACATACTTTTTGAGCAACTTTTCATGTACTTGCCTATTTGTATAACTTCTTTAAAAACATTTCTTCAAGTTCTTTGTTCTTTTTTATATCAGGCTATTTGTTTTCTTACTACTGAGTTTTTGACTTCCTTACATATTTTGGTTATTAATGCCTTATCAGATATATGGTCTGCAAATATTTTCTCCCAACCATGTTTTTTTTTCTTTTTTAAATTTATTTTTAATTAATTAATTAATTTACATTCATTCACTAAGCATCTTCACAGCATACAAAATATGATTTCCCATCTAAAATATACTGCATTAATCATACATATTATCGTCGATAATCTTCCATTTCTAACTTCATATATATATATATATATGTGTGTGTGTGTGTGTGTGTGTGTGTGTGTATAAATATATATCCCCCTATTTCTCACCCTCTGCCATTTCCCACTCTTCTCCCACACTATCTCAAGTGTCTACAGTCATTTTCCATTCCTTTTTTCCTCCACATTTTATTAATTCACAAAAAAAAAATCTTAAATAATCTAACTACTTTCAACAGCAAGTTCACTGATATATACATATCTGTGAATATGTGTCTGACTTTAGGCATGAAACTCTGAGTAGAATAAATATACTATAAAATTGCACCTAGCTGATGCTATATAGCTTACTACGGTCATTAAATAGGTATTTTTAATATATTTTTTAATTTCAACAAAAGCAGTTTTAATTTTAATAAATCAAAGAAATGCTAAGAAAATTTGCTTAAAACTTAAAGCCAGGAAACAGGTTAGAATTCTGTTCAAATAGTAGGTACATGAACCTATTGGAAGCTCAAGATAACACAAAAATCCTTAAAACCGGAAAACAAAGCCTAGAAGAAAATCAGCAATGTTTTAGTCAAAAGTCATAAAATTCTATTTCACCAGTTCAGTCTCATGTACTTTACCTTCTGCTGTGGTCCGATCTTCTCGATTTAATTCTGGGTTATAATATTCAACTCCACTCTTGTCCCTACGATTAAGTTGACCATTTTCTTAATTTTTGAACTCTTATTTCTATTGTCTGTATTTAATTCTCCTGGTATAGCACTCCCTTCAGAACTTCTTGGGGAGCTGGTCTGGTGTTGGTAAATTCAGATATTGTTTATCTGAGAATGTTCTTGTCTTTTCTTCCCATAGGAAGGATAATACTGCTGGGTACAGTACTCTTGGTTTTCCCTTAACACTTTGAATATATTTTCCCATCTTTCCTTGCTCGCATTGTTTCTGATGAGAAGTCAGCTCTTAGCCTGGTGGGATATCCTTTGTAGGTAACTTGATGTTTCTCTCTTGCCAACTTTAGTATCTTGTCTTTGTCTGTGATTTTGGTCAATCTGGTTATAATGTGTCTTGGAGAAGATATTCTTGGGTTGATTCAATTTGGAGTCCTTTGTATTTCTTGGAATTGGATCTTTGAATGCTTCTCTAGGTTTGGAAAGTTTTCTTTCAGGATTTCATGGAATAAGATTATCAATGCCATATGGGTCTCTTCACCAATTATCCTGATGTTTGGACATTTGACGGTATCTAGTACTTATTATTCTCATTTTTTGTCAATTTTCTCATTCTGTTGTTTCCTTTACTATACAGATGCTCTTTGATTTGATGTAGTACCCTTTTTCCATTTTTTATTTTTGTTGCCAATGTGTTTGTCACATCTATGAAATCATTGCTTAAAACCAATGTCATGAAACCCTTTCTTAATGTTATCTTCTAAGAGTTTTATAGTTTCAGGTCTTACCTAAGTTTTTAGTCAATTTTGAGTTAATTTTTTGTATGGTATAAGTTGGGAATCAAACTTTATCCTTTTGTGTGTAAATACCAGGTTTCTTCAACACCATTTGTTGAAAAATCTATTCTCTCCCCATTGTGTATTTTTGGCATCCTCACCAAATGTGAATTGATTATATATGCTTAGGTTTATTACTGGTCTCTCTGTATTTTTTTACATTAGTGTATATGGCTGTCTTTATTCCAGTACAGTATTGTTTTATTTACTGTGGTTTTGTAATATATTTTGAAACCAGGTATCTTGATGTTTCCAGGTTTGTTTTTATTTCCTCAGAATGCTTTGTTTATTCTGGATCTTGTTTCAAATGATTTTTATTAATTTTTTTCTATTTTTACTTCTCAATAGATATAGCATTTTTTAATTTATTTTTGTATATACATTAAATTGCATTGCTTAGCTTATAATGTGAGCATTTCAATATGTGAACATTTCTCCCCAGTCCCATTGATCAAAATATCTTCAACCGATAACACCACACTTCCCCATCCCGTCAATGTTCTACCTCTGTATCCCTTCTCCAAATGTCCTTCATTAGGCCCCACTCCTCCACATACACCTCATCTGACATTCACACCCATCTCTTGTATTTGTACAACCGTTAGTCAATCAGTTTCAGTCATAGCATTGAATCTATAGATCATTCTGAATATTATAGACACTAAAAATACTAAGTCTTCTAATCTATGAATATGGAGTGGCTTTCCATTTATTTGTATCTTTAATTTTTTTTTCCTTAATGTTTTGTAGTTGTCAGTGTACAAGTCTTCCACCTCCTTGGTTAAGTTTATGCCTAAGCATTTCATTCTTTCTGATGCTATTATTCATTGGCTTATTCCTTAATACAGATAGTTCATTATTAGTATATAGAAGCATATATGTATATTGCTAGCTATAAAATCATTCCATTTGCAAGTAGATAATTTTATTTCTTCTTTTTTAACTTGGATCTCTTGTTTTCCATTTTTCTTATCTATTTGCTCTGCCTAGAAGTTCTATTAATATGTTGATTAGAAATGGCAAGAGTGGGCATTCTTCTCTTGTTCCTGATTTTAGAGGAAAAGCTTTCATTTTTCACTGTCGAGTATAATATTAAGCTGTGGACTTGTCATGTCAGACTTTTACTATGTTGTGGTACATTCCTATTCGTTGAGTGTTTTTATCATGAAAGGATGTTGAGGTTTGCCATATGCTTTTTCTTTCTCTATTTATATTATTGTGTAATATTTCCCCTTTGTTCTGTTAATACAGTATATCACATTCATTGCATATATCGAAGAATCTTTGCATCTCAGAGGTAAAAATCTCACTCCTCCATGGGGTATGATTACTTCATGTACTTCAAATGCAGTTTGCTAATAATTTGTTGAGAATATTTCGCATTTATATTTATTGGAGAAACTATTTTACAATTTTTTCTCTTATACTGTCTTTATCTGGCTTTAATATCACACTGTTTTTCAAATAAGAAAACGCAGGCTTGGGGAGGTTGCCAAAAGATACAGAACTAGTATCTGGTAAAGTAAATGATTTTATATCATACTGCAACCTGTATTCATTTTGTATAGCTGCAGTAACAAATCACCACACAAACTTGGTAGCATCTAGCAAAATTGTTCCTTCACTGAGCTGATTCCGTGGTCTGGTGGTTAAAGCAGCCAGGAACCACATGGCCAACTGTGTGGTTCCAGTCCTGGACCTAGTCATTTGAGAAATATGCTAGGTGCATGTGTGTGCATGCCTAAAATCCTGAAAGGAGGGAGAAATGGAGAAGAAGAGATTAGAGTATGCCCATCCCTTATGGGAGGTTCTTTCTCCTCTCCCTCTTCCTGTTTTTTTTTTTTGTTGTTGTTGTTGTTGTTTGTTTGTTTGTTTTTTTCTCTCTCTGGTGCACACACGCACCCTCTAGAAAAAAAAATTTTTTTTACAATTGTGGCGGGTAGATATAGGTCTGAAATCAAAGTTCCAGCCCGGCCATGCTCCCTTTGAAGTCTTTAGAGAATAATCTTCTTCTAGTTTCTGGTGATTTCTACTTATCTTTTGCATTTCTTGCCTTGTGAGACAGTATTTAAAATATTTTAATTTTTCATGCATACCTTTCTTGTATTCATTGAACATTAGAAATGTTTAAATATCCCTTACCTAGAGGAATCAGGTATTAACTGTTCTCTTTTTTAAAAGTCTCTGTATTCTATCTGCTCCAGCTTTCTCATAGTCTCTTTAGGAAGCAAACTCTACTGATCAGGAAACATTGTACACACCATATTTTAGTACTAATCCAATCCTAGCCAGAGTTCACCCTGAACCACAGTTACTCTAACAGTCATTGAAGCCACTACCTAGAACAGACAGGCATACATTGGAGAAGAACCCAGACCTGCACACTGGAGTCATCAATCTGAGAAAAATCTTTTTTTGTCAGGTTCTGGTATGTTTGGCTGCTTTAAGAAATTGACAGGAGTTCTGCTAGCATCATTAGGCATGTCAGATTTGATCATGTTTTGTTTGACCAAGTTTCTGTTCTGGTTGAGTGAAAGAGATTCAATGTTAAAAGTATTTTATGTAGCTATGATTAGACACTGTTTCTTAACCTTTGTATATATTATATTTCATCTCACAACACCCCTGTGAAGATAATTAATTATATCAAGAAACTGAACTTCTAAAAGATAAGTAATTCACACAAATTCATAGCCAATTAGTTGAAGACATGCAGGTTGACACAAGTTTTTTTTTGTTGTTGTTATTTCTTTTTTCTGGGAGCGGGGGAGGCTTGTGCGCTCGCCAGACAGACAGAGACAGACAGAAAGCAAGAAATCACCCCCTAGGGGGGATGGCCATGCTGCAATCCCTTCTCCTCCATTCTCTTCTCGGGATCTTGGGCACACACGCACATGCGCCTGGCGTGAGTTTTACGCCACCGGGTCCAGGACTCGAACCACAGTCGACTACATGGAAGTCCAGCGACATAGCCATTACGCTAACTGCTGGTCCCAATTGTTATTATTTCTTATTTACACTTAATGGTTAAAGATAGATAGATAGATAGATATCCCACAATATTTTTAAGTATGCATGCAGTACATGACAATCAAATCAAAAGCATTACCATATACATCATTTTCAACAGCAAACTTTACTTTCTTATGTCTGTTAAGTATTTCTTCCATGAGTCCTTTCCCCTCACCTTTTTTTTTCCACCTCCTTCCCATACAATTTCTGGTACCTACACCTTGTCCTCCTTTCTGCTCTATTTTTGATCCTTCAGTTTCTGCCAGAGAGTGCAGATATTTGGTATACATTGAGTAGGGAAACACAGTGTTCATCTTTCATAGTCTGACTTACTTTGCTTAGCCTTAAATCTGTATCATTCACTTTATATCAAATTATAAGATCTCATTGAAATTTATGGCTGAGTAATATTCCATAGTGCACTTCTGCCACAGCAGATATTTATGAGAAAATTTGCCAGTATTGACCTAGTTTTAATCTTGTCCACAGACATTAAATGCCTTCAGTCATGTCATTACAGCTCACTTTTCCTACTTTAAAAACATTTATATAAATATACATAGAAAATTATAAACCCACGTAATATTAGCTTTCAACTCTCAATCAGTTTTCTTCTATACCAAGCACCTTGCAAAAGGGCATCTTCAAAAGGTTCATAAAAAATGCCTATTATAAAAAAAACTGCAGATTTTTAAATTGTTGACACCAAAATATAGATACGTTAACTCCATTTTATCACAAAATTTTTGAAGTACCTTCATATAAGTGAAGCTGAAATTATTTTGCCTTGTATAACAGAATCAAAATTCAGAAAATTTAAGTTACTTTCCCAAGTAGATCACAAAAGTGACAAGGATGCAACCCAACTCTTGCTTCCTATAAAGGCTGTTTCCTCAACTATATAATATATCACTTCTCCACATTAAAACATCAAACAAAACAATGTAAGGAACCAAAGTTAAGGTTCATTTCAAATAAGGATATTGGATAAGACTTCATGCAGAGTTAACATTTGAGATAAGTTCTTAAGGTACAAGCAATAGCTAACAAATGGTAAGAGGAATCCAAATAGCCACTCATTTATCCATCATTCAATACGTAGTTTATAAATCACATACTTGGTATCAGATAGCATGCTAGTGGTGACTGAATGAACATGATGGCCATGGTGTCTGCTTTTATAGAGCTTAAGGTCCACTGGGAAATAAATAAATTCTTGACCTTTGTCAGTAACAAATGCTGTGAGCACAATGTAGGGCACAAAACGTAGAAAGAGAACCTTACTTAGTGCAGTCAAGGAAGGTCTCTCTATGGAAATTACATGAAAAAATGAGCCCTATATTTGAAAAGGAACCAACTTCCCAAGAGTCAAGGGAAGATCATTCCAATTAGAAGAACCCATGTGAACCCCTGGAGTGAAGAAAGAATTTCCGTGCTGGGGACCTGCTGGATGAGAAAAAAGGTCCACAGGACCTGGGAGGCAACCAGGAGCCAGATCTCATGGAATATCACAGACCATTTTCAGGAATTTCAATTTCATTCACAGGACAGTGGAATACTATTACAGTGTTTCACCAGCAGAATGAAATTCCCCAACTTATGTTTCTAAACTGTCAATTTGGCTACTCTTTGCAAAGCAGATGTAGGAGGACTAGTTAAGAGGCTATATCCATACTCCAAGCAAAAAAGACAAGAGGATGGGCAAGAGTGATGTTGTGAAGATGGTGAGAAGGAAAGCGAGAATTTGAGAATAAAGTTGACAGTTTGTGCTGATGAATTGAATATGAGTGAGGGGCCAAAGAAAATGGAACAAAATGAAGGATAATGCCCAGCTTTCTGCCTTGGACAATGAAGTGAAAAGGAGTGCCATTCGCTAAGATGGAGAATCCTGCAATGGGGATAGGAGAAATGGAATGAGGGAGGCAAATGCAAGTTGACTTGTGAGTCTGAGGAGATTTGTTACTATAGGCCAAGAAACTTTATGAATGAAAATAGATCATAGCAGTTTGTGTCAAATAAGAAGAAAACTGTGGCTGAATTTTCTACTTCCAGAGCCAACTTTCCATTTGGCTTCCAAGTCAACCCCACCCAGTTTACACCTTCATTCAATATGCTTTCCTGAAGGCCAAGATCAACTCTGCAGATAACAAATAAATAAAATGATAACAACAGAGTTAACTCAAATTCTGCATGGTGAACGAACATGTTTGATGGTAGTGGGGGAAAACTAGAAGAGGCAGCAATACCTTCCATAGTAGAAAGCTTTCTACAGGCAGTAATCTGTGGCCTGGCTCTGAAAGCAAGTAGGGAATTAATGCAGGGACAAGGCAAGGCATAGTATTCAAGGTAAAGTAGAGTACAGACAAAATATGGATACATAATGGTGCATGACACAATCAGCAAAGAGTTAGCAGTTCTAAGAGGGAGAAATTTAGGTTGTGTTGGGTTTAGATCGCAAGAAACCATTGAGTATCATTGTATCTATACTATCAATAACTAACAAAACGTACCACCACACTTACATACGAGGGGACTTCAAAACTTTCATAGAATAACTGAAGTAAAATACGAGTTTATTTTGATGCAAAAGTGTTTTGGCATCCATGCATAGCTTGTTCATAATATGAATTTTCCATGAAGTTTTTGAAAACCCTTCATCCACATCACATCACTCTTCCACTCTCTCTCTCTCTCTCTCCCTCCCTCTCTCTCTCTCTCTCTCTCTTACACACACATAATTTTGTAATGCTGTTTTCCATATTAATGTTGCAAATTCTTGCTCATCTGCACCTGGAGGAAGTTAGAAGTGAGAGAGAAAGTTACCTAGATAATTGGTTCCCAGACACACAAAAGATAGCTCTGAACAGGTGGGCCTCAGTGACAGCAAATTTTGCAATTCAGAGAATTTCTTCTCCATTTCCATCAAGACCAGCCAGCCACTAGTGTTTACCTCTTTATCATCCTATTATCATTGCTAGATTCATCTTCTGAGGAAAATCAAGTGCATACCACATACTTCTCAATGACAATCTTCCTTTAGTTTTCCAAATCTATCAAGGAACTCTCTGCTCTCAATAACCACAGAGCCTACCAGAGCATAAATTACTATAAGAGGGAAATTTCTTTTTTAAAATTTTAAGAGGAAATGAAAACACACAAGGAGAGGAATCATAAATACGTCCACCTGGAGATGACTCACATAACATTCATTGATACGAGCAACATATTTGATAGTTTCTGTCCTAGTGATTTGGGTTGTTGGCTTGGGAGAGAATGCCTATCAATACCATCATTTAATATGTTTGTTGTTTTGAAAGATGGCACATGGGAAGAGGCCTGAACCAGGTGGTTGCACTATGTTTACACCTTGCTGCTGTTGTTCCTTCATCATCAAAAGTGACACCACTAGCGATAACTACTATCATCTGGTACAGGTGTGAGTAAAAGACAAATTGGAAGCCAATAGTCCCCATGCTCACTGCTTGCTCATAAAGACGGAACTTTGATTTGTGACTCTTACAGCAATTACTGTCTAGAGCGGCACAGTGCTGCATAACTTTGTGCAATGACAGAAATGTTCTCTCTCGGCACTGTCCCATTGGGTAACTGCGAGCCACATGCGACTGTTGAGCACTTACATTGTGGCTAGTGCAACTGAGGAACTAATTTTTAAATTTTATTTAGCTCTTATTAGTTTACATTTGAACAGCCATACTTAGCTAATGCTATCGTAGTGAACAATACCATTCTACACCTACTGAGTTGAAGCCCTTCTCCCCTCATCCTGAGTCTTCTCTTTGTGTTTTGTGGGTGGTTGTACTAGTCTCCTGAGACAGCCATACCACAAACTGAGTGGCATAAAACAACAGAAATACATTCTTTCATACTTGCAGAGGCCAGAAATCCGAAGGCAAGTCCTCTGGGTTGGTTCCTTCGGGAGACATTGAGTGGGAATTTGTCCCATGCTTGGCACCTAGCTTCTAGCAGCTGCCAGCAATCCCTGGTGTTCTTTGGCTACTAGATGCATCATGCCTCTCTTTCCACATCACTGGGTCCCTATGTTTCTATGTCTAAATCTCCCTTTTCTTTCTCTTACAAAGGCCTAGTCTTAGATTCTACATCCACACCGATCTCATGTTGAGATTTTTAACGTAATTACATCTACAAATACTGTATTTCATAATGAGGTCATATTCACAATGACCAGGGTTTAGGGTTTAGACACATTTTTTTGTGGGGGGACACAATTCAACCCCCTGCATATTTTTCCACAAACTGGCTATAGATTTGTATAGACCCAGGCTTGTGCAAGGAAACAAATCACTTTCCTAAACAACAGTTTAAGTATTTATCTTCATGACATCCCAAGCCACTCACCTACCTCTTTTCCCCAACCTAATCTCCTCTTCCTGTTGCAGATGTCATTTCTTGAGCCATTTCAACTCTTTTCTATTTAGTCAACTGCTAACATTTTTAGATGTTTTATAATACATATTAGGAGTGACTCCTTCCTTGGAACTGGACTTAATTTTTGTTCTTTAAAAAGAAGCAATGTGACAGATGTCTTGGAATAAATACTATGAAAGCATTCAAAGAGTTTCTCTACTGCCCTTTCTGAGTTCTTTAATTGGAAAAATATTAAACTATATATAGATAGTACTCAGTTTTGTTTCAGCCATCTGCCTATGAGATTTCTTTTCTCAGGTGTATAAGGACATATGGATACTTCCCACCACCTTTAGTGAGGAGAAGCAGCTTCAGACATTGGAAACTGTGACACAAGACAATAAAGTTGCCCTAACTCCAGTCTTCACTCCCTTGGGGTAGAAGTAGTTGACAAGCTAAGATTCAGCACTCTGTTATTTAATTTGAGATGGGTTTAATAGGCGGTTGGCTCTATTCTATCTAGCAACTCTATATTTAGCAAGCTGGCACAATTTTTAGACAGAGATTTCTCATAAGAACTTGGCAAACATTCCATGTTTCCTTTTCCACAATATGGAGAATTTTTATTTCTGACAAAATTGCTCACACATCTTAGTATAACTTGCTTAGTAGTCACACTTTGTTAATCTTACTATATTTTTCCCAAAGTAAAAGGAGAAATAATTAACTATCTAATATTGAAGCTTGGTGAGGAGAATTTAACCACAGTTCTCCCAGAAGACCAAGGTTTGTCAAGTCTTCCTGTATGGAGTCTCGAACACTCACAGCTTCCCATCTAGTCTCCCACCCATCTTTGAATCATAGCCTCATTCCCTCCCAGTAATACCATAATTTAATACTTCAGAGTTTCACTTTTTAATTCATTCAGCTGCCACTCTACAAAGTTCATCTTGTAAAACACAAAGATGGCTAAATATTAGCATTGTGGAGAGAGAAGAGTGGTGACTAACATATTATTTGTTCCCCATGTTGCTTTATACTTGACATATTTCTTAACTAAAGATTTTTAAATAGTTGATAAATATTATAGTGAGTCTCAAATATAAGTTTTAGAAAACTAAATACATTCCAAATAATAAAGAAATTACATTGATAAATAAAATACTATGTATTTGAAATTTTTAATAAAAATGTATAGTTCCCCCAAATTCCAAACACCTTTGCCCAACATTTAAGATTCTATACCCCTCGGCCAGCAGGTGGTGAGATGGTGTAGGTGCTGGATCCTACACGGCCCACTGTGCAGTTGAGTACAGAACCTGGCAGCTTGAGAAACATACTGGGTGCATGTGTGTGAGCACATGCATACATGCCCAAAATCCCAAGAAGAGAGAATGGAGAAGGGATTGCAATGTGACCATCCATCTTGGAGGGTGATTTCTCACTTTGCCTCTCTCTGTCTGTCTCTCTTAAAAAAAAAAAAAAAAAGATAAAAAAGTCAGTAACCTCACTCTTCTTTATGAGTTCATCTCTTCCTTCTTCTCTACACAAACATGAGTATTTTTGAGTTATCACTTGTTGGGTGCCAAGATCACTCATACTGTATCTTATTTTGTTTCCAAAACTGTTCAATGGGATTTATGGGTTTTTTCCCCCATTTTTCAGGTGAGGAAACTGAGACTGAGAAATGTACAGAGACTTTTTGTCCAAAACCACACAATAGATAAGTAGCAGGACAAGAATTTGAACTCAAACTTTGTTTGGCATCAAAGTCTACTTTATTAACCTAATCAACATATTTGGCACAATGGTAATATTTAAAAAGTGGTGGTTATTTTTAGATGTAATCAGGTATAATCATGATCTGTTCTGTTCTGCCCTCCTGCCTCTCTTCTTTGAAAGGTTCTGCTTTGAATCACTCACAAAGTGAGTGATTCTGGCTGTTATTGCTACCTAACAAATTACCTATCCTAAGACCTCGTTGCTTAAAACAATGATTTTATTATCCTCATGAATTCTGTGCCACAAATTCAGACAGAACAATGGACATGGTTGTGGAGAGTGTGGGGATTAGCTCATGACTAGAATTGTACCTTTCCACAGTGTCAAAGCTTTATTCTCATCAAATGTCCTAACACAGAAGCCAGAAGAGCAGACTAAAGGACAGGGCGATGTGAGCCTGCTCAATGCCAGTATTTGTACTACACCACGAAGGGGCTCTATGCCAAAAGTTTGACCAGAAGCCTCACAAGAATGGGTCCACCGTGGGAGACGAGAGCTCTCACAAGAAGTTTTCCAGTGACATAGCACAGCACAGATCTACAGTCAAGCATCCCTGAGACAGTGCAGGTGCTCAAGGTGAGTCCGATTCTGCAAAGCAGGTTCCCAGTGATTTCAGCCTCAAAGAGGTGGCATCTACTATAGAAGGTGCTCAAGCACAGCAACTGCTCCAGTTCATGCCCAAGAATGGCCCAGAGCAGAATGGCATTGAGCTGTCTGAGAGTCTGGTTTATACCCCCCTTTACCAAGGCCTTGTCCTGTGCCATGTGTTTTTATCCAACCAGGTGGGCTTACTGTGGCTTGTTCAGCTTGTTACGGCGATAGTAGTTTCTCTGAGTGATTTAGGCAGGCTGTTTACCAACATTATCAAAAGCATCCAGGTGGTTTACGAATGTCAGTGAAAGCAGCTGGGTGTGATCCTAGACATAAGTAAGGCCATTTTGAGCAGTGGTCTAACGATGGTTTTCTGTGTCCCATGACTCTGAGAGTCTTAGCTGAGAGGATTCAAAAGCTGTGGGTGACTTGATAACTGGAGGATAGAATCATCTGAAAGTGCAACTTAGTGTCCCAGCTGGCTTACTAACAAGACTGTCCTCCATTAATGAGACTGTTGACTGGAGCACCTTCTCCTGGCCTCTTCAGCAGGGCTCTCTTGGAGTAACTGGAGCTCTCACTTGGAGACTAGCCTCTTCTAGAATGGACATCCCAAGAGAATCAGGCAGGTGCTGCACATTTTTTCCCCCTAACTTGGCTTCTAATAGCACATAGTGTTCCTTTCACTGCATTCTACTGATAAATAGAGCATCACTCAGTCTCGCTCAAGTGAAAGGTAAGGGCCATAGATTCTACCTCTTGATGGGAGAGGCATCAAATAATTTTATGACATATTTTAAAATCACAACATCAATATTAGCCATACTGAAAGGACTATTTCAGTGAGAGGCTGAACATCTATTCCTGGAACCCAGGTATTGGAAAGATCATCTACATGGATGCTGAAGTCATCCACGTGGTGTAGAAAAAAAAAAAAAAAAAAAAAAGAAAGAAAGAAAGAAAGAAAGAAAAAGCCTGTGGCCAGTTGCCAGAAGCTTCAGAAGAGGGATGTGAAGGAGTTACCCAGGAGGCTGGCAAACCACATAGAAGGGTGAAGAGTGTCATGGTTACATGGTATTTATTATTAGACATAATCAGGTATAATCACAATCAGTTTCTCCTCAAAGGAGAAGGGATTTCTTTCTCACACTAATAGAAGATTAGTGGTCTACCCAAGCAATGGGCATTTAAGATAATGCCATCCTTACCTCTAATCCCTATGACATTTGGAGAATGGAGAAAGACACAATTCTCCAAACAGGCTGCAACAGAATCAGTGCCCTCTGAGAGTCAGTGTTTAGGTCAAAGAGATGAGAGTGTTTTGTGATGACAACAGAATTATTTACAGTGGAACCCAGAATCCAGAGGTTTTGGTAAACAGAGTAAGGAGGGAAAAATGAGTAAGAGGAAGTGTTACAGAAAATAAAAGTTATCAATGTTTCTTAGCACAAGTAAAAGAAAGTAACATAGAATTAAACCAGAAGGATATTTATTGTTATGTAACAAGAAGTCTAGACAGAGATTGGTCCTGGGTACCTTTGATTGTACCAATCTCTCATCTACCATGCATCATCAGTGTCTTCCCTCATGGTACAGATAAGTCTGCCCCAGCTCCAAGAGTCATATTCTCTCACATTATCATCTACCTTTTGAACAAAATGGAAATAAGCAAAAGGAACTTCTCCCCATTTTTTTGCTCATTTTCTTTTTTTAATCAGGAGAGAAAGTTTTCCCTAAGCCTTTAGCTGACTTCCGTTAAATTTCATCATCATACTCTCATCCCTATACCAATCATTGGCTTAACCCAATCACAATTCATCACCTATAGCAAAAATCTCTAAAAAGAAAAAAGAAAGAAGAAAGGAAGGAAGGAAGGAAGGAAGGAAGGAAGGAAGGAAGGAAGGAAGGAAGAAAGAAAGAAAGAAAAAGAAAGAAAGAAAGAAAGAAAGAAAGAAAGAAAGAAAGAAAGAAAGAAAGAAAGAAAGAAGAAAAAGGAAAAAAATAAAGAAACAACCAAAATCATATCAGTGAGAAGAAGGCAAGGACTACTGCGGACGCAAGAAAGGTCAGTGGAGGTGGGAGTGGAGAGCTGGAGACTTGAAAAGGCCTAAGTTTATCCAGATGTAAAAAGAAGGGTGTAACCTCACTAATCTTCATACTGCCTCTCAATGCTTAGATCCTTGTCTTCTACTCTCAACACCTACCACACCAATACGTTTTCTTTTACAATGGCTATTTTTTATATTTTTTTAATCTCCCCAACTAGATTACTGGCACATTAATTACAGAGATCTTGTTTTTCTTTCTATTCCAAATGCTCAGTAAATATTTGAGGATGAAAGCAATGCCTAGCACTTTTAAAAGCTCACAGTATTCTTTGTGAGACCAATCTGGTTTTCTCTCAGTAGCTCCCCAAAGTGAGAGATGAAAAGAAAAGGCAATCATTGTTTCTCTATTTACTAAGCACCCACCATGTGCCCCCTGCTATTGTGAAATCTGAGGAAAATGTAAGAGCCATTGGCATAAACAACTTTTAGAAAGAACAAGCAAGCACATGGAACCCCTGTAGCATCTTTTGCCAAGAGCAGCTGTGTTTCCTCCACTGTATTCCAGAAAGATGTGTCCAGACAATAGCCTGTACACATCAGAACAAAAGTTTATTCTTCTCTGTGTGGATTGAGTTGTAAAGAGTGAGTGGATGGCTTAGAGAAGGTGATTGACGGGGGAGCAGCAATGGAAGTGGAGCGAAGATATAGCAAGCTGGGAGATTACATTTTTGTGGTGTAAAACAAACCATCAATTTAATTATGCTTACTGTCATTATTCAAGGGGTGTTTTTTTTAGTTATGGTTCCCATACTTTTTAAAACCTTAAAAATACACTGGGTACAGGTGCATACCTGCTCAAAATCCTGAGAAGAGAATGGAGAAGGGATTGTGGTGTGTCTATCTAACCTGGGGGGGGGGGGTGCTTTCTCTCTCTCTCTCTCTCTCCCTTTCTCCCGTGACCATGTGTCCCTTTTAACAATTCTTTTTAAAAAATTATTAATTTGAGCTAAGATTTTTATCTTCTCCACTTTTTCAGTGTGGACTAACTTCAAGCTAGAGGCCATCAGTAGGAAATCGGTAAGGTGTGCATGAGTGTGTGGAAGGTGGTGGTAGTTGTGATTGGCCTCTTATCTATTTCTCTGCTTGTTAGGTAATTTCTGACATTTCCAGAATTGGAGTGGCTAAAGTGGAAGAAAAATTTTTGAATTAATACCAGAATTTGCTTCATCTGGGCTTTCCAGATGATAAAGGCTGTTTTCTGTTGTCCTGTTGCTGTTCTTTAATGGATGTATTTGTGTGCTTTTTGGGAGGAATTCCATCAGTTTTGATCTCTGACTTAAGCTTGTTTTCTTTCTTTCTTGTGTTTTCTTTTCTTTCTTTCTTCTCCTTCTTTTATTTATTTATTTATTTATTTATTTATTTATTTTTGAGAAAGGTTTTTGCCTTAGGGTGCATGAGCTCACTGAAGAGAGAGACAGAGAAAGTGAGAGGGAAAGTGAAAAATCACCCCTTGGGGGAATGGCCATGCCACAATCTCTTCTTCTCCATTCTCCTCCCAGTATATTGGGCACACGTGCACAGGTACCTGGCATAATTTTCAAGCCACCAGGTCCAGAACTAGAACTTTGGTAGACTATTTGGAACTTCAGTGACATAACTGCTACACTATCTGCTGGCCCTCAGCTTAACTGTTGTTTGAGACCCTTTCTCAGCCCTCTAGTTCAGCATCTTTTTCTCCGATCTTGCTACTTAGGGTCTTCCTTTCTTCTAAGTAGGCAGATTCGAGATGATCTCACACCTCCCTTTTGTACAGTCCTCATTGTCTTAATAAACTTTGGGTCTACTTGATGTTTTGATGAAGCCACCTCTAGCCTCAGCTATAAGTCAGGAATTAACTCCCTGACTCACAGTGATAACAAACACAAACATCACAGTTTTAACAAATAGCTTCATGGAAGCTCCTTTGAGTTGGCTGCAAGTTAACATTACAGCTTTTGCCAAAGAAATGTCCTGCTCAAATATCCCCCCTCTCTGCATTCTGATCTAGTTTGTTGCTATCTTCTTTGCAATTCTCTATTCAGCACTTTGTTTAATCCTCACTTTGGTCTCTAGTATCTATTATGTTGAAATTCAAAATGAAACTGCAGCAGAAGAGTACCATTCTAATCTGCTATTTCAGGCTCATAAATGTGTAGCAGGAGATCACATTAGCTATCTTATTCTTTCAATCCAAAGTAAATGTATTCTTCACTACACCCCTGTGTCAGACCACCAGTGTTCTTCAAAATCTGTTCTTTCTTTCTTTTTAGTAAGAGTTTTATCTTGTCCAATCACTTTTAGCTGGATGATGCGCTTTTTTCAGCCTCCCTTGCTGTTAGGCATGACCCTGTTATTAAGTTATCACCAATACGAGTTGAGTAGAATTCAAGTGTATCATTCCAGGCACTTAAGAAAAAATCATAAGGTTTAATTTCAGATAAAATAGGGTAAGCATGCCCCATGCTATCTCTCCTACTGATTACAACTAAAATCGCTAAGCAAAATACAAGAAGCAACCATCAGAGGACTCTGAAAAGTGAGTAAGAACAGGAAGAGTGTATATGGAGAGTAAGACTTGAAAGTAACCAAGCAATAGTGGTGGCAGTGGTTTGTTGAATTTCGATGCCTCTGATGTATGTTGGGCTCTGGGGCAGCCCGAAAGTAGAACTGCAAAGAGGAAGCTCTGTAACCAAACCTCTGAAGCTTTTGCATGGGCTACTACTAAGTTATGTCTGTCCCATATAACGTGCATGCAGATGGCTGTTTAAACTCAGCAAGACCCTGTGTACTTAGTCTTGTTAAAAGAAGCTTTTCCTCCAAACCAGCCTGGATTCTGCCATCCAATATATTTGCCATTCCTCCTAACCAGTTGTCATCTGAAAATATAATATTTATAAGACATTGATAAATACATTGATTAAGACCAGGTAGAGAGCCACGGGATACTTTGAAAAGAAAGAAT
This sequence comes from Tupaia tana, assembly GCA_026018925.1. NCBI lineage: Eukaryota > Metazoa > Chordata > Mammalia > Scandentia > Tupaiidae > Tupaia > Tupaia tana. The sequence continues at coordinate 202,310,965 of JAKSZU010000006.1, forward strand.
GGAGAATATTTATCAAAATATAGAGAACCTATTAAAACTTTTTGAGTGGAAAAATCAGCTTAGCTTATATCTAAGCTGACCGCAATCATTTTAATTGTTAAGCAAATCATTAATCCATCTAATTATGTCAGGTCTAGATTATTTTTCTCCATTGATCCATAAGAAAATATTGGGAGTTTTTTTTCATTAGTGACTTGCTAAAATGCAAATGTGCTCTGTTCTGCCATCTCTATCATTCTACTTTTCAACAAGACAAATAAGACATTAATTTAATTCACACAACTTATTTTTAGTTTATTTATATTTGGTCTTGGTAGTAAATTTCCTCCAGTAGGCAGACACAGACCATAATGATCAACTCTAAAATCCTGTTCAGAAACAAGTAGACCAAACCAAAGTTTACCCTATTTTGAAAATCAGTATGATTTTTTTTTCATGCTCATATTGTTGTGTAACATCTTTTCTTATCCTTAATTCTTCTTCCTTTTTTTTAAAGAGAATAACAAAAAATAAATTAATTAATTAAAAACATTAGAAGCAGAGTCTACAGGGTGATGTGAATGTTGAAAAAAAGAGAGGAGTCCACAATGAATCCAAAATTGCAAGTTTTGCCCCACTCTCCCGAAGTCTTGAAGCTAGAGTTGACATTTTCTGAGCTCAAGACAATGGTGGAAGAGATTTAATTAGAGGGCATTTTAATTTTGAAAGATTTATTATATATCCAGGTGGAGATGATGAATAGGAAAGACTTGGAAAATGACTAGGCTGGAGATAGAAACCTGGGAGTTATAAAAGTAGAAGTTAAGGGACCAGCAGTTGGTGTAATGGCTGTGTCACTGGACTCCCATCTAGTCTATTGTAGTTCGAGTCGCCGACCCAGTGGCTTAAACTTACGCTGGACACGTGTGCATACATGCCCAAGATCCTGTGAGGAGAATGGAGGAGAAGGGCTTGTGGCACTGCCATCTCCCCCTGGGGGGTGATTTCTTGCTTCTGTCTCTCTCTCTCTCTGCCTTTCTGGTGAGCGCACACGCCCTATAGCAAAAACCTCTCAAAAAAAAATAAATAAATAAATAAAAAGTAGAAGTTAAAACCACGAAGCTCTGTGAAATCACCAAGGATCCTACGTGGTCAATCATGATTCAAATCCCAACCCAACAGCTTGAAAAGCATGCTAAATGTGTGTGTGTGTGTGTGTGTGTGTGTGTGTGCATGTGTGTGTGTACAAACACACCAAAAATCTCAACAGGATAAAGAAATGGAGCAGAAGGGATTGGGGCATGACCATGCCCTATTGGGGATTGTTTTTCCCACTCATCCCAGTCTCTCTTTGGTGACCACATGTGCCCACAGGCAATAAAAATAAAGATTAAGTGATCATGCTGGTCACTGTGTGGGAAACAGACAGTGGAAGAGTAGAAGCAATAGGCATAGACATGAGACTATTGCAGTCCTCCAGGCAACAGCTGGTAGAAGCTGTTCAGAATAGGTGCATAAAGACAGTGAGAGGTACATAGGTTGGTTTTCTGTTTTAGACGTTTGATCTGGATGAATTAGATATGAAAAGTGACTGGAAGAAAAAGAAAGAAAGAAAGAGAGGAGAGAGAGAGAGAGAGAGAAGGAAGGAAGGAAGGAAGGAAGGAAGGAAGGAAGGAAGGAAGGAAGGAAGGAAGGAAGGAAGGAAAGAAACAAAGAAAGGAAAAGAGAGAGAAATAAAAAGAGAAAAAGAAAAAGAAATCACCAATGATTTCTAAGGTTTTGGGTTTTGGCCGGAATCATTACTCATGTTGCTGTTACAAAGATGGAAAAAACACAGAGGAAATTGACTTGTGGGAACAGTGAAATCTGCAGCTCCAAATGGACTTAATTTGGAAATACCTATCAAACATTCAACTGGAAACCATTACTAGAAATAGCTATAATAATGATAGCTGACACCTCTATAGTGTTTATGATAAGTCAGGCACAGCTCTAAACACTTTACAAATGTCCATCAACATAGAATATACTTAAATACTTGGGACTAGGTGGGCTCACTTACGGAAAAAAGACAGAGAAGGAAGCTCATGAATAAGGCAGAAACACACTAAGGTTTAATTGGTCATTCAGATGCCCATCTTCCTTGGGTCTCTAGGTAAAAGTTGCTAGTTACAGGCTTTTACATAGTAGATCAGAATTCCAAATGCTATTTGTTGACATCTGCACAGACAGCTGCTTACCTCCTATCTCTTGTTCTGTCTTCCAAGGTTGCAGGCATTAGTGAGAGGAATGCATGTAAATACCAGCTGTGTACATAAATCTTTCTGTTTCCTGTCTTAAAAAGAATATTGTCCCTAAGGGCACTTCCCTGGTCTTAGGTTGCTGTTTATTTCTACTTGAACCTCCATCAAAACCACACTGTTTAGTAAGTAATCTGCTCAATTGGGTACTAGCATTTTCATATATAATTCATGTTTCCTTGACATAGGAAGTAAGGGAAAGAGGATGTGAATTCCCCTTAAAGAAAAAAAAAAAAAAAAAAAACTGTAACTGACACCATCAGTCCCTAGGGAGACTGAGTTAGGGAGGGTTAGTGGCCAGCTCAGGGAATAGCATCACCACTCTTGGGAAAACGGCCACATTACTGAGGGAGCAGCAGTTGTGATTATATAGAAAAACACCTCCTACTTCACAAATTCCAGTGCATAGTATTCTTAGGACGAATGTAATAGCACTTACTTGAACCACTCTTAATGATGTGGTCCAAGTGCTTAAGTGGGAGGGTGTGTTATCATTTCTTTCACTATTTTATTATTTGGAGAGATCAGACTTGGATTTTATTTATGATCATCTGCAAGAGACTTAAAAGGGGCTTTGATTCCAAAGTATATACATAAATCGAGGGTTTTTTTTTTTCCTTTTGGAGATGATGAAAGGCTAATATTTTTCTTTTATGTTTCAACACATAACAGAAGTCCTTCTGAAATGTTTTAAATAGCTGTCTTATTAATTACAAGTGAAAGCTTAAAGAGGATTTAAGAGAAATCAAAATGATCATGTCAGTGACAGTTCTCCATGTATTATTTCTCATATTGTGCTCCCTTGCATTGCGTATGACCTCTCTCTGTGTGTCTCTCCCTCGCTCTTCCTTTCTCATTGTTTCCAATTTTCAGTCTTTGTCCCATGACATTTCTCTCTCTGATAGCATCATTTCTGACCTCTTCCCTGGGGTTGTCCCGCCAGCTCCTCACCATAGCATCCAGGACGCATCCAACAGGGAAATCATCCTGAAAATGAATCTGCACACACAAACCTTTGGTTCATCAAGGAGCTAATATAAGTCAGAAAATGTCTCATCTAATTCTCTGGAATCTGTCTTATAATCCGCCATAACATATCAAACTTCTGATTTTTAAATCAGAACCTGAAATGAATCCAAGATGTAGATATTTAAATGGAAATCTTTAAGGGTTCTCCCCTCCCGAATAAAATTAATATCTTGATTTTCTGCCAGTTTGGGTATGGATTTCAGATAAGCTGATGTACTGATTTTTTTAAATGACTACAGAAATAAACTACCATGGTATGTCTTTATTTGGGGAAATAGCTCCTAATTAGGAAACTGCTTCATTATTATTTATAACATGTTATAAATTAGGTTTGTGCTATGGTTACAGTCTCTTAGCCTAAATATTTTACAAACCCTCCTCTATATATTTAGGTGGAAATATAATATGCACAGTTACAACACTTTATGAAAAAGCAACTGATCCCCTTGGGTTAAGTATTTTAACATCATAAATAAGTATAAATTTTAAAGCAGATCTAGGAGAATATGCTGGCATAGTTCTATGCTAGTGGAAAGCCCTCAAGGGTATAAACCTTTTATTTTGAAAGAACAATCTAGAATTTCAGAACAGCTGGAGGCCAAAGGCCTAATGGATGAACCTGGAGTGTTTTCACCAGTCCTCAAACTTATCAGGACAAGGCAGCTATGGATTTGGATGTGATTTCACATGAATGGGAGGATTGGCATTTCTGATGAGAAATGTACCTCCCACAGAGAAAACTACTAAGAAACTTCACTATATTTTCATATTATACATATTTCAGTAATTTCATTTTTTCTAATGATCTGCATTATGATTTTTAAAGCCCATGAGTTGTTTTCTCTTTTAAAAATGGGAGATTTAATATAAAATAGCCCTGGTAGCCCATTCTGAGTCTAAGAAAAATATTGGCATCCTGCTTCTGCAGGCATACCAGGAAGAAGAGAATTATTCTTACCAAAAGGCCTTCCTGCTCCTTGGAGCCCCTGCAAGGTTGGACCTCTCGCTGACCAGCTTTGCTAGCGTTCTAACTTCTCCTTTATTATATTTTCAATCCATTCATCATTTGGTACTTTTTGTTCAGTGATGTCTTTCCTAATGAACTATTCCAGAAACTCGGGAACTATGTCTGTCTGGTTCACGTCTCTTAAGTGAGAACACTGTCTGGCATTTAGCCAGTTTTCAACAAGTGCTTGTGGAATGAGGAAGAGGAGGATACCCTTGAATGCCCACAGTTTGGAAAGTGAGAATGGAATCACATGAGGAAGGTAGTATAACAACATGTTCAACAATAACAATACCAGCAACTTTCTACTAAGTGCTTACTCTGAGCATTATTTGTTTTTGCTTTTGTATTTTCTTTTTTTAATGATACAGTGTGTGTGCACACATGAGAGAGAAAAAGAAAGAGAGAGAGAGATGATAACCCTCCACAAGGTCTAGTCACACTATGATCCCTTCCTCCAGTCCTTCAGTCCATCACGGAATTTAAGCACTCACGCTCGTATCTGATGTGTTTCAGGCTTTCTAGGCCAGAAATTCAAATTATGGTTACCAGGTGGGATCTGTCTTCTCTTGAGCATCACATTACTGCTGCACCACGGGGCTGGCCCACTCTGGACATTACAGCATAAAGATGAGAGAGTAAGTCCTGCAGGTCAACTGTCTGAACTTGAAACTGGCTGATACCATTTTTCATGTGTGTGTGTGTGTGTGTGTGTGTGTGTGTGTGTGTGTGTGTTTATGTCTCAGTTTCATGACCTGTTTATTTTTTCTATGTCTTTCTATGTAAAAATGCATCATGACTTTCCCAACAACCCAATGTAAAATGATGATTCTTGTTATTGAGCTTCTTTGGGCCATTATGGGGGTTAACTGAAGGAATCCCTGCCAAGGGTTAGCACAACGTGAGGCCCTAAGTGGATAGAACTGGTTTAGCACCACCACCACGCTGGAGCTCAAAGTGCTCTTTATAGGAATGCTATAAAACAGATGTCACTATATCCACTCTGCAGAAAGCAGAGCTGGTGCTCAGCAGGCCCAGACTCTTGCGCTAGGCTGCCCAAAGATAAATCTTGGAGCTGAGATTATGCTTGGCTGTGCCTGTCTCTCAATATGTGGTCTTTGCACTATGCTTCACTGGCTCAGAGAGGTATTCATCAACTACCAACTACTACCAGAGTTCAGACCCACGGAAGGAACAGAACAGATTCCCCAGCTGCTGAGAGTCAGGCTTGGCCTCACGCAAGAATGGAGGAATGGAGTCTGAAGTGGAAAAGTGAAATCTGGCATGGGACTCCAGCTGCCTGGCATACAGGGAGCACGATAACATAAGCCCTTGTTCACTGCTGAAGTACGCAGTAGGAGCACACCCATCCAGCCAGGGAGGGCTTTTCCAAAAGATTTCTCCCACCTCTCCCCAGGCTCTAAAAAAGGCCTAGGGACCAATTAAATGCACTGCCAACAAGGTGCCAATTAACTAATAAGTGACTCAAGGAATCAATGAGCTTGGGTTGGATTAATTAAAATAAGAGCAGAAAAGTCTGAAATGCAGTTATTTGCCACTCCAGGAAAAAGCTGGGGAGAATTAGTGAAGTTTCAGGAATAGGGAATGTACATTTACATGTAGTTAAATTATTAAGTAAGACATCTCATAGTTCAAACTAAGCTAAGTTGTGGTTGTTTCTGTCTTACGGGCAGTGTGACATTTTCTCCCCAGTTGAATCACTTACTCTTCAACTGTTACTATTTTGCCAAGGGGAAGGTATAAGTGCCGGGTGGCTTTAATGATTCCTACTGTGCAGACCCAGCTCTGTGTCAGAAGGTGATGTTTCTTATAAAAAAAAAAAAAAAAGGTGTGTTATGGAGATAGCCAGAAATGCATTTGTGTTCCAATTCTGCATAGACTAACTTGGGAAGGGCATTTAATCCTACTGAGCCTCAGTTTCTAATAAAATGGGGATATGATTTAAGAGTGACAGATTTGCAATTAAATTACATGACATATGAAATACTTATAACAAAGAAATGAGCACTCCCTGACAATGTATCTAGCATTTTCAGGCACTTGATCATTAGTAATCATTACTATGAGCCTATATGGTACGGATTAGAAGCTCCAATTTATAAATGTAAGAAATAAAATTCAGACAGGTTCACAAATTACCAAAATGCACCCCCCCCCCCCCAGTAAATCGAGCAGTAAATCGAGGAGTTGAGATGTGAAATCAGGACTTTCTGACTCCAGAATACTCAAAAGTCTATGGCCCTAGCATCAAGGGAGCTCTTGGCTCTTTCTCACAGCCTAGAGGGAGAAGCTATGCAATATGCTCATCATACAGAGCCTCTCCATTCCCAAGTCCCTCAAACATGGCTCCTTTGAACTCTTAATTCCAATCTTGCTCTTCCTTTTTGTCAAAGAACAGCTGGGATGGCCTACCTGGCACTGTCATCACACGAACAGCATCACTGAGGAAAGAACAACATGCTCGTGTTGAATAAAGCCTTCTTGCCCCTCAACAAGACCTTACTAGGAATTCGTTCCATGCTGGTCCCTTCTCACCAGGAATATAGCAAATGACCAAAGTTCCTGCCACCAATGCTTATGTTCTATACAAATAAATAAACAAACATGTAATTGATGGTATATGTATCAGTGCGTATCTACTGGGAAACAGATGGCACATTCAAAGGATTTAACTTAAGAGAGTTTAGTAAAAGGACCAGTAGTGAAGGTATGAGAGAGATAAAGGAACCAACAAAAGATAAAACACACAGACTTCCAACAGCAGGAAGTCATTACCAGCCCCAGTTTAAAGGGGTGGGAAGAGGAAACAGTGACAATAAAACCTAAGAGACAAAACAGGAGACAGTCAACAGGAGCCTGAATGTAGAGGAGCCCAACCAAATCTATGGCAGTGCAGAGGAGAGGGAAAGGGAAAATATTGAACTTCCCTCCCTTTGGTCTCCTACCATTGACTCCCATTGGCCAAATCCAACCAGAAGCCAATGGGCAAAGAAGTCTGGGAATGTAATCTATAAAAGTCAACTTCTATATATACAGAAAGGTTGAAAATTGATCCAGGGGTGGGATGGGACTTTGAGAATAATTGACTTGGATGTCATGGTTATGTGTTAGAGGAAGATAAAACAGGTGTTATGATTTAGATAATGGTTTGCTCCCAAGGAAGCATGTGTTCTAATTTGGTTCCTAATGTAATGACATTGGGAGGTGGTAAGACCTTTTAAAAAGAAGACCTGCCTTCAATGTGGCAAGGCACCTTGCCAGACAAGATTGGCATGAGAGTTAGTGGACTGAAAGGAAGACCCATCTTCAATGTGGGCAGGCACCAACCAATCAGCTGAGAGCATGGGAGGGGTAAGCAGAAGAAATGAAAAAGTCTGTTTTCTTTCTGTCTCTCTGCACAAGCTTGCCTTTCTCTGCTCTATCGGCCATGTGGTGGCATAGGACTGGAGGTCAGCCATATGCTAATCCCATGCTCTTGGATTTTCCAGTCACCAGAACTATAAGCCAAACAAACCTTTATTCTTTATAACTCACCCAGTTTCAAATAGTTTTGTTAGCAACACAATAACAAACTAGGATAAATGGAAGAGGGAATGCTGAAGCCAGAAGAGGAAGGATAGTCACTGTCTTACAGAAATAATGAGATACGATGATATGGTATTTGAGCAGACACTTGATGGAAAGGAATAAGCCAGACTGGAAGTTCTCTGAGGTAGAAGCAAGTCTGGTTTGTCAGTTGAGTAGCAAGGAGGCTTGTGAGGTAGAAGCAGAATGCACAAAGAAAAAAATGGTAGGAAATGAAATCAGGGAAGGGATGGAGGGCTAGGGCATCGAGGGACCTACAGGACATTATATTTTTCTTTTGAGAAATTTTCTTCTACATTTGTTGGGAAGACACAGGACAGTTTTGAATAGAGGAGTAACAATCTAATTTGCATTATAAAAGGTTCACTAAGACTGGTATTCTTAAGGTCAGGCCATAAAGGAAATAAGATAGAGAAGCAAGAAGATCTGTCAGAAAGATAGTGTGATAACCCAAATGAGAAATGATGATGGCATCAAGCAGGTTAGTGGTGATGGAGCTGAAAGGTCTAGAACATGAGATGTATTTGAAATTAAGTTGACAAGATTTGAATGAGTTGACTGTAGAATAATTGAGAGTAGAGTGAAACAAGATTCTGAGATTTTTGTTGGAGCACTGGAAGATGCCATTACTATACTGAGGGAATAATCAAGAAGCAGTAGTTCAGTTTTGGACATGTTAAGTTTGAGGTTACGTAAGCAGTTAGTAGGATTTAGGGGAAATTCTGGCTAGAAATATAAATCTGGGAGTGATGGAAGAACGATGGTGCATTGGATTGCAAAAAGTAGCCACAAATTCTTCACATCTTCTCCCATGAATAAATGGAGCCCGTTTCTCTACACTTTGCATCTGAGCTGGACTTTTGACTTCCTATAATAGCATGTAATAAAATGAAATGGAAAGTTTCATGCACACTCCAAGCCAGACCTCAAAAGGTCTTGCTGTTTCTATTCCTATGCTGGGAACACTTCCAGTACCAAGTGAACAAGCCTGAGTTAGTCTGCTGGAAAATGAGAAAGTGGGACCAGCAGGTGGCATGGTGGTTAAGGGCACTGGACTCCCATATGGCTGACCATGTTTCAGGTCCTGGACCTGGCATCTTACTTTCTCACTTTCTCTCTGATTAAAATAAAATAAATTGATAAATAGAGCTAAAATAAAAATAATTTAAAAAAAGAAAGAAAGAAAATTAGAAAGCATGTGGGACAGTCTCAGCCATCTGAACTGAGATTCAGGACATGTGAGCAAGCCCAGCTGAGAATAGCTGAGCTTGAACAAATCAGAAGGACCACTCAGCTGAGCACAGTCCAAATTGGCAGTCCTGACAATTATTTGCTAAACAAAATGATAGTTATTTTAGGCCACTAAGTCTGGGGACGGTTTGTTATTAGCAATAGATAACTGTTACGGTTGGTATTTAAAGTCTCAAGAGACTAGATGACTATCCCAGAGAAGTGGTTCTCAATTGGGATTGCTATTTTAGTTTTCTATTGCCATGTAACAAATTCCATAGATTTATCGGCTTAAAACACCATGCATAATCTTCTAGTTTCTGTGAGTCAGAAGTTTGGACATTGACCCTCTACTCAGTCTCATAAAGCTAAAATCCTGGCGTTGACCGAGCTGTGTTCTCATCGGGATACTCAAGAAAGAATCAATTTTCAAGCTTATTCAGGCTATTGGTAGAAGGTATTTCCTTTTAACTTCTTGACAGCTGGCCCTGAGGTTTTGCTTGCCTGTGAGGGAGAAGATTCCCTCAGATCTTCAAGACTGTCCACAGTTTATAGAAATCATTCATGATTCATAGAGATCGTCCCCGGCTCATTGGGCTCTCTCAGTGTGGTCATTTCATCAAGACAACTAGGAGTATCCTCTTGCTCTAGTTTGCTAAGATAACATCATATGTAACATAATATAATCACAGGAATGACATCCTGTGATTATCATATACTACAACCTAACTGTGGGAGTGCTATCTCACTACTTTTACCATATTTTATAGGTTAGAAGTAAGTCACAGAAGCAGGTTCCTCCCACACTAAGAGGGAGGGTATAAAATACCTCCCTGTAGATGCAATGCCAGGAAGTGAGGATTATAGAATCCACCCTGTCGCAATGCCGCAATACCTCCCCCCATAGGGGAGGATGCTTTGTTTTGTTTTGTTTTAAGTTTCACTTTGCTTTTGCTTTTTTTTTTTTTTTTTTTTTTTTTTTTTTGTTTAGATTTTTGCCTTAGGACACGTGTCCTCCCCAGAGAGAGAAAGAGGAGAGAAAAGAAAAGTGAGAAATTATCCCCTAGAGGGAACGGCTATGCCACCATCCCTTCTCTTCCATTATACTCTGGGGATTTGGGGAGTGCACATACATGCACACATATACATACATATACATACATACCTGGCATGATTTTCAAGCTGCTGAGTCCAGGACTTAAACAGCACAATCGATTGTATGGGATCCAGCTTCCTTAACCACCACATCACTGGATGGCCTAAGATTTTAAAACATACTGACACTTGGATTCTACTCCCTGGAGATTCTGACTTAATTGGTTTTGGATAAGACTTAGATGCTGTTATTTTAAAAGCTCCTTCAGATGACTCTGCTCTAAGGTTGGGAACTACTAGGGTACTAGGGTTGGACAGTGAATGTACATATAAATCACCTGAGAATCTTGTTAAAATTCAGACTCTAACCCAGTCACCAAAGTAGTACAGGCAGCAGGGGTGTTGCTGTGCAGTGCTGGGGGCCATATGAGAAGACTCTGAGTTCGTGTCTACCTGAGTATGCCCAGTAAGTCTAGCTGGCTACAGAGCCGGAGGAAGGCTCACAGTGTGAAGACTCTGTCAAAGGTCTGTCTGTCTGTCTCTCTCTCTCAAAATGAATAAATACGTTGTTTTTTTTTTTAAAGTTTTTGCCTTAAAGCATGTGTGCTCACCAGAGAGAGAGAAAGACAGTGACAGTGAAAGTGAGAAACTACACCTCACAGAGGATGGCCACACTGCAATCCCTTCTCCTCCATTCCCATTCCTGGAATTTTAGGCACACATGCACACACGTCCAGTGTGATTTTCAAGCCACTAAGCCCAGGACTGAAACTACAGTTGATCATGTAAGAGTCCAACACCTTAACTACCACATCACCTACTGGTCTCTGACTAAATAGATTTTTAAAAACTTCAGACTCTGATTGATAAGGTTTGCAGCCAAGTCTGAGATCCTACGTTTACAAGGTTTCAGCTGATGCTCACACAGCTGGTTTCATACCCTATGCTTTGAGCAGCAAGGGTGTAGATATGAAATAAACACAGAAGTGAGCCATGGGGCATGGAGTGTAAAGAGGTTGGGAAAATGAGGAAGACTTAGAAAATGAGACTGAGGGCCAGCAGGTGCCATGGTGGTTAAGGGTGCTGGACCCCTACATGATCGACTGCAGTTCACATCCTGGTCCTGGCAACTTGCTTTCTCACTTTCCCTCTCACTTTGTAACTCTTTTGCTCTCTCACTCTGTCCTTTTCTGGTCAAAATTTAAATAAATAAATAAATAAATAAAAATTTAAATAATTTTTTAAGATAAGAAAATGAGTGACCAGCAGTTGGCATAACAGCTATGTCGCTGGACTCCCATGTAGTCAACCATGGTTCAAGTCCCAGACCCAGTGGTTTAAACTCACTCCGGGTGCGTGTGCATGCGTGCCCAAGATCCCAAAAGGAGAACGGAGGAGAAGGGATTGTGGCATGGCCACACACACACCCTGGGAGTGATTTCTTGCTTTCTGTCTCTCTGTCTCTCTCTGTCTTTCTGGTGAGCACATGTGCCCTATTGCAAAAACCTCTCTCAAAAAAACAATAAATAAACTGAAGGATATAGGAAGATAGGACAAGAATGAGAGATTACAACAACGTCCTGGAACCTCAGTGAAGAATCATAAATGTTTCTTTATATTTTTCAAAGGGTTATATTGGTAAAATTAGATGAGAACTGAGAAATAACCACTAGATTTAGAACCGTGGTGGTCATTGAGTGATTCTGAAAAGGGCATTTATAACGAAGTGGTATTAAAGAAGAGTTTTAAAGAGAATGAAAAGGAACAATGAGTTAAAATCTTCAGGGACTGATGAAAGCGAAGTCTGGAAGAATTAGGTTCAAAAGGGAATAGAAAAATAGAAATTGGAGAAGTGAATAATTCTTTTTTTTTTTCTTCAAGAAAGTGTGGTATAAAAGGGAACAAGGAAAAAAAAACGTAGCTGGATAGTAAGCCAGCTCAAGAGTCGCTTTGTCTTGTTTTGTTTTGTTTTGTTCTTTTGAGATAAAATAAAGTAGACAATAATCTGTATCCTGATGGAAATTATCTACTGGAAATGAGAAAATGGTGATGTAAAGAGGAAACAGGTAATGACTATCGTAGTGACCTTTAGTGAGAAAAGATGATGTGATATAATGCATGGGAAAGGGAATTGAACTTAAATGGAAGCATGAAATGTTCATCCAGGGTATCGACAGAAGGGAGAGCGGTCTGGGTGCAGATATTCCATTGGGTGGGAAGCTTTGACAGTGGAAGTATGTATAACATATATTCTGAATTCTCAGGGCAATAGCAAGCAAGGCTTGGGACGCAGTGAAAGAACAGAGGCTCTGAAAGCGTAAAGGGAAAGAGATGGTATGAGAAGGCTTCTCAGACTCTAACGTGCATATAAATCATCTGGGGATTTTGAAAAAATGCCATCTCTGATTCAGAAAGTCTAGCTAGGGCTTGGGATTCTACATTTCAACCAGATCCTAGGTGATATAGGTACTGTGGTCCATGGAGCATACTGTGAGTAGCAAGGCTCTAGAACAGGGTTTCTCAGCCTTGGAACTCTTGATATTTTGGACCAGATAGTTATTTTTCCTTAGGGGCTGTCCCACACCTTGTAGGCTGTTTGGCAGCATTCCTGGCCTCTATTGACTTGAAGTCAGTAACACCCCTTTGCTAGTTATGACAAATCTGTCTCTAGAATTGTTGGGGTTTTTTTCCCTAGGGGAACAAAATCAGCCCTGAGAGAACCTCTGCTTTAGGGAAATAAGAACTAAATGGATTATAAAGGTATAGTAAGGCAAGGTGCAGCACTAAAATCCAACCGAAAGCTATGAATCTGTATCACTGTAGTGTTTTCCCCAGTCGTATTCTGCTGCATAGAGCGCAGGCTGAGAGCCAGATTTGACCCGGATTGGGTGTTCTGCAGATGAGTACACCAGAGGGAAATATAAGCTGGGGAAGTGGGAGTATATCTAAGGAAGGAGCAGAGTGAATGCATGTGGTGAGGAAAAAAGAATATGAGGAGGTGAGGATTACTGAATATGTGACAATTCACTGAAGATCCTATTTGGCTCAGATAATTTTGGGGTTGACATGCTAAAGGGAAAGAACTGGAACAATGAGCACAGCAATTACAGATAAATTATAGAAATAAAGATTACAGTATAGATTCAATTATTGATGGAGTAAAAAAAAAATGGGGGGATGGCCATGATAATTGAGATATGTGGAAAGATATGACCACAAGGAAAAAAAGAGGTCAATGAGTTAAGAGGGAAGCTGGATGGTGGCACGGTGGTAAAATGCTACACTCTATAAGGCTGACCCACATCAGAAGGTTCCCAGTTTGCATCCCGAGCCCTCCCTGAGTGTGGTGGGCACATGCGTGCTCATGATCTGGGACTATCTGAGGTTAGGGGTAGTTCATGGCCTCAAGGTCCTATTAAAAGTTCTTTCTCTTCTTTCTCTCATGGAAGAAAAAAATTAAAACTTAAAAAATAAGCTAAGAAACCTGAATGTGGGAACAATCATCTAAGCAAATTCTAAAATCTTTAAGTATTTTGTCAGGGTGAGTATTAAAGAGAATAAAAAGGAACAATGAGTCAAATCTCCAAGGAATGAATGAGCGTTTTCTGGGAATCTATAATATCAATAGTAAGGAGGAGGTCTAGGTGATATAAAGTGAGAACATACACTGAGTTGAAGTTGGGTGTTTCGAGGAGTAGGGAAGTCCAGTGGTCTAGAAGCAGTAATGTAGAGTAAGGAAGACATCATGACCATCCTGCCCAGGCCCAGATGAAAAGCAAACTTCTAAGAGAAGAGTCAAATACCACTTAGGACAAAGGGTTGAAAAAAAATCCAGAAAGAAATTTTGTATTTAAGGCAGATTTTGAGCTTCAGATGGCACCAAGAACGGATTTTGGATATTGGAGAACAGCAGATAAAATCAGACATAAAGATGAGTGAAGACTAGAATACTGAAGACAAGGGGTGGGTAGTCTGAAAGTCTTGAGTTTCTTGTAATGTCTAATGTAAATCCATACAAATTATCATCCAAACTTGGAGTTTTGAAGTTTGTTGATTTATTTATTTCATGAGAAAGAGAAAAGTGCCTTCAACAAGGTCTCAGGCTGTATTTTTTCCTCCCATAACCAGTCTTTTTAGCCAACTAGGACCATGGGCATTATGCATACATGTCCAGCATGTACAAGTCAACCCAAGACTGAACCTCAATCTCTTCAGATGGCTTCCATCATTGCAGAGCACAGCACTACTGCTGTTCCATCATGGCTCACTCCCAGCTGAGCTATTTTGGGCAGAGAAAGGGAATGCTAATATTAGGCAAATCATAATGTATCATTTCCTTTAGGATAAAGGTTATGATAAGGCTGATTCTGATAATTTCCTTTGTGATGGTGAGGACATGAGCACTGGAGATTGACACAAGGCATTGTAGAAACAGAAAGTTCTCTGAAGTGCAGAAGGAGCCTGAGAGAAGGGTCATGTACTACTGGGGTCACCATTGCTCCAAGAAACCCACTTCACCTAAAAATTAGGAATAACAGTAGAAGAGACTCTTATTTCTTATCATAAATTGTTTTGAATATAAAACCAACCAGTGATAATAAAACTATTTTTAAAACATTGTTAGCAAAATGTTCCAAGTGTTCACAAGTCATAAAACCCAGAAGCAGTAGGGACTCAGTGAAGGTTTGATTTTCCTGTCTATTACTTCAATGCTTTTCAAGGAGGAAAGAAACAATGAGACCTTCTAGTGACCAGAACATTTTCAGGAAGCCATTTATCAGAGAACATCTAATTGGGAAGAGATAGAAGCCATCATCTGATTGAGACACTTGCCTCTAGTTAAGTGAATGTAAATACAAGGGTTCAGAGCATACACACTATTAAGTGTCCCATGAAAACTGTAGCTAACTCTATGCAAGACGTTGAATCTTACCCGACAGACACTCTCGCTCTGGACCTTGCCACTAGAGACCAATTCTTACCCTAACCTCCAAGCCCTCTCCAAACCCCAGTGAGAAGTTTGGGGAGGAATATCTGGAGATCAGACCATTTGAAACTTTGTAGAGTAGATTAAGTATTTCGATCTACCTAAAAGCAATGGAAAGTCATTGAAATATTTCAAGATAAGGGATACATTATGAGAAGAGGTTTAATGTCAAGTTTAAATATGCATTCAAAAAAGATTACTTTGGCCTCAGTGTAGATAAAAGTCTATAGAGAGGCCAGAGTGAGTTCAGGGAGATCGATTATGAGGTTAATGCAGTAATAAAGGCAAAGAGTAGGGTTGGCATGGACTAGGTTAGTGGGTGGAGGTGATAGAAATGGTTAGAAGTAAACAGAGTCAAGTGATACTAAGGAGAAAACTTAACAGAAAATGATTGTACACAGAGAGGATGTCAAGGATGACAGTAGGTTTGGAATGTGTGGTGTTCACAGAAATGGGCAATCCTAGATAAAGACAGGCTGGAGTTGGATAAGAGCAGAGCATGGGTTTGATTTTGGATATATTTCATCAGCATTGCTTTGACTTCTACTATTTAAGATACTGAATAGACAATTGACTATACTGATTAGGAATAAGAAAGAATTTTTGACTAGAGAGAGGATACATATAGTCATCTATAAATAATTCATTCTTTTCATGTCTTTACAGAGAATGTTTTTGTGCTTGCCTGTTTATTTATTGGTTTATTTTTGGCTGTCCAGAATAGGTACCACTTCCTAATTGCACCTTCTCCCCTTTTATTTAAAAGTCACTTAGTTATTTCTTCCATGAGAGAGAGAGAGAAAAGACAGTCATCCCTAACAGAGTCTTCATGATACAATCAACCCTGGCCTCAGCTAGCCCAGATCACAGACATGCATATGTGTGCCTGGAGTGCTTAGGAAGACCTTGAGACAAAAACCCAGGACCTTCCTGTGTGACCTCGACCTCACAGAATGTCAAATTACCCCTGATATCTTTTTGAGAACTGTGCTGTCCTTTTACTGTGGAGGCCAAGGACTTAGCCAAAGTGTCCCTCAGCTCAACACTGTTGGACCTGAGATGGAAACTGTTAAGACGTAAGCTCAGTCAGTAGGATTCTCCTCACCAGAGCTTACCTCTGACCTGAGATTGTAGATGGGGCCAGTCACTCATCAGCCCAGTAGTAGCCAAAGTGACCTCGAGTCCTACTGAGTCTGTGAATCGCCCATGTCTTCACGAAATTGCTTCTTTTATTTTCTTAAATTGAGTTGAGTCAGTTTTTTAGAATTAATTTTATTTTCTATTCATGTATCTCTTTTCTCTTTCTCCAATTTTCCATATTTTCCCCTTTTCTATCTTGAATCCTTCTTTCTTTTTTTTTTAAGGAATTGTTTTATTTAACTTTATTTATTTATTTTTAATTTGACCAGAAAGGGAAAGAGTAAGAGAGAGAGGAAAAGTGAGAAAGCAAGCTGCCAGGTCCAGGACTTTAACCGTGATTGGCCATGTGGGAGTCCAACGCCCTTAACTATTGTGCCACCTGCCGGCCCCCTGAATCCTCCTTTCTGTATCTCTATCACTACCTCCCTTTCTATACTCCATCTTCTGCTTTACCTTTTCTCTCTATGTGTCTCTGCCCCATTTTCCAAGCTGGTCATAATATTGAACTACAGATCCAGGTTGTGAAGTAGAGTGAACATACCAAAATAGGCTTAGTAGCAAATTCCATTAAAAAAAAATCTTAAAAGTAAGATGCCCAGGTAAAATATATGGAATGTACTTACACTGAAAATACTCATTTTTTATATGAATCTGAAATTTAACTAGTTGTCCTATATTTCATGGTATATCTGTCGGTCCTACCCTTGAGGTTCTAGTTGCTTGAAATCTCAGTATAGACTTTCAGATATGGGTACCCTGAAAGCAAATCAATTTTGCAGTGTATGAATGAAAGGACAGTGTCCAGGTGAAAGGAAAAGACCCTGGGATTCACTGAGCTCACAAAAGGATGAGCTTATTTCTTTCTCAAAGAGATGCTAACAAACTAGAGCCCTCTCCACAGTGGACAGTGAGCACAAAAACCATGGCCTGGAGGAATAGCTGGAAGAACCTGAGAAAGGAAAACCTGAGAGAATCACGCTGCCCAGACTCCCAGAACAGCACTGGTTCCTGTCAGTGATTCTTCTGAGACTTGATCTCCAGGCTTCTCCTCAGTTCTGAAAATAGCCTAATACTTCACCAAGAAATTCTTCTTCCTGTTCAGTTCACCACAAGTTCTGTTGCTTGCACCCAAAGATCTCAAAATATTTAATGGCTTTCTTCCCATATCTCAAGGAATCTTTTACAGAAGAGAATTTGGTCATATTTCGAACACAAAGCTAAGACCCAAGAATGATAATGAGATTTTCAGTCACCATTGACTAATAATGTGAACAACTCTGATTTGTAAGGACTATGGCTTAGTAAGAGCCTATTGGAGAGATTTAAGAAATGGCAGAATGACCAAGAGAGAGGGATGAGATTGCTAACCTACTTGAGAAAACAGACTAAATCAGACATCTATAATGGTTTTTTAATGCAGAGAACTTCAATGAAATAAAATCTTAAGTATTACAGAAATAAAAACAAAATATCCAGAAACTGAGCAATTACATTGGTCACCAAAGGCCATCCCTCTGTTTATCCTTTCTTAGAACTTACAGGTGTTCCATAATGAAACCTAGGACTCATTAAAGCATATTATTTAAATCACTAGACTAAACAGCTAATATTTATTGAACACTTGCAAAATCTAGGGCACTGCTAGGCAATTTTAAATGTGTGATCTCATTTAGTTCTCCCCAAAACTATAAGAATAAAATACTATTACTAGCCTCATTTTATAGCTGAAGAAAGGGAAGCACAGAGAGAAATTAACTTATTCAAGGTCACACAGCTAGAAGATAGAAGATCTAAGATTCAAACACAGGTAATTTAACTACTAAGCCTACACTCTGAACTGCTACCTACTTTTGCCTTCAAGATGTTATGATTGGGGACCAGCAGATGGCTGGCCCCACATCACCGGACTCCCATATAGTCCACTGTGGTTCAAATCCGGGACCCAACAGGCTCATGTGGATGTGTGCCTAAAATCCCAAGAGGAGAATGGAGGAGAAGGGATTGCAGTGCGGCCATCCACCCTGGAGGGTGATTTCTCACTTTCTGTCTTTCTGGTATCTCTGTCTCTCTGTGTGTCTCCAGTGAGCACACGTGCTCTATATCAAAATCTCTCTTAAAAAAAATATGATGTTGTGATTGGGCTGATTCTGTTCCGACACTGTTCAGCGATGCTGCCGTCATCTGAAAGATTTTGGATTCAGTTTCCCAGTTGACCTGTACGTTCTGGGTTTAAGTGTCCATTACCTAACTGGTTGGGAAACCTGGGAGGGAGAAGGATCAAGGTGTGTTACCCTGTTGAGAATGCCTCTCTCTTTCTCCCTCTTTCTTACAAGATTTAAAATAAAGATGCTATGATTGAATAAAGTTTGGTTTTTAGTCTGTGTTCCCCATCATTTATTTATTAAGTTAATTTAAGCATTTCTAGGTTTTTCTAGAAAAGTAGCTCCTATCAATTTGTTTTTCATGATCCTCTGTTCACAGTTTGCCCTTCAACTGGTTTCCCGCAAGTGCAATTTTTTTAAACAGAGTATCACATTCCTTTCTAAACTAGTTGCTTTAGGCCTCAGCTGTGGGGAGGCTGCAGAGACTGCTGTCCCCAGGGTTAGCACTCATTCCTTCAGTCTGGACCCACCTCCTGCCCCCTCTATCTTTTCACAGCAAAACAAAGGCAGAGGAGGACGCTTGGTTTGTTCTCTGGATTTCATTTGGAGCAAATGAAAATAGAGGTTTCTCTGGTGACTGCAGCCTGGAGAGCCAGGCCGGCGGTGGAAAAAGCAACAGCACACATTAATTGTCTCGGTGTGCACTGTGACCTTTCTTCCCTCCTGTCATGGAGCATCAGACAGGTAGGGCTGAGCAGCGGGAACAGGCTGACCTAATGAAGCGCTGACTAGCGTGTTTCTAGGAAAGTGGCCAGCTGTGACTCTTGGAGGTCGCTGGCAATGGAAGTATAGTGGCTGTCACCCACTCTCCTGAGCACAGTGCAATCCCTGCATTTTCATGCTGTCAACTATATCCCATCATGCTCTGTACGCATAAGAGAAAGCAGATTCCTAGAGGCACTGGCCACTTGGACCAGCTCTGCATGAAGGATCTAGGTCTAGAGGAGCCCCGACCCCACTTCAAGCAGCCAGGTCTCCTCTTCCTCAAGGGGGCGCACTGTGGCCCTGTGAATCCACCCCATCTATCCCTTATTCACAACTTGTCACCATCTCAGCTCTGTCATTGCGAGGAGGCCCTGAATACTGTTTATCTAATATCACCTGTGTGTTCCTGAGACCTGGGCCGTTCTTTCATATTTTATAAACGGCTGTGAAAGTTCAGCACTCCATAAATATAAAATGGCGAACATCAAAGTTCCCCCATACGGAAACCATTTCATTTTCTTCAACAAAATAGCTCCTTGTACTTCCATGCACAAAGCCCAAAGAGGGAAATTTCTTCATTGCTCAGATAGTTAGAAAATGTGATCACATTCTTTCCCCACAGCTAATGTGCTCTTATGTATAAAATTTAAATTTGAAAGTCTGAGCAGATGGCCTATAAAGCTCTTGTTTTCCCTCTGAATTTAATTTCTTCCTGCTTATAGTGGGATTTTTAAAAATCATTTGAAAAGGAGCAATAAAATGCTTCTATAAATTGTAATAATCATCATCTTGATGATTGTTCTTTTCTAAAGATATCCTGGAGGAAAGATTGGACACTTAACACTACATCTGGAATCTTACCTGTCCTGTCATGTTCATCAATAATAATCAATACCATTACATCTTACCAGTTGGGCCCTGCTCATTTGGAATCAGTGATCATTCTCACCTATGCTAACCTGAAGTTCACCTTCTCTCAGGAAATCAACAGTCAGGAGCCAGGGGCCAGCAGTTGGCCTGGTGATTGAAGTGCTAGACACCCACATGGCTGACTGTGGTTCAAGACCAGACCTAGTGCCCTCCGAACCTCCGCGCATCCCCACCATTCCTCTTCCTTGGACCCCAGGTTGGTTGTCTGGGACTTTAAGACAAACTCCCCCCCTATCCCACCCGCGAACCGTACCAAGCCGATCAGCAGTTCCAGACACCAGGAGGACTGAGGCTGCAGGCCCTACTAACCTGGTCCTGTCACTCAGCCTCTGGCTCTTTCCCACTACCCTTTGGACTTTCTGAATATTGGTTATTTGAATAGCGCACGGCGCGCGCGCCACGTGATTTTCTTTTTTCGTTATTCTTTGCTTTTGAGGTGTTGCTTATTAGGTCAGTTGGAGACTCACCACTCCTTAGAAACAGGGAGGATCTTGGGCCATCCAGGACTAGTTGCAACAGTTAATGGTAATTGTGAGCGACAGATAGGCCAACCATAAGAGAAATCATCAAATTTCTATTCCTGTACAACTTTTAACACTCAGAGATACCTTAAATAAGTTAGGAAGCAACATATAGAGTACCTGATGACCAGAAACAATCACAGAGGCTCAAGAAATATGAGCAACCAACAAAAGGCCTCTCCCTCAAGGGAAATCATCAAGCCTACATCACCCACAGTCAATACAATGGACGTCGTGGACATGTCTGATAAGGAATTCAGAATATTTGTAGTGAACAAACTAACTGAGATGGAAGGAAAAAGAGACAAGGAGCTTCAGGAGATGAGGAAGTCCTTTAATGACTTGAAAGAAGAAATGGATACCTGAAACAAGAACCAGATGGAACTTCTAGGATTGAAGAATGTGATACAGAAAATCAAAACCTCCCTTGAAAGTATTAAAAGTAGGTTAGACCAGGCAGAAGATCGAATCTCTAATGTAGAAAACAAAACATCTGACCTAGAGAAAAGTATCAAGAAGATTGAGAAAACAACCATGAAAAATGAGGAAAATATACGAGGAATACTCGATGCCATCAAGCGCCCCAACATCTGGGTAATTGGTATTCCAGAAGAGGATGAAAATAATAAGGGCCTAGATAATTTATTCCATGAAATCTTGGAAGAAAACATTCCAAACCTACAAAGGCATTCAAATATCCAGACCCAAGAAATACATAGGACCCCAAGTAGAATCAACCCAAGAAGATCCTCTCCAAGGCACATCATAGCCAGACTGGTGAAAACAACAGACAAAGACAAGATACTAAAGTTGGCAAGAGGGAAACGTCAAGTTACTTACAAAGGTCATCCTATCAGGCTTACATCAGATCTCTCGGCGGAAACAATGCAGGCAAGGAAAGAATGGGGAAGCATAGTCAAAGTGTTGAATGAAAAACAATTTCAACCAAGAATACTATACCTGGCAAAATTATCTTTCACATGGGAGAAAAAGATAAAAACATTCTCAGATAAACAAAATTTGAAGGAATTTACCAACTCCAGACCAGCTCTTCAAGAGGTTCTGAAGGGAGTACTATACCAGGAAAACTAAGAAATCAGACAGACAGTTATACAAAAACAAAAAGCAACTAAGAAAATGGCTCACTTAATGATAGGATCAGGTATGGAAATATCGATAATTACACTGAATGTCAATGGATTAAATTCTCCAGTTAAGAGACATAGACTGGCTGAATGGATAAGAATACAGAAACCCTCTATCTGTTGCCTACAAGAAACTCACCTTATGGATAAAGATAGACATAGACTAAAAGTAAAAGGCTGGAAAAAGATATTTCATGCAAATGAAAATAAAAAAAGGCTTGAGTAGCGATATTGATCTCAGACAAAATAGATTTCAAGACAAAGACTGTAAGAAGAGACAAAGAAGGGCATTATATAATAGTAAATGGAGTAATCCAACAAGAAGATATAACCCTTAAAAATATCTATGCATCCAACTCAGATGCACCTAAATATGTGAAGGAAAGACTGCTAGAGCTAAAAGGAGAGATAGGGAGAAATACTATAATTGTTGGAGATCTCAACACACCATTATCTCCTTTAGACAGATCTTCTAAACAGAAAATAAATAGAGAGATACAGGACTTAAATGATCCTATAAGTCGAATGGGCTTGACAGATATCTATAGAACTTTCCACCCTACATCCACAACATATACATTTTTCTCACCCCGGCATGGAACCTTTTCAAAGATTGATCATATGTTAGGACACAAATCAAGCCTTTACAGATTCAAAGGCATAGAAACTGTATCCAGCATCTTCTCTGACCATGATGGAATTAAACTCAAGATTAATTTCAAGAAACAACCCCAAAAATACACGAACACATGGAAACTGAACAACCTACTTCTGAATGACTTCTTCGCTACTGAAGAAATTAAGGCTGAAATAAAGCGATTTATGGAAACAAATGATAATGAGTACACAAGTGTCCAGAATCTATGGGGTACAGCTAAAGCAGTCATAAGAGGGAAATTCATAGCAACTAGTGCACATAAGAAAAGGATGGAAAGGGACCAGCAGTTAGCGTAATGGCTATGTCGCTGGACTCCCACGTAGTCGACCGCGGTTCGAGTCCCGGACCCGGCGGCTTAAACTCACGCCGGGCGCGTGTGCGTGCGTGCCCAAGATCCCAAGAGGAGAACGGAGGAGAAGGGATTGCGGCGTGACCATCCCCCCTGGGGGGTGATTTCCTGCTTTCTATCTCTCTGTCTCTCTCTGTCTGTCTGGCGAGCGCACGCGCCCTATAGCAAAAACCTCTCCAAAAAGAAAAAAAAAAAAAAAAAAGAAAAGGATGGAAAGATGGCAAATAGATAACTTATCATCATGCCTCAGAGAATTGGAAAAACAACAACAAACAAACCCCCAAAATGCCAGGCGAAAAGAAATAATAAAGGTTTGAGCAGAAATAAATGAAATAGAAAATAAACGAACCATATAGAAAATAAATGAAAGCAAAAGCTGGTTCTTTGAAAAGATTAACAAGATTGACACACCATTGGCTAGACTGATCAAGAAGAAGAAAGAAAGAAACCAGATTAATCAAATATGTGATGAAACAGGCAATATTACTACAGACATAGTAAAAATACAGAATATCATTAGAGGATACTATGAGCGACTATATGCCAACAAACAAGATAACTTGGAGGAGATGGACAAATTCCTGGATGCGTATAATATACCAAGATTGGATCAGGAGGACATAGACCCATAACAAGCCAGGAGATTGAATCAGTAATAAATAACCTCCCAACAAAGAAAAGCCCAGGCCCAGATGGCTTCACTTGTGAATTCTACAAAACTTTTAAGGAAGAGTTAACCCCTATCCTACTAAAATTATTTCTAAAGATTCAAAAGGAAGGAAACCTTCCAAATTCATTTTATGAAGCCTCCATCATCCTCATCCCCAAAACAGATAAGGTCATGACAAAAAAGGAAAACTATAGACCAATATCATTGATGAATATAGATGCAAAAATTCTCAACAAGATACTCACAAATTGTATCCAACAACATATAACAAAGATCATTCATCATGACCAGGTATGCTTTATACCAGGGTTGCAAGGGTGGTTCAATATACACAAGACCATAAATGTAATACACCACATTAACAGAAAGAAAGATAAACAGCATATGATCATCTCAATTGATGCGGAGAAAGCATTTGACAAAATACAACATCCTTTTATGATTAAGACTCTCAGTAAGATTGGTATAGAAGGGTCATTTCTGAACACAATAAAAGCAATCTATGAAAAACCTACAGCTAATATTATACTGAATGGAGAAAAGCTGAAAGCTTTTCCTCTGAAAATAGGTACTAGGCAAGGCTGCCCACTTTCTCCACTGCTCTTTAATATAGTACTGGAAGTCTTAGCTATTGCAATCAGAGAAGAGAACAATATTAAAGGCATTCGAATAGGCAAAGAAGAGTTGAAAATATCTTTATTTGCAGATGACATGATGGTATACTTAAAAGACCCCAAAGGAATCCATGAAAAAGCTTCTTGAAGTAATAAGTGAATACAGTAAGGTGGCAGGATACAAAATCAATATTCAAAAATCTATAGCATTTCTATTTATGAACAACAAGTTGAACGAAGCCAAGCTGAAGAAAGGAATCCCTTTCACTGTAGCCACAAGATGTATAAGATATCTAGGGATAAACCTAACTAAGAAAGTTAAAGACCTTTATAAAGAAAACTATGAAAATCTTAAAAAAAGATATTGAAAGTGACATTAAAAAGTGGAAGGACATCTCATGCTCCTGGATTGGAAGAATTAACATAATCAAAATGGCAATTCTACCCAAATTAATCTACACGTTTAATGCAATTCCAATCAAAATACCAGAAAAATTCTTCACAGATCTAGAAAAGACAATCATAGAATTTGTCTGGAATCATAAAAGACCTCGTATTGCAAAGGCAATCCTGCGCAAGAAGAATGGAGTAGGAGGTATATCACTCCCTGATCCCAAGATATACTATAAAGCTGTGGTCATCAAAACAGCATGGTATTGGCATAAAAACAGACATGTAGACCAATGGAATAGAATAGAGACCCCAGAAATAACCCCCAAAGCTTACAGCCAATTGATCTTTGACAAAGGATATCAGTCAATCCATTGGGAAAAGGAAAACCTCTTTAGTAAATGGTGCTGGAAAAACTGGGTATCCACCTGCAGAAAGATGAAACTGAATCCCCATCTTTCACCATTAACAACAATCAACTCAAAATGGATCAAAGATCTGAACCTAAGACCTCAAACAATACAACTACTGGTGGAAAATGCTGGGGAAACTCTGGGAGACATTGGAGTAGGCAAAGACTTCTTAAATAAGATCCCCAAAGCACAGGCAATAATCCCTAAAATAGACAAGTGGGACTATATTAGACTAAGAAGTTTCTGCACAGCAAAAGACACAGTATCAAGTGTGAACCGACAACCCCCAGAATGGGAAAATATCTTTGTTAAATATGCCTCAGACAAGGGACTGATAACCAGAATACACAGGGAACTCAAGGGCCTTATGCAAAAAAAAAAAAAAATGATTAACCCAATTAAAAGATGGGAAAATGAGCTGAACAAAAATCTCTCTAAGGAAGACAAACGGACAGCCAAAAAAGCATATGAGGAAATTCTCAACATCCCTCATCATAAGGGAGATGCAGATAAAAACCACAATGAGATACCACCTAACCCCTGTCAGAATGGCAAAGATGAAGAATATAAAAAGTGATAAGTGTTGGCGGGGATGTGGTGAAAAGGGAACCCTCCTACACTGTTGATGGGAATGTAAACTAGTTCAACCACTGTGGAGAACAATATGGAGGTTCCTCAAAGATCTACAAATAGAACTACAAATTGACCCAGCAATCCCGCTTCTGAGTATTTACCCAAAAGACAGGAGAACACTCAGTCGGAAAAGTGCTTGCACATCAATGTTTATTGCAGCATTATTCACAATTGCCAAGACATGGAACCAACCTAAAGGTCCACAAACTGATGAATGGATTGGAAAAGTGTGGTATATATACTCTATGGAATACTACTCAGCCATAGAAAATAACAAGACCCTGGCATTTGATAGAAAGTGGTCAGATACGGAGGATATATTGCTGAGTGAAGTAAGCCAGGCTATGAAAGAAAGATATTGTATGTATCCACTCAATATATACTGACTACCTGCACTCTATGGTAGAGAGCAAAAAATTGGAGGACATAAAAGCAGTGAAAGTACTTAACGAGAATAGGACAGTGTGGAATGGGGGGTGGTGAGGAGAAGAGGATAGAGAAAGATAGCAAGAGAGGCAAGACGTTAGTGAGAAACAGATATGGCTTATTACCTCTTGATGATGATATGTATAGTATTCTCAACTGGATTGGTCTGAGAAATACTTCATAATGGGTAAAGTCTTTTTATAAGCAAAATGAGAAATAGTGATTGACTGTTTTAAAAAATAATTAGAATAATAATAATGATTGGGAAAAACATAGAAAAGATATTGAATGATGAAGTGGGGACATTAATGTCTCTGTATTGACTGACATGCATGGCATTCCCTTTTGAAAAAGCAATGTAATACACTATAAAATTATATCTAATCCAATGTAATATAAAGAAGATTATGATGATAATAAAAATTTAAAAAATAAAAATTAAAAAAAAATTAAAAAAGACCAGTCCTAGTGACTTTTCTCACTTTCCCTTTCTGTGTGTGTGTGTGTTTGTGTGTGTGTGTGTGTCTAAGATAAAATTTAAAAATAATAATAATAACAAATGGAATTAAATAAATAATTCTTAAAAAAAAAAGTCAAGTACAAAACAACCTCGTCAGGTTAGTTGAATGCAAAAATTCAGAAAAAATATTGGGTTCTTTCAGAAAATATTATTTTCAAGTACTTTAAGAGCCATTTCATTTCATTTCATTCAGAACCATTAATGAGCTAATTATCTTTTTACTAAAGGAGACCCATAGGACTTTGATTTAGCAATACTTAGTTGTTCATCAGTTTGGGTGATTATATGTAACCAAATTATGTTGTTTTTCTAACTACTCTAATTTAGATTTATCCCTAACTCAGTCAGCTCTTCCCAGTATTGATGGAATCAGAATTGTTTAGGACTGAGTCAAGATTGACTTGATGTGTCCTCCAGATATAAGGAAAATATCCCTGGTAAGACATGCATAGAGTGGGTTTTTCCCGTTTTTTCGTGTCATTTACTGCATTCGAATTACCTGTCTATATGACAGTTAGATAAGCTGACAAATGTAGGGATTGACATCACTTTGTTATCCCAACACTATTTTGCAAGTAGAGTTCATTGTCATCAGCCTGTCCTTAACATTTTCAGGGCTCAGAATCAGCAGATGGTGTAATGGTTATGTCACTGGACTTCCACATAGTCAACCATGTTTTTGTTTTTGTTTTTGTTTTTGTCAACCATGTTTTGAATCTCATACCCAGCGGCTTAAAACTCATGCTGTGTGTGTGTGTGTGTGTGTGTGTGTGTGTGTGTGTGCCCAAGATCCCAAGAGAATAGATGAGAAGGGATTGTGGCGCGGCCATCCCCCAGGGGGGTGATTTCTCATTTTCTGTTTTTCTGCCGAGCTTTTTTTTCAGGACTCAGTGATTAGAGTACAAATAGAAGCCCATCTACTACAGATACATATATTTAAAAGTTGTGTTTAATTTGAAAACTATACCTTATTATGTTAATCTTGCCTGGGTCTGGAAAGTGGAAGGCGAGGTTCAAATTTGGAAGCTTGGGCTCATCAGAGCACTGCCCCAGAACATGGCCACACAGAGAGAATCAGCACCCAGCCAGCTACCCACCCACCAACTCTCCCAGCACTGTCCTTTATTGCCAGGGGCTTTGGAAACTCAGCACATGCACCTTCCAACTCAGATTTCCAAGCTCCAACTCTGCCTTTTCTCACCCTTAGGTCTAATAATGCAAACACTAGCAGCACAGTCTACCTTTCGTAAGACAATGAGGAAGATCTTCCTTATAAAAGTCTCATTTAGATTCTGGAAATGAACTCAGATCCATTAGAACATGAAATCCCAGGACCACAAATATGATGGGTATGATACCGAGCAGGACAAGGTCCAGGTAGAATCTTACCTATGATTCATATCATGTCCATAGTTGTCTATTGATTTCATAAAACTTCAGATTCTTTGCCCTATTCATAAAGCTATAGTCACAGGAGAACCGAGCAGGGCCACCTGTAAGGCAACACTGGCCATTGTAATAGCAGCATGAACCAGACCAGTAGTACTTGGTTTGCAGATATTTACTAGGTATTGATAAGTAGAGGCAAGGGATCCTAAGTGTCAAACAAAAACATCTATGAGATTTATCTCCTGTCTCTTTCTGTCTCTCATTCTCATTTTTTCTCTCTCATAGTTCATACTACAATGAATGTGTTGGTATATATAGTTTTTTTGCTTCTTTTCTTTTTTTTTTTATTTTTGTCACACACTAACCAAAGAGAGACAAAAAGAAACAGGGAGTGTGAAAGTGAGAAATCACTATTCAAGGGGGATGGCCATACCACAATCCCTTCTGCTTCATTCTCCTCCTGGAACTCTGTGCACACACATACTCAATGTGATTTTCAAGCTGCAAGGTCTGGGACTCAGACTGCAGTTGGCCACGTGAGAGTACAGCACTGTAACTACCATGCTTCCCGCTGGGTCGGTTTTTTGCTTCTGTTGTACTATTTCTTTAGCATAAATTTCCAAGAATAGATTTCTAGGTCAAAGGGTATCATCATTCTTCTGTCAAGTTGGGAAGATGACAAACATAGAAATAATTGGGCTACAGAGATGAAAGACCTAAAGAACAAAAAATTCAAAAAAGATAAAAAATCAAGTCAAAGATTTGCTTTTTCCTAGAAGTAGTGAAGGACTAAGAGGTTTTAAATTTTAAAAAGTCTCCTTAAGAGGACATGTTCTGCTGCCTTTCTAAATTGGCCCTCATGACTTGGTATTACCCTATGAAAGACTGGTATTATCCCATGGAAGACTTTGGAAATGAACAGGTTAAGATTTTGGCTTTCGTCCCCGAGTAAATCTGATGCAGGCAGGATTAGAAGTAGAAAGGTTTAGCTCCCAGTTCAGCACGTTGTGTGCCAACCCATCTGCCCACATCAATGTCTATTTAAAAGTGAGGCCAATCAGACTAGCCCCATCTTCACCTGTCCTACTGATTGCCCCTAGCAAGGGAGGGACAGAAAGCCCACAAGTTACTCTAGAAAATTGAGCCACTGTGCAATTTCCAGTAGTGTCTCTGCTTAGAGGCACACAGCCAACAAAGCCATCAATCTGGCAGTTTTTTTACATTGACCCAGTATGTATTTGCTAGGCCATTTGTGCCATCTGCCAATGCAAATGTCCATTAAAGAAATAGCATAAAGTTCTGGGAATATCAGGGTTAAAATGGCATTTTGCACCAGTTCTAGCAGTAATTGTCTACAGGAGAAAAAAGAGCTGGGAGAGCAAAGGAGAATAAGAAAAGGAGAGAGGTGTAACAGACCAAGGCTCCCAACCTTCCTTTCTCTTCACTCCAAGCTTATTTCTTTATGGCACCTTGAGAGACATGGGCCTCGCTGACAAAAGATACTCTGAGTCCATTGAACTAAACAGCTGGGGCAGCTATGTTGATGGTTAGAACCATGGGTGCTTTTTTTCTCCTAAAAATAAAAAATC
This sequence comes from Tupaia tana, assembly GCA_026018925.1. NCBI lineage: Eukaryota > Metazoa > Chordata > Mammalia > Scandentia > Tupaiidae > Tupaia > Tupaia tana. Next base: position 202,340,451 of record JAKSZU010000006.1, read on the forward strand.
ATACATACAAGACACACACACACAAACACACACACTCATATATATATAATTATACTATATACATGTTACATTTATGTTATATATAGTCTAATTATACATAGATTATATATGAAAGTATAATCTTAAAGGGGAAAACAGTGCCCATAGTATCATTTCCCTAATATAGCTTTTCCACCCTGCTGAATAGGACCTTGTGGTGTTGGTCTATATGTTCACAATACTTAAAACTATTTATGGAGTCTTTACTATAATGTGTTGGGTACAGTGCTTGCTGCTAATTTTATACTTCTCTAATGTTTCCATCAACACTAACTGGTTGACATTTTCTTCTAGTTTTATAGATGCGACAAATAAGACTCAGAGAAGCACAATTTTGATGGCACAAGGACACTTAACTCACAAATAAAAGACCCAGACTCAAATCAGTTCATTCGGCTCTAATAGCTTTGCATTGCAGCCACTCCTAACATGGGTACTCACACTCATTTATATATGGTTAACATCAGAGAATATAAAGGATTTTGTGCTTAATTTTGTTCAGTAAATAGGAAATTATAAATATTTCTCATGTATTTATATAGTCTTCATGAAGACTTGTTTAATAGATAATAATCTAATGATTTATAGTAATGTATTAAACTCAGTATTTAAACAATCTCTCCCTCATCCTTATCTTCATTCTTTCTCTCTCATAGTTAATACTATTATGAACAAGTTGGCGTATATAGTTTTTTGTTTCTGTTGTACTATTTCCTTAGGATAAACTTCCAGGAGCAGACTTCTAGGTCAAAGGGCATCACCCTTCTTACAGTGCTTGGTGCATAGTACTAAATCAATTTTTAAAATTATTCCATGAGAAGCATACGTATGTTTTAACTTACAACAACCACACTGGCACTAGATGTTTCATTAAATTTTCTTTTTACTAACTTATTACATTTCCAATGGGACCTCAAGCTTACTTTAGTCTGCGTTTTTTTATTCCTAAATAGCAGTAGATACCTCTCCCCTCTACATGTTTGCTGCTCTTACGTTGTCTCACATAGCTGTTCTCTCTTCTCACCCAGATGTGCTACATAAATATGTATTACTCTTTATATGGAGGAATATGAGCCCCTTGCCTTATTTTCTTTATTCGCAAAGAAATGCCTAAAAGGAGCATGTTAACTTGACATATAAAATACCAGTGATAAATCCTTCTACAGAATGATGTCTGAAACTGAAATAATTATAATATAGCAGTATGAGCAATTTATTTGGAAATATTAGGTAAATATCAAGAGAACAGCTAAAAAGGCTTTAAAGTACTAGCTTCTAGAGACGTACATGGTGCAGGACAGAGAAGGAAGCTGCTCTTTTTCATAACTTTTACATAACTATGCAACATTTTTATGTGGCAATTACAATTGATGAGAAAGATAAATTTATAAATTCTCCTTCTCACCAAATGAATTGGAGGCTAACATAATGCTCTGTGCCCCTGCTTGAGAGAATCCTCCAATTAAGCTTTCTTCTCTCAAAAACTAATTTATATTTTGCATCTCCTTCCTGTTGCTCACAGCCATAGGGTGCTAAAAGGAAGGACACGATCTGTCCCAGTTGTGTTCCGGGTTACTATCAGAGTCATGTCTTTCTGAATCCTAGATTCTTATTATTTCCTTTTGTTGTATATTTCGCATAGACTTAATTAAAGCTCCTACGTTGCAATGGAGATCCATCGCAGGAGGGGGAACACTCTCTACAGAAAAATTGATGCTCATTAACAAAGGAGAAATGGATCTCCAAATTAATTTTACTTTTGAAACCCCAGATTCAAATACACGTGTGCAGTGGACTGTTATCCTACTTTCCCCTAGGAACAAATACAAATGGCCTGAGATGAATCATGTCCTCTAAAGCCTGGCTGATTTCTCATCTGAGACCAACTGGGTTGAATCCTTACTCTGCCACTTTTCAGGAGTATGACCTTGGCAAGTAATTACACCTTTATCTCCATTTGCTTATCTATAAAATAGAGCTAATAAGGGAACCAGCAGTTAGCGTAATGGCTATGTCGCTGGACTCCCACATAGTCGACCGCCGTTCGCGTCTCGGACCCGGTGGCTTACAACTCACGCCGGGCGCGTGTGCGTGCGTGCCCAAGATCCCGAGAGGAGAATGGAGGAGAAGGGATTGCAGCGTGACCATCCCCCCTGGGGGGTGATTTCTCGCTTTCTGTCTCTATGTCTCTCTCTGTCTGTCTGGCGAGCGCACGCGCCCTATAGCGAAAAACCTCTCCAAAAAAAAAAAAAAAAAAAAAAAACTAAAAAAAAAAAAAAATAGAGCTAATAATAACAACACTGGAGCCAGCAGGTTGGCACGGTGGTTAAGGCAGTGGACTCTCACATGGCCAGCCGTGGTTTGAGTACCAGATCAGGCACCTTGCTTTCTCAATCTTTCTCTCTCTCTCTAGTGAGCTCATATGCCCTGTAGCAAATTTTAAAAAATAACAACAACAATAATAATGATGATGAATAAAATTAAATAACTCTTTAAGAAGAAGAAGAATAGCACCTGCGGGACCAGCAGTTAGTGTAATGGCTATGTTGCTGGACTCCCATGTAGTCGACCGCGGTTCGAGTCCCAGACCCAGTGGCTTAAACTCACGCCAGGCGCATGTGCATGCGTGCCCAAGATCCCGAGAGGAGAATGGAGGAGAAGGGATTCCAGCATGGCCATCCCTTCTGGGGGGTGATTTCTCACTTTCTATCTCTCTGTCTCTCTCTCTCAAGCGCACACACCCTATAGCAAAAACCTCTCCAAAAAAAAATAGCATCTGTATCTTGTAGTTTTTGTGAAAATCTCAGCAGTAAATACATTTAAAGGGCTTAGAACAAAGCCTGTAACAAAATAAGAATTCAATAAGTGTCTTCAGTGAACATTATCTTTGTTATTATTTTCATTTTGACAGTTTATCCTAGTGTGTGAGAAACCTGGTCCATGGTCATGCAGCATGGCCTAACTAGGAAGAGAGAGTCACATGGAATTATAAATCAGATATGTTTAGATATTAGCTTTAGCTTTGCTACTTGTTAGGTGCTCAACTTTGACCAAGACACCGATTTTCTCATTTATATCTTCAGTCCTGATACCTCGTTCTTAAGATTGACTGGGAAGATTAAAGAGGACAATGTGTCTGAAATCTGCTCTTCTCGTTTTGCCATGGATATGGTGTTCAAAAGAGTGAAGAATTAGGGGCCCTGGAAGCATTGAAGCAGTTATTTGAGACAGTTGGAGTTAACCATCTTCTCTTGTCCTAATGGTATCAATTGCAGCTGATTGGAGGGAAAGCAGTGGGAGCAGAAAGGACTACTGAACACACATTCACGACATAACACACAGTCATTGTCGAGCCAGGTGCTGTGTGAGAAGATAAATCAGGTCACTGCCCTCAAGGAGCTTAGTGCAGAGCAGGAAACAAAGACAAACATAATTAGAATACTGTGTTCTAAGCACAATAGAGCTATACAGATGGCTGCATAAAGGGAAAATGCATAAGGTATGGGGAAGTTGCTTGGAGGGGAGGTAATTTGTTGCTGCATAACAAATGACCTCAAAATGTAGTGACTAAAACAGGACACATAGTTTTATGCTATTGTATTGTTCCTGTGGGTCAGAATCAGCATGACTTAGCTGGGGCCTCCATTCCAAGGTTTCACACAAAGTTACAACCAGCCTGTTAACCCAGGTATAGTCTCATCTGAAAGCTCTATTGGGGATGTATCCATTTTTGAGTACTCAGGGCTGTTGCCAGAATCCATTTCTTGGTGAATTACTGTCATGAGAGTCTCAATTTCTTCCTATTAGCTGGAGGCTTCCCTCAGATCTTTGTCATGTAGACCACTCTAACATGACAGCTAGCTTCATCAAAACATGTTCATTGAGAAGGCAAAAGAGAGAGACAGCCCACAAAATGGACATCACAATCATTTGTAATCTTCTCACAGATGTGCTATCTCATCATTTTTACCAGCTAACAAATCATTAGGTTTGGCCCACTTTTTTTTAAAAAAACTAATTGTAATTATTTATTGGCATCTGAGAAAATGATACTTATACAATGCACAACATGCAAGAAAAAAAGTTATTCAAAATTTGCATTAAGCTTTTTTTTTAATTTTAATTTGTTTTATACATTCAATTGCTATAGGTCAGTATAGCTTGTAAGGTTTAGCCCACTTTTAAGGGAAGAAAATTACACAAGAACATGAATAGTAGGAGGGGGGACCAGCAGTTAGCGTAATGGCTATGTCGCTGGACTCCCACGTAGTCGACCGCGGTTCGAGTCCCGGACCCGGTGGCTTAAACTCACGCCGGGCGTGCCCAAGATCCCAAGAGGAGAATGGAGGAGAAGGGATTGCGGCGTGGCCATCCCCCCGGGAGGTGATTTCCTGCTTTCTATCTCTCTGTCTCTCTCTGTCTGTCTGGCGAGCGCACGCGCCCTATAGCAAAAACCTCTCCAAAAAAAGAAAAAAAAAAATAGTAGGAGGTAGGTAGTATTGGGGGTCATCTTAAACATTAGCCTACCCTGAAGTGACTCCTGAGCTGATTACTAAAGCAGGAGAGGTAGTATCAGTCTATGCACATGGAAAGTAGCGGGTTGTGGAGGAGACAGGCAGGGCAAGCAAACAAGAAGAAAAAAAGAATAGACACGTTACCTTTTTTCCTAAAGTTGTATTATATCTCAGGGAAAGAGTGAAAAAAGACAGGCTTCAAATAATGGAAAGAAATGATACCATTGATATAGATAAGGGAAGCACAGAGGTAAATTTTGAAAGGAAAAACAAAGTCTATTAGTCTTACCTGTAGTGATTTGAAAAGCACACTGCTGGTGAGAGCTACTTTGCTGAATTTAGTTCGACTTGGAGAGTGAATGAGAAATCAGGGTGGCAGAGATAGGTGGCCTGCACTTGGTGAAGACTCATGTCAGCGTGGCAATCACTATCTGTACCCCTGGCTTTTTATTTTTAATAAATTTATTCCATAAATAGAGTTCTTCATTAGATTCTTCTCTGTGGTGGCCATTTAATTAATTAATCACATGATGCCAGTTTTTATTACTTCCTTCTGTCTTTTTAGCTTTCAATGTATCCTGTTCTCATGTCTTTGTTGCCTCCCTGATGTAATTATAGAAAGATGATGATAAAGATCATTATCATGATCTTAACTATTTCAGTATATGGTTTGACTTTCTTACCAGTCACCATTACTCCAATCAAGCAAGCAATAGTCTAACATATTTGAAGCTATTATTATGAGAAAGTAAAAATGATAAGTACTCAGCTGAACCTTCTACTTCAGTTTGCTCACTGTCCTCTGCTTCAATGTTCATAACTATGAATGGAAATAATAAGACTGACCACCCCATCTTTTCATGTTAATGGCGGTATCAGATAAGATCCTATTTGGGGACAGATAATGGTGCTACGGTTATGTAATATTCTGTGAGGCAGACTCACATGGGAAGGTTTCCAATTCATATCCAGAGACCTCCTTAAACGCATCAGGTATGCACATGCCATTAATCTGGGCTCACTGAGGCTGGGGGTGGATTGTGGCATCAAGACTGTGTAAGGGGTACTTTCTCTATGTGTCTCTGTCTCGCTCACTCATGGAAGAAAGAAATACATAAACTTTAATAAACACAGTAAAATCAGCTTGAAATTAAAATTATACATATAATGTATAAGAAAGTAATTTATTTCAAAAAGTGTAACTAAATGAAATAAAATGGAAGAATCTAAAATAAAAAGTCACTTCTTCCTTTATTTTTTTTTTTTAGTTGCCAGTGGGTACTTTCACTTGTCAGAGAGAAACAGAGAGAGGGGAGGGATGGAGATGAAGAAAGCATCTTCTGGGGTCGGTGAGGCGTGGTCATGCGCCAACCCCTTCTCCTTTACTTCTCTGTTTTGTTAGGATTTTAGGTGTTCACATAGAAGCATCCAGCATGTGTTTCAAGCCTCTGGGTTTTGGATTTAAACCACAGTCAACCATGTGAGATCTGATTGCCTTAACCTCTAGGTTACAGGGTCAGCCCAGAGTAGAACCCCATTTTTTTAAATTTGCTGTAGGGTGTGTGTTTTCTCTGGGAAGTAACAGAGAGTGAGAAGGCACCTCCCCACCAGACGATGGCCACACCACAGTCCCTTCTTCTCCATTCTCTGCAAACTTTGGGCATGCACGTGTATGTGTTCAACATGTTTTTCATGTTTTCAAGCTGCCAGGTCCAGGACTTGAGCTGCACAGTCAGCCATGTGGGATCCAACCACCTTAACCCAACTCTAACTTTGCCAGAACCAAATTCTTACGCTTCAGTGGCTTAAGAGTAGTGGGAGAGGAAGACATTCCAATACATCCTTAGAATAGTTTCCTAAATGTGATAATGGAGACTTATGTAAAGGTCATTAAATTTTCTGACAAATTTATCACAATATTATATATATTTAGAGACATTTTTGTTATAGGGCACATGTGCTCATTGGAGAGACAGAGAAAGATAGAGAGACAGAAAGTGGAAAATCACCCCTTGGGGGTAGCCATGCCGCAATCCCTTCTCTTCCATTCTCCTCTCAGGATTTTGGGCACATTTGCACATGTATCTGGTGTGAGTTTTAAGCCTCCAGTCCTGGTCCAGGACTCAAACCACAGTCGGCTACATGTGAGTCCAGCAACATAACCATTATGCTGCTGGTCTCTATTCCATTCAATTTTAAAGATTCTTTTTTTTTCTTTTTTGAGAGGTTTTTGCTATAGGGCATGTGTGCTCGCCAGACAGACAGAGAGACAGAGAGATAGAAAGCGAGAAATCACCCCCCAGGGGGATGGCCACGCCACAATCCCTTCTCCTCCATTCTCCTCTCGGGATCTTGGGCACGTACGCACACATGCCTGGCGTGAGTTTTAAGCCACTGGGTCCAGGACGCGAACCGCAGTCAACTACATGGGAGTCCAGCGACATAACCATTACACTAACTACTGGTCCTCCCCCCCCTTTTTTTTTTTTAGCAAAATCATGTAACAGCATTTAGAAAACTATTTTAAGTACCTTTTAAAATTATTTATTATTTATTTTGATGTAACATAGGGTGGTAGGTAAGTACGTGAACTCTGGAGGGTGCCTACCTAAATTCAAATTCCAGTTCCAATACTGTGTGAGCTTGGGCAAGTTTCTTAACTATGTTTTGCCTCACATGCCTCTTTTATAAAATATAGACAATAATAATACCTATCTCATAGACCTGTGGGAGGGTAAAACAAATTAATGTAAGTGAGGTACTTAGAACAGTACTTGCCAGGTAGTAAGAAAAAGTACAAGTGTCCGTTTTTGTAACTACAGGCAAAGCACTGTGCCAGGCTCTGTGGCTGCAGCAATGAACAGGAAGAATATAATCCCTGAGTTCAATAACTTGGAGCTCAATGGGCGAGACTCATTCTCTACTATACACCAGATCATCTAGTCCAAGAAGCTGGGAGTTACCCTAGACACATTTCTCTTTCTCAATTCCACTTCTGTACTCTCAGACTTTGCAGTTAGTCCCTGGGTCAGATTACAAACATTTTTCAAATATCTCCTGCCTGTTTGCTCTTCCTAATTCCCTATCCCCTGCATTCACTCAATAACTCATCTTCCCTCACCTGCAGCAGTGTCCTCAGGTCCATGCATCCTTCATGCTATTAGCAATGTGTCAGTCTGAGCGCACATACCCAATTCAAACCCCTGCTGGAACAAATCCAATTCCTTAAGCAAGACCCTTCATAATATGTTTCTTGCTAAACTCAATGCTTGTCCAGGGGCAGTACTGCATAGTGGAATCAGAAGCCAGACAAATGAAATCCAATTCTACCATTTATAAAGTCTATAATGGTGGTGAAATTACCTAAATTTCTGGGGACTCTTTTTCTTTGTCTAGCATTGGTAACAATATCCGCTCATGGGGAGTTTTGTAAGGATTAAATGATATAACAAATGTAAAGTACTCTGGCATGGAGTAAGCATTATATAAATGTTAGCAACAATTTCCTGCTCATTCTTATCCTGAGTCCTTCCTTAACTCCTCCATCTCATGACAGCTACATAGAGATATCGCTTATTTCCTATACGCACTCTTATCTGTCTGTTCCTTCCATTCCTCTTATCATCCATGTGATAGACAGACTGTAGGAGATCCCCAATGTAACCTTCATCCAGTAATAATGTTATGTAACTCACTTCCCTTGGATGTAAGACCTGTGATTCATTTCATTTATTTATTTATTTATTTATTTATTTATTTATTTATTTATTCTTTTGAGAGGTTTTTACTATAGGGCTCATGTGCTCACCAGAAAGACAGAGACAGACAAGAGACAGAAAGTGAGAAATCATCACCCAGGGGGATGACCACACTACAATCCCTTCTCCTCCATTCTCCTCTTGGGACCTTGGGCATGAACGCACATGTGCCCAGCATGAGTTTAAGCCATAGTGTCCGGGACTCAAACCACAGTCGACTACATGGGAGTCCAGCGACATAGCCATTACGCTAACTGCTGGCCCCCTGTGATTCCCTTCTAATCAATAGAATATGTCAAAGGTGATAGGAGATCCCTTCCATAATTTTGTATCATTGTATAAGGCAGACTAGAGACTCTCCCTGCTGACTTGATGAAGTAGGAGTCCATACTGGTGAAGACACACATGACAAGGAACTATGGACAACCTCTTCAAACTGTGGTGTCCCTCTAAGATATAAAAATGGCTTCTTCTAGTAGCCAGAAATAATCTGGGGCCCTCAGTCACACAACCAGAAGAAAATGAAAGCTGCTAACACTCTGAATGAAGATGGAAATAGGTTCTTCCCTCGTCAAACTTCCAGATGAGGATGCAACCTACTTGATCCATTGATTATACCCTTTGTGACCTTGATCAGAGAACCTAACTAATTTATGACCAGACTTCTGACCAACAGAACTATAAGATAATATGAAAACATTCATTGCTGTAAGCCACTAAGTTTGTGGTAATTTGTTACACACACACACACACACACACACGCAAAAAAAAAAAAAAACTAATCCACTCCAACCTTGTTTATAAACTACTGGACTTCTGGATCCTCTATTTAAGTGTGTTACTGCCTCTGTGAAGTCTACCTTAATTCTCCCACGCACAGATGGGCTTTCTCTCCATAAGGAGAGAAGCACCTCTTAAACAGGAGCATATGTACATTCATCAGAACAGAGAAACAGAGAAAGGAGAAAGCACCTTCCATGGAAATGGTCATGTCACAATCCCTTTTTCAACTCTCCCTCTTCAGGATTTTGGGCACACGTGCACATGTGCCCAGTGTATGTCTCAAGTAACCAGGTCTGGGACTTGAACCATGCACTTGGTCATGTGAGATCCAGCTGCCTCAACCACCAGCCCACAGACTTAGCCCTCTTGTACCCTTTCGTAATAGAACCAGCTACACTTCACTGTTTTAAATTCTTAAGGATAGGACTGTATTTTATTAATCTTTGAATTCTTAGTTTCTGAAATATGGTGGCAATTTTTTAGGGGAAAGGATGGAAGGGAATTAAAAAGAAAATGAACAAAAAGTAAGATTGCAGGACAGCTAAATGCTCAATAAATTCTTGATAAGTGACTGACTAAATCATATTTTGATTATTTTATTCTCTGGTCTATTGAGTTCTACAGAAATGCTTTAATTTTATCTAATAGGCATCTCAAATATTGAGACTATCATCATAATAAAAGATTGAATTATCACTAACTCGGATTTTAAACAAAAAAAGAAAATAACTTTGAGAAAAAGACTACATCAATAAAAATATTTTTATTTACTTTTGTTGTTAAAAGAATACTTTGGTAAAATTAATGTCTAACTATTAGATTAAGAAGTGACAAAAAGACTGACTCTATGGCTTGGTGGTTAAGGCAGCCAGATCCCACATAGCCAACTCTGTGGTTCCAACTCTGTGGTTCAAATCCCATACCTAACAGCTTGAGAAACACACCAGACATGTGTGCATGTATATGCCCAGAATCCTAAGAAGAGGGAAAGATAAGGAGAATGGATTGTGGTATGAGCATTCCTGTGGGAGGGATACTTTCTTCTCGTTGTCTCTCACAAGGGTATGTGCCCTTCAGCAAGAAAAGAAAAAAGTGATGTGGGTTACTTTTTTTTCATATGTCAAGTACTTTCAATGCATGTTAAAATGGACCAATTGGTTGGAAACAGGGATAAAACTCAACCAACTTAGAAAATATATCATTTAACTTTGCTTCAATAGAATTAAACAATAGAAGAACTGTCAGATTCTTAATTTCTCACTTTTTTCCCTGAAAAAGCATTAACATTTAATTTCTTGAAAGGCAAAGTAAAACAGTTCTAACAGTTCTTCCTTTCCTAGGGTATGTGTCATTTTGGAACATATGGGTTACCTTTATTGTACAGACTTATTATTTACTGTGTGTGTTATGTTGCATCCAAGAAAAAATAAAGCAGAAAGAGATCCATGTATTAAATCTGGCCAAAGCACAATTTAACCACTGTCTGAAGGCTTCCCAGTGTCTGTTTTCTAGGTCGCTGCAGGCAGGCACAATGAGCAATCCAGCTTCTGAGACGGAAGGATGGACGGCTCTGTGGAGGGGCACATGATAACATTCAGGGACGGCAGCTGCCCTACGGTGTTACTACATAGTTGCAGAGAGGAGTAAGCTAAGTATTAGCTTCTAATAATAAGAGTTATTTCACATTACATGTGTATCCAGCAACTCTGTTAATCCACTGTGTTGCTTAAGGAGATAATCCAAATGTCAAGCATTTCATACACACTGCCCAGCACAGAGTAGGGATGCATTAATATTAGTCACATATAAATCTGAATAGCTACTCTAAAACTATTGCCTTTAGGAACTGAATGCTTACCATTAGAATGTACATTACCTGGACTTACATTGATTTAAATGGCATTCTGATTTGGTAGAAAATGTTGGAAAGTTTAGTGTGACCAAATAGGAAACTTTTGCAACTTCTGGTTGTATAATGGGAATAAATAAAAACAAAAACAAAAACATGGTTGGGCTAATCTATGGCAGAGAGGTTAAGGCAGTTGAATTCCACACAGCCAACTGTACAGTTCGAGTCCCAGGCCCAGTAGCTTGAGAAACACAGAGTATGTGTATATATGTGCCCAAAATCCCAAGGAGAAGGAGAAAAGAAGAAAAATATTTCCCTCTCTCTTTTTCTATTGAGAACATGGGCCCTTTGACAAAATTAAAAACAACAATTAAAAAAAAACATAAATTTTGGTCTAGTCTTTTCTATGCAAGGGACATAAAAATTCAGTGAGCTTGGGGAATAAACACAGCTAAGTCTACTAGTTGGCTTTATTACAGTAACCAATATCATATGCCTCCTAGCGTCACGTGGCCTCTGGGCTTTCAGTGTGGGTCATTCTGTGTCTACCACGTAAGCATAAAAACTGTATAAGTTTCCCATTGATGCTGTAACAAACCATTGCAAAGTTAGTGGATTAAAATAAAGCATAATTATTCTTTCAAAATTAGTCACTAGACTAACATCAAGTTATGGCAAGGCTGGTTCAACTGGAAGTCCTGGGAGGAGAATCCATTTCAGCTCTGCCTTTTTCAACTTCTAGTGATTCCCTATATTCCTTGCTTTTGGCTCCTTTTTCCATCTTTAGAATGTATCTCCCAATCTGCTTCCCTCATCACATTGCCTCCCTCTTTGATAAAGACCCTGATGATTGCATCTGGCCCACCCAGAACTCCAGGATAATTCCCTATTTCGGGATCATTAACATAATTACAGCTGCAAAAATCTCTTTTACCATGTAAGGTAACGTATTTCTAGGTGCCAGAGAGTAGCGTTTGGACATCTTAGGAGACCATAGTTCAGCCCACCACAGAGATTAAATCTAAAAGTCCAGTTAACAGAATATTCAGAGTTAAATAAAACTGCAAATCCAGAATCAAAATCAACTGTTGGACTAGCCAAATGCCCTTTGACATATAAATAACGCATGTTGTGCTGATGTTTTCAGCCAGCAGTCTCCTGACCTGTTTTCTTTCCATAGGACAAGGTAACTTGCCTGAACTTCTTATCAGTAGAGACTGCTCACAACCTATCCCCACAGTACTCCAGAGCTGAGACCACTGTTCTCAGCTCTCTGGGGGTTCACAGAATATCCTGAGATCTGTAATTTACTAACTTTTTTCTGTGATAATTCTCCTTAGTGCTCTGAGCATGTGAATTTCTTCCTGATGGTGCTTAACAAACTCAGAGTGAACTTATTCACCTTTATCAGTCTAAAAATGTCCCCAATATCATGCTTTTTCTTGACTGGATTCATATCCTTTCTCAAGCTCAGCCAATCCAAAATGCAATCAGCTCCTGGGTTGTATATCCTGTGATTTGTGCACATCAGGCCTTATTGTTGCCGGTGGGTGGGTGAAAATTGGGAGGGGATACTGCCTTGGACTGAGCATGTTTCATTCTCCCTGGTTGCTTTGGATTCCGATGTCATCCGAGATCAGCGTTCTATTATATTTTCTATATTAGATAGGGGCAGAGTTGCCAGCTGGGAGCAGTTTGCCCTCGACCCCTGTGATAATGCTGAGTAGGATTTGACCTGCCAGTCCTGCACCCCATCAGAACATCCATGGGCAGAGATTTTCTCTCCTTAATTAGAATCTGTCTTAGTGGGCTTGCCAGGCCCTGGAAGCTCAAAGATGCTCCTACACAGCAGCTTCTTTCTCTCCCTCTTCTTCTGGTTTGGCAGAGCCTTGTCAACAGGTGTGATCAACAGTAAGGAAGCATGCAGTGCCAGTGTTCTCATTCTGATCCAGGATGAGAACCCACGACTGAAAAGATGGCACTCACAGCCTTAGGCAACCTGCCACGAAACCGTCGTTCCTTGGCACCGGTGCCTGTGGCGAGCGTCTAGGCAACTTTTGTTTGGGCACCATGCCCTCCAAACAGATGGGCATGAATGTAGGCAGGCAAGAGACCATTTATTTATATCAACTGTATTTGCTGAGGGCAGGGTTCCCAGCTGGGAACATCAAAACAGCTCTTTGTCCTGGCCGTCTGTAGCTCTGATGGAGGTGGTGCAGCCTTGCAAATTCAGCTGGATTAATTTTGAAAAATAAGAACAATGTTTCTATGGACACCGGGGGACATATTTGGCTCTCTTCAATGGTTCAGAGCACAGAGCAAGCTGGGCCCAAGTCATTTTAATAAAATCTCTCATCCCTGTTTGGATTTGGTGGGAAAGAGCCAAGAAAGCTTTCCAAATCGGGCCAAATTTAGGTGAACAGAGTTAGCCCCACATAGAAGCCAGTTTTGTGAGTCCTTTTACACACAATGACAGTGTCTTCCAAAAGAAATTAAGCTGAAGTCACCCGGTCTCAGAAGCAAGGAATGGCATCCTGATTGAGCTCACAACTGCACTGCTTTTCTAAGCATCCATTAACCTTCATGTTGTTCTTCCTGTAAATGATGAATGGGATCAAGTATGAGCTAAAAGCGCAAGGGTAGACATTAGGGCTGACTTCTGTAAGAGCTTCAATAGGCTTTAAGGGTAAATAGATACTTTAAGAAAAAAAAAAGTGTTACCTACATTTAGACCACCAAGCAATTGCAGAGGTCTCTGAAGAGTCCAACTTTATTAGTAGTAGTATTAACTACTAAAATACATCACAGGTTTACAATGCATCTAGCATTGTCTTATGCATTTTACATGCAGTCTTTCCATTAATTTTCATAAGTGCTCTATAGAGGAAGGTGCTATTATTATACAGATGAGCTAAATGAAGCTTAGAAAGATTTACTTAAAAGTTGCATGGCTAGTAACTAGAATAACCAGAGTACAAACCCAGTACTGTCTGACAGCATATCCCACAATGACGTCCCACATCTAGAAACACTGGATGCTGCTGATCTGCTTAGTAATTAACTGGCCTAACTTGAGAGTGTTTTATATAATAGTATTATATTGGGTCATTGGGAAATTCATGACACATTTTTGAAGAACAAAAATATGTCAAGACTTTCCCGATGACCTAATAGGTTAGGCTCATGCTTCTCACACTTTTAAAGTGCCTCCAAATCATTAGTGGTGAGAAGGAGGAATAAAATGCACATTCCGATTCAGGAAGCCTGAGAAGGGGCCTGTGATTTCTACATTTCTAAAAAGCCCAGGATGTGGGTACCCAGTACACTGAGAGCAGCAAGTTTTAATAGCTTTAGAACACTAGGTCTTACCCTGCCCTGCACATTCAAATGACCTGGGGAGCTCTAAAATACACTGATGCCCACATCATACCCTTAGGAAACTCTGAATAATTGCTTGTCAGCCATTGGGTTAGCAATGCTCTTACCAGGATTCTGTCATTTATGTGAGATGGGAGAGCTAAATTTTAAAAGGGACCTATTTAGTTGCATTCCATTCACATAGAAAAGAAGACAAGGGATGAAGATGTGCTGTTGGAGGGCCCTTTCTGTTCCTAGTCGGTTCATATTCCTGATGCTGATTACTTATAACAATGCTGGAGGCAGAAGATGAGATGGACCTGTTAGTCACACAGTTGCCTCTAATGTGAACAGCTGGGAGCAAGAACAGACCGAGATCAGGGGCACGGTTGCAATCGTTTAAGAGCAGAGTGTTGACAAACCTATGTTGATGGAGGTGATGAGAAATTACAATCAGAAACATCATCTCTCGATGGCACAAGTTTCTCTGATTGTCATTTTTTGGTTGAGAGGATCTGCACAGGGAAACCTGGGACCATTCAAATCTCAACTGTGTCAAACCTTTAATCAATTACACATAACAAGCAATAGTATGGATCAGGAGTTCAGTGATTGCTTTTATTAGAGAAGAGCAATTGATTCCACGTTGGCTGAGATGTGGCTATGGCTCTTTTTAGGGTTTCCTGCTAAGTGTGATCAAACCAAGAGGACTACAGATTATTAAATCCAAATCAATATTTTTTGCTGGCAAAAGCAAAGCATTCAGTGAGGGGAAAAAAAGTATCCACTTTTCAGAAGATCTCAGCCTCATGTATTATTGATGCAAAGATGATCAGATAAAAACTAGAACTTGGCAAGCTGTCAAATAAAAAATGCAGAGTGAATCAAAAATTTATAAAACGGTATTGAGTTATTACAATTCTATTATAGACACCAGTAATCATTTTTATTGAAACAAAACCCTTCTATGACTGTACAGCTAGGATTTTAGGGTACAAGGATTTAGGACTCAACCTCATTTTGACGGGAGGACACCACAAAATTAAAAAATTAAATGTAAAGAGTAATGATTTAGTCACAGCCAGTAGCAGATTGAATAAAAACAATAGAGTTTTTAAAAAGTAATGGCAATGTTTTCCTTCTTGGGCTACATTTTGCTGACTTCCTTGAAAAATTACTTGCATTGGATTCAGAGCAGGATGAATTGCTTTACAGAATCTGTAAATCTAATTTGTGCATGTGCCAAGCACACGCTCGACACAAGACATTGGGGAGGAAAAATGACTTGGTGAGATATTTTGTCATTTATGGATTTTGTTTTATAAAAAAAAATCCCAATCCTATAGTTTTATTAGTTATCTCATCTTATATCGGGCACTACTCCCTCCCTTGTTGGAACAGAAGCTCTGACAATGCCAGAAATATATATTTAAGACATGGCTGTCACCATTCCTAAATATTCAGAAGATAATTGCCAACCAAAGTTAGAGCATCTTGACATAAAACATTCCTCCAGCTCCCAAGCCGATTTGCCTATCCAAGATCAAATAAATAGCTATAATTATAAAATCATGCAAATCCTGATATATAGTCAGCATTAGGAAAATGACACCAAGAAAGTTTCACAGTGAGGCCTGACTTTTCTTTCCTTGTCTTTGTCTCTGTAACTTGGTGGAAAACAAAGAGGGTCTTTCAGAGACGAAAACAATTCCAAAGGAAGGTAGGTGGAGAGCCCAGAAACATCAGTCCTGGTCACTTGTCTTTAGGAAACAGATTGACTTCACTTAAATGGGCTTTAGTCAAGAGGCAGAAAGGGTGACTATATTGTGGTGTAGTGATAACACAACTGGACCCACATGGGAAGGTTCCTGGTTTGTGTCCTGGGGCCTCAAACACAATAGATACAAATGTGCCTGGGATCCTGGCTAACTAGGGCTAGAGGTGGATGGCAAAGTGAAGATCCTGTTGGAAGTGCCCTTCTCTCTCTCTCTCTCTCTCTCTGTTCATCTCACTCTCTCTCTCTTACCTTTCCTTATTGTACAAAAAAGAATAACAAAAAAAAATTTTTAATGAGGCAGAAAGGGAAAATCAGTTTGCTTAATCAAATCTAGAACCAAACCACCTTGCACCATAACAGGTTTTAGTTCTACTAGGTACAGGAGAGTATGACAAACTTTAAATGGGTTTTTGTAGGCAAAAATCTTAACATGAATTACATGTTTGCCAATTACTCTTAATATTACATGCTGGACATTTTACCTAATGTACAAATGCTGAAAAAAGCTTGTGGGAATTCATCAATTCCTACACAAGAAATAGCAAAAAAATAAAAAATAAAAAAAAATAATAATAACCCTCAGATTCTCTATCATGCCCTGTGAATCATGTGGGATCATTATTATTAATTTTTTCACCTGATGTTTCATTCATGTTACTATGGCTGTTTTCAAGAACATTTTTAAAAATGTAAATACAAGGAGAATGTTTTTTGTGGGTTTGTCATTTTTTTATTAATTTTTAAATTATTATTCATACATTAAATCACTATACATCATTTAGATTATGAAGAGACTTTACCCAGCAAGATATATACCTAAGTCCAGCCCAGTCAAGACTATTATACACATCCTCGTCAACAAGGAGAATTTTAATTTCCCACCTAGAACTGATTTTAAATTGTTCCCGTGACACCTGCATTTGTCTTGGGTAATTGGTTACGTGCTCTATCGCGCTCATCTTCCATAGATTAGGGGTTGATTATGCACAGTTGATTCTCCCAGTTACTCGTCTAGGCAACTTAGCATCAGCCACATTAGAGCTGAGTAGCAAGCTGGCCATGTTACCTCAAGTAAGAACAACTCAAAGTTTGAGTTTTTTGGATGCTCTGTCTCCATCAGAGTCTAGTTAGGCAAAGAGAAACCACACTGAGTATTTCACACAGTAGGGATTTAGTGCAAGGACTGGTTACATAGATGGAAATAAGGGGCACAAGTCCTTTAGGACAAAGTATAAGTAAAAATTTGTAGGGCAAAATGCTCTCAGACTGCACACAGGCATTTGGTAGGTTTAGCCAAACACCCTGGTTCAAATTGCATCTCAGTCATTTGGATCTCCTCACTTGCCTTTGTTGAGCAGTATAAAATATCTCATTTCCTATCATCAGTTGCAGCATAGAGTGGCTGAAAATTATTCAAGTAATTACTATCTTTCATCAACTGGGCGCCTTCGGCCATAAGGGGTCTTTTGGGTTTGCAATAGTTCTGCTGTCGTTTTCCTCCTCTGGATGATCCTGGTACAAAAGCTAATGGTTCTGAAAGTATGGTCCTTTAGCTAAAGGGAGGGGAAAGCAACTCCTGCAAAAATGCTGTTTGTTCTTCAATGTGTATAGCAATGGTCAGAGTGGAAGGGTGGTGGGACCAAAGGAAGAGACAGGGCAGATTGCTCATTCCAACACTAATCAACCCCACTGATGAGCATTGTGAATCTGCCTCACAATTATCTCTCAGACTCACTATGTTCTGTATTCCCATGGCCACTATATGCCCCTAGACCATTTTATTTCTTAGCTTAATATTACCACAACCTCTTAACTGGTCCTCCTGCCTTTTATCCATTTCCTTTCTAGCTATAATCATCCATAGCAGTGATTCTCAACTAGGGACATACTGCTTCATCTGCACCTGCAACTCCACGCCCACCAAAAGATATTTAGGAATGTGTGAGTATATTTTGGGGCTGTCACAATAACTAGAGGTTGAAGGAGAACAAGTTGGCATTAAAAGGAATGAATCAGGACTATTGAAAGGCCTCGTAAATTTGGTTTCTATTGTTGTGCTAACAAAGTACCAGAAATTTAGAAGCTTAAAACAACATTGATTTATTATCTCAATTGTGTAGGTCAGAAGTCCAACCACTGAATAACTGGGCTAAAATCAAGGTTGCAACAGCACTCCATTCCTCAACAGGGAGAAGATCTTTCTAAGCTCACTTGAGTTGTTGGCAGGACTCAGTTCCATGTGGTTGCAAGACTGAGGTTCCAGTTCCCTGCTGACTTTCAGCAGAAATCATTGCCAGCACCAGCTGAGAATTAGGCCTCCCATATTTCTTGGCTTATGGCCCCTTCATCAAAGCTGGAATTGAATTGAATTGAAATGAATTTTAATTGGTGAATTGAATTGTTCTTGCATCTTGTGTCTCCTGCCTTCTCTTCTGCCAAATCTTTCTCTGGCCCTTCAGTCCTCCTCTTTCACTTTTAAAGACACACATAATTTGGTTGACCCCCATGCAATTAAGTGATCCAGGGTATTCTTCTTGTTTTAAAGTCCCTAATTGTAATTCTTTTTTTTTTTTTTGAAGAGGTTTTTGCTATAGGGTGTGTGCGCTCGCCAGAAAGACAGAGAGAGACAGAGAGACAGAAAGTGAGAAATGACCCCCCCCCCCCCGGGGGGGATGACCATCCACAATCCCTTCTCCTCCATTCTCCTGTTGGGATCTTGGGCACACATGCACACGCGCCTGGCGTGAGTTCAAGCCACCGGATCCAGGACTCGAACCACGGTCGACTACATGGGAGTCCAGTGACATAGCCATTACGCTAACTGCTGGTCCCCCTAACTGTAATTCTTGAGCCCATGCATTTAAGTGATCCAAAGTACTCTCCTTGAAGTCCCTAACTGTAATTCTGTCTGCAAAGTCTTTTTCTCCAAGTAGTGTAAAAGTTCACAGGTTCTGGAATTTAGGATGTGGCTATATTGGGGGCACCGATTCATCTGCCCACTACATCTGGAATGATCAATTTTACAACAAAGATTTTTTTATTCCAAATAACAACCTCAGCCCCATTGAGAAATACTAAGTGGGTTTTCTTTCTAAAATGCATATCTTATCACATCCTTTTGCTGCTTTCAATTCTGGGGATCCTCATTTCTCTCAAGGTAAAATTCAGGACAAAGCTTTATTATGTTTACAAAAAAGTTCTTTTTGAGTAAGCATCTCTACAATGTCCTAGTTCACATTTCATTAGTTAGCCTCTGCCTCGTGGCTTCTGCCACATTGAGCATATATATTTTTTAACCATTCTATATGTTCTCTTACTTTCCACACTTTACCAAATTTCTTTCTTTTCTCTACCTAAGGCACTCTTCTCCCAAACTTTCACACATCTTCCTTAACCTAGCTAATTCCAGCTCACTATTCAAGTCTTGTTTTAAGATGCTAGTTTCTTGTGAAAAAATTGCCATGACTCTGAAGTCTGACTTAGTCATTGATCCTATGTGCTGCCATAGATCTTGTATGTCCATCCACACTGCTTTATAATTACTTGCCTATATACTGTTTCCCCATAAGCTCTAAGCTTTATTGTTTCCTTCTAAGCTTTAAGAAGGCAGGGATAGGGGCAGGCAGATAGCAATGTGGTTGGAGCGCTGGATTCTCACATGGCTGACCACGTGAGTTTGAGTCCCAGACCTGGCAGCTTGCTTTCTCAATTTCCTTTTCTTTCTCTCTGGTCAAATTTTTAAAAATAATTATGATGAATAAAATAACCATTTTTAAAAAGGCACAGATTGTGTCTGTCTTATTTGAAAATGTATCTATATATAGCACTCAGCTCACACCTGGCATTTACTTGCCCTCAATAAAGTTTTGTTTGTTCATTATATAAATTACTTAACCATGCTGGCTTTGATATAAAGGGCACATTAAATTTGATTCCAACCCCTTCACAATACAGACATATTTACAAGATCATGTACCAAACTTTGACAGAGAGCATTTCATGTGAACTCCGTATCTGCATTAGTAATTATTGTTAAACCAATGTTGCAGAGGAGGAAACTGAAATTTAAATGGGGATAAATAACTCTTTGCTAAAAAAATATGGCATATAAATGGAAAATGTAGGATTCACATTTAGTTTCTGATTGCAAGCCAATGCAATGGCACCTTTCTGAGCCAATAAATAGTGCCTTTTGTCACAGAATTGTCATGACTTCATTATAGGATAAAAGTGATGATGCCTTTTTTAAGCATGAGGAGAGATGCATCAAGTTTAAGTGACTAAGTCAAGACCACATAGACTTTCTCCACCTAAAGAGAAACATGGCCACTTCATGATCAGGTATTCGTTTTCTCCCTTCCTAAATTTTAAAAGCAGAGGAAGTGTTCCAATTGAACTAACGCAGATCACATGCCCATCCAAGATCAAACAGTAGAGGTCAAGTTGGTGGGATCAATAAGAACTATCTGTGATTAAGGCAAGGAAAAGAACATTTCTTAAAAACAGAACGGTGTGGGTAGATTCCTTGGAAGAAAAGAAGTCTACTCCCCACTGTATGTTTACATAGAAGCATGACATGTATTCATATTCAAAGGGTTTTTCTATGTTAATCCCATGAGATCATTGGTTGCATAGATCAGCCCCAAATTGTTTTTGTTTTTGGTTTTGGTTTTTTGTGGAGAGGTTTTAGCTATAGGGCACCAGCGCTCACCAGACAGACAGAGAGAGAGGCAGAGAGACAGAAAGCGAGAAATCCCCCAGCGGGGACGGCCAAGCCGCAATCCCTTCTCCTTCGTTCTCCTCTTGGTATCTTGGGTATGCACGCACACATGCCCAGCGTGAGTTTTAAGCCACCGGGTCCGGGACATGAACCACAGTCGACTACATGGGAGTTCAGCAACATAGCCATTATGCTAACTGCTGGTCCCAGCCCTAAATTGTTTTGAAAACATACTTTTAAATTTGCTTTCCCTAGAACCTAGGGTCTCAATAAGCAGAGAAAGGAATAATAATAATCACTGAAAATAGATACTATCTATTAAGCACATGACATCAGGCACATGAGGCCACTGCATATCACATAATTCACTTCATATCATACAGTTGATAAATGCCAGAGTTAATAGGACCCCTGGTCTATCTACCACCAGAATCTAAGTTCTTAATTCTATGGAAAATATCAAAGAAAGGGGTCACATGAGCCCTCAAATCTATCAAGCTCAAGTTTAGCACCTAAGATAAAGCCCATGTATGGCAATTAAGTCAAAGAGGAGCATAGTAAGCCGGCTTCAGCTTAGGTTTCATTCTCCTGTAAACTCTTTATCGAGCATCCCCCTAAGCTCTAGGTAGGAGACTAAACTCCAACCCATTTCTGCTACTTTTGTCTATGAAACAAACCAAGACCCAAAGCAAACAATTTAAGAATTTTGTCATAGCAAATTCTTTGCTTTTCGTTGTCATCAGTATTAAACCTTGCCAAACCAGTTCCGTCTCTGGGTGGGTCTCAAAAGCAGAGACACAAAAAAGTAAATCAGTGTGACTCATTCCTACTCAGAGTGGGCCACTTTCTTCTTTGGGAATGAAAAAGGTCAAATGTCCATCATGGCAGGCTTGATACTATCATTGGCAAATCAGTCAACCTTCAGGAGAGGGCCACATCTATTGTAAGTCAGTTGAACTTCTGTCTTGAAGAAGTCACTATCTCCATATCATGGTTTCATTATCTGAGAAATGAGCATATATCACGTATCTCACAAAGTGATCATGAAGACCATGTGAAACAACTTACAGAAAATATCTAAGAAGGTATTTGATAAACATTTGTGGCATGTGTGTATCATCACTAGGGCTTTGTTTCATTCTGTGTAGCAGAATGTGGGACTTTCTCCTCAAGGAGATTCTAAGTTTCTTATGGCAGAGTCACTCTCTTATTGCTGTGGATCCAACACATCACCCATGAGCAGGCAGTGCTCCCTGTGCTAATGCAGTGGACTGTGCTGGGCTTCACAGGAACAAGTTCAACAAGCCAGCAGGAGCATGCTTTATGACATGTAGCAGTGTGCCCATATCTCAACTAAAGTGGAAGAACGCTTAAAACACCAGATAGACAGATATCTAAGCTCACAGATTCAGAGGCCATAAAAGACAAACCTATGAATATATATAAACAATTAAATCCTGCACATCAAAAGTAGTGTTAAGGGATATAAGAGGTCAGTTCTAGGCCTGTTCTTACACTCCCTTATCTGGGCAATCATGCCCCTTCTCTCACCTCTCTTGATCCCTGTTGACAAGGAAACCCCCAAAAGGCCACATTGCAAGCCACATGATCTCCTCAACCCTACACAGTTGCACAGTGGACTGGATCACGGCAGAAACATATGATGCAACTAGGACTAGAAGGAAGTATTGCCCAATCATATTCTTTCCCTGGGGAACCTGACTTTAGAAATACCAAGAGAATGAGGCAGTGCCAGATGGGAGTTAACACTAAAATATTAAGGGGCAGACTGGAGTTGATTAGCCTGGATCCATGTACCAACTTTGTCAATTTTTATCTGTGTGATCCTGGGCAAGATACTTTACCTCTCTATATCTTAGTGTCCTTGTCTGTAAATGAAAATATAAGAAAAATTTCCACATAAACTTAGTATGAGAACTCAGAGAAAATGTGTCAGTACCTCTCAAATACTTTCCCAACTACTTAGAATAATGACTGACATTTAGTTAGTGACATGTAAATGACAGCTATCTTGTCAGGTATACATGCCAAGGTCAAGGTTGAGCCCACACCATGCGTAGAACATTATGAGAAAGCAGAAACTGTGAGAGAGTGTAAGAAGTTCTGAAGTCAATATTAAGGAAAGGATGGGGCATATGCAGGGAGAAGCCATGAGTCACACAATCCCCCTTACACATAAAAGAGACACACGGAGAGTATAATATGCCTTCAAGCTGACCCTGCTCCAATCTCCTTAAAATAAACTCCTTGTAACATGGGTAGATCTGCCTGCTTTCTCAGCTAGCAGAACCTAAAATTTGGTCCAAGGAGGATGCTGAACAAGCAGAATGTGTGTTTTTACTGCCAAGAAGTAAGATTTCATAGAGATGAGGTTGCCCAATTTTTTCAGTCAAAAGAAAAAAATGAAGCTCTGAAAATAAACCATCAGCATGCCTCTTACCTCACCATGAATTTCTGGTGAAAGCCCCAACTTGGCACCTCTAAGCTTTTTACATCAAGCAAAGTGATAACCCTTATCAAAGAAGCAGAGTCAGAAGCAAAGAATGTCTTGCAGCCCCGATAAGCTTCAAGGCGCTGGGCCAGGGTAATGGACCATAGGAGATGGAGCTGGGGTCTGCCAAGCTCAATAATACGGCATTGTGGCTGCACAGGAAAACGTTTTAATTTACATTTTCAAGCGCAAAATATTTTCCCCTCATGCTTTGGCTAAATTAGGTAGTTAAAGTCTGTGAAGTGGCAGTAATTGGAAACAATGGATTTTATATTTGACATTTATTATTTTAGTGGAATCTGTTTTACATTTACATCAAACATCCAAGGACCCCTGCAGAAGTTTCTTTTGCTATTTCATTACCATTTAGCTCTAATAATGCACTTCGAATCTTCAATTCTCAATTTTAATTATATCATTTCAGATAACATAAAGGATGGGGTAGATAAACCTTCACTAGAAATTGTACCCCAGTGCTTTCCTCTCCTGTGTTAAATTTTTATAAATTGATAATTTGTTCAATATATTTTTACCTTAATGCCTTACAGTTTTATATTGTAGTCTAATTACTTTATATATTTTTATCTTTCTTCACCAAAATCCTACTTCAGAGGAAAGATCAGGTTTTATACCCACCTAGCACATGCTTTAAGTCTTAACACACAGCAAAAATCAAGAAATGTTTGCTCAACTACTCAAAACAAAGTAATGTTATTTTATAGGAAATAAGGAATAGAACCCAAGAGAGGCAACTGAAAGGACAACATTCCAGTTTAATATAAAGACTTTCTTCTAAAAAAAAAAAAAAAAAAAAAAAAAAAAAGTTATTTATTTATTCACTTATTTTAATTTGACCAGAGAGAGACAGCAAGAGAAAGTGAGAAAGCAAGCCACCAGGTCCAGGATTCAACTTTGGTGGGCCATTTGGGAGTGTCCAGTGCCTTAACTACCATGCCACCTGCTGGTTCCCAAGACAGACTTAGAGCACTGTTCGAAATGGAGTAGACTTATTCCAAAAATGGTAAGTACTTTGTCCCCGAAATGTTCTGACAAAAACTCAGTGATCACTTCATAATAGAAAATATGCAAGGAATTAAAAGGTTTGGATTCAGAAAGAATTGGATGTGACTCCTAGCTTATTGGCTAAAAACTGAGTAATGTAGGCAAGTTATTTAACATCTATAAGCTTCAGTTTTCTCATTTTGCAATGGGATAAAATCTGTTTCTTATGAAAACTGAGAAAATGTACCTATGCATTGAATCAACTGTTCTAAGAAGTCCCCAAATTTTAATGTCCTTTCCCCTTTATGACAGCCCATTTCTTCCAGAGTGGGAGAAGATCAAAAACACCATTTCATTCTTTTATTTATTTTTTTTTTTTGGAGAGGTTTTTCGCTATAGGGCGCGTGCGCTCGCCAGACAGACAGAGAGAGACATAGAGACAGAAAGCGAGAAATCACCCCCCAGGGGGGATGGTCACGCCGCAATCCCTTCTCCTCCATTCTCCTCTCGGGATCTTGGGCACGCACGCACACGCGCCCGGCGTGAGTTTTAAGCCACCGGGTCCGAGACGCGAACCGCGGTCGACTACGTGGGAGTCCAGCGACATAGCCATTACGCTAACTGCTGGTTCCCAACACCATTTCATTCTTGACTTTGATAATTAGATAAAGATATACTAATCAAAATTTTAAAATAAATCTCAAAGACAGATACTGTACATAAAAATAGAATGTATACCTTTGAAGTCCTAGGAGAAACTAAAAGAATGGAAGGCTAAGATAACAGAAATTATAAAGCAACATGGCATAACAAAAATAACCTATATATATTAACACAAATTAAAGTGTTGCTGCCTACTTCATTTCATTTAGTATCCTAGAGGTTGGTGTTATGACGGTCCCTATTTTACAGATGAGAAAACTGAGACTTAGGAAAAGTAGAAATTTCTTTTTTTCTTAATAATTATTTTAATTTTATTATCATTATTTTTCAATTTTTTTAGAGGTTTTTGCTATAGGACACGTGCGCTCGCCAGACAGACAGAGACAGAGAGACAGAAAGTGAGAAATCACTCCCCAGGGGGGATGGCCACGCCACAATCCCTTCTCCTCCATTCTCCTCTCAGGGTCTTGGGCACGTACACACACATGCCCGATGTGAGTTTTAAGTCACCAGGTCCAGGATGTGAACCACAGTCTGCTACATGGGAGTCCAGCGACATAGCCATTACTGCTGGTCCCCTATTTTTCAAATTTTGATCAGAAAGAGAGAGAGAGCAAGCAAGCCACCAGGTCCAGGATTCAAGCCACGGTTGGTCATGTGAGAGTCCAGAGCCTTTAACCACCACACCACCTGCCAATTCCAGGAAAGTAGAAATTTCTTTAATGTATCTAACAACTAGGAAATTTAAACTAAGTGTCTTAATTGCAAAGTGAATGCTTCTAAACACTACACCACCCTGTAGGAACAAAAGCAGATACATGTCTCTATATCCAAATATGCTCACATATTTATACTGATAGGAAATAATTTGTCATAAATAAATGAAAATGTGAAACTGTATTAATCTCTGAATAGTAAGATTATAAGTAATCTAATTTTTTATAGTCTGCATTTTTCCAATTTCCTGCAATGAGCATATTTTTTTTACAGTCAGAGAAAATACAGCAAAATTTACAACAGATAGCCCCTCTTCTGCTTATATCAGAAAGCCTTATTCATGGTATGAAATTGTTCAGAAGTTCATGGGATTTATGCTTCCTGAGATAAAATGTTTCTGACGTATTCTCGTCGTTTCTTCCAGTGGAACCAGCATTAAAACTAGCAGAGGAAGCCACTTGTTATATCTAATGCTTCCTTTGCAAATGAAAAGCAAAAACAAAAAACAAGGAGTTTTCAGTCAGAGGAAAATTTAAATAACCCCTCATCCTTGGCTCTTGTTTGACTCTAAGTAAAGATTTTAAAATACAATTGTTAGAATTCTATAGATAAATTTGGACTTCACTAAAGCTCTGGCTTAATGAAAGTCTTGTCTGAAGAATTCAAAGAATTCCCAAATCCAGGAGAAATGCCCCACTCAAAAGGCCAATTGTCTACACACATTGGTATAGCAAACACCATTCTAATGGTCACACAGCAACACACTGTCTGCCAAAGTACTTCTAGTCATTCAAACCACAGAAATTGCCAGGAAACATCCTAGTGTTTATTCCAGCCCTCCTTTTTGTAGACAAGGAAACTGAGCCCCTAGGCGGCTACATCATCCCATTTCTACCATAATCTCCCTAGACCAAACTACAACCATCACTAACCTGGATTCCTATATCTGTTTCCAATTGATCTGACTCGCACCTTCTCCAGCCCCTTTCAAATCCATTTACCACCATACTGACCCACTGCTTTCCCACACAAGACTTCTCATTGCTCTTAAAATAAAGAGCAATATTCTCACCCTGTTTCACAAGGGCCTCATAATCTGACTCCATCCCACCCACATTACCTAAGCCATTCTTTTTAGTTCTCTTAGCTCCAGCTACAATGTCCTATTTTCCAAACTTGCTATTCCCCTCTCATAGAAGGATCTTTACACCTGCTTTTTTTTCTGTCTGCCTTCACCTAGATAATATCCACCTGGAAAATTTCCCAAACTCTAGTGCACGTTAGATCCTCTCACCCATTCTAAGCAGTCAACCCAGTTGTAACTTTACGTTTCTGTTCCTGTATTTCCCCACTATACTGTAAAAACCATGTCAGTGTCATCCAGCATTTCGTGCTTAGCACTAACCCAGTGCCTGTCACATAATGGGGCTCTTCCACACTTGTTGAGTGAATAAATGAATGGCATTCAGTGAATTAATGACAGAGCAGGGTCAGTGTTTCACTCTATACTGTGACTTTTATACTTTGGAGGAGAAAAGAGAAATATCTGGCATCCTGGGGATTTACCCACCTACCATTGTGTAAAATTGTTTATTTATTTCTCATCTTAGAAACAGTAATTCAAGAAAACATATAATTTAAGTTTCTCACTTTCCAGTCAAAGAAACATGGATGCAGAGGTTATATGGTTCTCAGGAGGACATACCGCCAGTAATGATCAAGTGCAGACTCAAAACAAGGGCACAACACTATTTCAGATTGAGTCCATTGTCTCTTTCACCTAGAGCTGCCTATGCCCATCAATTGTAGCTCTAGTCAAGCATTCATTTTTCTCTCAGACTTAAACTGCCAGACTGGGTCCCTCTAACTTCTTTCAAAGTCTTCCTTTCCACCTTCAACCCTGAGTCCATACTGAATTCCTTCATCTTATTTAGAGTTGCAAAATTACTTTCTTGAGTTTGTCTCAACACATTTCTCTAACATTCTGAACTCTCAATAAATCGATAAGTGACAAAATGCATCCAATCCCTCCTGCGTTCTTGGAACTAAGCTGGGTGCTACAGGAAATAAAAGTCACAAATGTCTTTCTAACCTTTAAGAAACAAAAGAAATCTATTTGCAGAGTAGGGGTTTACAAACCCAATCTACTAGATAAAAAAAAAAAAAATCAGTAGTACTAGTAATCATGTTTGTAGAATACAGGCAGTGCTACAGAAATTCAGCCAAAGAGGGATAAGGAAGGTTACACGTAGAAGGTAAAATTTGATCTGGAGCTTAAAGGAAGTGGAGAACATGGACCTGTAGACAGGAGAGAGAAAAAAATAATTTAAAGCATTATCTTCCAAAAATAGAAAATGTCCTTGTCAATACATTTTGTAAAGTACCAAATCAAATATAGAACAGAGCCAAATATGATGATAAAAATAACAACGAAGACATGAGTCTCATTCCAGTACCAAAGAGACTGCCAACAGTTAAGTTAGGGAGGCTTTAAGTATGACTCCCAACCCTGGTATGGCCTCTCTACTCTTCAATTGTCAATATTAATCATTAATAGCAAAATTACCCTTATTAAACTCTAATGTAAGCCAGGCATTCTGTTAAATGATATACTTATAGTACCTGTTTATTCTCACTTAATCCTTTCTGTATTCCTATAAAAGTAGACAATATTATTATCCTCATCTTGCACATGAGAAAACTAGAGTAAATATTTTACCAAAGACGACTATATAACTAGATTACCTAGAGCCAATCTCAATCCACACTCTCTAACTTGAGAGCCTGAGCAAAAATAGAAATGACTCAGAAGTTTCCAATGTGATGTTTAAAAACCTAAATAATAGCAAAGAAGTTAGGCCATTCTACCCGTTAGATATAACCTTAAGGAATTTTACTGAATTACATAGGAACAGAGAGATGAAAAAGGAACAGTTCTCAAAACTTTCTGGAATTAAAAATTCCATTCTTCGAAGGCCATTAAGTCCAACTATTTTCAACTGTATATGAGTTAACAACCCAAAATATACATGAATTACTCTCCATTCTTTTCCCACCACTGCATTTTTCTTTCTGATGTCAATGGCAGTATTTTAACACATCTATTATATATATCAGAAATGGGAGATGTAAACTGCAGCATTGAAGGAAGGAAGGAAGAAAAAATACAACAAAGGAAGGGACAAACCAGAAACAGTGACTGTCAAATGATACCATTTCTTACCTTCCCTCCATTCTGGTAATGTGTATTGACAATACTGACACCTCCTGGTGAAGATAAACTTGACCTCCTGCAGAATTTCACTTGCTCAATCACTGCAAATTACTCTTGATTCTTTGTTGCCTCCAGGTGCAATTTTCTTTTCCTTATCTGGAAGAGTGTATACTAGCATAACCTGTCTTCATCCTTGGAAACTCAATAACCCAGCACTGACCTAACTGTGGAACTCTGCTATACAAATCTTGGAGTTTAATCCTAAACACATCAGCCTGGTTAGCCCAGAGACCCAATTCACAGCCTTCCTACTTACAGCTACATTAAATATAAATAAAGCAAACTAAATACCAGCTACTGAGAAATAGTTCAATTAAATTCTACAAAGAGAATGACTCTTGATTTTAATGTGCTTAATCCCCTAGGAAACATAATTGCTGTATACTTCTTTTCTTGTAGAATTTTTATTTATTTATTTCTCAGACCTACCTAAATCATATAGCCACTGAAAAAGTTAAATGATGTTAGTATTTTGTCAGCCAAAAACAGTGAAACAAATAATAAGCTGAATGTAGGTTTTCTTTTCATTTCATTTGCCAAATATTCCGGGCCATGAGTCGCAATTTCTCACCAGATGAAAGTAATATATTGGAAACTATAGTAAGGTGTTTTGAATTGGATTCAATCCAGCAATTTGCTTGTTAAACTAGACCACTGAATAAGCATAATTAAAGAATAATGTAGTTGATCAATCACAGCAGAGAAAGGAGAGCTGAGGCTTTCTGGCATTTTCCTTTTCTCCAACTTTATGCAATAGGTGAGGTCTTTAGCTTCTCTCTCTAGAAGGAGGGCATTCACTGATTCCAAGCATGAAAGGTTCATCTTGAAACTTGTTGGATTTCATCCCATTTATTGTCTGCACATGTGTTCAACCAAAACAACTAAATTCACTGGTTATAATATGTCTATGACAGTTTTCTTATACTTTTATTTTTGAAAAGTTTCCTATGATACATCTGCATGTTCATTTTCAGGTGAACTTGTATTCCCAAGTTAATAAAAATTAATAATTAACAAAAATTCAAACCTTGCTTCTTTTCACATCTAGAGATTTCTTTTGGCAAATGAATCCTTGAAGATTTGATTATGTCTGTGCTATGCAAGAAGAGGTAACACTTGTATTATAAAGAGTGAATCTTTCAAACCAATTAAAATAGAATAGACAGTTGAGTTGTAGAAGTTATTTTTTTTGTTTCTATTTTGTTTTATAGTAAAAACTGTGTTTGAAATTTCAATTTTATTCTGACACAGTAAAGATTATAAACATAGACAGTTTTTAAAATACACAAAGGCAGGGACCAGCAGTTAGTGTAATGGCTATGTCGCTGGACTCCCACATAGTCGACTGCGGTTCACATCCCGGACCAGGTGTCTTAAAACTCACGCCGGGCGCGTGTGTGTGCGTGCCCAAGATCCCGAGAGGAGAACGGAGGAGAAGGGATTGCGGTGTGGCCATCCCCCCTGGGGGGTGATTTCTCACTTTCTGTCTCTCTGTCTCTCTCTGTATGTCTGGCAAGTGCATGTGCCCTATAGCAAAAACCTCTCAAAAAAAAAAAAATACACAAAGGCAAATTGTGGCAGAGGCAATCAGTTTATAAGACCACTGATTGCTTCAAAGCACACATGAAAGACAGACAACAAAACTAGAAGAACTTGTTTCATAATTGGCATAGCATCAAAATGATAGATCTAAAGCATATCAGTACATAACAAATAATAAATATGTTTGGACTTCGTTACAGAGTTTATTAATTTACTCAATGATGAATGATGTATGTGAAGTGGGTTAGGCAAATGCTGAGTATTGGGAAACCATGGTCATTCCTGTCTTCAAGTTAGAACAGTTTATAAGGAGAAGATATGGTTGTATGGGACATATTTACACTAAAAAAAAATAAAAAAAATTGATTGTTGGACCAGCCTATGGCCTGGTCGTAAAGACAGCTGGATACTAAATGGCCAACTGAGTGGTTCAAATTCTGGACCTGGTGACTGGAAAAATACACCAGGCCTGTATGAGCACATGCTCTAAATCCTGAAAGGAGGAAGAAATGGAGAAGAGGAGATTGCAATGTGACCATTTTTCAGGGGAGGTACTTTGTTCCTCTCTCTCTCTCTCTCTCTCTCTTTCTCTCTCTCATGAGTGCATATGCCCTTTGACAAATTTTAAAAATGTGTATTATTTATCTGAAATTCAAACTTAACTAGATATTCTGCATTTTAACTTGTTAAACCTAGTAATCTAAGAGAAAGTAAATGAGCAATTTCATTAAACGGCAAAAGAAGAGTGATTTGAATGCTAAAGTACTTAAGGATATTTCTTTGAGATTATGATTTGATTTCATTTTTGGATACATATCCAGAAATGAGGTTGCTGAATTATATGAATTATCTGTTTTCAATTTAATGAGGGAACTTCATACCATTTTCTATAACTGCTATACCAATTTACATTTTTGCTAATAATGTACAGGGTTCTCTTTTGCCACACTCTCACCAACACTTTAGAAGAGCCATTCTAACAAATGTGAAGTGATATCTCATTGTAGTTTTGATTTTCATTTCCCTAATGATTTAGTATTGTTGAGTACCTTTTCATATACCCATTGGCCATTTGATATTTTCTTTGGAAAGATGTCTATTCACATCCTTTGTCTATTTTCTAATCAGCTAATTTGGCTTTTTTGCTACTGTTTGTGTGACTTCTTTATATATTTTGGATATTAACTCTTTTTCAGACATGTGCTTTGAAAATATATTCTCCCATTTCATAGGTTGCCTTTATTATTATTATTATTATTATTATTATTATTTCCTTTGCTGGGAATAAGTCTGTAGTTTTGTGTAGACCACTTGTATATTTTTGCTTTGGTTGCCTGTGCTTTTAATGTCATATCCAAAGAAAAAAAAATCACTGCTAAATTTATTGCAGCATTATCCACAATATCCAAGATATGAAAACAACCTAAGTGTCAATTAACAGATGACAAGATAATGAAATGTAATGTGTATGTGTGTAAGAGAAACTTATTAAACCATAGAAAAGATAATACTGCCATTTGCAACAATATAAATAAGTTTGGAAGACATTAGACTAATTGAAATAAGCCAGGCACAGAAATAACCAGAGTCTCATAATCCTACTTATATGTATAACCTAAAAAAATAAAACTAAGGGCACAAGTTGCTTGGGTTACCTAGACTCAGGCTGCCTGTGTCCATTTCTACTCTATCCCTTTGCCTCATTCTTCCCAATTCCCAGGTCCTGGTAAGATGGAGGGCTTTCTCTTTCTCGTCCTCTTTCTCTTCCTCACCAGCAGCCCCCTGATCATGATTCAGCCAGACCCAAGCCCTGGGGCGGACGCCGACAGATTGGTGCCGAAAAACCCGGGATCCAGACACCGGGACTTCTGGACAACTTGGCTTCTGGACGACCCTGGCGGCCCATCTCATACCTTTCTCGGCTGCCTCCAGAGGTAAGTAGATGACTGGGCGGCCTCTCTGCTCCCAGCGGCTTGGCTCTGGCTTTTCTCTAGTCTATTACTACTTCTGTTTTCTCTCCTCTATAAATTCAGCTTTTAAATAGTTTACTATGTAGTAAGGAGGCTTGTTCCTTTCGTGTAGAGTGCTTGGGAGTAGACACAGGCCTAAAATTTTGTGAGCAACGCCAGGCTATAGAAATTTTATGCTATTATTTGATACACAGTATTACTTTCTCCTCCCAAGAAATACGCTGTTCTGGGCTGTACCGTAAAGATTTTGCCAAAGAATTGCTCTGTATCCTTGTTGTAGTTTTACATTGGTCACCATTTTGCTGCCAGATTGGATAGCTCTATGGTTGCTATGTCAGTGCTTAATCCCAAAAACAACAGTTGAAATCTGTGATCTTTGGAGCTTAAAGCGAGCAAGATAGTATTTTTCAGGCAGTCAACTAATTTCCTGCCCAAGAAGGGCTATAGGAAATTAGTGTGAGTAACAGACTGTCTACTGCCCACGTGGCATTTCTTGAAAAGGGCCCGTTGGAGGCTAAAAGTCATCCAAGAAGGACGAGGGGACGCCCGTTGGAGGCTAAAAGTCGTCCAAAAAGGACGAGAGGAGGCCCGTTGGAGGCTAAAAGTCGTCCAAGAAGGACGAGGGGAGGCCCGTTGGAGGCTAAAAGTCGTCCAAAAAGGACGAGAGGAGGCCCGTTGGAGGCTAAAAGTCGTCCAAAAAGGACGAGGGAAGGCCCGTTGGAGGCTAAAAGTTGTCCAAAAAGGACGAGGGGAGGCCCGTTGGAGGCTAAAAGTCGCCCAGAAAAGGGCTAATGATTGCCCAGTGAAGGGCTACAGTGCTGCTTTATCTCTACAAAGAACCCAGAAATCAACATGGGGAATAGGCTATCCCCAGCTCGCACTGCTCACAAGGAGGAGCTATTGTATTTGCTAGATCAGACTGATCACTCGGTACAGCCGAAACCATTTCTCAGATGTTAGTAAAAATCAGTACCCGTTGTCCTTGGTATCCTGAGGCTGGATCACTGAAATTAACTGATTGGAAAAAAATTGGTATCTGCTTACATGAAGAGCCACGTGCTCCCATAGAAATATTACATGCCTGGCGTTTGTGTAGAAACGCCATATTTCAATTTGGTAAACCTGATGACCTTGAGCCTCCTCTGAAAGAGGTCTTGGCAGTTAATGCAGAGATCAGACATAATCCAATTGCCCTACGGGCTTCTCCTGCTCCCTCTCCCCCATCCAAGGTCTCATCAAAAAAACTGCCTAGGGAAAAATTGCCCAAGGGATGTTTGGAGGAATGTCTGAACAGCGCTCTACAAGAAGGGGACACTTCCACGCTTTCTGTCTATCCTATTATACGAAAAAGGGGACAAGCCACATATGAATGTTTACCTTATAGTATACTTAAAGAATTTAGACAAGCTATCATCGAATATGGAACCAGCAATCATTATGTTATAGGGACGATAGATAATATAGCCACAAGCTATGAGCTCACAACCAATGACTGGAAAGTGTTAGTAAAAATGGTGACTACTCCTGCCCAATATACGGTTTGGAGACAAGAGTTTGATGATGGATGCCATCAAACGGCTACCGATAATGTAATAAGAAACCCAGAAGTGACTGCTGAAATGTTGTCAGGGACTGGCAATTATTCTACTAATGAGCAACAGTCCCAATTGCCACCAGAAGTCTTCAGGCAAATAGCCACCATTGCTACTCGTGCATGGAGGAAAATACCTGACTCTTCTGGGGGATGCCTTTCTTTTGTTAAAGTGTGTCAAGGGCCACAAGAAGCCTATGACTTATTTATAGGCAGATTGCAAAAATCTTTGTACAGGCAAGTGGAGAATACAGATGCAGCTCAGGTACTGTTAAAACAACTAGCCTTTGAAAATGCTAATGTTGATTGTCAGGAGGTACTGAAAGGTATTTATGGCAAGCCCCCCACCTCTTTAGCAGACATGATATGATATCTTTTCTAAATTTATGTGGGTGAGCTGACACTTCTGAAAATTCTGCAGCGGCAATTAAGTATGTTCTAGCCACTATTTCTATTATGGGCAAACTTAAATCATTGAAAACAGACAATGGCCCTGCTTATACTTCCGAAAAATTTCATGACTTCTGTACTGAGTGGGGTATTCAGCATGTTACAGGCATTCCATACAACCCCACCGGTCAAGCAATTGTTGAGCGTATGCACCATGTAAAACAAACGCTCTCTACATTTTTAAAACAAGAAAAGGGGGATTTGGGGCTAGGGCCCCCCTCTGCTCGTGCTGCAAAATTGCTTTCTTTAACCATGTTTAAATTGAATCATCTAAATTTGACTTTTGATGCAAAATCACATCTTTGGAGTACAGCATGGCAACGCATGTCATCTTCACAAAAGCTCCCTCAAGCTAAAGTTTTCTATAGGATACTTCTGGATCCAACCTGGCAAGGCCCAGTTCCTCTAATAACCTGGGGAAGAGGGTATGCTTCTGTGCTTACTCCTACAGGTCCAGTTTGGATTCCGTCTCGGTGTGTATGACCTGCACACCATGAGCTGGCATCAAACGCTGCAAAACCCGATACCGAATTTCCAGCTGAACATACAAGAGAAAGAGAGGACCAAGAAAAGAAAGCGCAGTCCAGCCACGGCAAGTCCTAGCACTTGGGGTGACATCAAAGCATTAGCCAATGATGCTCAGGAAATGCTGAAGAAACAAGATAAAGAACCAACTCCTGAGAACTTGTTCATTGCTATGTGTGCCAAATTGACTGCTAACTCAATGAACACTTGCGACCAGGATCTCATTCCTGCAAAAACAAAAAAATGTTAACTATGCTATTGGCTTTGGTCAATTGTCTGTAGGCTAGATTTTTACATGTATGACCTACACGTTTAATTATATTTTAGTTAAATCTATCTCATAACAGCTTATACTACCTTAGTTGCATAGCACCAATGCTGCCCTCTAAGGAAATGATGTTAACTAATTTTATAATATGCTTCTTAATTGTTATAATAGTCACCTAATGCCTGTGTGTATCTCTTGGTGCTGACCTCCCTCCTAGCAACTCAGGCCATGTTGGCTTTAAAACAAAAAAGGGGGAAATGTGGGGACACGTTTAAGAGAGAGAATCTGAGGTGTGGGGACATGCCCTGAGCAAACACCACATGCTCTTTTGGGGTTTGGCAGAACCTTGTAACTTGTCTTTCCTTGACCTTGGCTGCAGACAGAGCAAGGGTGGAAATTGCTAGGGGCGTTCCAACAGACACATCTGATGGACTTCAAGAAACATCTTGGCCCCAATTAGTAAAATCCAATCCCTGCTCTGTATCTGAAAGGTTCTTTACCCTACTCTGGGTGTGGTGGTGTGAGAAGATCTTTAGCTCCTTCCCCACACCTTACAGCTAGTTCTTTGCATTAGGAAGGAAGATGAGATTTTCTCTTGATGGGATTACCAAGGGATACACCTGGCCTGGTGTGACTAAGCCCTCATAGATTTGTTAACTGCTTCTTATTATCTGTAACCTGGCAACCAATGTATGAAGTGTCGTAAAACATACATATGTAATGTCTCCTTGTTCTATAAATAAAGACGTCCAGTTCATCTGGGCGGCACAAGTTGCTTGGGTTACCTAGACTCAGGCTGCCTGTGTCCATTTCTACTCTAAAAAAATAAATAAATAAATAAAACTAATAGAAGTAGAGAATAAAATGGTATTTGCCAGGGACTAGGAGGGGAAAAAACTGAGATAATATTGGTCAAAGTGTACTAACTTTGAGTTGTAATATGAATAAACTCCGAAGGTCTAATGTACAGCATGATGATTTAGTTAATAATGCCATATTGCTTACTTGAAATTTACTGAAAGAACATAACTTGAGTGTCCTCACTATACACACACACACACACACACACACACACAAAATGGTAATTATGTATGTGTGGTGAAAAATGGGTTGATTAATTTGATTGCAGTAATTATTACACAACATATATGTTTATCAAATCATTACCTTGTACACCACGATTTTTTTAATTTGTCAATTATACTTCAATAAACCTAGGGAAGGAAATAAGTAACTACAGAAGTATAGGCAACCCTGACTTAGAAATGTAAGAATAATTTTAAATTATGTCTTTCTGCTCTGTAGAGATAAAATTTAACCTTTGCTTTTGCCGGACGCCCTTGTGATAAACTGCCCCTGTGATAAACTGCCCCAACAGACTTAATTATGCAAACCTCCAGGAATGGAGCAAAAGGAATGTGGACATGGAACTAGAAAGACAACCCATGCACGTGTGTCACAAGACTGCCACTCTTCCCCCTAGAAATGAACTACCCGTTAAACTTCCGCATACCTTCTCCTGCTTATAAAAAGACCTATAACCCTAAAAACGGGGTCCTCGCTCAGGCCTGCTGCGTCAGGTGTTTGCTTGGACCCCAGCCGGCTGGAAAAATAAAACCTCTTGCGTTTTGCATCAAGAACCGACTCTTGTGGTTGATTGGGGGTCACATATCCTCTGGACAGAAAGCGCGCCAAGCCAGGCGGCCGGCGCCCTAACATTTTGGGGGCTCGTCCGGGATGTCGTGGCTACCCATCATCTACAACGTCGGCCTTGGAGGTAAGTCTAAAAAACCCCTGTTTGTTTGTCGACTTTCTTGTTTGTTTCGGTGTGGTACCCAATAGTCTGTTTCAGGTTTCGCAGCCGTTCGGCCTATTGTAAAATAGCCGAACTGTGGTTGGTAGACGTGCCCGGAGAACCACAGGCTGCAGCCCTGGGGGACGCCCTAAGGGCGGAGGAGGATTAGGGACGCCTGATCGTCTCCTACGGTAAGGGCGCAGATCGGGTACATATTTTGGCCTGCGCCCGTCTGAATCTGTCCTAAGATTGTGGAAAACAAAAATCGGTAGTTACTTTCTGTTTGTCTTGTCCTGTTCTTTGTTCTGTTGTTTGTACTCTTAACCTAACCATTGACGATGGGACAGACTGTGGTGACTCCTTTAAATTTGACTCTCAGACACTGGACTGAAGTGAAGGGAAGAGGTCGCGACCTGTCTGTAGAAATTAAAAAGGGACTCTGGCAGATGTTTTGTGCCTCTGAGTGGCCCACCTTTGGTGTCGGGTGGCCACCCGAAGGCACGTTTGACCTTAACGCTATCCTTTCGGTCAAAGACATTGTCTTTCAGAAGGGACCAGGAAGTCATCCGGACCAGCAACCGTACATCATCGTTTGGCAAGATCTGATCCAAAACCCACCTTCGTGGGTTCAACCATGGTTGCCCAGGCCCCGTCCAAACCCCCCTCAGGTCCTGGTGGCCCAGTCCCCCAACCCTCCAGAGGGTACAGACCTTACCAAACGTCCTAAGTGAATCTATCCAGAGACCCAAGACCTCCTTCTCCTAGACACCCCTCCCCCATACCCCCCGTACCTTCCGCTAGATGAAAAAAGGCGCAGAGACCCCAGAGTGTCACCTAACGTTAGACTTGGTCCTTCCGCCCCCTCTGAGGGTGCCCTTCTAGGGCCTGCTAAGGGCACTAGGAGTCAACGTCGCGCACTCCCGTCTCCCGATACCACTGTGGCACTGCCCTTACGGGCCTATGGGCCCCCACCTCCGCATACCGACGAGGGGCTACCTCCCCTACAGCCTCTCCAATATTGGCCCTTTTCTTCCTCTGACCTTTACAACTGGAAAACTAACCACCCCCCTTTCTCCGAGGACCCCCAGCGCCTAACCAGCCTGGTAGAGTCCGTAATGCTCTCTCATCAGTCAACATGGGACGATTGCCAGCAGCTCCTGCAGACTCTCTTCACCACCGAAGAGAGAGAGAGGATCTTACTCGAAGCAAGAAAAAATATCCCGGGGGCTGACGGACGTCCCACTCAGCTTCCTAACCTTATCGAGGCTGCTTTTCCTCTCTCTCAACCCAACTGGGACTACAATTCGGCAGAAGGTAGGGAGCGACTGACAGTCTATCGCCAGGCTCTAGTGGCTGGCCTCCGTGGGGCTGCCAGGCACCCCACTAATTTGGCTAAGGTAAGAGAGGTTATGCAGGGGGCTACAGAACCCCCGTCAGTGTTTCTTGAGCGTCTCATGGAGGCATTCAGGCGGTTTACCCCTTTTGACCCTGCTTCTGAGGGACAGAGAGCCTCCGTAGCTATGGCCTTCATTGGATAATCAGCATTACATATTAAGAAAAAACTCCAGAGACTCGATGGGTTGCAGGATCTCTCTCTTTACAGGACTTAGTTAAAGAAGCAGAAGAAGAAAGACAACAGAGGAGGGAAAAAGAAAGGGAGGAAAGAGAGAGTAAAAAGGAAAAAAGACAAGAAAAAAACCTAGCTCGGATCCTGGCCACTGTAGTGCAGGAAAGGGGACAAGAACGGGGCCCCAACAAGGGACCAAAGCCTAGTCGTATCCCACTAGACAAAGACCAGTGTGCTTATTGTAAAGAAAAAGGACATTGGGCAAAAGACTGTCCTAAAAGGGCCAAGAAAAACAAAGTGCAGCTGCCCCCTCCGGCCGAAGTACTTGCACTGCACAAGGACTCAGACTAGGGGGGACGGGGCTCGGAGCCCCTCCCCGAGCCTAGGGTAACTCTAAAAGTGGAGGGGAAGCCAATTAATTTTTTAGTCGACACTGGGGCCCAACACTCAGTGTTACTGGCACCATCGGGGCCACTTTCCAAGAAAAAATCTTGGGTCATAGGGGCAACCGGGCACCAGCAATACAAGATGAACACCGGCTTTTTGAAAGTCAAGATAGTAACACTGGCCCCCTTCATGCTTGGCTGCAAAAATATCCTAAAGCCTGGGCTGAGACAGCTGGAATGGGATTAGCCACCAACAGGCCCCCAATACTAATAGAACTAAAAGCTACAGCTACCCCTGTGGCACTACGCCAATACCCTATGACTAAAGAAGCCCGAGACGCCTCCTCACCTTGGAATACCCCCTTGCTGCCTGTAAAAAAACCCTGCTCAAGTGACTATCGCCCTGTGCAAGACTTGCGGGAGGTCAATAAGCGGGTACAGGACATCCATCCCACAGTACCTAATCCATATAACCTGCTAAGTTCTCTACCTCCAGAACGGGACTGGTATACTGTCTTAGACTTAAAGGATACTTTCTTCTGCCTGCGACTGCACCCCTCCAGCCAGAATACATTTGCCTTTGAATGGAGGGACCCAGACACTGGGATCACGGGACAATTAAGTCAAACCCGGTTTTCTCAGGGTTTCCGACACTCGCCTACTATTTTTGATGAAGCCCTCCATCAGGACCTCGCACACTTCTGTGCCAGCCACCCTGAGGTGACCCTACTACAGTATGTAGACGACTTGTTGCTTGCAGGACCACCGAAGAAACATGTCGGCAGGGCACTGGACTGCTGCTAGAAGAACTGGCCCGCCTGGGGTATCGCGCCTCTGCTAAAAAGGCCCAAATCTGTCAACAAGAGGTAACATACTTGGGCTATACTTTAAGGGGTGGAAAGAGGTGGCTCACCGAAGCCAGAAAACGGACTGTAACCCAGATCCCCGTTCCTCGCACGCCCCGGCAAGTGCGAGAATTCTTGGGGACAGCGGGATTCTGCCGCCTATGGATACCGGGGTTCGCCGCTATGGCTGCTCCTCTTTACCCACTGACTAAAGAGGGAGCCCCCTTTGAGTGGGGCATTGACCAACAACAGGCTTTTGATGACTTACTATCAGCCCCGGCTTTGACCCAGCCTGATGTGACAAAACCTTTCACTCTATATGTAGATGAAAAAAAAAAGGGGGTGGCCCGAGGGGTACTCATGCAACCCTTAGGGCCTTGGAAAAGATCGGTGGCCTATCTCTCAAAAAAAAACTGGACCCAGTGGCTGGGTGATGGCCGGCTTGCCTGAGATCGATAGCGGCTGTGGTGACACTGGTAAAAGGTTCTGACAAATTGACTATGGGACAAAAATTACTAGTCATTGCCCCCCATGCTTTAGAGAGCATCATCCGGCAGCCCCCCGACCGATGGCTGTCCAATGCTCGTATGACTCATTACCAGAGTCTCTTATTAGACAAGGACAGGGTCCAGTTTGGACCCCCGGTCAATCTCAACCCTGCCACGCTGCTGCCCGAGACCTCCGCTGAGGGGGCTGTCTTCCATACCTGCCAAGAAGTCCTGGCAGAAGAAACCGGAACCCGACGGGATCTCCAAGATCAGCCGCTACCAAATGCCCAGCTGACCTGGTTCACTGACAGAAGCAGCTACATCATAGAAGGTAAAAGGGTGGCAGGGACGGCTGTAGTAGAAGGGACCAGACAGTCTGGGTGAGTAGCTTGCCCGAGGCAACCTCAGCCCAAATAACTGAGCTCATAGCCTTGACTCACGCCCTGCGTCTGGCAGAGGGAAAGGTCATAAATATTTACACTGATAGCCCATATGCCTTCGCTACCGCCCACGTCCATGGGGCTATCTATAGACAACGAGGCTTACTGACCTCAGCTGGTAAAGATATCAAACATAAAGAACAGATCTTGGAATTGCTGGAGGCTATACACCTCCCTAAGAAGGTCGCTATTATCCACTGCCCCGGGCATCAAAAGGCAAAAATCCCGGATAGCAGAGGGAAACCTGCGAGCAGATCAGGCGGCTAAGCGGGCGGCCCAGGGGCTTGATATACTACCACCACATGAGGCGATCGACTCAGGTCCCTCGGATGAGACTCTTTCATATTCCGAACAAGACCTACTGGAAATAAATAGAATGGGACCTCACTCCGTGACCCCAGAGGGGGTATGTAAGACTGTCGAGGGAAAGACTATCCTCCCTCAAGAACAAGCAATTGTTCTATCTATCAGCTTCATAAGTTGACACACCTAGGCTCAAAACATCTAGTTACCTCAGTCCGGCAGTCCTCGTTCCATGCGCAGACTCGCCGAAACAATAGTAAACTGATGCAGACCCTGCCAATTAGTTAACGCCTACCCAGACAAGACACCACAAGGAAAGCGGCTTCGTGGACATCGTCCGGGAAGTTACTGGGAAGTAGACTTCACTGAAATAAAACCAGGCAAATATGGCTACAAGTATCTGCTAGTGCTGGTTAATACATTCTCAGGGTGGGTCGAAGCTTTCCTCACTAAAAAAGAGACTTCTCAGACAGTTGCCAAGATAATCCTAGAAGAAATCTTCCTGAGATTCGGGGTGCCACTGGTTATTGGGTCTGACAATGGCCCCGCTTTTGTTGCCCAGATTAGTCAGGGACTGGCCAGGGTCCTGGGGTCTGACTGGAAATTGCATTGTGCTTATAGGCCCCAAAGCTCAGGACAGGTTGAGAGAATAAATAGAACCCTAAAAGAGGCCATGACAAAATTGGCTTTAGAGACTGGCATAAAAGATTGGACAGTCCTCCTTCCCTTCGCCCTGTTCCGCGCGTGAAATACACCCGGCCCCTTCGCCTTAACCCCTTTCGAGATTCTATATGGGGCACCCCGGCCTTTGACTAACGTATGCCTCTCTTGTTCCCGCTCCCAAGCTTCTCAATCTCTTTATGCTAGACTAAAAGCCCTTGAATTTGTCCAAAAAGAAACTTGGGCTCAACTTGCAGAGGCCTACAAGCCAGGAGACTCCCAGGTGCCTCACCAGTTCCAGGTTGGAGATTCAGTGTTCATCCAACAACACAGAGTGGCCACCCTCAAACCTCGGTAAAATGGACCGTACCTGGTACTGCTGACCACTCCAACGGCGATAAAGGTTAATGGCATCGCTTCTTGGATCCACACCTCCCATGCTAAACCAGCGCCTCTGCCAGACCCCACTTAGAAGGTGGAAAAACTGGATCACCCACTCAAGTTCCGCGTTCACCGCAGCAGTCTTGCTCCTCCTGATGCCTCTGCCTGCGATAAGTAGTGCCAACCCCCATAAGCCCCTGTCCCTTTCTTGGGTAATCTCCTGTGTGGGCGATAACCATGTTGTTAACATCACCATCCGCACGGCCCCATTGGGGACTTGGTTTCCCACCTTAGAATTTGATCTCTGTGACCTCGTGGGTGACTTGTGGACTAAGTCCATCCACGATCCCTTCAGGTTGCTGTATGGATGCGCGGGTCCGGGTACTAAATCAGGCACCTACGATCATTACTTTTATGTCTGCCCTGGTAGCAACTCTTACAAATGTGGGGGCCCTGCACATTTCTTCTGTTATGATTGGGACTGTGTGTCCACGGGCTACATTTCTTGGACTCTGCCACACCCAGACCCTCTGATAACTGTTACTAGAGGGCCCTGGTGAGGACCTAACACCTGGGACGCTTGCAAAGGTCTCTAGTTTGCTCGGTCCCCTAATTATACTCCTCATCTTAACCTTCGGACCCTGCATTTTAAACCGCCTAGTCACTTTCGTCCGTGAGCGGGTAAGCGTAGTTCAAGTAC
This sequence comes from Tupaia tana, assembly GCA_026018925.1. Taxonomy (NCBI): domain Eukaryota; kingdom Metazoa; phylum Chordata; class Mammalia; order Scandentia; family Tupaiidae; genus Tupaia; species Tupaia tana. Next base: position 202,383,327 of record JAKSZU010000006.1, read on the forward strand.
TCATGCTCCGACAACAATATCAGACTCTCCAACAGTCAGAAAATTATTCTGATGCTCTTGTGGGTCCGTAAGTTTTATGATTAAAACTTCTCCCAAAAAACGCAAAATGGGGGAATGTAAGAATAATTTTAAATTATGTCTTTCTGCTCTGTAGAGATAAAATTTAACCTTTGCTTTTGCCGGACGCCCTTGTGATAAACTGCCCCTGTGATAAACTGCCCCAACAGACTTAATTATGCAAACCTCCAGGAATGGAGCAAAAGGAATGTGGACATGGAACTAGAAAGACAACCCATGCACGTGTGTCACAAGACTGCCACTCTTCCCCCTAGAAATGAACTACCCGTTAAACTTCCGCATACCTTCTCCTGCTTATAAAAAGACCTATAACCCTAAAAACGGGGTCCTCGCTCAGGCCTGCTGCGTCAGGTGTTTGCTTGGACCCCAGCCGGCTGGAAAAATAAAACCTCTTGCGTTTTGCATCAAGAACCGACTCTTGTGGTTGATTGGGGGTCACATATCCTCTGGACAGAAAGCGCGCCAAGCCAGGCGGCCGGCGCCCTAACAAAACAAGTATCTGAAAGATAAATAGGAGTTAACTAGAAAAGAAATGGAGGTAAGGGGTACCAAAAACAAAAATGTAAATGCAAAGTCAATGAAGAGCGAGAGATACTAGCACATTATTATTATTGTTGTTAGAATGAATGGACATCAAGTGACAAGGCAGAAGAGATTGCAAATGTGAGACTACAGGGACTCCAATTAGAACATTCAGATGCCATATTTAAGACGATGAAAAGTTGTAAAAATTTCTAGACAAAGATATTATGTAATCAGATGTATCACTCAGGAAAATTTTCCTGGGTGAATGATGGAAAATTGATTGATGGTTGGCAAGAAAGGAAGAAAGGAAACCAGTTGAAATAATTCGCTAAGGGACGTTAAAGGAACTAAAATCTTAGCAGCCAGAATGTAAAAAATGGATAAATTAGAGAATCACTATAGTAAAAATGATTAAAGGCTAGACACAAGTTGTGATGATCAACTGGATATGGGGGTTTAGGAAAGAAAGTTTAATTATAAAATAAGATTAATTTAGTTTTTACTATATATCTCCACACTATGCTATCTGCTACATTCATGTATGTAAGGTCCTCACAGATCTATGAAACAGCCTTTATTATTCCTCTTTTACAAATTAAGAAAATGAAATTCATAGAGAAAAAATGAACAATTAGACTGTAAAGCTAGTAATTAGTACAGTAAGGATAATATCCAGATTTAGAAGATGAACTACAAGCTAAATAATGGTACCATTGACCAATAATGAAAATAAAGGAAGTAGTATTTGTGAAAAAGGTGCTGGGCTCCTTTTTTTTTTTTTTTTTTTTTTTTTGAGAGATTTTCGCTATAGGGCGCATGCCCTCGCCAGACAGACAGAGAGAGATATAGAGACAGAAAGCGAGAAATCACCCCCCAGGGGGGATGGTCACGCCGCAATCCCTTCTCCTCCATTCTCCTCTTGGGATCTTGGGCACGCACGCACACGTGCCTGGCGTGAGTTTTAAGCCACCGGGTCCGGGACGCGAACCGCAGTCGACTACATGGGAGTCCAGCGACATAGCCATTAAGCTAACTGCTGGTTCCCCTGGGCTCCTTTTTAAACTTATTGAGTCTCAGGTGTCTGTGATTAACATCTGAATGCAACTGGATAGACAAATTCACAGCTTGGCAGAAGAACTCTACTGGAGATAGGGATTGGGAAATTATCATCTAACAATTATAATTGAAACTGTGAGAGTATAGATAATATGGCCTAGAGAACGAGTGCAGAGTAAGACCAGAAAAGGGTCTAGGGAATAATTCTGATAAATACCTACACTTAGGTCAGGTATGGCCAAAACAGTAAAAGAAAGACCAGGAAAGTGTGTTATCAAAGAAGACATGTTCTATGGTCTCATTGGTTCTATCCCCTCATAATTTCTATGTTGAAATTCTAACTCCTATGGTGATGGTGTTAGGAGATAGGAACTTTTAGAAGTGACTATGTCAGGAAGGTGAAAATTTTTTTTAAAAGAGTATTTAATTTTAATTTTTATATTATTTTTGAATTTGCACTCACCAGAAAGAAACAGGGAGAGAAAGGAAGTGAGAAAGCAAGCCACCAGTCTGGGACTCGAATTGTGGTTGACCATGTGGGAGTCCAGCACCTTAATCACCATGCCACCCACTGACCCCATGAGGGTGAAGCTTTGATGAATGGGAGTAGTGCCCTTATAAACGAGGCTCCAAAGAGATGTTTTACTCCTTTCACCATGTGAAAACACAATGAGAAGGCAATGTCTATGAGAAGGTGAACTTTTATCAGACAACGTATCTGTTGGTACTTTGTCCTTGAATTCCCCAGCCTCAACTGTAAGTACATTTCTGTTGTTTGTAAGCTACTTAGGCTATGGTATTTTCTCTTATCAGTCTAAAACGACTAAGACAAAATTGGTTCCAAGAAGTGGAGGTGCTGCTATACAAATATCTAAAAATGTGGAAGTGGTTTTGTAACTGAGTAATAGGGAGATGCTAGAAGACTTTTAAACTACATGCTATAAAAAGCCAATATTGCCATAAAGGAACTGTACAGGGCAATTCTGATGAGAGCCCAGAAGAAGAGGAGATCTGTAGAAAAAAGCCTTAATCTTCTTAGAGAATACCTAAGTGGTTGTGAAAAAGAATATTGGCAGAAATATGAGCAAAAAGGCCATTCTGATGAGGTATCAGATGGAAATGAGGAACTGGAGGAAAGTGATCCTTGTTATAAAGTGGCAAAGAACTTCACTTCATTGTGTTTGCATCCTATCTTAGTGCTTTGTGAACCATAGAACTTGTGAGTGATGAAATTTAATATTTGACTGAGGAAATACCTAAGCAAAGTGTTGAAGAAGCATTTTGACTTTTCTTGAATGCTTATAATAAAATATGAGCTGAGAGAAATAATTTAATGCTGAAACTTTTCATCAAAAGGAAAAAGAACTTAAGACTCAGAAAATTCTCAGCTTGGCCATATTATCAGTGATGAGAAAGGGCTTTGGGGTGAGAATGCCAAGCATGTGCCTACTCTGACTTTTTGATTAACATGGATTGGTGGACATCAGTTGCTATTCATCAACACAATAAAAGAATGATCTCAAAGGCATTTTAGAGATTGTAGGGGCTCCTCTTCCCATAGCTGGCTCAGAGTGTTAGGACTTTAAAGGCAAAATTATTTCAAGACCCTACTATTCTTATTCTGGCACACGATTCCTGGCAGCAAGACCAGGTTCAGGATGAATCAAGGGTGTCTGCTCCTCCTGAGGGCACAGACAATAAGCCTTGTCAGTTACAATGCATTTCCATCTCCGTTTGCCTGCAGAGTACACATTTCATGGGAGTATGTCTACCTCCACCAAGATTGTGTAGCATAGAGCCACCTGTAACCTCAGGCACACAACTGAGGCACAGAGCTACTTAAAGAATCAGGCCACTAGACGGGACCAGCAGTTGGCATAATGGCTATGTCACTGGACTCCCATGTAGTCAACCACAATTCGAGTCCCAGACCCAGTAGCTTAAACTCATGCCAGGTGCATGTGCGTGCATGCCCAAGATCCTGAGAGGAGAATGGAGGAGAAGGGACTGTGGCAGTGACCATCCCCCAGGGGGTGATTTCTCGCTTTCTGTCTCTCTATCTCTCTCTGTCTTTCTGGCAAGTAAATGCACCCTATAGCAAAAACCTCTTCAAATAAATGAAACAAAGAGAAAAAGAAAGAAACAGGCTACTAGCGAGTCCCCACCAGGGCAATACTTATTAAAACTATAGGGATGGGGCTATCTCTGTGACCTCAGACCAATAGAGTCACCTACCCACAATTCCAGCCTGGGAGAGCCCTACGCATTCAACTCTAACCTGTGAAAGTTGTGGCCTGGTCTGTATCCTCCAAAGCCATGAGGGTGGTCTAAGGCTTAAGACTTAATGTTGCTTGTCCTGTTGGGTTCTGGATTTGTTTAGGACCTGTCACTCATTCCTTCTTTCCTTTTTCTTCTTTTTTGGAATGGAAATGTCTATTCTATGTCTGTCTTGCCATTTATATTTTGAAAGCATGTAACATCTTAGGTTTCATAGGTTCACAGCTGGAGAGCAATTTTCCTCATAATGTATCATTTCTTGCAACTCATTTATATCTGACTTAGATGATATTTAGATGAGATCCTGGACTTCAGACTTTTGAGTTAATACTGGAACAAGACTATTTGGGCTATTTAAATAGAATAAATGTATTTTGGAAGTAAAACATGAATTGTGGAGTGCCAGGTGTGCAATGCTACTGTCTGACTTTGTTTCCCCAAAATGTGTGTGTCAAAATTGTAATCTCTGAGGTGGAACTATAAGAGGTGACAACATGATGAGAGTAGAGTCCTCATGAAAGGAATCATTGTCTTTATAGAAGAGATCTTAAAAATCTGCCTTGCCCTTTCCACTGTAGGATGATGTGGTGAGAAGGTACCATCTATAAATCAGAGAAAAGCCTTCACCATACACTGAATCTGCTGGTGACTTTATCCTGACTCCCTAGCCTCCAGAATTATGAGAAGTATATTTCTGATTTCTATACGCTACCCAGGTTATAGGACTTTGTTATGGCAAGTGGAATAGACTAAGACATAAAAAAAGTAAACGCTCTAAGATGTATAAAGCATCAGCATTTTGATGTGAGTAACCTAAGATGTGCAATGGGAGGGGAAATTGAGAAGGTCAACCTATTGTATATACCAGAAGAGAAAAGCTTCAAAGTTAAATGGTAGAAATAAAAGGATTTAAATCAGTACAAATAGGGATGGCATACACAGTATATGAGGAGAAACAGATACAACAGGAGGAAGAAAATGATGGAAAATGTGAACTGCTATGTGTTCTTGCCAGCCTAGCAAAGAGGTGAATCAAGAACACAGTGGAGAAACCAGCAGATGGCATAATGGTTATGTCACTGGACTCCCACATGACTGGTTTGGGTCCCAGACCCGGTGGCATCAAAATCATGACAGGCACATGTGCATGCATTCCCAAGACCCTGGGAGAAGAAGGGAGGGGAGGGGATTGTGGGTTGTGGAGTGGCCATTCTCCCTAGGGGGAGATTTCTCACTTTTCCTCTCACTGTCTCTGTCTCCCCCTCAACCCCCTCAGCACACATGCCCTGAGGCAAAAACCTCTTAAAAAAATAAAAAGAACAGGAACACAATGGGTGTATGATCAAGTAGGATTAAGGTTGATTTCAAAAAAAACTGAAACTGGACTTTTTGATAAAGTTTGGTAAAAGCCAAATCCTTTCTTGCCTGATGGGGGGGCTCCACCCCAGGCTGATGGTGTTATTATAAAAACACAAAAATGGACATGGAGACACTTTTTTTTCAAGCATGTTCTACCTTTAAAGGAAAGTCTCAGTAAGTGCTAGGGGGAGGGAGGAGAAGACTGTATGCTACAAATGAAAGGTGCCAACATGAGGAAAAGATTGTAAGCTCTCTGTGAAAAAATCATTTGAGCCTATCTACTGAAGAACTTCTAGATACAGCACTAACCTGTTGGTTTCCTATTTTCTTTGAACAAAATATACACCATATTTTAATGTTATATTAAGGAAGGAAAAATACTTCCACTTAAAGCTGGAAGACCAAAAGGGGTATACCATCTGTCTAACAATAAATGAGAAATGAACCCACAACACAGGAGGAAAAAAAAAAAAAAAAAAAAAACAGTGATGAATAGGTTCCTCAATCTTGACACAAGAAGTAGAGGAAATTAAGAACTTTTCCCCTGAGTATATAAGCCAAAATACAGACTTTGTTCTGAATTTATATCATTAGGATGACAAAGAGAAACCTAAAGCTGAAAATTTATTTTAAAAGTCAGTGTTCCCAAGTGACAGGCAGAAAGAGAAAACTCAGATAACTTCAAGGAAGAATTTGTCAATCCAGGCTGAATTTGAAAATCCATAAATCATAAAAAAAAAGAAAAACAATTTAAGAAAAGCTAACATATGAGGAAAAAAATATGTCCAAGAATTCATGGAATAATGTAGTTGTTTCACCTTTCTACCAGTTGGCCCTGAAGAAAGCATGGACTTGCCCTGATGACTTGTGATATTGGCTTAGAAACAGAAGTTAGCTGGTTTGCCCAGAGATCAGAGATTAGATTGTTCTTACTGTCTTATTCTCATTTAGTAGCACTGAGCCTTCCCAGAGGAGGTGCCGGGAGGAAGTCAACAGCTTGAGTCAGTGATCAGGGTGATGGGTGCCTTCAGGCTATAATTGTTACAGTTCAGTAGAATTTTTCTCAGAGTGGATGCCAAGCTGTGTCACTTGGCTCACTGCAGAAACCAGATCACACATTTCTTCCAAGAAGTCAATCAAATAAGGACTGAAAGAGTCCAATAAGTTGAACAACTACATCACTGCCCCTCTCTCTAAGAACAATTTCGATAGAGTAGAGAAAAAAGAAGAAAAAATCGCCCTGGGTTGAAGTCGGAAAGGAGATGAATAATCAGGCAGGCAAATCAATCAGGTCTAAATAAGCTAATAATAAGCTCAGTTATAAATGGGAAGACAGAGATTTTAATTTGTAAACATCATATCTCTCCATTTTCTCTATTTCTAAAGGTCAAAATATTACATTCTTACATAAGCTTTTTGGAACTTCACTGGTGAGGGAACCTAGTCTAAAGAAAGTAGCTATATCCAACCACAGGCTCTCGAAATGAAGAATTTCTTCATGAATGTGCCTCTAGGTTTTTTAAATGAGCCCACTGAAAAGGCTTAATAAAGTGTTGCATGTTAAATGACTTTTATCTTTTTGGTCCAGTGTGAAAGAATGTTTAAATTAATTCAGCTCACTTTATTCCACTTACCAACATTCATTTATATCTTAGTGTCTAGTATGTATTCTGGTTGGCATCAAAGAGTTCTTCTTTAGGCTCAGGCATGGTAGTGCATGCTGGCTGACGATGCTACATGGGGCCATTTGGGAATCCTAAATTCAATTCCTGGTCCTCTCTAAAATAGGCAGGCATGATGGCACATTCCTGTAACTCCAACAACTTAGAGGCTGAGGCAGGACAATTGCAACATAGTAATAGCCTGTGTAAGAAAAAAAGTACTCTTCTTAAAATTTTTTTACAACCAGCTCTTTTTAACAACTATTGCTTTTGTTCGCCACACTTACTTTATTATTTTGATTGAGTGAAGTCTCGTTACCTATTTAATGATTGTATTTGGAGATGTATGGAATATTTCTTAAAGTTATGTTTGTAATTTTCAAACTTGAAGAAAAAAAATTTTTGTTTTTGGAGAGGTTTTTGCTATAGGGTGTGCGCACTCGCCAGACAGACAGAGAGAGACAGAGAGACAGAAAGCAAGAAATCACCCCCCAGGGGGGATGGCCGCGCTGCAATCCCTTCTCCTCCATTCTCCTCTAGGGATCTTGGGCACGCACACACATGTGCCCGGCGTGAGTTTAAGCCACCGGGTCTGGGACGCAAACTGCGGTCGGCTATGTGGGAGTCCAGCGACATAGCCATTACACTAACTGCTGATCCCAAGAAAAATTTTTTTAAAAAAAGTGTTATTTCCTCTATAGGAGCTATCTTGCAAACAATATTATTTTTCCTCTTCTCCATAGAGAAGCAAATGTCATACAGGTATGTTGGAATCCAATGGTTCAGATTTTTTGTTTAAGAGATATATTTTATTCTGCTTTTGCCAAACTAACCAGAGAAATGTTTTGATGTATTCTGTTTTTGAATTTGTCTCCTTTGGCAAAATTAAGGTGGTAAGGCCAATAGTAGGTCTCAGGGGGCATTTGACTAATAAGAAGCCTCATCTCTCATTTCTGAAATAATAACCTTGATGGAGAAGACTTTAAAAATATCAGGACTGGTGGGACCAGCAGATGGCATAATGGTTATGTCACTGGACTCCCGCATGGCTGACTGCAGTTCAAGTTCTGGACCTGGAGCCTTGAAACTCAAGTCAGGTGTATTTGTGTGCTTGCCCAAAATTTCCAGAGGAGAATGGAGGAGAAGAGACTGCAGCATGGCCATCCCCCAGGGGGTGATTTCTCTCTTTCTGTCTCTCTGTCTCTCCCATGAGCACACACACCCTATAGCAAAAATCTATCTTAAAAAAAGGACTGAGTTAGAACATCAGAACCTACAGTTCCCAGTATTCATCTGCTTGTAGAAACATTGATCTTCCAAGAGCTAATGAATGTAGGTTAGATTACAATACTTAGATGAAGTACAAAAATTAGAAAAAACATGTTGAAAAGGGTAGAGAGTTTCACATTACCTCATCATCTCTCCACCCATACCAGGAAGCACATGAGAGAGAGAGAGAGAGAGAGAGAGAGAGAGAGAGATTCCACAAATAAGGGAAGGAGGGTAAAGCGAGCACCCTGCCTTGCTATAGACCCAAGCACCAGGCCTGCCCCAGTGACCCTGTCATCAAGCTAGCCTCTACAAAGCCAGGCCTACACACATGGACCCAGACTCCAGACTGCCTGGGGGACCCAGGCTTCAAGCCCACACCCATGAACCCAGGCATGAGGCCAGCCCTTTGGATTCAGTGTCCATGCCAGCCTATCTGATAACTTTAACAGCAAGCCTGCCAGTGAGCCAGAAAATCTAGATGGGTTAATTGGCAAATGACTTTCTCTACCAAAGCCAATCTGGAAAGACCTAAAGAGGTGTCTGCTTCTTCAAAAGATCAGATACCAATGCAAGGCCACAAAGATTGCAAATAACTAGAGAAACATGACACCACCAAAAGGAAAAAAAAAATGCCAGTAAATGATCCTTTTTAAAAAAAGACATTTATCAATTGCCTAAAAAGGAATTTAAAATAATCCTCTTAAAGAAGCTCAGTGAGCTATAAGAGAACACAGATAGATAACAACAACAATAAAAATTAAAAATAAAAAAATCCAATTCATGGAATCAGCAGTTGGCGTAATTGCTATGTCACTGGACTCCCATGTAATCGACCGCGGTTTGAGTCTCGGACCTGGTGACTTAAACTCTCTCACTTTCTGTCTCTCTATCTTTCTCTGTCTTTCTAGTGAGCATACGTGCCCTATAGGAAAAACCTCTTAAAAAGAAAAAAATCCAATTCACAAATTAGAAATTTAACAGAGATAAAAATCATTTTAAAAACATAAATTTTAGAGCTAAATAACATAATGATTGAACTAAAAAAATTCTACAGAGAGCTTAAAAACATACTTGATAAAGCATAAGAAAGAACCGGCAAGCCAAAGACAAGACGTATGAAATGACCCAGCTGGAAAGAAAAAAGACTGAGAAGAATGAAAAAAGTCTTGGAAACTTATGGGACACCATTAAACAAACCAGTATAAACATTATGAAAGTCCCAGGGGAGAGAAAAAAAAAAAAGAAATAATAACAGTCCAAATAAGGTGGTATTGCAGTGATGTAACACTGCACAATACTGAAGTCACATGGGAACGTCTCAGGTTTGTGTCCCAAGGTCTTCCTGTACACAAGTGTATGCACATGTGCTTGTGATCCTGGCTATCTGAATTTGAGTAGATTCCAACATGAAGACCTTGTTTGGAATACCTCTCTCTCTCTCTCCTTCTCTCACTCTCTCCTCCCACCGTCCAAGGTAAATAAATAAACTTAAAAATAAAATAAATAGGGACAAAAATTTTCAAACATATAGAGAGGATTGAACATTAAAGAACTCCAAATAATTTAAGCATAAAGAGATCTTCATTAAGACATACTATAATAAAATTTTCAAAAGTCAAAGACAAAGAAAATGTTGAAAACAACAACTGAAAAGTAATTTGCACATACAAGAGGACCCTGTAAAAGATTCTAAGTGGATTTTTCAGTGGAAACATTGTAGGACTGGAGAGAGTGGCTAACATAGTCAAAATGTGGAAAGAAAACTGCTCACCATGTATATTATACCCAGCAAAACTGTTCTTCAGAACAGAAAGAGAGATAAAAACTTTCCCAGACAAACAAAAACTAAGGGAGTTTATCAAAGAACCTACCTTACAAGAAATACTAGATGGAGTTCTTTTAGTCAAAACTAACATCATGAGAACTTATGAAAATACAAAACTCACCATAAAGGTAAAAATATAGTTGCTATTGCTTCACATCTGTCTCCCAAAAAAGTCATGTGTTGAGATTTATTTCCTATTGTGACAAGATTCAGTTCGAAATTTAATCTGTCTAGAGTGTTAAAGGGAAGATCTTGAGACCAGAGGCAGAGAGCTTAGTTCTCTTTCCCATTACAACATGGCAGGTGAAAAAGCTGAGAAGCTGGATATTAGAGAGAAGAAATCTGAAGCCAAGAGGCTGATGTCAGTGGCAAAGTTAAAAAGGGTGACCCCAAGGCTAAAAAGCCCAAGAAGGAGAAACCCCACTGAAGCCAAAACCCAGTCTTACTCCAAGCCATCAGCAGATGCTTTTGATCTACCATGTATTCCAAGAAGGCCATGTATGAGAGGAAATAGTCAATAAATCCAGGATTGAAAAGAACAAGAAGGAAAAGGTTCTTGCCATTGTCACAGAACCAGTTTGTGGGAACAAGAATGGCAATAACCGAGTGGCTAAACTTCACAAAATGCCTAGGTACTATACTGCTGAAGATGTGCCTCAAAATTCTTGAGCCATGGTAAAATAACCTTCAGTTATTATGTGAGAAAGCTGCAAACTAACATCGCTCCCAGAACCATCCTGATCATCCTTACTGGATGCCACAGAGGCAAGAGAGTGGTTTCCTAAAAGCAACAGAGCAGTGGCTTGCTACTTGTGACTGAACCTCTGGCCCTAAATCAAGTTCTGCTGCACAGAACACATCATAAATGTGTCATCACTGCCTCCATAAAAATTTACATTAGCAATGTAAAAATCTCAAAACCCCCTCACTGAAGTTTACTTCAAGAAAAAGAAGCTTCAGAAGCCCAAACACCAGGAAGGTTAAGTCTTTGACACAGAGAAGGAGAAATGTGAGATTATAGAGCAATATAAGGTTGATCAGAAAGCTGTAGACTCACAAATTTGACCAAAAATCAAAGCTGTTCCTCAGCTTCAGGGTTACCTGCAATCCATGTTTGCCCTTATGAATGGGCAAATTAGTGTTTTAAATTTCTTGCCAAGATTGTAATTAAATAACTGATTTTTAAAAAGAGAGAAAGACCAGCAGATGATGTAATGGTTATGTTTCTGGCCTCCCACATGGCCAACTTCAGTTCAAGTCCCAGACCCAACAGCCTGAAACTCACATCAGGTGCATGTGTATACATGTCCAAAACCCTGAGAGGAGAATGGAGGAGAAAGGATTGTGGTGTGGGCATCCCCTCAGAAGGTGATTTCTCACTTTCTGTCTTTCCATCACTCTCTCTCTGGTGAGCACACATGCTCTATTAAAAAAAAAAAAAAAAAAGAAAGGTAAGGCATTTGAGAAGAGATTAGGATTAGATCACCAGAGTGAGGTCTGCATGATTGACTCGTGTTGGGTTTATAAGAAGAAATGAGATAACCAGACACATGTTCTACTCTGTGCTTGCTCTGTCTCATCAAATGATGCCCTCCACCATGTTAACCATTGTCAAGAAGCCCCTCACCAGATGTGGTCTCTTGGCCTTTGACTTTCAAATACATGAGGGGGGAAGAAAACTATCTGTGAATTACCCACACTCAGGGCTAAACAACAATGGACTAAGACGATAGTCAATTTCAAAATATTTTAATACTATGATGGTTGTCCATAAATCACTTTTAAATCTTTCATATAAACATAAAAAGACAAAATTATTTTTTAAACATCACTATAATGGGTACACTTCTAAAAAGATATAAATTGTGACATCAATAGCTTAAAATTTGGGAGGCAGAGAAGTTAAAATGTAGAGTTTTTGTGTGCAGTTGAAGTTGAGTTGTTATCAGCTTTTATAACAACTATAAAATATTTTACATGATGTTCATGAGGAAGACAAAGGAAGGAAGCAAGAGAGGAAGAAGGAATTATACAAGTCAGAAATACACTGACCATGGGACCAGCAGTTAGCGTAATGGCTATGTCGCTGGACTCCCACGTAGTCGACCGCGGTTCGAGTCCCGGACCCGGCGGCTTAAACTCACGCCGGGCGCGTGTGCGTGCATGCCCAAGATCCCGAGAGGAGAATGGAGGAGAAGGGATTGCGGCGTGGCCATCCCCCCTGGGGGGTGATTTCCTGCTTTCTATCTCTCTGTCTCTCTCTGTCTGTCTGGCGAGCGCACGCGCCCTATAGCAAAAACCTCTCCAAAAAAAAAAAAGAAAAAAAAAAAAAGAAAAAAAAAAAAAAAGAAAAAAAAAAAAAAAAAAGAAATACACTGACCAAATGGTAACAATAAATCCTTCTCTGTCAATAATTATTTTAAATGTAAATGTATTAACTTCTTCGATTAAAAGACATAAAGTGGCTAAATGGATTAAAGTAAGACTCAACTGTATGTTGCTTACAAAAGAGTTTAAAGACAAGTGTAGAATAAAAATAAAGGAGTGAAAAAAGATATTTCATTCAAATGATAACCAAAAGAGTAGGAGTATCTGTATTTACGTCAAACAAAACAGATTTTAAGTTAAATACTTTCACTAGAGAAAAAGAAGGTTATGATATTATGATAAAGGGGTTAATTTATAAAAAGCATATGACAATATGACAATTATATACATATAGTGCCCAATTCAGATTCCTAAACATATGAATCAAATACTAACAGAACTGAAGAGTGAATACACAACAATGTAATAATTGTAGGGGACTTCAGTACCTCACTGTCAGCAATAGACAGATCATCCAGATAGAAAATCAAACAATGGATTGATCAACACATATCAAGTGGACCTAGCAGACATGCACAGAACATTCCACCCAACAGCAGCAGAATGCACATTCTTCTTAAACACATACAGAACATTCTTTAGGATATGTCAGTATAAGGCTACAAAACAAGTCTTAGCAAACTTAAGAAGACTGAAATCATACCAAGTATCTTTTCTAATCACAAAGGTATGGAATTGGAAATCAAGAACAGGAGGCCAGCAGGTGGCGTGGTGCTTAGGAGTGCTGAACTCCCACATGGCCAACTATGGTTAGAGTCCTGGATCTGGTGGCTTGTTTTCTCATTCTCTCTCTCTCTCTCTCTCTCTCTCTCTCTCTCTCTCTCTCTCTCACTTTGTCCTTCTCTGGTCAAGTTAAATAAATAAATAAATAAATAAATAAATAGTTAAATAAAATAATCCTTTCAAAAAAAAGAAATCAAGAACTGGAAGAAATTTGAAAATATGTAGAAATTAAACACACTCCTGAACAAACGATAGCTCAAAGAAGAAATACACTTGAAAAGAATCAAAAAATCTTGAAACAAACAAAAAGTGGAAATACAACAGTCAAAACTTACGGGATGCAAGAACTATAAAACAGTTATAAGATGAAAGTTTATGGCTATAAACTTACATATAAAAAGAAATATCTCCTCCCAAATTTATATTTATACCTTAAGAAACTAGAAAAAGAAAAATAAACTAAGCTTAAAGTTAGCAAAAGAAAGAACTTAATAAAGATAAGAGAAGAAATAAGTGAAATGAAGACTAGAAAAACAATATAAAAGATTAATAATATAACAACTTTAAAAAAAACAAGCAGAATTGACAAACTTCTAGCTAGACTAACTAAGAAAAATTGAGAGAAGACTTAAAAATAAAATTTTAATGAAAGAAGAGACATTATGATACCATAAAAATACAAAGGATCGTAAGAGATAATAAAGAATAATTATATGACAAAATATTAGATAATCTATAAGAAGTGGATACTTTCCTATAACCATTGAGCCTACCATGACTCAGTCATAAATAAATAGAAAATATGTACAGACCAAAAACCAGTAAATAGAATGGATCAGTAAAAAAACCTTCCAATGATAACAGCAAAAGACCAGGACCTGATGCTTCTTTTAAAAATACTTCTACCAAGCATTTAAAAAATAATTTTACCCTTCTCAAGTTATATCCAAAAAATTGAAGAATATGGAACACTACCAAACTAGTTTTATGAGGCCAGCATTATCTTGATGCCAAAGGTAGAAAAAGGCACTACAGGAAAAGAAAATTACAGGCAACATTTTGATATGAAAATCCTCTACAAAATACTAGCCATCGAAATTCAACAGTACATTAAAAGGATCATGCACCATGATCAAGTGGGACTTATGCTAGGCTGCAAGGATGATTCAAGATATACAGGTGTAGGAAGCCACATGCACCAAAATGGCTGACATGACCTTCATACAAGGACCTTCAAGTATCCTTGTTCCAGGAGTAGACAATTCACCCTGAGACTTCCACATTCGGGCAGGCCCTCAGTCAGCTCCTCAGTCTGGTCCGCGACAATTCCCGCCCCCTTTTCCTACCCTGTATATAAGAATGTTCTCGGGCCCTCAATAAACGAGCGACTGCACACCATCTTGAGCTGTGACACTGTGTCGCTCCTGTGCTGTGATGCTGCGCCGGTTCCAGACCTCCGCTCTCCCACTCAGGCACCCTGCCCGATCGTCCCGCAGGTCGGGACATACAGGGACCGGCAGTTAGCGTAATGGCTATGTCACTGGACTCCCACATAATCGACCACGGTTCGCGTCCCAGACCCGGTGGCTTAAAACTCATGCCGGGCGCGTGTGCCTGCATGCCCAAGATCCCCAGAGGAGAATGGAGGAGAAGGGATTGCAGCGTGCAGCGTGGCCATCCCCCCTGGGGGGTGATTTCTCGCTTTCTGTCCCTCTGTCTCTCTGTCTATCTGTCTGGAGAGCGCACATGCCCTAAAGCAAAAAAAAAAAAGATATGCAAATTGATAAATGTAATATCTCACATTACTAAAGTAAAGAATAAAAATTATATGATAATCTCAACAAGTGCAGAGAAGGCATACAGAAAAACTCAACACTATTTATGATAAAGCCTCAATATATAGAAAAATGTACCTCAACATACTAAAGACCATATATGACAAGTTTAGAGCTTCTATACACGCAATAGTGAAAAGCTATGTGCTTTTTCTCTAGGATAGGAACAATAAAAAGATGTCCACTGCTGTCATTTCTATTAAGCATAGTACTAGAAGCCCCAGCTGGAGCAATTAGGCAAGAAAAAGAAATAAAAGGCATCCAATTTGGAAGGATAAAATTATTGAAATAATCTCTTCTGATGACATGATCTTATTTATAGCAAAACGTATAAACTCAACAAAATAAAAACTGTTAGAACTAATTTGATCAAATAGCAGAATATAAAATTAACATACATGGGACCAGCAGATGGCATAATAGCTATGTTGCTGTACTCTCATGTAGTGTACTGTGGTTTGAGTCCTGGACCCAGTGACTTAAACTCATGCCGAGTGCGTGTGTGTATGTCCAAGTTCCCAAGAGGAGAATGGAGGAGAAGGGATTGTGGCGTGGCCATCCCCCCTGGGGGGTGATTTCTTGCTTTCTATCTCTCTGTCTCTGTCTTTCTGGAGACCGCACGCACCCTATAGCAAAAACCTCTCCCCAAAAAAAAAATCTTAATTAACATACAAAAATCAGTTGTATTTCTATATATTGGCAGTGAACTATCTAAAAAATAAACCAAGAAAATAATCCCAGCAAAAATAACTTTTAAAATATTAATATATTCACAAATAAAGTTTACCACAGAAGTGAAAGATGTATACAATGAAAACTACAAAACATGGCTGAAGAAATTAAAGAGGGGATGGCTTGGTGTCACAGCAGTAACGTGCTGCTAAAGTGAAGCTTGATCCATATGGAAGACAGTTTAATCTGTACCTTCCGCTGAGCATGCCCAGGATTCTGCCTGGCTAGGAAGACTGATGATGTGAGATACTGTTAGGAGTGAAATTTTTTTTCTGTTTCTCTCATTTACTCTGTCCCTCTCTCCATTACTTTCATGAAAGAAAGAAATAAACTTTAAAAATAAAGAAATTGGAAAAGACACAAATAATGGAAAGATATCGTGTGTTTATGGGTTAGAAGAATTAATACTGTTAAAATGGCTATACAGAGCTGATGTAGAAGTGTTCACCTGTAATTCAAACTAGAAGGACGGGGCAAGTGAATCATAACATGGCAAGACCCTGTCTTTAAAATGTAAAATGGGCAGTCTATGGATTTCATGTAATCAAAATTTCTATGAACATTTTTACAGAAATAGAAAAAAATCCTGAAATTTGTACAAAACCGCAAAAGAGTCAAAATATAGCCAGAACAATTTTGAACAAAAAATTCAAAGCTGGAGGCATCACACAGACCAGTGGACACAAAATAGAGAGCCCAGAAATAAATGTACACTTTTATAGTCAGTTGATCTTTGAAAAAGGTGCTAGGAAATATACTGGGCAAAGGACAGTCACCGCAATAATTAGTACTGGGAAAAGACATCAACATGCATAAGAATTAAATTAATCTCTTATCTTGCACCATATACAAAAACTCTAAATGGATAAAGGATTAAAGATAAAACCCTTAAATGCAAAACTACTAGAAGAATACAAAAAATAAGCTTCTTGGGAACCAGCAGTTAGCGTAATGGCTATGTCGCTGGACTCCCACGTAGTCTACCGCGGTTCGCGTCTCGGACCCGGTGGCTTACAACTCACGCCGGGCGCGTGTGCGTGCGTGCCCAAGATCCCGAGGGGAGAATGAAGGAGAAGGGATTGCGGCGTGACCATCCCCCCTGGGGGGTGATTTCTCGCTTTCTGTCTCTAATGTCTCTCTCTGTCTGGCGAGCGCATGCGCCCTATAGCAAAAATCTCTCCAAAAAAAAAAAAAAAGCTTCTTTACATTGGTCTAAACATTAGTCTCTGATTGGGGGGGGGCGATGGTAGGATCCCCAAAGCACAGACAACAAAACCAAAATGCACAAATAGGGTTGCATCAAACTAAAAAGTTTCTGCACAGAAAAGAAAATAAACAGGGTGAAGAAGCAAAATGAAAAACGGGAGAAAATATTTGCACACCATACATTTGATGAGAGGTTAATATCCAGAAACATATAAAGAACTTGACTCAATAGTAAGATAAATTGCCAAATTTAAAAATGGCCAAAGGACTCAAATAAACATTTTCCCAAAGAAGACATACAAATAGCTAGCACATATTTGAAAAAAAAAATGCTTAGTGACTTAAAATAGTTTATTTTCTCAGTTCTTAAGGTTGTAAATCCAAAATCACTATTTCTGGGCCAAAATCAACCTATCATCAAGGCTACACTTTCACCAGAGACACTAGAGGAGACTAAGTTCTTGCCTCTTCCACCTTCTGATAACTTCCACCATTCCTTGGCTTCTGGCTACAATACTCCATCCTCAAGGCCAGTTCTTTGAAATCTTTCTCTGTTCCATCTTCATATTACCTTTTCCATTGCCTTTATTATTATTATTATTATTATTATTATTATTATTTCCATTATATATATCAAGTCTCCCACTGACTTCCTCTTGTAAATCACTCATGTGATTGCATGAGTCCTTAAAAGGATATTTAGGGCCCTACTAGATAATCAAGGATAATCTTCCCAATGTGATTTTGATGATGGTTTGTCCACCAAAGTTTCATGTTTTGGAATTTGTTGTTGGGAGTGATGAGACCTGATAGGTAGTGATTGGATCGTGGTGATTAGGACATGGAGGAAACACTCTTATGAATAGATTAAGGATATTTCACAAGATCTAGTGAGTTCTCACCCTCATGAGAGGAGATTAGTTCTTGTGAGATGTACCAATAGTAAGTAAAATATTACAAAAAAATAAGAGAGAGGGAGAAAGAGTTGTTGTCCTTCTCTCCCATGTGTCTGCCATCCTCTGTACTTCTGTCAGCCATATGCTGGGTTGGCCTAATGCCAGGCATATGCCTTCAGACTTTCTAGCCACCAGAATTGTAAGTCAATAAACCTGTCGTTCTTTATAGGTCATCAAATCTCCGATATTTATGTTAAGAATTCAGCAACGGACTAAGACCATCTCATCCCGAGAATCTTAAGACCCTTTATGCCATATAAGATAACATACACAGGTTATAGGGATTAAAAAGTGAAGCTCCTTTGAGGGCCCATTTTTCAGCCTATACACTAATTTCTTACCCATTATCGCACACATTCAAGCTCAAATAGATAAAGGTGGAGGTCAAACACAAAACTAGGAGATAAACTATTGTTCTACTCATCTTTAAACTTTGCCATACAAGTGCTAATATTTGTTTACATGAAGAATTCACTTGAGAAGAGCTATTTAGTCATTCAATGCTGGATGTACAAAATTCTTTAAAAAAAAAAAATTCAGTGATTTGGTTTCAAAGCATTTGCTACCACGTCTAATTGTAGTACATCTACCCTTACTTTTTGTCAATTTAGGCAGCTGTGTGAAAAGAGAAACAATAAAGTTGTCCATCTTTGGACTTAAATTTATACTTGAAAACCTTATTAAAAACTATGTGACAAAGAGAATGTCATCTTTTTTTTCTTATTTTAACATTCCTATGGTAATAAGACTCAACTCAATTCAATCCACAGCCCAAGGAAGGGTATAGAATTAGATTCAGACTTAACCTATTCAGACTTTAAATATATTTAGCAGCTAATAAATCATGTTGGTGAGTCAGGTAAGATGATAGGGCACACAAGATTAGAGGGTAGAGATATTGGTAGATCAGGAGTAAAACATGACCTTATGGCCTACAACTCCAGAGGAACCCAAAATGGCCCTCAACCTCAAAGATGACAAGAGTGAGGGGTGATGCTTCCAGTAAGTCCTTCAAAAGGAAATCTTTGGGGAACCAGCAGTTAGCATAATGGCTATGTCGCTGGACTCCCACATAGTCAACCACGGTTCGCGTCCCGGACCCGGTGGCTTAAAACTCACGCCGGGTGCGTGTGCGTGCGTGCCCAAGATCCCGAGAAGAGAATGGAGGAGAAGGGATTGCGGCGTGACCACCCCCCCTGGGGGGTGATTTCTTGCTTTCTGTCTCTATGTCTCTCTCTGTCTGTCTGGCGAGCACACGCGCCCTATAGCAAAAATCTCTCCAAAAAAAAAAAGAAAAAAAGAAAAAGGAAATCTTTGCTTTTTGTTGCCACGATTTTCTTTTGTTTCTATTAAATATTCTCTAGTGTTACAAAAAAATTTTCTCAGAAGATATGGCTAAGAGGCATTCTGGGACTTAGAACAGAAAGTAGCCAACAGAACACACACACACACACACACACACACACACACATACACGCACACAGTTTAGGAGGACAGGGTTAGGACGTCCGCGTACAGTGACTCATGAAGTTAAATTACACCAGCAGTTTTTAATTCCTGCTCACCAGGAATTTAAATTGTATGCTAAGGAAATGACTCGTTGGATAACTTCCAGAGTTTTTCTTAAAATTTAATTGCAGCATACCTAACTCTTTCATAAAATATCTACATTTTACTTACATTTCTAACTCAAAATATTCCTCAACCCCCCCTTTTTTTTAGTAAGTGACAAAAATGTTCTTGTTGTAATTAATGAAGTACTAAAATATGGGAGAAACATGCCTAAAGGCTTAAACTATAATTCTATTACTAATATATTCCCTTGGCTTGCCTTTTGAACTCTGCTGCCTCTTGCCTTGCAGCTGTGCTTAATGAGTGGAGAGATTATTCAAATGAGCCCACAACCGAGCATTATTTCTGAAGCTCTAGCCATCTTGAACAAGCATCTTTTCTTACCATCAGGCAGTAAAAGCAGACCACTGCTCTTTAGTTACCTGGCCATGTATGTGGTAAAATAATTCTGTAGGCACCAGATTATAGTCCTAGAGTGGGAAGGAAGGAAGCTACAGATAATCCTGTGACCAAACAAAAGGACAGCAGAACACAGCCTTCGAGGTGAAAAATGATAAGGTCCCTACACTCGCCCGGACCATGTGTCAGCTTTCAATTTGTCACTACCTGTCAGTGATGAAGACTGTTAGAATCTAACAGTGAAAACATGCATCCTTACAAAAGAGTCTCTTTAAAAAGCACTGTTTGTGGGCACATGGCTTTTGCCCCAACTAACATGGAAATGGGACACATTGCAAGTGGGCAGGCCAATGTTTAGTGATTTTTAGCGTGTTAAAAATTAATTTATACTCATGTAAGACTTAAAAGTAAGAAAAACTCTCTAGGGGAGAAACCCCTGAGACAGTTACAAAGTTGCCAAGAAAATTTAATAAGAACTAATTTTGAACTGATAAGCATTCAATCCAATATGGTAGGATTAAGCAATAAGAATTCTTCTTGGGAATTTACAGAGAGATAAGCATCTCATGAATAAGTAAATTCTGAAACAGGAGGGCTACAGGGTGTTTATTGATTTTGAAATCATTTGTTTGAGAAATTGCCCTTGAGGAAAAAACTATTATAGCTGATAATATAACAGTTATATTCAGAGACAACCCACTTCTTTAGCTGGTGGCAGAATAGAAAGATTACCCGTCCAATATAAAATTTATAAGCAAAAGTTCAACCTGCAAAATTCACTCATTATTATAATTATACATTCCTTATTCCTAGCAGGTCATTTTTAGATATAAAACAAAAGATAAAAATAAATACAAATGAAATAACTAAGGTCCTCAATTCAGTAAATACTTTTGCTACAACTAGAATTGAGAAATTTTTTTAGAAAAGGCTATCTCTGAGGACAGCTGAGATCCATACCCTATCATATAGATTTCTTATAGCATCTGAGTCTTCCACTGAAAATTTTTTAAAAATAGAAGAATTAAATTTAAAGGAAATTTCTTATTAATCTCAATATGTTCAAAGCCAAATATTCTTTTAGTTTACCATACTCACTAAAGTAAAAAAATCAGGAACAATTTTTTTTTCCCCTGGGTTTTTGCCATAGGGCACATGCGTTCAGTGGAGAGAGAGAGACAGTGAGAGGGAAAGTGAAAGATCATCCCCTCTCATCCCAAGGGGGAATGACCATGCCACAATCCCTTCCCCATTTTCCTCTTGGGATTTTGGGCACACATGCACACACATGATTTTTCAACCCATCAGATATGGGTCTCAAACCATAGTCTGCCATGTATAAGTCCAGCACCTTAATCACTGCATTCACTTTTCTTTTCTTTTCTTTTCTTTTTGTAGAGGTTTTGCCTTGGGGTACATGGATTCACCAGAGACAAAAAGAAACAAGGGCAGTGAGAGAGAACATGAGAAATCAGCCCCTAGAGAGAATGGTCACACAACAATCCCTTCTCCTCCATTCTCCCTGGGATCTTGGGCAGCACACACACGTGCCTGGTGTGAGTTTCAAGCCATCATGTCCAGGACTCAAACTCCAGCCAGGCATGTGGGAGTCCAGTGACATGACCACAGGATTCAAACTTCAGTCAGGCATGTGGGAGTACAGTGACATAACCACTATGCCATCTGCTGGTCCCTTTTAGTGATGGTGGACAAATAATAAATTTTTTTATAAATTCTGAATTGGCCAGAAAATTCCATTATAGCGCCCTATGTTTTCTAATAAGTAGGTACTAATTTTTTCCCAAATATTCCTTTTAACAGATGCCTCCCAGTTGATACCTTTCTTAACTGCAATCTAATATCAATTGAGATCAACAGGATTCAGTTTAATTGCCAATTATAATTCAGTTTCTAGCTTGTCATCAGAAAAGTCATGATACATTTTTGCATAGAAAGACATGTCATAATTTTCCCGATGACTTAATATAACAATACCGTCTTCAGTGACAGTATTATATTGGAGAGCTTTTTTCTCTAAGGTGCCTATGCTTGCCAGAGATACAGAAAACAAGGAATCACTCCCCAGGGCGAAGGTCATACCGCAATCCTTTCTCCTCCATTCTCTTCTCAGGATCTTGGGTAAACACACACACATGCCTGGCATGAGTTTTAAGCTGCCGGGTCTGGGACTTGAACCATGGTTGACTATGTGGGAGTCCAGTGACATAACCATTACATCATCTGCTGGTCCCATGTGACAGTATTCTTAATGTGTCCGTATGAGGTTCTACATGAACAATGAGATACCCATTTTATCTCTGAAAATGAATGAAGGCAAATTCTCTCCCTCTCTGTCCTCTCAATTCCATTCTTTCCTGTCTCTTCCAGGACTACATCAGTGGTTCCCTCTTCTGTGTTTATTCTTGTCTTTTCTGTTGGTTCTTTCCCCTTAGACTACTAAGGGGAAAGTGACCCAACTTCATGCTCTCATGATTGACAACTCATCTCTACCCATTATTTGCCAGATTCTTGAGTGAACCACACACTAGTTACTTTTTCACCAATATCAACACACAGAAATGTCTTTAATCTCAGTTTTTCACCAATATAAGCACATGGAAATGTCCTCAATCTCACTCATGCTCAACTACCTCAATTCTCATAAACATTCAACGATACTGTTAACTCCCTCAATTTCTGTATTCTCCTGTTCAAAGTCTACCTAATATGCCAAATTGTCCTAAGTATTTCCTGACTTCATCCAAAAAATAATTGATCCAACCTTGTATACACCTCCATAATAGCTATCACATAAAATCATTTATTAATTTATCCAACATTATCAAGCACCTTCTTGGTACCAGCTACTGTTCTAGGCGTGTGGTACACTTTTGCAAAAAATTATCATTCTAAGTAAAACCATCTTTCCCTCCAATCTTTTAGGTACTGTCCTCCATGGTGCAATTGAAAGTCACATTTTCCACAAACATGAAATTGTTGAAGCAAGGCAATGTCTTAGATCTCCAAAGGCTCTAAACCATTCATCTGTATCTCTTACTTATATGTTGCGGTCGGAGGCACGACTCTGGACACTGAGATCTCTTCCGTGAAGTTTATTGGTACAGGTTCAGTTGCTTCTCCCCTCCAGGCTTCCAGGTACTGTGCCTTAAATTCCCTCTGGGCCCACCCTTCCCCAAGTTTCCGGGCGTGTTGGGCTCTGATAGGCCGCTTCTCAGAGTTATGCTAATAAGGAGTTGTCTTTGAGTCTTAGGTGTTTAGCTCCTACGCCATAATGGGGCGTCTTCCGGCAAGGGCTTCCACACTTATATGCAAAATTTTTATCCCCATTTACTTCTCTAACCTTACCTCTGCCCTCCCACCACTTCTGAGGACCCTTGACTCTTTTCTGCTCCTAGCCATTGTTCCCTCCTTCTTCTGCCAGGGACTTACTCCCTGTAGACCTTTACTTGACATTTTCCTTCACATCGTTCAGATCTCAGGCTCACAGATACATCCCAGAATTCCTTCCCTGTCTCAAATACTCTCTATGAATTACTTCTGTATTAATTTTTTTTTTTTGGGGGGGGAGAGATTTTCGCTATAGGGCACGTGCGCTCACCAGACAGAGACATTAGAGACAGAAAGCGAGAAATCACCCCCCAGGGGGGATGGTCACACCGCAATCCCTTCTCCTCCATTCTCCTCTTGGGATCTTGGGCACACACACACAGTGCTTGGCGTGAGTTTTAAGCCATCGGGTCCTGGACACGAACAGTGGTCGACTACGTGGGAATCCAGCAACATAGCCATTACACTAACTGCTGGTTCCCTGTATTAATTTCTTTATAGCACTCGTCATCAGAGCCTATTTCAAACGTACTTTCTTGATTGTCAGTTTATTGATGGCAGAGACTTTGTCTTGTTCGTTGTTGCCTCCCCAGTGCTCACAGCACAACCTAGGACTCAATAAACGTGTGGGATGAATTAAAACATGATGGCCTCTATGAACTTATCAATTACCTGGAGAATATAGAAATTCCTTTGAATATCTTTGAATCCTCTGTGGTACATAGTCTCTTTCTTGATAGATAACAGTCATTCAAATACTTTTAAATGGATGAATGAGTATATTCTGATGATAAAAACCCAGTGAAAACCCACTGGCTTTCCATTCTCACTTCTTAGTATCCTCTGGAGAGTTTTTGTTTGTTTGTTTTTGTTTGTTTGTTTTTTTTAATGTTAATGCCCAGGTCCCATTCCATAGAGATTTTGGTTTAATTAGCTTGGGACATTCTTAAGCATTAATATTTTTAAAGCTTCCCAGATGATTCTAATAGGAACCCAAGGTTGAAAAGCACTACTCTAAACCCTACAGAAGAATTCAAGTCCAAATAAAAATGTTGAATTCTGAACAAGCTTTAGGACATGGCCATTGATTTAATTCTTGAATTGCTCTTCATGAGGAATTGTGAGCAAGTGCCCTCTTTTGCAAAGGCCTACTGAAAGAGAACACTTTGAAACAGAAAAACAAAACTACTTTGGTCCCATTCACTGAAGGAGGTGGCCTTTCAAAGCAAACACTACTATTTAGACCCATCTACTCCTCACAATTTCTTTGAGAAGAAATTGACTATGTCACATGCGGACCCCCATGGGTCAGAGCAGAAAAATGTATCCTTTCTCATAAGGCATTTAGTAACACTCTTGGAGAGATTTGGAGCTTATACACAACAGAGAAGATTAAACCTCTCTATCATGATATTAATATGAATGACATAAGCCTATTGTATTCAGGACTCAATAGACCCACAATGATTTAGGCAGATAGGGTGTTCATAAAGCAGAAGAAAGCCTGCCTAATTAGAAAACAAAGAATGAGACTATAAATAAAGGAGTTGAACAAAGTCTTCTCCGACTTTAATTTGCCCGGAGATATCCTAACACTTACTGAAAAATAAATCAAATTTTTGTTGTATACATTCAATATTTGTTAATAAACTGCTAGCTAGTGACTTTCTGTATTTCCTTCACAAACAGGCAGTAGTTGTATTGTCAGGCTAGCATATGCAATGAGCCACATGGAAGCCACCCTCAGTCTGTGAAGACACAGGCTGGTCTCAAGAGCAGACTGCCCGAACTTGCAAATCAGGTGGACAAAAAGACAGCACAGGTGAGATCCATAGGCTTCACATATTGTCTCAGATAGGAAAATAATGATTTTTAGAGGCAATTTGACAAGGAATGTCTACCCTGCTAGTCTGGGTTAGCGTTTCTGAATGTGATAAATAACAGGGCTCTTGGACAGCCCATTTTTTTCTTTATTTTGATACCCTTACAGCAGTAATCATGCCTCTTGTCAGGTGTTATAAAGATAAAGACAAATGTTCCCTATTGCTATTCTGTCAATGCAGCTCAACCCAAGCCAAAGAAAGACACCCCTGCCGGATGCGGGGAATGCACCATTTGTCTTATCTCCATCAGAGATAGAAGCACATCCTTCCCAACAGGATCCTCAGGTCAGAAAAACAGAAATCCACTGGGGACAGGGTTAAGGCTAGCTTGCTCGCTCCAGAAACTAGCACCCCTTACGTGTTCCTTCCACACCAACACAGATTTACTTTCCTTTCCTGGAACTATTGATTAGACTATGAAACATATCCATAAGGTCGAACAGCAAAACAATCTCTTCATCAAATAAGATGGACCTTGGTGCTGGTGATTTTTTTTTTTTTAATCAGAAGGACTCCACACAGTCATATATCGATGATTGCAATATTTGAAAAACATAAAATGATTTCCAAAGATTTGGTTCAGGAACTCATCTAAAAAATTGTTTATGCCAAAACAGATGGAGTTTGGCTTAATTGTTGAAATAAATTGCCATATGGAACAAAACACAGCTGATTATTGCATTAACACTAATGTTAATATGTTTCATCATTCTGTTGTCATTGTAGCTACAGTTGTCACCATACTTTAATCAATATGCTCAGGAGGGAACACAATTTGCAGAATTTAGGACTTAAGGGGATTTTAGATATCATCTAATCATTTTACAGATAAGGAAACTGAGGCCCAGAGAGGATGAATGGTTTGTATAAAGGCACATATCCTACTGGGTCGTTGGAAAAGTCGTGACATATTTTTCTATTTTTCTATACGAAAAGGTATAAGACCAGCAGTTGGTATAATGGCTATGTCACTAGATTCCCATATAGTCGACTGTGGTTCGAGTCCCGGACCCAGTGGCTTAAACTCACACCGGACACGTGTGCGTGCGTGCCCAAGATCCTGAGAGGAGAACGGAGGAGAAGGGATTGCAGCGTGGCTATCCCCCCCTAGGGGGTGATTTCTCACTTTCTATCTCTCTGTCTCTCTCTGTCTTTCTGGCAAGTGCATGTGCCCTATAGCAAAAACCTCTCCAAAAAGAAAAAAAAAGGGGGTCATGACTTTTCCAACCACCAATATAACCTGAAACTGAAAGCTATTCTGAGAATGTAAAGCACATATAAGTAAAGCATTTATAAAGAGCAAGGTCATGATAACTCCAGTGAGAATTCACTACTGCAAATCAGCATGGCTGGAGAGTGGGTGAAATTCAAATAGATGGGACTACCCAATTTGAAGGTTTTTAATGGGCTTGGCATCTCTTAGTTAACACCCAGGATACTCTGTTCTCTTCTTGAACTTTTCTAGTGAGTTTTCACTTCATATCTTCTTCTGGGGATATTTTTAATATACAATGAAAGTCATTGTGTACAATAGAAGGAAAACACAAATAAGCCATAGGAGATGGTGGGAAAAAGAAAACGGGACACAAAAACAGAGAGATATCTTCTGTTTCCAGGTGTGGTGAGTACAGTTTTTTCCTCTTAGTTTTTCTTATAACTGTTGATCCTTCCCTGGTTCCCTCTTCTCTGTAGAGTGGAAATGAATGGGAATTGATCTGAAAAGCTATTTCAAAAGTTATTACAGGATTGTCAGTAATCCTTCTAAACCTAACCTCCGTCCCTACTGCCACCCCTATACCCGACACACAAAAACCCTTTGAAAAGCTAGTGTTGGAAGTCTGAAGTGAAAAAACAGTAAGCCAGTGGCCACCCTCTACCCCCACCCCTGCGGGAGGTCAGTGACCCAGAAACAAGTGAAAGGAGGCCTCTAAATTCTATGAAAGTAATTGCACATGTGCATTGAATGGTTACTTCGTTTCATGATTTGTGTTTCATCCCACTGCAGCAAACTTTTAAGAGATGTTCAAATCCTTTCATTTTCTCTGGCTACCACCCCTGACAGAGTTCTCTGTTACAGTACTGTTCACCTTTATTTTTTTTTAACTATTTTTTTTTCTCTTTTCGTGCTAGTTCATCAGCTCCTAACCAAAAAAGATTAAAAATATTAATTGCTATGCAACTCTGCCTAACATACAGTAAGTGCTCAGTAATGATTACCATATAAGTATGTGCATCTAATATTTATTGAGCTTCTGAGTTCTAAGTACTATATATTTGTTCAATAAGAGGATAAAAGCTGCTAAAGCAAAGAGACCTGAAAACATAGTGGCCTACTTAAAACAGAAGTTTATTTTTCTCTCAAATAACAGCCATTGGTAGAGTGAGTGATCCAGGGCAAATAAGTGTTCTGGTCTGGAAAGTCATTCTGAAGCCCAAGTTTGGTAAGTTATCTCTGCCATCCTCCATATATGGCTTCTATCTCTGGGTCTAAAATGGCTTCATTTCCCAGCCCGAGGAAAAAGAAGAGGGGGAAAAAAGGTTGAATCAAACAGTTTTTTTAAGCAGACATTTCTCCTACTCACATTTCACTGGCCAAACCTTTGTAATATGACCACATCTTAACTTCAAGTAAAGCTGGGATATTTAACCTCAAGCTGGATAACTCTGTGCTCAGATAAAACTCAACTATGGAATGTATGAGTAAGAAGGTGCCTATTAATAAAAGGGAAGGAGAGAAAATGAATATGGAAAAACTGTTTGTCTCTACCAAAGTCTGTGTTTTGGAGGAAAGAGAAATAAAAAGAAAATACACTTTGAACTTCACAAAATATAAACATATGGATATGAATTGCATCACTTTTGTTGTTCTGTCCAAAACATAGCACTGAAAACATTTATTTGCTTCCAGTCTTGTGGTTTAGCAATTTGGGTTAGACTCACCTAGGATGGTTGGCTCATTTCTGATCCACATGATGTTGGTCAGGTTCAATCATGTGCTTGTGGTGTGATCAGCTGACTACAATAGCCATATTC
Source organism: Tupaia tana (assembly GCA_026018925.1). NCBI lineage: Eukaryota > Metazoa > Chordata > Mammalia > Scandentia > Tupaiidae > Tupaia > Tupaia tana. The sequence continues at coordinate 202,411,455 of JAKSZU010000006.1, forward strand.
AAATGTCTAGTGAGTGGCTGGCTACTGGCTGTGCAATAGAGGTGATAGGCCCTATATTTCTCATCATTCAGCAAGGAAGCTTGAGCTCGTTCACATGGTAATGGTCACAGAGTTCCCAAGAGCAGCAAGAGACAGTAAGATTTCTAGTAGAGGTATTTTTCAAGGCTTTCCTTGCTAAATGCCTCTTTGGCCAAAACAGGTTACATGGTCAAGCCCAAATTCAAAAGGTAGAGAAGTAGATACTACTTTTCTTGGAAGATGCTACAAGGTCACATTGTAAAGGGTTATATGTATAGGAAAAGGAAGGATTTCTGACCATTTTTGCAAACAATCTACCATGAAAACTAGTCCCAAAATATGAAAAAAAAGAGAAAAGAAAGAAAGAAAGAAAAAGGAAGGAAGGAAGGAAGGAAGGAAGGAAGGAAGGAAGGAAGGAAGGAAGGGAATCAAACATTTTGCAATGCTTTACATGAAAAAAACATGTTCTACAACTATTAGTAAAATTTTGAAAGGAATAATTAAGTGTAAATTATCTGTAGCATTAGAAGCAAATATGATCAAAATGAACCACTTCATTCTCTAAGAAATAAAGTCTTTTTAAAAAAGGATCACAGGGCTAGTCATGGTGCTACAGCAGTAATGTAACGCTACACAATGCTGAAGCCACATGGGAAGGTACCAGGTTTGCATCCTAAGGTCTCCTTGTACATTCTGGGCATATATGAGTATGCTTGTGATCTGCCTCATTAAGGCTGGGTATGGATATGGCATGAAGATCCTATTGAGGGGTGCCTCCCTCAGAAAATAAATAAGAATAAACTTTGGGCCTGCAGGTGGGATAGTGGTTAAGGCACTGGACTCCCACATCTAACAATGGTTCGAGTCCCAGACCCACTGCCTTGAAACTCACGCCAGGCACATGTACGTGTGTGCCCACAATCTCAAGAGGAGAATGGAGGGAAAGGGACTGCAGTGTGGCCATTCCCCTGGAGGCTGATTTCTTGCTGTCTCTCTGCTCTCTGTGTCACTCTGGAGAGCACATGCACCCTGCAGCAAAAATCTCTCAAAATAAATAATTAAAAATAAACTCTTAAAAACAAATATCGCAGGAGCATTCTGAAGAAATAAAAATAACTTACTTCCTGGATAATAAGAGTTATTATCTTTTTTTTTTTCTTTTTTTGGAGAGTTTTTTGCTATAGGGCGCGTCCGCTTGCCAGAGAGACAGAGAGAGACAGAGAGATAGAAAGCGAGAAATCACCCCCCAGGGGGGATGGCCACGCCGCAATCCCTTCTCCTCCATTCTCCTCCTGGGATCTTGGGCACGCACGCACATGCGCCCGGCGTGAGTTTGAGCCACAGGGTCCAGGACTCAAACCGCGGTCGACTACGTGGGAGTCCAGCGACATAGCCATTACGCTAACTGCTGGTCCCAAGAGTTATTATCTTTTGAGCTGAATGAATAAAATGATATTAGCACTAAAGAAACTTGGAGAACATTGTTCATATCCCCACCATTTTACTTTTCTAATTTGATTCCATACATCTTTATTGAGTAACTACAACATGTGAGGCCCCATGGCAATTCTATAAAGGTAAGTATTACAGTATCATAAATATAAACTTTTTTAATTAAATTAATTATAAAATGAGTTTGGCAAGGTTCTATTTTTTTTCACAAAAAAAAAAAAAAAAGCCTGAGTATGAAAAGTGATTGACTGAAGCTACTCAAGGATACAGTAGGAGACTAAGGAGAGAATTCAGAGTTGCCTATGCTATGTGCTAGAGCATGGTTGATAAAAAGAATGCAAATAAGGTAGAAGAGGGCTACATTGGGCCATTGCTTACTTTAGTAATTTAGGAACTAAGTGCAAGTTATAAAATTAGGTCCATGTGATTAGCATAAATCTATTAACAATATGCTTTTAGAGGTTTCCCATCAGAATAAAATCCAAGTCCCTCCTCTACTCCATAAGGCTCTGCAGGCCTAGATACTCCTCTGAATCGATCTCCTACCACCTCCATCTCCCTCTCTCTGCTCCCACCACTTGTCCCATTGCTAGACCTTAAAAATTCCTACACATCTGCTTCAAGGTTGTGCACCCTTGTCTCTTCCAGTTAGACCATTTTCAAATTCTCAAAACTCAGTAAGCCTTCCTTCAAGTCTAAACTCGAACATCACCTAACTAGAGTAATTGTTCCTAAAATACTATATGAAGCATAGCCCTCTATCCACCTTTTATTCTGTCTCCTTAACATGCTCTCTCTATTTTGATCCCAAGCACTTGTCATTACCTGATATGACATATATTTATTGTCTGTTTCCCCAGAATATCAGTTCTTTAGAATGGGGTCTATTTTTTTTCACTATTTAATGATGCTATACAAAAATATTGTATACAATTACATTAAAATTATATGTATAAGGTGCATATAAAACATAAGTGAATTTTGTGCTTAGACTTGGGTGGATCCCCTGGATAGCTCACTATGGATACAAAAAACATTCCAAAGTCCAGAAACATCCAAAATTTGAAGCACTACTCATCCTACACATTTTGGATAAAGGATACTCAACCTGTATGTACACATGTCTACATGTATATCATATATCCATACATACTCATCTATGACTCCACCAAATAATAATTCCTATAGTATAGTTTGGGGCTTAATGAATAATATTTTCTCATGAATCCATGACTGTCACTATAGAATTGAAAACTTTATATTTCTAACTGGTTCTTTGCTCCTTTTTTTTTTTTTACACCGTTTCCTTACTGTTCATTGATTGTTTTCTGATTTGTATTTCACACATATTCATGAACTTCACCATTTATCAGACCAGGTATAATAACTAAAGAAAATTCTCAAGACAGGCAATTGCTTAAGATGCACTTTTTCTGATAAAGAGAATTTCTGCCTTGAATATTAGGTCGTTGGAAAAGTCATGACATGTTTTTCTATAAAAAAGAAAATGTTTTGCATAGAAAAACACATCATGGAGACCAGCAAATGGAATAATGGCTACATCACTGGACTCCCACATAGTCGACCACAGTTCAAGTCCCAGACCCAGTAGCTTAAACTCACACTGGGCACATGTGTGCATGCGTGCCCAAGGTCCTGAGAGAAGAATGGAGGAGAAGGGATTGCAGCATGGCCATCCCCCCCATGGGGTGAGTTCTCGCTTTCTGTCTCTCTGTCTCTCTCTGTCTTTCTGGTGAATGCATGCGTCCTATAGCAAAAACCTCTCAAAAAAATAAAATAAAATCATGACTTTTCCAACAACCTAATACATAGATGTTGTGTATAATAGGTATTTCTATTTAATCCAGATTTTCCCCTTTCCTATTTGTTATTACATAAACTCAGACAATAATGAAAGGTAAGGTTCTCTGTAATGTAGAAATACGTTGTAAAAGGCCCCCTCCTCATGAAATTTCTGCTACATGATATCTATCGCAGTTGTATAAGAAATGCACCTCCCAATCTGCTTGTTTCCTATAAGAAGTCTTTCCGATTGATTTCTATTTGGAAGTTTCTCTCCCACTAAGCAAAAACTATTGTTGTGTGAGTATGTTCTACCTCTAAAATACTCCCTACCTAAAAAAGTGGAATAAAAACTCCTGGCTCTCTTGCTCAATAATGGTTGAAATTTAATCGTTTCATGTTTATATACATGAGTACAGCTGGACCACCCTAGAGGGAACACCATGAAACCTGAGAAGATCAACAGAAGGGGCCATTGCAATGAGAAAAAAGCATGGTAGCAGATAAGGGAATTTTTGAAACAGGTTCTATCTTCCTAGCTCTCAATTCTGAGCTCCTCTCTCCACTGTCCAACCACTTCTCCAAGTGAGATGCTTACCATCCATTACCTAAATTATTTCACAACCCCTTAACCTTTCTCCCTGGCTCCAGTTTCCCTCTTCTCTCATTTCTCCTTGACAGAATCACCTGAGTCTTCCTCCTAACTCACACTTAGGAGTATAGCATTTCAACAACCTTCAATGTTACCTATGCATTTTACTGCTAAAGTCAACTCCATTCCCCTTAGCAAAATACCAAACCTGATTTAATCCCAGGTCATTCTTCCAACTTAATTTCTCACTACACATCCTTACTTAGTCTCAATATTTCAGCTAAGGAGTTACACATTAGAGACTTTCTGTGTTTTTCCACTCTGATTTTTTTTTGGTTCTTTTATCAAAAATCCCTTCCCTTGATACCAGTTCCCTTTCAATGTCCGGACCACACTCAACCTTCTTCATGAGAACTTCCCTGGTACTTTCAGTTGGAACTCATTGCTTTTCCTCTGTGCTCCACCTGACTCCACAACTTCTCCCCTGTTGAATATGTATCGTTATCAGTATATATTCTTATTCACACACACACACACACACACACACACACACACACTAAATTGCAACTCTTTAAAAATGTATTCATCTCTCTATCCCTTATGGAGCTTCTATTAGTTGCTAGGCATGATTTCAAATGCTGCAGGTGTGTTAGTAATTTTTTTTTTTTTTTGATCCTCACAACAATTCCAGAGAGAAGGTAATTTTATCTCTATTTCTCAAGTAAGTAGACCAAGGTGCAGATGAGTTAGGTAATTTGTCTGTTCTCACAGAGCTGGTAAGTGTTGGAGCCAGTTGACCTGACTTGAGAATCCATATTTAAACACTATACTAAGTATATATTTAAATTGATTCAAACAAAAGCATTGAGATAATTCCAAAGATTGACAGAAAATGCAATAAAAGCAGGAGATAGAGATATGAAGGAATAACTCAAATTGAAGCCCAGAGAAGTTAAGTTAGTTGCTCAAATTCACATAATAACTTACCAACAGAGTCAAAATGGTATATGGGTCTCCAGAGGATGACCTTGTATTCTTAAAAACTAGATATATCATGGTTGCATATGTTTTAAGTGGAGTGAATAGGCAAGAAAAAGAGATGCGAAATGTGGTCAGGTTTCATGTAATTGTAAGAAATAATGAGGAATCCAGGCAAGGATGAGTCTCAAGACATTTTAAACTTATTCCCTAATAAACACATCTCTTCAGATGAATTTTCTTAAACTATAAAATTAAAAAAAAAAAACTTACATTCATGGATCCAAGTAAAAACATGGGCAAAATGCAAATGGACAGAACCTAAAAAACAACAGCAAACTCTTTATTCAGTACTTACCATATGCTAGGAGCTGAGCTAGCACTCGATCTAATTTAGTTCTCATAACAATTCTTTATTATTATTGGCCTCATTTTATAGAGAAGGGAACAATCTCAAAAAAAAAAAACCAAGTAGCTTTCCTAAGGTCAATGAACAGGTAAGAAGTAGCCCTGGGATGTATCTTCCAAGAAAGTGAACTTTTCAGATAATTGAAGTTAATTTCTTGAATCCCTAAAACCATCATGGATTTCAGCAGTCTCATGTAATACACATTTCCCTGCACTCCAAGAAAAATTTTAAAAGAAATGGAATATATTTTAATCTTTTCTTAATCCCCAAAGTCATCAGTATGTCTGTCCTTATGTACCAGTTCCTTTTAAACACGGCTGTAACAAGGCAATTATCATACAACAATGCCTTATTGAGACAGGTATATCTAGGGTCTGACAATAAACAGTCTTTCAAAGATTGTTTTCTTAGCCTTTTTGCCCACTTTCATAGTTTTTCCATCCTTTCTCTCACCCAAATACAGCAGCTGTTATTTCTTGCATTTATGTCTTCATAATCACCATTTCTAAATAGTCAGTGAAAATTAAAAGCAACTTCTGAAATTTTACAATGTGATCCAATTAGAATATTCCATTTATTTAAATGGTTTCAACAGGCATTATTAGCATTTGGTCAAACTTCAGAGTTATTAACATTTAGAGGAGCTGAGATACTGCACCCCAAGAATAGTGCCTGAGAATAAGCGAAAGCTGGGAACCAGCAGTTAGCGTAATGGCTATGTCGCTGGACTCCCACGTAGTCGACCACAGTTTGCGTCCCGGACCCGGTGGCTTAAAACTCATGCCAGGCGTGTGTGCGTGCGTGCCCAAGATCCCGAGAGGAGAATGGAGGAGAAGGGATTGCGACGTGACCATCCCCCCTGGGGGGTGATTTCTCGCTTTCTGTCTCTATGTCTCTCTCTGTCTGGCGAGCGCACACACCCTATAGCAAAAACCTCTCAAAAAAAAAAAAAAAAAAAAAGAATAAGCGAAAAGCTGTGCCTTTCCTTTTGGGGAAGAACCTCTTACTTTACCTTATTTGTGATTATTTAAATGTTGAATAAATGTTAAAGGGTAGCACTGGAGGGATTTAGGGATAGGGGAGTGACTATGAACATCACCTTAAAATGATAGATTTTTTTAAGGATAAATAAAGAAGCAGCCATTTAAATAAATGGAATATTCTAATAGGATCAGATTGTAAAATTTCAGAAGTTACTTTTAATTATCACTGACTATTTATTTAAAGAGGTTCTACAGTAAGATGTAAAATCCTGGACATTAGACCTAAAAATTACCTAGGTTATCTATCTCCACTGCTTTCTGACAATTTACTTTGAACAAGTTATCTAATTTCTCTGAGTCTCCATGATTTTATTTTCATACCTTAAATTGTAGGTAATGATAAAAATCTATCTCATAAAGTGTTAAAGTACCTGAAACATAACGGTTAACTTTAAAGTTTAAAATAATAAGATTGAGATCATATTTTTATTGTTTAAACTTATATATACCTAGCCCGAAAGTTACAATCATGTTCTAGAATTTATACCTTCTAATCTTATAGCAAAAAAAAAAGAAAAGAAAGAGAGATAATGAATTCATATTTTGTTCTTAGAAATTCTGAAGCTAACAGTTTCATTTTCAGAGTGTTCAAATGCCCTTAATTTACCAATCATTATTTAAGCCTAATGGTTTCAATTTAAGGGGTTTCTTGTAAATTACTTATTGGACAAATGGTTAGATTGATAGATGGATGGATAGATAGATGAAAATAAATACCTACACTTGGATACAAAGTTAATATTTTAAAGGGCCTGACCCAGTAATATAATGTGTAGGAGGTGATCCTACATGGGAAGGTTCCCATTCAAGTTTGAAACCTCCGAGTATTCTAGGTATGTGCTTATCCATGACACAGGGTTGGCTGAAGACTGGGCGTGGAGTACAGGATCAAGATCCTGTTGAGGATGCTACTCTCTTTTCTCTCTCTCTCTCTCTCTCTCTGTCTCAGAAGAAGAAATTAATTAATTAATTAAAAATGGGAGAAGGGGTCAGCCATGGTGGTGACATAGGCAGTAATGACTAAACTGCAGTGCTGGAAGCCACGTGGCCAATCACAGGTTTTCAACCTGAGTCAACCAGGCAAGTGCACACACTCAAGTCCCAACTGGTTAGAGGACCAGGGGACAAGCTCCATAGCATGATGAAGTCCCACTGAGGTAACTTCTCTCACACTGTCTCTTTCATGAAAGAAATAAAATAAACTTTAAAAAAAATTTTAAAAACTGTCACCAGCAGATAGCATAGTGATTACGACACTGGACTCCCACATGGCCCATCGTGGTTCAAATCCTAGACCCGGTGGCTTGAAAAATCACACCGGGCACTTGTGTGAGCGTGCTCAAGATCCTGAGAAGAGAATGAAAGAGAAGGGACTGTAGTGTGGTCATCACCCCGGGGATGATTTCTCACTTTCCCTTTCACTGTCTCTGGCTCTCTGGTGAGCACATGCGCCCTAAGGCAAAAACCTCTCAACAATATGTATTTCTTTAAAGAATCAAGTTTTGAATGGAAGTATATATATTAGAAATCTATCATTGACAGGAAAAAATGCTAAATGGAATAGAAGATTCATTTAATACAATCATACAATACCATACCCACCTGAACTTGAGTTTGAAGAATGCCAGGCTTCAATCACATGGAGCTGGAAGGAAAAACAGAAAAGGTAGATAAAGTAAAAATGGAGGTGGAGATAGCATGGAATCTAGCCCAGCTGCAGAGCATGCTCCAGAAAAAGCAGCTAGGTAGTATAAGGGTTAAAACCCTAGGCATATTCAGCACAATTTAGGAAAACTATTTCTCCTGAATAAGGTGGCCCAACAAAATGCATAGCGTTGGAGAATTCAGAAAGGAAGCCAGCCATGATGGCACAATAGCACAATGCCAACGCTGAGGCCACCATGCGGAGACCCCAGGTTCACACCTCATGGTCTCCCTGTGCAAACCTGGTATGTGCACACATGCCTATAACCTTAGCTAATGGACTGGGGGTGTACAATGGCATAAAGACACTGTTGGGGTACCTCTCCAACTTTCTCTAACTTTTGTTATTCCCTCTCAATAGACAAGAAAATTTCAAAAAAGAAAAAAGGAAAGCAAGAACTCTTAAGAAATTATAATAGAGGAGGACAGTAATTGTGGCCCTGGGAAATGTGTTCATTTCTTTTCTAGAGTTGGAACCTGCAGCTTAACATTCCAGGATGGTGCCCCAACCCTCAGGGAAAAAGTGTCTTTATTTGTTTGCTTGTTTTTATTTTTACCAGAGGGTGCAGCTGAAGGGAGACAGAAAGACAGTGACAGGGAAAGTGAGAAATCATCCCCCCACCCCAACACCAGGGGGGATGGCAGGGAAAAGTTTCAAAGGGAACAAAACAGGCTAATGCTTGAGGTCAAAGAGTGAGAGAAAATGGGCAGAGAGATATGGCTGACTGTAAACAATGGGCAGATGGAGAAAACAGAAATGTAGAGCCTTTATTGGGAGTGCTCCTGGGTGCTGGTCAGACAGAGAAAGAGAGAGGGGGCCAGAGAAATCGCGCCCTAGGGAGGGGCTTAGTGATATAAGGGTATAGGAGAGGGGAGTGTCTTAAAAGTAGAAACAGCCCATATATGATAATGGTTTAGGGGGAAGGCAGACTACTGCCTTACTACTGTTAAGGTCCCCAGTGCCCAATGTAAAGTAGAGTGCCGTGTGCTACATATGGGTTAGATCCGAGTGCAGCGCAGGTCTGATGACAGGCTAGATCCGGGTTGTATCAGCCGACTGCGCATGGCATCCAACCCTCACATCCAAGCTGCCCAGGCCTCCGGCCTAACACTGACAAAAGAGAGGGGACAAAGGTAAAAGCCCAGGGGGAGGTAGATGTCAAGCAGATAAAAGAGGTAGAGTAGCAAATACAAGCATACCATATGATAAAATGGAGCCATCTTGAGTTTAAGTGTAACAAATAGATTCAGGAAGCAACATGGCCTAGCACTCATGGCTAGGCTCTGGGTCCAGATCGAGATCTAAGAGTAGGACATATTTTAAAGTCCTTCTGAATTGTCAAAGTGAATCTGCCTCACTCAGGATTAGCTTTAGAATTATAGCAAACTTGATGCCAGGTAGAGAAAATCAATGCCCTTAGTACTGAGAAATCAGGAAGCCAGAAGCAAGAGAAACAACGCTGATACTCTTTCTAATGTAGAAATTTGTAGAAAACCTTCTTGAGGGCAGGAACCAAGACTTCTTTATCTAGTCATGCTTCATAATGCATCTTTGCATAGGTGGGCATGAGGTTAATCTTTAACAAAGGTTAAAAGTAATCTACACTCATGGATGCTGAGAACTTTAGTCACTTACTAATTGTTATGAATACCACTTACCTTTATGCACTTGCATATCTATAAACAAGAATATCCTGTCATATCTCCCTTGTTATTCAAAAATAAATAAATAAAATTCATACTTTCTGACCTATCTCTGTCTGTGCCCAAACTGTTTTACAGGGAGAAAAAAAAAGTGTTAATTATTTTTATAATATTTATTTAATATACTTAAATCCTCCTATCAAAGATATTGTGACCTATCTAGATTAGAGCTCTCTAAACCTCTGAACAATTTTCTCTTTATAGTAGTGCTACATTTAATTAAGCAAGCATTTGTTTAGCAATACTATGGGCAATAAAGGTAAAAGATATAAAGGAATAACAGCTATTTGGAGAAAATATGACTATGACAAGTTCTCTGTCATTAAGAAGTTTTAAAATCAGTCAGATATGTAAATACAAATAATTAAATAGGCTAAAGCTAAATGAAACAAATAATATAACAATGATACAAAGAACACAAAAGCAAAAGTGATTAATTCATACTCCAATTATGTATATTATTAATTCCAGTATCATCCTCTTCATGTATTTCCTAGATTCTCAAACAAATTACATGTACTACTTTTTCTGGTATTTAGTCCAACCTTTCTGGAGGTAATTTTTTAGATTTCTGCTATTTTAGTTACATATCACCCACCCTTCCAGTAGACTGAAAGCTGAGGGGGGACTTCTGTGTCGAGTACAGGTTCTTGAACATAGGAGCACTTACTCTCCATTTCTTGAGTTAAACACAAATACATATATACGCAATGAATATCTATTGTTTTAGGAGATAATAATTATTCGTAATACTTTGATTCTGAAATATTTCCCCCAAGCAATCATGATTAATATGTTGAATTAGAAACGGTTCATCTGCTACTAGTTTCAAAACAACTGTTTCAGCTATTGTTAAGAAAGAAAATTACAAAATTATAATTCAATTTCCTGGTGTAGCAGTACAAACATTTTAGGTGAAAAAAATCTAAATAAATCAGTAATTTAAAACATGCAATGCATAATATCAATAACATGAAAATTTTAGGTACATTTAGGCATAGAAAATATTCAATAAAGCTATGATTAAATAGCAAAAACTAACTATCTGCAAAAGACAGCAGCTATAGTCATTTTGTTCTTTGTTTTGACCAATATTTAAATTCATGAAAAGAAAAGACAATAATGATGGGGCTAAATTCAGAATGTGGAACTCTGAACCCAACAAATGCATAGTTTTCACAAAGATATACTCCTCTAAGTCACAGAACACCGAAGATGTTTTTGAGGTAAACATTTCATTATTAAAAGACCATCTCTTACCCTTAATAATGCAAACTTCTTTCCCAAGCCATACTTTATACTAGGAATCCAAGGATTGGTATTCACTTTCAATATCCAATGTTGAAGAATCTCTACCCCTTTTTTATGTTTTTTCCCAAAAAGTTTGATTTAAAAAGATAGTTGTATAAATTATTTTCCCTTAATGTGACTGTAGTGAAGCTAGAGACCCAAATAAACATGTGTTGGGAGAAGGGAGAGAGGGAGGAAGGAAGAAGAGGAAGGAAGGAAAGAAGGAGAAGGAAGAAAGAAAAGAAGGAAAGAATGAAGGAAAAGGGAAAAGAAGAAAGAATGGGAGTGAAGAAGTCTGGTAAGAAGGGAGAAAAGGAAGGAATAGGGAGAAAGATAAATCGCATTTTATCTAATAAATTTAAATTTTTAAATTTCTAGAAATTTTTCTAATGACATACAGCAAATGAAGAAACATTTATTCAAAAAAATATAATAAGAATAACAAGAATCTGTGACATTTGAGCCCTGACTAGCTTCTCCATACCTAGCTCACTGCAATGGAAGTTGTAATCTGGGCAGGTGCATCCGAGAACACGGATCAGAATGGAGGAAGCAGCATTCAAGAAGACAGGACAAGAAAGGAGAAAGAGAGAAGAAGGGTGGATTTTAATTTATTCATTGGCTATGTTCTTGAAAATTTTGTCCGGATTAGTTCAAGAGGGCTGCCATAACTAATCACCACATACTGGGTGGCTTAAAACAATAACAGAAACTTATTTTCACACAGTTCTGGAAGCTAGAAGTCTAAGATCAAGGTTTAAGTAAGGTTGGTTACTTCTAAGATCTCTCTTAGTTGGCAGATGGCCACCTTTTCTCTGTGTCTTCATAAAGTGTTTTCCTCCTCACCTATCTGTGCCCTAATCCCCACTTCTTATAAAGACACCAGTCATATTGGATTAGGGCCCACCCCAATAGCCTCATTTAACCTTAATTACCTCTTTGAAGACCCTGTATTTAAGTACACTTACATTCTGAGTTTCTGGGAGTTAAGGTTTCAACATACAAATTAGGGGACTAATGGGAGGAAAGAATATCAGGAATAGGTGGCTTCACTGATAAACTCTATGTAACATTTAAATAAGAAATAATATCAGGAAAATACAAGATAACTGACAAGAGAGATCCATTGTGAAATCATTCTGGGAGGAAAATCAAAAAAAGTTGGATAAATGTCTATACCCAAGCAGAGGAGTGAAGTGAAATTGACAGAATACAAGGGAAAGACAGTGGGAAGTTTCAGGGGCACCAAATCTCAGGTATGAAAAATAAAGAAGTCAATCATCTGAACTCAAAAATGATCTATAGCCTATCAGAAGTCCCCACTTTGGGAAATAAAGTGAGTGGGACTCCCCTCTGAAACTCTAAACACCCTACTTCCACCTCAGATCCCAGCACTTCTCAACTTCAGGAAAGGAAAAAGAAAATGGACACAGAGCTCTTGCTCATCTTGGGGAGTTGCACAGATCTACCATCTCAAAGACAGCACAAGACCTCCCCTGCCCAATCCCCAGGTATACTGCTCTATCTCAAAACCCACAGGTGGAACACACAATATGATTAAGATTGGCTAACTCAATTTCTCCACATCCCTGAGGTACTATGATCACACTAATGAGTTCACTTTTCAGTGACCAGACCCAGACCAAAGGATACTTCCTAAGAAGAGGCAAAGATCTAGCACCAAAAATTCATATAGCACCTTGCATTTCTGGAAATACGGGGTGCACCACAGAGGAGAAAATGCCTCTATCATCAGAAGATTTAACCAATGACTGAAGCCTTCTAATGCCCTCCAAGAACATGAGCTGTGAATGAACTGTCTCATGGAGACTGAGAAAACTAGACATTTCCCCCAACTAACTCCATTCTCACTCACCCTCTGCAGACTCAAGACTCCAGGAACAGCTTCCTGTCCTCTCTCTTGCCAGATGGAGCACAGCCTCTTAGGATCTCCCTGAACTGTGAGTTTTAGGAATGGTAAGGACAGTTGACAAAGAGGGGCACACCAGAAAACCCTCTCCTGAGCAGATCAGAAAAAAGAGAGGCCAACCCAGAGCCTCTGAAACCCAGAGGCCCACCCAGAGTCCCTGCCTACCTTCTAGCAGCTTGGAGGTCCACTCAGAAGCCACACAAACAAATGACAAACTCATAACTACCAACCTCTGAGTCACAACTCCTCAATCAGCACCCAAAACCCTCTTGTCTGCAACCATTCAAGAAAGAGGATACTACTTATTTTCCACCAATGTATCAACTTAGCTACTTGTCTAGAGGAGAATCCCCACCCTTTATATAGGATCTGAGAACCCAGGCAACCATGCCACAGGGCAAATGTTGTCACTGGTATGAGGAAATTCAGCCCCTTTACAGGAAGGAAACTAGTACACAAAACTAATCCTACCTAAAGCTGAAAACATAGGCCCAGGAGTATCCATGGACTCCACTGGTATGTCTGAAAATATTCAGGTATTTATACTAAAGCCAACCAGAACCAAAGTCAAATAGATCCATCAAAATAGTGGTAAAGGACATAGGCATGGGGGGGGGGGGTTAAATAACAATTTAAAATATACTTCCAATATAAAAGTTACTCCATAAACTAGGAAGAAGTATTCCACCAGATAGATAAATGTCAATGCAGGAAAAAAAGAAAAATGAAAATTCAGGAAACTATCTCTTCTCCAAAGGAACATATTCTAACAACAGACAAAGTGAAGGAAATCACAGAAATGTTTGAAATTTCAAAATATTGATAAGAAAAATGAATGAACTATATAGGACTACAAACAATTCCAAGAGAAAACACACACACAAAAAAATAAGTCTATTACATAAATGAGGACTCCAATAACAAGGTAGATATCTTAGAAAAAAAATCAAACAGAAATCCTGGGAAGAATGCAATACAGGAAATAAAATATTTTGTAGAAAGCATCAACAATAGATTAAACCATGCAGAAAAAACAATCTCTGGACTTGGAAATACAACTTTTGAAATAGCCGTAACCATCAAAACTAATGAAAAATAACCACTAAAATGAATATAATATATGAAAAATATGAGACACTATTAAATAACTGAATAACTACATAATGGGTATCCCAGAAGGTGAAGAGATAACAAAAGGCATAGAAAGTCAAATTACAAGATATTAACTGAAAAGTTCCTAAGTGTGAGGGCAAAGACATCAGATCCATGAAATTTCAGAGGCACCAAATAAAGTCAACATACAATAAAAAGATCCCCACTGAGACACATCATAGGTCAAATGTCAAAATTTTAAAAAGAAAGACAAAAATCCTAAAAATGACTAGAGAGAAATGCCAAGATACTTCTAGAGAATACTACATCAGACTGACCTCTGACTTCTCAGAAGACATCTTGCAAACCAGAAGGGAATGGAATGACATATACAAATATTTGAAAGAAAAACAGTTTCAGCCAAGAATAATATACCCAGCAAAACTATTCTCAAATTGAAAAAAACAAAATAATTTGCTGATAAACAAAAACTGAAGGAATTCACTAATACTAAAGCAATTCAGGAATTGCTTAAGGAGTACTACGTCTGGACACAAAAGGAAGATAACTTCTACCATGAAAACATATGAAGGTATGAAACTCACTATAGGACAATTACACAATAAATAAAGAAATTATTTAATCCTTGCTAATATGGAAAACTTTCAAATAGCAAAGTTTAATAACAGAAAGAAAAAGGAAATAATAAAACACGAAACAACCAGAACGCATCCAATGAAATGGTATGTTTAAGTCCATACATACCAGTAATAACAATGAATATAAACAGACTAAACTCTTCAGTCAAAAGACATGTACTGACTGAATGAATACAGAAGTTGTAACCCTCTGCATGCTACTCACAAGAAACATACCTCTATATGCTGATTTCAAGAAATACATCTTATCAGTAAGACACCCACAGATTGAGTGTGAAAGATTAAAAAAGTCACTACATGAAAATGGAAATCAAGGCAGGGAGCAATTTAATATAAAGTATTATTTAAAAGTATAAAACATTTAGCAAGAAACTTAACAAAAGAAGTATAAAACTTATATTCTGAAAACTACAAAACATTATTGAAAGAAACAAAAGACTACTTAAATGAAAAGACAGCCTATGTTTAGGGATTGAAAGACCAGATGGCCATACATCACAAACTGACCTACAGATTCAATGCCATTCCTATAAAATCTGAGCTGAAATTCTTTGCATCTTATTCTAAAGTTCATATAAAATACAAGAGACATAGGACAGTCAAAGTAATCTTGAAAAACAGCAAAGTTGACAGACTCACAGTTCCTCATTTTAAAACCTACTACAAAGCTGTAGAAATCAAGATAATGTGGTACTTGTATAATGATAGACATACAGGTCAATAGGATAGAACTGAAAGTACAGAAACAAACCCTTAATTTATGATCAACTGATTTCCACCAAAAAAGCAATCACAACTCAATGGTAAAAGAATGATAGTCTCAAAAAGTAGTGCTAAAGCAACTGAATAATAACCTGCAAAAGAATTAAGTTGGACCACTTTCTTATACTGTACACAAAAATTAACTAAACATGAATGATAAACAAAAATGCAAAAGGAGATACTATAGAATTCTTAGAGCAAATCGTGAGTAAATCTTCCTGCCATTGCTTAAACAAAAGTTTCTTAGACAAGACACCAAAAGCACAATTTATTTAAAAAAAGCAAAATTTTAAAAAATAGACTTTATCAAAATTAAAACTAAAACCTTTTGTGCTTCAAAAAATATCATCAAGAAAGTGAAAAAGCAACCTACAGATTTGCAAATCATACATCTGATAAGAGAATTGTTATCTAGAATATTTAAAGAGCATTTACATGGGCTAGATGGTGGTGCAGCAATAAAATGCAACACTCTGTGAGGCTGACTCACATGAGAAGGTACCCAGTAGCTTGAAAATATTATTTAAAAAACACCAGATTTGCACTGCATAGCCAGGATACTAACACAATGGAAATTGGAAAATAAAGAATTGTGGTGTGACTATGACCCTTTTGGAAGTCTCTCTCTATCTCTCCCTCATGTTCCTTCCTACACATGCCCTCTGGGGGTTGGGGAGCTCAAGTTTATTTGGAGCAAAGAAAACTTTGAAATCAATACAGTTTTTTTAATAATATGCATTTTTTTTTCAGGAACTGTTTCAGTATTCCTGTATGTCCATACAGAAACTTGTCCAAGAATGTCCATAACAGCATTATTTATAAATAGCCAAAGCATAAAAACAACCCAAATGTCCATCAACTGAAAATAAGAAAAATACAATGCAGCATATCCATCAAGTGGATCTTTATTTGGTAATAAGAAGGAATGAAATACTGAGGCATATACGTTGATGAGCAAACAACATGGATGAATCTTAAAAACATGATTTGTCAAGAAGCCATTAAAAATCACACATATAGTTTATGATCCCACTAATGAAATGTCCAGAATAATCAAATTTCTAAAAATAAAAGGTAGATCACTGGTTGCATGGGGCTTGAGGGAATTTAAGGTGTTACTGTTAATAGGTACAGGATTTCTTTCTGGGGTAATAAAATGTTCTAACATTAGACTGTGGTGATGGTGGCACAACTCAGTGGATATACTAAAAAAAATCAAAGTATACATTCTGAATAGGTTAATTAGATTATATGTGAGTCATGCCTCAATAAGTCTGTTAAAACCTTATAAAATCAAATTTGAGAGTGGAGGTTCAAACAAAATTATACTTTAACAACTAAAACTACCCTGAAGTTGACAGATTATCTGGAGACATTGCTATAGCAATAAAAGAAATTGTAATGGAGCTTACTCTAAGTACACAGTTTCTCCCCTCACTCTGCCCCAGTGTCTTCAACTGTCGAATGAAGTTGATGAAAATAGTTATATCATAAAGTTTTTGTGATTATTAAAGATATTAATATTGAAAAAAGATAATTCAAATAGTTCAACAAATATTAATTTTGAAAATACTAGAAAATAAGCTTCAATATAGTACCTTTGGGATTGTGATAGGGAAAATAAAAACCATTTTTGGTTTTTCTTTTTTTTTTGGAGAGGTTTTTTGCTATAAAGCACATGTGCTCGCCGGAAAGACAGAGAGAGGGAGATAGAAAGCAAGAAATCATCCCCTTGGGGGATGGCCACACAGCAATCCCTTCTCTTCCGTTCTCCTCTTGAGATCTTGGGCATGCATGCACACACACCCAGTATGAGTTTAAGCCACCGAGTCTGGGACTCTCACCACGGTCGACTACATGGGAATCCAGCGATGCAGCCTCTATGCCACCTGCTGGTCCCACCATTTTTGGTTTCTACCTACCAAGGTGAGCTTCTTCAACAATCTGGTTACAGATATAGAAGTATGACACGGGACCAGTAGATGTGTAATGGCTACGTTGCTGGACTCCCATGTAGTTGACAGCGGTTCAAGTCTTGGACCTGGTAGCTTAAACTCATGCTGGGCCTGTGTGCATCTATGCCCAAGATCCCGAGAGGAGAATGGAGGAGAAGGGATTGTGGCATGGCCATCCCCCCCGGGGGGTGATTTCTCACTTGCTGTCTCTCTGTCTTTCTGGTGAGTGCATGCGCTCTATAGCAAAAAAAGCCTTCCAAAATAAATTAAAAGTTATGACACACAAAATTAAATGTTAAAGTAGATAACATGAAGCACAAGAGAAGATTAACAAAATAAGAAAAAATATTCGAAAAAAATGGATCAGGATTATGCTGGGATAGAGACAGATGTTGCTGAGGGTTTTCCAATTTGTTCACATGGAGAAACAGTATATTAATGTCAGAGTCTCAGTCAACGTTAACTAGATATTCTGGGCTACTCACAGTAATGTGCATTGGTAAGACACTGCTGCTCCAAAGGCTAAGGCAACATGGGAGGCTTGAGTTTTATTTTTGGTCTACCCTAAAAGTCAGGTGCAGAGTCACTGTCTGTAGTCCCTTCTATTCCGGAAACTAGGATAGGAGGATTGCAACAGATTCTGTCTTTAAACACAATTTAAAATAAAAATTTTAAATTATGTAACTACATATATAATCATTAGATACTCCTTAACAGTCACACAACTGTGATAGTAACTTTCTTTTTGGTTTGTTCGTTCATTTTAGGGTGTTTTGTTTTGTTTTGCCATAAGGTATGTGTGCTCACTGGAGAAGGATAGAGAAAAGGAAAGTAAGACATCACTTTGGGGGATGGCCATACCTCCATCCCTTCTCTTCCATTCCCCCCTTGGTATTTGGGGTACTTGAGCACATGTGGCTGAGATGACTTTTAAGTCACCAGGTCCAGGATTCGAACTGTGGTCAACCACATTGGAGCCCAGCTCCTTAACCACCATACCACCAACCAGCTCCAAAAGTAGCTGTTTTAATACGATGACACCTTCCTCACATATGAAATCAGTTATTATCAAATAATGCATTTTGAGTATCTATAAAATACAAATTATTTCTAAATTATTTATAATTTAAAAAAAATTTTTTAAAGTATTTAGAGTTGTTTGCAAGACTATCTGAGTAACCACAGTAAGATAATAGGACTAAAAACGTGTACGGACATAAACCAAAAAATGAGAAGAATTCAAATTTGCAAAACCAGGACACCCTCTGTAGTTATTCCAACTAGAACAAAATTTGGTCAAATCTAAGATTTTTCAATCCCTACCAAAAAGGCAAGAACTTGATTTTTCACACAGGTCTATTTCCCAGCTCTCCACATCATCACCTAGACCAAATTCCCTTTTAAGCCATGCGCCCTGGAAACAGTGTGATCACTCTTCCATGTTGCACTAGCTGTATGACTGTGGGCAAGGGACTTAATCTCTCTGAACCTCTCTCTCCATCTGCCCTAAAGTTCTTTCACAGATTCCCTGAGATGATGTACATTGTAGCTGTCACACCACAACAGTTCCTCAATACTTGCTACACTCCATCTTCCTCCCTCCTTTTTTTATTTATTTTCATGTGATGAAATATAAATAGATTCACAAATATTGCAATTTTTTGGTTTTTGTTGTTGCTGCTTCTGAGAGTGGAATAAAGGAGAATTGGTCAAGTATGTATTTATTTATTTTAGATTTTTGCCATAGGGCATGTATGCTCACCAGAGATGACAGAGAAGGATGGGGGATGAGCTGTGCCACAATCCCGTCTCTTCGAATGTTCATCTTGGGAGTTTTGGCATACACACATGCTCATTTGGAGTGTCAACTCCTATAGAGTTGCTCTACCACCAAACAGACTAGAGTCTGTCCCATTTCCACTATTTTTTTCAAGCTGCTGAGTCCAGTACTTGAACCACGCAGCCAGACAGTATCTTAACCACACACCACCTTACTAGCTCCAAGTTCTTTTTTTTTAAATTTTCAGACTTACAGGGCAGGAAATAATAGGCATGAGCAACAGATTTCCATTTTTACATCAATTCTGAGTGTGAGTCTTATCTTCTTAGAACACTAAGGCCCAACACCCACCACTGAATAATACTTTTATGAGTCAGATGAGTTAGAAAATGTGGAATATTTAGGAAAAATATAAAGATATTATACTAAGGTTCCTTTTTCACCTAGTTATAGCTTCACCGAGTAAGAATTTAAGTTTAAAACAATTAAGTTCACCTCTCCTTTAAACCCCTAGCCACACCTCCTACCCTAAGCCAAAAAAGTTATCACCCACTCTTGAATGAGGATTTTGTTTACTCATCGGGGGAGTCTGGCTGTGTTAGAGGGAGAGTAATAATTCATACACATCCTACTATTAGCATTTCTAAAATCTTCAAAGTTAGAACGAGGGAATTTATTGCAGCTTTAGGCAATGCCGAAGGTGCCCCACAGCAATAATTGATGCCTCTGAAAGCACATACAGAGAAAAAATAATCTGAATTCTTTCAAGCTGTTTCTGTTCAAATTTATGAAATATTGATAGAAAAATATAAATAGGTATTAATGGTGTTGTAGTAAAGATTTGGTCTGGTGGAGACAGAGCATATTTTATCTCCAGCCTTCAGGATTAACACTAGAGTTGCCACTGCTTCTGTATTAGTAGACAGAGATATGTTTCATAGTCTCTGGGTTCCAGATTTCTCATGCAGTAGATGAACACTGCAGTTCCTTTTTTTTTTTTTTTTCCTTAGAGAGATTTTTGCTACAGGGCATGTGCACTCGCCAGAGAGAGACAGAGAAACATAAAGCAAGAAATCACCCCTCCCCAGGGAATGGCCATACCACAATCCTTTCTCCTCTATTCTCCTCTGGGATTTTGGGCATGCACTCACAATTGCCCACTGAAAGTTTCAAGCTGCTGTGTCGGAGACTTGAACTGCAGTCAGCCATGTGGGAGTCCAGCAATGTAACCATTATGCCATCTGCTGGTCCCATGAGCACTGAAGTTCTAACACATATTTGTGGAAGATACAGCTTCAAGTCTTCAACTCCTGTGGAGATGCTCTGCCCACCAAACCAGGGGCCAGAGACAACATCCTATCCTATTTCCACTTTTTTTACAATGCCTACCTACATCAGTTGTCAGTCTTAGAAAACCCACTGGCAAGGGTTAAACACGAAGTCGGAGAGGTAACTACCAGTGCTGATTCATCAAGTAAATGATATTAGGGCCATGTTTCTAATTCTCTCGGCCTTACTTCATAATCATGCTATGGGTGCTAAAGTTCCAACCATCATATGTTTATTCCAGCAAGAAAATGGAAGAAATGTTGTAGAATAAATAGGTAATAGGTAGAATGAATAGGTAATAAATAGAATAAAGGCATATAGAGTTTTCCATGGCATCAAGAAAGCAAATGCCATCTCAAAAGCCTCAAGAAAGGCTTTCTATTCATGTTTTCAGGATAAGAACAGTATTATATGGCCACCGATAGCTTCTAAGCAGTCTGAAACTGAGAAATTTTCCACATCTTTGGAAGAAAACAAGGGAAAGAAGTTAGCATGGGTACTGAGGGAGCTAGCATAACATCTGAGTCACAAACAATTAATATTTGACAAATGAATGAGGTCAGCAGAACCAACTCTTGTACCACTAGGAACTTGTACAGAGTTGGATTTCTGGGACATCTAAGAGTGAGTGAGTATCTTTGTCAGATCCAAATTATCCTCTCCATATGAAACTATAATGATAAGTCAGTATAAAGTAAACTATATGATAAGTCATATACATAATGAGTTCCTATGAAGGGACTTCAAGATTGTGGAGAAGTGGAATTAAAGTCCAAACTTATTTTGGTCAAAAAAATGTGAAGTCTGTACATAATTATTTTACAATATGTATTTCAATAATCTTAAGACCTCTTTTATATATAAGAAGCATAGACTTTTTTTAATTAAATGGAATAAAATTATTTTTGTTATCAAGCTCAAGCTCTCTAAACCACCATCCTATTTCCACCCTCTTCACATCCCAAACACACATACATGCACCAAATATACATCATATTAACAGTATGAAGGAAAAAATGAAACAAACAGTGGCATGGGGGTTAAAGCTGCTGGATCCCACATAGGCAATCACACAGTTTGAGTCCCAGACCCACAGACTTAAAAACACACTGGGCACATGTGCATGCATGTCCCAAATCCCAAAAGGTGGGGAAAATAGAGGAGAAGGGATTGCAGCATGACCATGCCCCATGGGAGGTACCCTCTCACTTTCCCTCACTCTCTCTGTCTCCTCTCTCTCTCTGGAGGTAAGTGCATGTACCCTTTGGAAAATTGAAAAGAAAAGAAAAGAGAGAGAGAGAGAAAAGAAAGAAAGAAAGAAGGAAAGAAGAACGCAAAAGAAATACAAGTTAAGGAATGTTAGTCAACAACACACCCAAAATCTTGTGCTCATTTGTATATTTTGGGCAAGGGTACAAAATAAATATGGTAAGAGTCAATATGAATCATAAATCTCTGCTCCAGAATATGGAAGACACTTGGCATCCACAGAGAGGAAGAAGACCTATCATATTCCCACAGCATGGACTTAGCCTCCGTTCCTTCCCCTGTGGCTTCTACTTCTACCTCTCTCCCCTTTTTCCCTTGTTTCAACTCATCTACTCCCACTGATGAAGAGATGCTGAAGTCAGGGAGAGGACTCAGGACAGAACTGGGCCTGTGTTTGTTAGCCCTGAGACTTGCTCCTTCCAATTCAATATCATCTATTTCTGTTATGAATCTCCTAAGATGGAATTCTGACTACCACTTTCTGTCACTAAATATGGCAGTGCAAAATGAGCACTGCCAGTCACCAGGAGGCCCCCTTTGCTTTGATATTGCCTGGAGATGTGCAACCCAACGGCCTTTTCTTTCCCCTAGATTTCGAGATGTCTTAGAGCTATAGGTAGTCTGGCCAGACCTGCCACATTCAGCCTCTCCAGCCACAGCAAGGCAGCCATGCACAGTTTCAGAGTGACTGCCTGTGATGTTAATTTTATGTGTCAACTTGACTGGGCCATGGGGTACCCAGATATCTGATTAAGCATTATTTCTGAGTGTTCTATGTATTTTCAGAATAAATTATAATTTGAATTGATACATTGAGTAAAGCAGAAAGCCCTCCCAAGTGTAATAATAATAATAAGTTAGAATGGGTTCTGAGAGAGCTAATACAACATCTGAGTCACAAACTCAGATGATGCCCAAGTGTGAGTGGACATAATCTAATCTACCAATGGTCTGAATGGAATAAACAGGGGAAGGAAGATTCGGTTCTTCTCTCTCTCTCTCGCTGTCTCTCTCTCTCTCTCTCTCTCTCTCTCTCTGTCTCTGTCTCCCTGAACAGCTTGAGCTGGGACATGAATCTCCTGCCACCCATGCTCCTAGTTTTCAGGCCTTCAGACTCACACTGGAATCTATATCATCATCTCTCTAGCTCTCGAGCCTCTAAACTAGTGCACCAGCGTTCCAAGATCACCAGCTTATAGACGGCAGATGGTAGGACTCCTCAGCCTTCAGAATTACATGAGCCAATCCTTATAATAAATCTCTTTATAAAAATCGGATTTAGGGGTCAGCAGGTGGTATGGTAGTTAAGATGCTGGACTCCCACTTGACTGACCACAGTTCAAGTCCCAGACCCAGTGTCTTGAAAATCACCTCCCTAGGGAAGAATGGAGGCAAAAAGATTGCAGTATGGCCATCCCCTCCGAGAGGGGGATGGTAATTTCTTACTTTCCCTCTCTCCAGAAAGTACACATGCCCTATGTCAAAACAACAACAAAAAGATTGGATCTATATTTTAGTAGTAAGAAATTTCATCAGAACTTGAGTATTATATATGTATAATATGCAAGTGGTATAGAAGGCTTAGGAAGTTGGCTCTCAGAACTTTCCAATACCCAGTGGACTTCAATCTCAAAAGGCAAGCAACTATGACCTCCAGACCATAAAATCTCTCATGAGGAAGTGAAAGGGGGTCTAGAAGCTCGACTCACCCAATGACCCCCAGGTTGGAAGTCATCTCATGTTCTTTGTTAAAAACCCTGCCATCTGTACTCAGTTCAGGAAGGTGTAACTTGTAGAAGGGACATGTCAAATATAGGACATCTTCAAGACAGGGGCCATAACTGTCTTTTGCACTGTCTTTTAGATCTAACTCTGAGCCAGGGCCTGGTAGATATGAAAGAAGTGGGCACAGCCTCTAAATGAAGTCATAAAAGTTTGTTTTCTATCTCCGTCTCTTTTGTAAGGATGTGTTCATTTCCCAAGAAACTGTGTCTACTCTTGTGAGGCAAGATAAGAAACTAGGAGTACACAAAGATTCTTTCTTCTTCTTCCTTGCTTTCCTTCTCCTGTCTTCCTTTTTTTCCTTTCCTTTTTTCTTATTTCTTTTTTTCTCTCTCTCTCTCTTTCAAATTTTTTCAGTTTGAAAAATTTCAGTTTTCAGTACCCATGAGAATTTTCTGTAACCTTGGGCTTGATCTGAAGCCTAGAAAATGGAAACTCTAACCTAAGCAATTAAGAAAAACTTCTAGTCCTCCAAACACATGAAACAGTGTCTAGTCTGTAAAATGACTTAAATATATACTACTTTTAGCCCATAAAATAAGCTTGAATAGGTTAGAATTTTGGAGCAGCTATGTGATAGTCTCCTCCAGTGATTTAAGTCTGTTTTATTTGCAACATATAACGCACTGCTCTAAGAACTGTGGTCAAAAATATAAAGTCAGCAATGTCTCCTTATAGAAGGGTGTTAGAGCATAAAGGCAACAGTGACGAGAGTACATACACAGATGTCCTGTACATCTTCCAGCACAGATAGAGGAAGTGGTGCCCATGTGTCTGGATCTGAAAGAATATGTATGTATAAATGCGATCTCCCTAAATTTATCTTTTCTTTCATTCTCTGAAATTTCATCATTAGCTATTCACTCCCTGCATTTAACATGTAGCTATTTCTGAAAAAATTAACATAGCAAATATCTAAGACAGCATGAGTAAACTAAAAGTGAGATATAAATAGGAGGTGAAATGCAACAAAGACCCATCCCCAAAGGTTTCCCGTGGGATTTTTTTTTAATTACGTTTCCTTTTTTTGCAAATGAAACGTAATTAAAATAGAAATCTAGCAAAGGCATCCATGAAATATTGTTTAATGTGCACGCACAATGATATTTGATTAGCATTTTCATTACCAAATTTCCTTTATTCTTGGCTACCATTGTCAGCATATGAACTGGGTCCATTTGGTTTTGCTTCTTTTTTTTTTTTTTTCCTTTTTATAGCTTCATGTTTTAAGCTCAGAAAATCTGGCCATTAGAAACTTATTTTTAAATGGATTAAGTGTTCTCCCAGGAGCAATCTTTAAACTTTTCCATCTATATTTTGATAAAACTTCTCATGAAGTCAATAACAAATTAGAACATAAATATTGAAGCAGCTCAAAGATAAAATGAGAGCTTCTCCTTCTCTATTTTTTATGTTCCTGGTAATGTGCCAAATAGAGAAGAATTAAGGGTCTTGGAGAATATGTCAAAAGCCTTTGCTTATGCAAACAAGAAAAAACAAGCAAAAGGTCATTATCCAAGAGAGGCTGATGTCACCTTGAAGTTGATTTCATTCATTTTAAGAATCCCTAATATTCTCAAGCAGCTACTTTCCATCTTCTTCCCATTTGTTTTTAATGCAGGAGGGAAAGCACTATTAATTTTTTCTGTAAGACTCACGCTCTTAATGAAGGCTTCCTATTAGAACTCTTTTATTTTGTCTTATTTTTAATGCGCAGGAAATTCTATTTGTTTTCAAAGGATACCTAAAGAAGAAAAAGGTTCTTTGCTTCAGAAGTAAATCAGATAAAATGAGGAACCAAGTATATTCCATTAAAAGAAACAAAGAATCGGCAAAATGAAATAAACTGATATGTTAATATATGCAAAGGCCATTTCAGGAAATGATGAACTTAAACAGATAAACCCCAGAATAAACCACCCATTTGCTAAAAGTCACTCCGAAAAGACTGTTTACTGAGATCACCTGTGCGTGGAGATTGTCTATCAAAGAATGAATCTTGTCTGTTCTGTATGCTGAGATAAGATCTCCTGCCAGGAAGGATTTTTCTCTGGCTTTCATGGTAATTTTAGATATTTGATTGTAAATCAGAATGTTTGTTCTACCTAATGAACAAAAGCACCGGATTAGTCATAGTTGGTATTAAAAGTTGTTTTTGTTTACAGCATGATTTAGACTTTAATGTTCTCTGAGTGCTCAAAGAACATTCTCAAATGTCATATTCGTATGAGAAGCAAATAGTTCCCACTCTGAGCGAGCTGGAAACTAACAAATTAAGTCTCTGTCTGCCTTTCACTAACAGGAGCGCCTCCACTTTGTGCTCTGCCTAATAGGCGGGTGTGCGGAATGGTCTTGGAAGAAGAGATTTGTTCTGATTCACTTCTATTTCATTAAGGATGGGAGAAGGCATTTGGTGCCACATCGTTAAAGGTGTACTTTCAGAGATAACTAAAAGATGTTTTCATCTAACCTAAGGATAATAATACAAGGGCTATGGAATAGGGAGCCCAGACAATTCTTCAACTCATCTCCATGGGAAGGCAAAATAACTAGAATTCATTCATTTTTTTCACTCACTCACTCATCCATTCAACAATTATTAATTAAGCACTGGCTAGGCACCAGACTTGATGCTGCAGATGTAACAATGAACGAGAGAAACATTTCCCTGACTGCTTCTTCCCCACACATATCCCAGCTTACATCATCCAGCTGTATGAAACTTGAACAAAAACGAACATAAAGGCAGCAGTTTGCGTTTTCCCCTCCATTTGGCAGGTATTAGCAAAGTAGACGGTCTCTCACCAAAATCAGAATATTAAAACTACTGAGGGTGATAAAAATAGTATCAAAAAGGTCAAAGATCTCACATGGCTATTTTAGCAATAAATTCAAGACTAGGACTCAGATTTCCTACCCTTCATTTGTGGGGTCTTCTCCTCCCCACCGCTATCCAAATTTACTTCTGAGAAAGAGAAGGCTTTATTTTATAATGATGGCTATGCAGATTATATCATGATGTAGCTAATGATAAAAGCTAGACTTCAATGCATGCACACTTTAAATAACGCATTAGGCTTATCACTGATGATATCTTTAATTATGCCAAGGCAAAACTAGAGACAGTCTAATGGGAAATACAGATTACTTGTTAAAATTATTAACAGAGTTAATGTGCTTACATTTGTTTATGTGTACTGGAATCAGCTCCAATATTTGACTGCAATGACAATATGTGTAAAGATCAATTAAAAGTCATAGAGATGAGATATTGGATTTCCAGACCTTAATAGGATTTCATCTGCGCTTGCTATATTATGTTATACAATTATAATTGAGCTTCCATCAAATCACAGAATCTGTCACTTCGCCAATTTATTTTCCAAGCACTAATGAAACTTATTTCTTGTTGAGAATGCTTTTAAAAGCATAACCCTGAGGAAGGGAGGTGGCACACAGGGTAAAAAGCTTCTATTTACTTAGCAAACCTAAGTAAAAACTTAGACATCAGTAAAATGAATTTGACAGTTTTAGGAAGGTCCTTAGTAGCCATTGGTTCTTATTATAAAGAGCATGTAAGTGCTCTCAAAAGGAATTGTAAACAACGTGTGTAACTTACGTTCACTTTGAGCCCTATCATCAGATTGATTCTCTGCCTCTTTGTAAGGTAGTTTAGCCAGACACAGAGTTGATATAATATCACTGGATAGAATGTAAATTCTCATTACAATTTTGTTTAGAAAAGAAAACACAACATCTGTAGACTATGTTTAGTATAATATAGATATAAGATGGCAAATTCTAGAATAGCAGAACCTATGATACTCTTTGGAAAAATTCAAAGTTCCTGTAATAATAATCTTGTGCTCCTGAAACTGGCTTGTGAGGGTACAGCCATGAGTGACAGATGGACACTCCTCCTGGTGAATAAGAAATGTAATTCTTTAGCATAATTGACTTAGGAACACTCAGAAGTGATCTGAGAAATTACATGGCCCTCAACAGGAAACCCCTGACTGAAAGAAGTAAGGCAGAAGTGCTTGAGCATGTCCAGGAATGAGGAGCTCACCTCATGTCATGACACAATTGGCAGATAATGGGCAAGATCAGTGGGTGGCGTAGTGGTTAAGGCACTGGACTCCCATGTGATCACTGTGGTTCAAGTCCTAGACCTAGTGGCTTTAAAAGCATACTAGGCATGTGTGTACGGTGCCCAAAATCCCAAGAGGAGAATGGAGGAGAAGGGATTGCAGTGTGTTCATTCCGCCTGGAGGGGGGTGGGAGGGCATTTCTCATTTTCCATCTCTCTGTCTCTCCAGTGAGTACACATGCCCTATAGCAAAAACCTGTAGAAAAAAAGAAAATTCTTCTTCATGACTTTCTGGCATCTGCCTATGGGAAACTTTAGTCCTACCCTCTGAAGTCCATGTGTTCACTTCAGTTCAGTTTCAGAAGCACATACTCTGTACCCACCTGGACCAGACAGGGGCTCCGATAGCTAGCGTTCAGCTGCCCTGTACTCTAGCCTGAAGCAACACATACATTTACAGAATATCTTTACTTAGTTTATTTTGTTAGGTCAACATGATGTGGGTTTTTTTGTGTTTTCTTTTTTGTTTTTGTTTTGTTTTGTTTTCCAGAGAGATTTTTGCTATAGAGCATGTGTGCTTACCAGAGGGACAGAGAAACAGAAAGTGAGAACTCATCCCCCAAGGGAGATGGCTACACCACAATCCCTTCTCCTCCATTCTCCTTTCTTGATTTTGGGCAAGCATGCATATGCACCTGGCATGAGTTTCAAGCCACCAGGTCCAGGACTCACACCAAAGTCAGACATGTGGGAGTCCAGTGACATAGCCATTATGCCATCTGCTGGTCACTGTCAACATAATGTTTTAATAGAGCCACTCTTAGCTGATCACTCAGAAAGAGACAATAAAAATAATCAAAACATAGTATGCTTTACTAAATATTTAAAATTCTCATCATGCCTTCTCTTCCCTCTACCTCTTCAGACTAAATATGGTCAATTCCCATCATGTCTCCTCATAAGGGAGAGTTTCCTGAGGGTATGTCAGTCACCTTGCAATCTAATCAGTCCTACTGATCGTGACTCCTAAATATCTCCTTATCCTGTAGTCCTACCCTGGTCCAGGCCACTGTCATACCTGTCTACCTCTCCACCACAGCAGCTAGCCTCCTCACGTCTCTCTCAGCCTCCATCCTTGCTCCTTTCCAATCACTGTTGTAGACCCATAACAGAATGATCTTTCCAAAATGGAAAACTTATCATACCACACAACCTGCTGAAAACCCTCAATAGCTCTCCTTATTACTCTGAGCATAAGGTTCTAGTCCTTTACCATCCCTACCATAAATTCTTTTTAATCTAATCTCTTAATTTGTTCCATCTCATCTATCTCCAATCTATCCCTCAGAAATATTAACCCAGGCAGAAAAAATGTCTTCCAATTTCTTTTTCTTTTTTTTTTTTTTTTTGGAGAGGTTTTCGCTGTAGGGCATGTGCACTCACCAGAAAGACAGAGAGAGACAGAGAGACAGAAAGCGAGAAATCACCCCCCAGGGGGAATGACCACACCGCAATCCCTTCTCCTTCATTCTCCTCTTGGGATCTTGGGCACGCATGCACACGTGCCCAGCGTGAGTTTAAGCCACCGGGTCCAGGACTTGAACCACGGTCGACTACGTGGGAGTCCAGTGACATAGCCATTACACTAACTGCCGGTCCCATCGTCTTCCAATTTCTATAATAAGTCACACCATCTCGCCTTCAGGCCTTCTCCCATGCTGTTCTGTGTCTGAAATACTGTCTCCTAAGTCATCATCTGCAACTCCATCACTTGGTGAAGCTTCACATATTGGCTTAAGGAGCACTTCACAAGGACATCGTCCACAGCCCTTAGGAGGCCCAGTTATATCCACTATGGCACCCTGCGTTTTCCCAGGCCCATGCTCAGGAACTCTTTGGTAATTACTGCACTGTCTTTCATTCTCACCAGAACTTAAGCTCTCTAAGGGCAAAGCCTATGTCATCTTGTTTACTGGCAAACTCTCTGCCTGATACCTGACATATATTTAACAAGTATCTGTGAAGGAAAAAAGAACAGAAGGAGGCAGGAAAGGAAAAAAGGAGTTAGAAAGAGAGGAAAAAGTAGGATAGGGAAGAAGTAAGAGAAGGGGAGGGTGAAATGTCATGTACTATTTTAAACATCACCCAGAGGACCAGGAGATGGCATAATGGTTACGTCGCTGGACTCCCTCGTAGTCAACCATGGTTCAAGTTCCAAACCCAGTGACTTACAGCTCACACCAGGCATGTCTGTGTGCATGCCCAAGATCCCGAGAGGAGAATTGAGAAGAAGGGATTATGGCATGGCCATCCCCCCTGAGGGGTGATTTCTCACTTTCTCTCTCTCTGTCTCTCTCTGGTGAGTGCATACTCCCTATAGAAAAAAATAAAACTCTCTAAAAATAAGTAAATAAATAAAAATAAAACATCAGCCAGACCTAAGCCCCGTATCCTAAATGGGATGTGCTATAAACAGAGAGACAGTGAGACCAGGTACTTCTCTCCCTGGGTCTAATGATGCCCAGAAGATACAAAGTTCTAAGGAAGTTCTGGTTATATGTTTGACAAATATTTACTAGGCAGTATATTATAAAAAATATTTCATGTCATAAGTACAGTTTAGAATATTCATTCCTTAGCTAATTCCAGAGCCGGAACGTCTAGGTCCAAATCATAGTTTCAACACTTAACATATGACATTGGGCACATTAATCTTTCTGGGACTCATTTTTTCATCTGTGAAGTGTCAATAATATCAATCTAAGGGTATTCTTGTAGTTGTAATAACTAAATTAATTCATATATATAAAGCATTTGGAACTCTACCTGCTTCATGATGCTTTATGAGTGTCCATTTTTAGTGATAGGAAATATTTATAATCAATTGGGGCCAGCAGGTGGCATGGAGGTTAAGGCACTGGATCCCACACAGCCTATTGCACGACTTAAGTCCTGGAACTGGCAGCTTGAAAATTATACCAGGCACATGTGCATGTGTGCTCAAAATCCTGAGAGGGGAATGGAAAAGAATGGATTGTAGCATGGCCATACCCCCTCAGGGTTAATTTCTCTCTTTCCGTCTCTCTCTCTCAGTCTCTCTCTAGCAAGCACATACAAAAAAAAACATTTATAACTGTTTTAAGTGATATATATTATTTAATATAATATATAAAATATTATAATTTATGTCATTGATTTTACTTTAACATTGTGACATATTATCGGCCTATTTTTATATTTACTTATCAAATATGTGAAAAATAAAATCAGATCAAGTTAAAATTTTTGAAGTTCATTGTGCATACAGAAAAACAGTCTGGCTAGATCCCACATGGCCAACTGCATGGTTTACATCCTAGAAATAGTGGCTTGAAAAATACACCAGGAACACGTGCACACGTGCCCGAAATTCTGAGAGGAGAAAGGATTGCAATAGGGCCATTCCCCTGGGGAGTGCTTTCTTACTTTTCCTCTCTCTTTCTCTCTGTCTCTCTTCAGTGAGCACATACACCCTATAGCAAGTTCAAAAAGAAAAAAAAAAAAAAAAAAAAAAAAAACAGTGCAAGAACTTATGGCAAAAAGCCCAGCTTATTACAGTTACAGTATCATCTATGGAGCAGAAAGGAGGAAGTAGTTTGACCTTGCTCTTGACTGGCTGTCATACATTAATTTCTTTTTTTTAAGGCAAGCAAAGGTGGTTAAGCTGATTTGTCTATAGATGATTGGTTTAGTTACACTGAATCATACTGATAAAAACAAAGAGCTTACATTCTGTGTTTTGTTTATGACTAACGTTAATGGGAAAATCAGGAAGACTAAAGAGCTGGCTTTCTGACTATGGGCCACTGGCTTTGGGGGCGGGGGAGAGGGGGGCAGTACCAAAATTGTGGCCTCCCATTATCATTTCTTTACTTTTAACAAATATAAAATGTAATTTGAACCATTGGTACTATCCATTGATTCTCTGGGACAATTTTCTGAGACGACATCAGATTATCACTCATTTCATACATGAAGAAGCCTGGTCTCAAGCGCAAGTAACCCACGACTTTAACCCCAGCAACTGGCTCCAGATTCTGTTCTATGCTCCTTCTTCTCAAACACATGACACAGTTGTCATATCGGGTTCAACAGGCTACGTGAATCTCTCATTGAACTCTTATAACCACCTTCAGAGACAGGCAATGCTACTGCCAATTCACAGATCCAGAAACAGAAGCAAAGAAGTTCATGACTGCCTTTCTCGCTTTAACTGTATAACAAAATACCATATGCAATAGCATTTATTTCTCATAGTTTTGAAGGCTGAGAAGTCCAAGATCCAGGTGTTGGCAGACTAGGGGTCTGGTAAGGGACTAATTCTAAGCTTGTACACATCACCTTCTGGCAGTGTGCTCACATGGTCTTTCTCACATGTGTGTGGAGAGAGGGAGATGTTGAGTATCTTCTCATAAGGGCACTAATTCAACATGAGGCCACCCTTGTGACCTGATCTAAACCTAATTACTTCCCAAAGGCTTTACAGCCAAAGACCATCATATTAGGGTTAGGGTTTCAACATATAAATCTGAGGGAGACACAAACCTTCAGCCCAATATTTGTGACTTTGCACAAGGGTTGCCCTGCAGGTCCACCAGAGCTTGTGCTCTCAACACCCTCACTTAACTGTTAGTTCCCAGAACCAGCTGAACACTCCAATTCATTAGGAAGCATAGGAAACTCTTCAATTTTCAGAAACTCCAATTCAGTTGATCAGTGTGACGCAAGAACCTAATTTTACAAAGCCCTTGGTGACCTTGAGTTAGTGATTAGGAACCACTGAGCGCCCACTTCAATGTTATTGGCCAGCTCTATAGGACCTGAAGTATCCAAAGGACAAAGGACAGGGGACAAGGGCAATGCTAAAGACAAACTCTGCCTTCATCACCATTTTGCCCAGGGCTGACTCAGCTACTTCCTATACCATTATTGAACTACAATTCTTTGAAGTTGAATTGTCAGCAAGAATTCAAGTGTTATCTATTGAATTTCAGCAGAGCTCAATTCCCCTGACATGCACTCTTTATTTAGGTTTAGTTTATCCCTCTCACTCTTTTAATCTATTAGCCAAACATAGTTTAAAAAAAAGAAAAAGAAAGAAAAGAAAAAGAAACATTGCTGATAACTGAGAGTGCCATTTGCCTTAAAATTTTATCTTCAAGGCTTAGATGTGGGGATGCTGCTTTAGCGATTGTTGAAAATATCATACTATGCACAATTCACTAGTTGGAGGAGTACAGGCTACCATATTTCTATGGTGAACTAAAAATGCTACAGCGGTGTTGGGATATGTTGTCAAGGAAATTGCTCTGTGGCCTCCAATGTCTTGGATGAAGTCAGGATGAAGACTGAGATTTAATAACACCATAGTTAAAACTGCAGTTTAAATCCATAAACGACAAATGCATGCCTGACCAGAAATAAAAAGGATCTGAACATTACATCCTCCTAAGCGGATTCTTCCATAGAGTACTGTTGGAGAAGTGTCTAGCCCCGAGTGTTTAACTTTGCAATTCAAAAGAGTTGTGACTTGCTTCCCTTATATAACATGGGCAGCTTTTCATTATGTTTATTTGATGCAGTGTTATTGAGGCAATATTTTATATGAATAATTCATTTCTACTCCAACTTTATCTAGCAAAGTCAAAAGCAGAATCCTAAATTTCAAAACAGATCAAAGAGTTCCTTAAATAAAATGGTAATGCCTTGAGTTGCCCGCTCTCTGAATCTCCCGTCTTGTCTGTGCATTAAGCAAGCACTTACTATGGGCGGTTGGATACTGAAGTTATTAAATGTTCACAGCTCTCCCTGAATTTTCTTTGGTGAAGATGAATCTTACTGCCCCAGTTTTGTACTGTTTCCTCTTGTTCTTATCCAGAAATTGAGTTCTATGAGAGCAAATTACATCCAAGTAATTTTTTACATATTTTTAACTTGGGTTGTGCGTGCCTGACTTTCTGAGTCCATCTCAGCCCTGATTACCTTCTGTTCCACTGGGCAGTCTGATGAACACAGCAGGCAGGCTGCGGTGAATAAAATAGAGCAATTACATTTAGATGCTCAAGACTGCCAGCTGCCTGGGGACACCTCACCACAGCCTCTCCATTGTGGTTATCCTCCTTTCAGATCTTACCAAGTCATGCAAGAAAGTCGCCCTTCAAAATGATTGACATCCAAAGAATTGCCCCGGCTTCATCCAGCCACGGAAGCTGCAAACGAGAGTGGAGCAGTCAGAGAGAAAAATTAAACATGGAAGGAAAAAAAGTATTCGAAATCACTGAATCATGCCTAAGCATGCTTTTTTATTAAAAAATAAAAATATTTTAGGTCAAGAAAAATAAAAATGACTAAAAGTCTTTAAAGTCATCAAAGAAAGATCACTTCATACATGACTGTGTTAGAAAGGGCCTTAGAGGCAGTAATTTAGAGATTTTACTGCCTCTGTCAAAAAGACCATCTTTCTGATTGGAGCAAGTGAGCATTTGGGAAAGAGCGTGGAGGAGACAAGAGTATAAGCACAGGAATAAGAAAAACCTAGCTTCAATTCCTAGCTGGGACGCTTGCTAGCTAGGGCTCTTACAGCAAGGTCTTACATATTTTGGAATCTCTGTAACAGGAGAACAATGCTACTTACATTATGAGATGTTGAAGGAATTTAAATAAGTTTATGTTTGTAAAGTGTCTAGAACATAGTAAAAAATGGTAAAACTCATATTTGATTACATGGATTAAGAGTTTACTCTTGGGAACCAGCAGTTAGCGTAATGGCTATGTCGCTGGACTCCCACATAGTCGACCGCGGTTCGCGTCCCAGACCCAGTGGCTTAAAACTCACGCCGGGTGCATGTGCGTGTGTGCCCAAGATCCCAAGAGGAGAATGTAGGAGAAGGGATTGCGGCGTGACCATCCCCCCTGGGGGGTGATTTCTCTCTTTCTGTCTCTATGTCTCTCTCTGTCTGTCTGGAGAGCGCACGCGCCCTATAGCGAAAAACCTCTCCAAAAAAAAAAAGAGTTTACTCTTCGTGAACATGGAATATTTAATGCTGAGTAAAGCAAGCCAAACTATGAAAGAGAAGCATCATAAGTCACCACTTAATATATACTGAATGTCTGTACCCTACAACAGAAACTGAAAGATTGGAAGGTACAAAAGCATGGTGAACAACTGTGGATACTAGAGACAGTGTGGGAGGAGGATGGGAAGTTGGGGGCAGGAGGGAGGGAATCAGAAAAAAAAATTTAAAAAGAAAAGAAAAACATTTAACAGACACAAAAGTGTAAAAAAGAAAGAGTTTAACTCTTCAGAATTAATTAGGGATGTTTTTCTAGTGTTGTCTACTGATACCTGGTTAATACTCTATTTTTTTAAAGAAGAATTATTTTATTTAGTATTTATTTATTTATTTATTTATTTATTATTCTTCAATTTGACCAGGGAGACACACAGAGAGAGAGACTGAGAGTGAGAAGGCAAGCCACCAGGTCCAGGACTCAAACCATGATCGGCCATATGGGAGTCCAACACCTTAACCATCACAACACCTACTGGTCCCAATACTCCATTTTTAAAAAAGGAATGAAAATACCCACTGCAACAACATATTCCTTTAGTCAGTAATATCTCTCTCTCTCTCTCTCTCTCTCTGTCTCTCTCTCTCTCCCTCCCTCCCTCTATTTTTTGGTAATTTTGCCAGAAGGCACATGCTGGGTATATGTGCCTTCTGGCAAAATTACCAAACAGAGAGATAGATACAGAGAGAAGAAGAAAGAATCCCTCCCCACCACCACCAAATGGGACATGATCACACTGTAATTGTTTCTTTTCCATTTCTCTATCCTGCTGGGATTTGAGGGCACACATGCACATGCACCCAGCATGTTTTTAAAGCTGCTGGAGACATTTAAAACTGCAGAGTTGGCCATGTGGGATCTGGCTCCCTTAACCACCAGGTTATGGGGCAGATACAGTCATTATTCTCCTGTGTAAGTATTATTTAGTTGTCTTCACTTTTGCTAGTCTTATTCCTTGCTTCCTGTATGTGGATTCTTCTTCTGTGATGGAGGCTTAAAATGTCATATAATTCATTTCTTATAATTTCTTGCAGCTAAGCATAAATAAAAAGCTGCTGGAGACTGGAAAACAATTTCTTCCTGATAAAAGAAAGACAAATGTGAGGGAAAACCCTTTTTCCACTCTTCACCCTTTTGGTCATGTAAGTATATCCTTCAAGTAAGTGGCTATAGTCAAATAGACTTTGACCTTGCTCACTCATATTGTTGAGCTACTGAACTAACCCTGAAATGACCTAGTGCCAGACTTCTTGTCATGTGAAATAACAAAGTTTTTTTACTATTTAGACCACTCATTGTTCACAACCAAATAAGTAAGGCCCTGTTTCCTTGTCTTCCCAGCACATTGAGAGACTATTTCCAGTTTGTGTTTGGGTATAAAGCAGACATGTGTATTTGAAATTCAACATGAGTTTCTCTTTATAAATAATACTAATTAATTTTCAAAAAGATTGGCTAACTAACCAAATTTCACACAACCAAGAGGCTGAAGAAATGGACAAAAACCTAGACCTGTCTACTTCAAAGGCTAACCACTTTAGCACATTGCTGTAACACAAGGAGCTATTAGCCTGTAATGGTTGGAAATATTTAAAGTAAGTCAAGTTCTTTTGCTATCTTTCTTTAACTTTATATTCTGATATGAATAATAACATAATATCCTAAACTTTGACTTTTCTAAGCAACCCCAAGTTCTTAACCTTTTCCTTCTTTTTCCTCTTTGCCAATAATATTTGTCTGTCTGGTTTTATTCTCTTAGGAAGCCAACAGGCTTAATAAAGTTAGAGCTATAATCAGTTAAGTATATTTATTTATTTTTAATTTTAATTTATTTATTTGTGTTCATTCACTGTACATCATTATAGTATTCAAAATGAGATTTTTTCCATCCAGGATCCACTGTATATTGGCTCAGTCCAGGATACAACCATACGTATTATCATCAACAAATAATTTTCCATTTGTTTCTTATATATTTTGTTTCTTTTTTCCCCTTCTTGATTCCCTGCCTCTCACCCTCTGCCATTTCCCACCCTCGTTCCACACTGTATCTACAGTTGTTTTCCATGCCTTTTTTCCCCACATTTTATTGATTTACAAAAGATCTTAATCAATATAAATACTTTCAATAGCAAGCACAGTTGCTATATACATATCTATGAATATGTGTCTGACTTTAGGCATAAACCTCAGTGAGCAGAATGAACATACTATAAAGTAGCACCTACCTGGAGCTAAATAGCTTACTGCAGTCATTAAATGGGCTTTTTTTTTTTTTTTTTGGAGAGGTTTTTGCTATAGGGCACTTGCGCTCGCCAGACAGACAGAGAGAGACAGAGAGATAGAAAGAGAGAAATCACCCCCCAGGGGGGATGGTCAGGCCACAATCCCTTCTCCTCCATTCTCCTCTCGGGATCTTGGGCACACATGCACACATGCCCGGCGTGAGTTTAAGCCACCGGGTCCGAGACTCGAACTGCAGTCGACTACATGGGAGTCCAGTGATATAGCCGTTACGCTAATTTCTGGTCCCAAATAGGCATTTTTCAATACATTTTTTAATTTCAAGAAGAACAGTTTTAGTTTTGGTAGACCAGAATCAAAAAATGTTAAGAGAAATTTCCTTAAGACTTAAAGTGAGGAAAAAGTTTAGGATTCAGTTCAATCAGTAGGTAGATGAACCTATGAACAGTTTCAAAGACAAAAATCCTAACTTCTGGAAAACAAACATAGAAGAAAATTAGTAATGTTTTAGTCAAATGTCAAAATTCTGTTTCACCAGTTCAGTCTCATGTAATTAATCTCTCTTCTGTTGAATTTGCATCATTACTATGGATCAATCTTTCCATTTAAGTTTTAGGAGTTAACATTCAACATCATTATTGATCTTTCCAGACTTGTTCCTACCATTAAGTTGGCCATTCTCTTGGTTGTTTTTGTACTCTTATTTCTGTGTGTCTGACTTTAGCTTTCCTGTTATAGCATACCTTTCAGACCTTCTTGGAGAATTGTTTGGCACTGGTAAATTCTTTCAGATTTTCTTTATCTGAGAATGTTTTTGTCTTTTCTTTCTATATGAAGGATAATCTTGCTAGATATGATATTCTTTATTGAAATTGCTTTTCACTTAACACTTTGAATATCTTTTCCCATTCTTTCCTTGCTTGCATTTTTTCCAATGAGAGGTCCGATGTTAGTGTGCTAGGATATCCTTTGAAAGTAACTTGACATTTCTCTCTTGCCAATTTTAGTGTCTTGTCTCTTTCTGGGGTTTTTATCAATCTGGCTATGATGTACCTTCAAGAAGATCTTCTTGGGTTGATTCTATGTGTGGTCCTTTGTAATTCTTGGCTCTGATATTTGAATGCCTCTCTAGGTTTGGAAAGTTTTCTTCCAGGATTTCATGGAATAGATTATCAATGCCCTTATTAGTTTCTTCACACCTTCTGTGATATCAATTATCTGGATGTTTGCGTGTTTAATGATATCTAGCATTACTCATATATTGTTCCCATTTTTTGGGTTATTTTCTCATTCTTTTTGGTGAATTTTTCTAGGTCAGAGGTTCTGTCTTCTATATCTGAGATTTGATCTTCTGAATGATCTAATCTGCTTTTAATAGTTTCAAGGGAGGTTTTGATTTCATATAGTATAGCCTTCATCTCTAACAATTGTGTGTTTTTTTTTTTTATGGTGTGCATTTCCTCTTTCAGATTATGCAAGAACTTCCTCAACTCCTGGAACTCATTGTCTCTTTTCTCCTGCATCTTCTGCAGTTTGTTGTCTTTCTTCTCTGTCAACTCTGTGGAAGATAAGGAGCTGTTCTTTTCCTTTGGGAGGAGAGATATTTTCTTGGCTTCTCATATTTCTTGTGCCTCTGTAGTGGTTTCTGGTCATCTGATGAATTATACATTTTTTTTCTTAATTTTTTGAGTTAAATCTGAGTGCTCAGAGGCATGCAGGAGGAGGTGATCTTCAATCTCTCTGCAGTACTGTTTTTCTTCCTTTATACAGCAGATTCCATGGGAATTGAGAATTACTCTGATCCTCACT
This sequence comes from Tupaia tana, assembly GCA_026018925.1. Lineage (NCBI taxonomy): Eukaryota > Metazoa > Chordata > Mammalia > Scandentia > Tupaiidae > Tupaia > Tupaia tana. Next base: position 202,450,259 of record JAKSZU010000006.1, read on the forward strand.
AGGTCTTGGGGTTAGGAGAGTGAAGTCTCAGCAGTAAATCTTTAGTTATCCTAGTCCCTGAAAGGGGCTACTCAGAGCTCAAATGTAGATGGCTTGTGATTGGCCTGTCCTGGCTAGATCCTGAGGTCAGGAGGGTAAAGTAAGTGTATTTATTTTAATGGCTCCTAGTTTGGAGAACTACAGTGGAAGTTCTCAATATCTAGTGAACCAAGAGTAACACAGCCCTTTCATATCATAAGGTCAGATACTTCCTTATGCACAAATGCTGATTCTGCCAATAAAACTTAACAGACCTGGAGCACAATTATAATTCATTTATTACTTTGGCAGATACTTATTTTTTTTTTTGTTTTTTGTTTTTTGTTTTTTTTTTGTCTTTGTTTTGTTTTTGCCATAGGGCATGTATACGTACTTACCAGAGACAGACAGAAAGAGGGAAGGTGAGAAGTCACTCTCCAGGAGGCATGGCCACTCTGCAGTCCCTTCTCCTTCATTCTCCTCCTTGGCATGCATACACATGCCCCTGGTGTGATCTTCAAGCCTAACCCAAGACTCCTAATTATTAATCACTTCACTTACTAAGCTGGCAATCTTCTAGGTGCTAGAAATATAACATACACAAAAAAAAATCAAAATTTTCTCCTTTTATTATGAAATTTAAATTCTAGTTAAGAGAAGATAATGAGTAAATATGTAGTATTTCAGGTTGTAAAAGCTGCTATAAAAATAAAGCACAGTAAAGTGCACAGATTGGTCTTGTCAAGATTGATAAGACAGGGACCAGCAGTTAGCGTAATGACTGTATTACTGAACTCCCATGTAGTCAATTGTGGTTCGAGTCCTGGACCCGGTGGCTTAAACTCACGCCGGGCATGTGTGAGTGTGTGCCCAAGATCCCGAGAGGAGAATGAAGGAGAAGGGATTGCAGCGTTGCCATCTCCCCTGGGGGGTGATTTCTCGCTTTCTGTCTCTCTGTCTCTCTGTCTTTCTGGCAAGCGCATGCACCTTATAGCGAAAACCTGTCAAAAAAAATTAAAAAGATTGATAAGACACACTATATAAAGAAAAAGATGTAAATGTTAACAACATAACAGTGCAAAAGTCATTGGAGAATGAAAGTAAAATGGACAAGATAAAACTGTAAAAATAGCTAAACCTCTTCTTACAAAGTGGGGAATCAAGAGATTCTGTAAATACTTGATTGAACAAAAGAGATGAATTTTGCCTATATTATTTAAAGCTTACAAAGGTGATCACTAGACAAATTAAAAGACTTGAGAGAAGGAAGAATAAGAGAAGGGATAGTGTGAATGAGCTAAATCCTCATTTTTTTTTTTCATTTCTAGGAGTCAACAGAAATTGTGAAATTGGTAAACTAGGTTTTACCTAACATGCTCACTCTCACTGGCAACTGCGTGGGGCTCTCCTGGGTAGAATGCCAAGTGTAAGACCCAGTGCACTGAGAAAATGTGCTGTTACCAACTAGTTCCCTCTGGGAGCAGAAAGGATCAATAATTCACACGTCTCCACTTGGAGCAATACGGGCATCTGGATATAGGATGGTCAAAAACAAGGGGAAGGTATTAGCAGACATGAGGATGGGTTACATCAGAATACAGAAAAAGAAACACAATGGTGAGGAGTTTAGCAATCTGATAGATTCATGTCTTTCCTTTCATTTGGATTGACAACATTCTGAGAAATACAAAGGCAATAAGCTGTAGGAGAAGCTGACAAAAGAGAGTTTAGCTTTCTATCTCTAAAAGAATGGCAAGCCTTGGGTTTCAGATCTTTTTTTCTAAGTCATACAGAAGAATTTAAACAACAGTTTTCAAAGTATATGCTTTCTTTGACTGAATCATATCCAGTAACCCATTTAAAGTCACTGAAATGTATTGTGGGTGCTGGTAACCTTCGATGGAGAAAACGTACCATTGGTCCAATAAAGCCCTCCCTGCTGTACCAATTACCTAAACAGAGGAAGCCGAGATACTGGGATCCCAGCTGTACCATCATGCCAAACCCTGGGAACACAAACAAAGCTTGAAATCTTGTCTCTAATTAAATCATGTGGAGCCTGTGACTTTGCTGGCCTCCTGCTCAGCAGTAAAGCATGTGAAACCCTGAGCAGGCTCCCTTGGTGGCTAATGTCTCTAATAAAGACACAAACTCCACCCTGTGTCTGTACTCCCCAGGACTGGCACCAAATGAAGAGGACAGGAACACAGTGGTTTTCAGAAGGGCACAGTCAGAAAATTGTCTATTCACTCAAAAAAAAACAGGAGTGAAGCTTCTTACTCCTTTAATACCCTAAGTGCTCCCCACCTTTTCATAAAGAAGTTCCCAGAGAGGTAACTATTGCAAAGAACCATACACTAGAGTTCTCATTCACACTTTAGCTCTGTTTGCTCAGCCAGTAATCTTCCCAAATCTGTGATGAGTGATGAATGACCTAGTCACCCCCACCTTGGAACCCAGGCTCCACCAGTAGCCAGGGCACCTTGCACTGCACTGTTAATTCCAACAGGCATGGATTGCTCCAGAGTGGCCAGAGAGGTTGATTCTCTGCTGAGAATCCCATTGCCCCGGTGGGAGGATCAGAGGATCTCTGACCACAATCAGCTCTCCCAGTTGATCCACAAACCTTGAAATTCTGAAATTTGAGACTCATTCCTTTCATTTTCTTATTAAATCCCTCTTTAAATATGGCTCGGCACAGTTATCTGTCTTTAGTGCCCTAGCATGACACGTACCCAGATGAGAGCCTATTCTGTGCTGGGAGCTGTATTCAGTGCCTTTATTTAGACTTAGTAATCCTCAGAATACTCTAGCAAGGTCTAACCATTGAATATACATACATACACACATGCATAAACACACACATGTATTTGTTAAACTATATACACGGTACTGCGCTCAATGGCTAAGCGAGTGAAGGATGATTTGACTTGAACTAGATAAAAGTAAACCATGTGCAGCCCTAAACATTGTCTAGTAGGAGCAATAAGATGCTTACATTCAAAAAAATGTAATATAGTGTACAGTAAATGTATTGACAAGACAAAAGTGAAAGTATTATGTTTGGGACCTAGTTGTGCTGAAGAGTAAGAAGAGTATTTCAACCTAGGACCCAACCATCCATTCACTATGTATTTATTGAGCATAAATAGACTCACTCATACTATAAACTATGTTGGGCTGGGCTAATGACTTTAGGTTGAAAAAGAACAGGTATGTGTGGGATAGGTATGCAAGTGAGAAATAAATTAGGGATATGCACATAAATCTAGGTGTAATTCAGTTGGGGTGGGAAGCATGAAAGGGAGAAATGGGATATAAAATTGAAAAGATGAAATGGAGCCAGATCTTGGGAAGGTTTTGTATGTTACACCAGAGGATTTGAACCTTATTCTATAGTCAATGGAGCCATAGAAGGTTTGGAGCTGGAAATTAATATCCTCAAAACTCTGCTTATAAAAACTAACTTGGCACAATGTATGGAAGCAGTTAAACTAAAAATAAATATGGTAGCAGGCCTCAAGAAAACTACTGAGTATTCTAAGAGGGAAAAGGGCAGGAGCTGGAAGACTTAACAATGGAAACAGAGAAACAAGCATAAATGCTGACGCTATTGGCTTCTAAAATTGGCAACATAAGCACAGTGCTTGACAGAGAGTAGGCATGGGATAAATGTCAGAGCGAGAAGACATGGTGCATGGGGGACAGTGCGGAAGTAAAGGTGCCTGATAGTTGGGGCTAGATGTTTGTGAACATCTTTGTAACAGGTTTGAGAAAAATTATCACCATGGTTCCACACTGCTGGATGAGGGAAATGAAGGACTGAAAAATAGCAGGATCATGGAGCTAGAGACAGCACAAAACCAGGTGTTTAACAAGAGAAACACAGAATGAGGTAAGGAGGAAAGCAAAGAGCTGCAACTGGGCTGTCTCACAGAATAGAGTGTAAAGCCTTGATAATACATGTTTTTCAGGCATGGCTAACCCTTCTGAGATGCAAAGGAGGCTGATAAGCATTGCATCAGGATGAGTACAAGCATGAGGCACTGGTTCCAAAGATGGGTTCTGCAGTCAGAGAGAATTCAGACAGGCCTGTACAGGGATTCTGATTATGCCACTTACTAAGTACGTCACATTATTAGAGTGTTCCAGGTCTTGGTTTGCTCATCAATAAACAGAGATGATGTTACCATATAAAGCTATTCAGAGGATGAATGAGATAGCAACTGTACACTAAAAACTCACACTCCCCAAAATCTTGGACCATCTTAGTTGTTCCTAAAAAAAAAAAAAAAAAAAAAAAAAAAAAAAAAAAAAAAAAAAAAAAAAACAGACACTGCATTCCCCAAGCCCCCTTGTGGCCAGTGTGGTAATGTTTTAGGCAATAGAATATGAATACATGTTTTTTCTGGCCAAGAATTTTTTAAGGAGCAGGTGAACCTTCTAAACTTACTTTTTTCCAACCAATTTGGCTGGGAGGGGAGGGGGCAGGAGTACGGAGCCATACCATGGACCCGGGTAGCAAACCATCTGTGGATGAAAGCACCCTGAAATCAGAGCCCAGCACCAGAGAGTCATTTGAACAATAATAAGCCTCTATGGATTCAAACCACTGAAAGTTTGAGGTTTAATGGTTATTGGTAGGAGGCCTCATGCTAACAAATGCAGCAGGAATTAAAAGATAAATAGCAGATAATGCATGCAGCACTCCATGGCAAATTCTCATACGCTTTAGCCTGGAAAAAGAAGAAGGAGGGAAAGGAGGGAGAAGAGGAGAAGAAGAAGAAGAAGAAGAAGAAGAAGAAGAAGAAGAAGAAGAAGAAGAAGAAGAAGAAGAAGAAGAAGAAGAAGAAGGGGGAAGAAGAAGAAGGGGAAGAAGAAGAAGGGGAAGAAGAAGAAGGGGAAGAAGAAGAAGAAGAGGAAGAAGAAGAAGAGGAAGAAGAAGGAGAAGAAGGGAAAGGGGGAGGGAGAGATAAAAGGGGAGAGAGAGGAGGGAAAAAAGGGGGAGGAAAAGAAGAGGAAGAAGAAAAAAATAGGACTCATGACAATGAATGGACAGTAGCACACAGCCTTTCTTTGGGGCCTCAAATACTGATTATAACACAGCTGAAGTGGAAATACATTTAGGAATCAAAAGAGAGGAACATTCTCATAGTAAAGAATGAATGAATGATAGGGTGTTCGCAGGCTTTCTGAACCTTATCTTTGTACAGATTACATAGCCTCCAACCTGCACACACATGCACACACATGTACTCCTGGCTTGGAATTGGAAGCTGCTCACCTCCTACCACTTAGCTCTAGAACTCACCAGCCAGGCTTTCTCCCTGTGGTAACAGAATAACGGTCCCTCTCAGTCCTCGATTTATAAATATGTCACCTTGCATAGCAAGAGGGACATAGTAGATGTGATTAGGTAAAGGATTTTTTTTTTAGTTGAGATTATCCTGGATTATTCAAATAGGCCCAATATCATCACAGATTTCCAATAAGTAAAAGTAGAAAACAAGAGGATCAGAATCAGAGAAGAGCTATAAAGATAGAAGTGAATTTTAGAGACTCAGAAAGAGAATGCCCATGCTACTGGTTTTGAAGATGGAAGAGGCCACTATTAAGGAATGCAGATGGCTCACTGAGGCTGGGAAAGGCAAGGGAACAAATGGTCCTCTAGAGCCTCCAAAATGAACCAGTCCTGCTAACAGCTTGACTTTATTCCTGTGAGATTGGTTTGAGACACCTAACCTCTAGGAACGTAAAATAAAACATTTGCATTGTTTTAAGTCACTCAGTGTGTGGCAATTTGTTACAGCAGCAATCAGAAACTAATATACCTGCCCAGAACTATCTCCTGGTGCAGCTATTAGGGTCTCCCTGCCTCAGCTTACTACACTGGCAACACAGAGATAGAACTCACTCTGGCCTCTCATGACTTAGTCCCTAGAGCCAAGAAGCAAGTCCCAATACTGATGTGCAGAGCCTCTTCACAGCATAGCTGTCCAACTCTGTGATCCAGCCATTATCCATCATGGGCCAAACCAACCATGACAGTGCACTAGATAACTACCAGCTCTATTAAGCTAGGAAATGACTTCTCGGCAACCTAAAGGATTTCACAGTTGTCCGACTACTAATCCATTACTAGGAAAGCTTGACAGTTTTTCTCAAATTCTTCACCAGGTAGCCAATTAGGCAGAGGACATTGTTAGCTAATAATATTTTTATTGCAATTTCTGTGTCTACTAGAGTTGTTTTTGTATGTTAAACAGTGTGTTGGGTGAATTTCACAATTCACTTCATATTTTAAAAGATTGTAATGAGCACATAATGGCTTTTCAGGTGGAATCAGGCCATTTCTATCCCCTTCGATTGTGAAAATAGAGGTGACATAGTAGCAGAAGTTATGGACTGAATTGTGTCCCCTCCCAAATTCATTTGTTCAAATTCTAACTCTGTATCTTAAAATACGACTATAATTGGAAGCAAGCTCTTTAAAGAGGTAATTAGATTAAAATGGGTTCTTTGGGTGGTCCCTGACCCTGGTCCCTGGCATTTGTGTAAGAAGAAGAGATTAGGACATTTGCACCCACAGAGAGGTGTAAAGACTATGTAAAGACACAGTAAGTGGATGGCCATTTACAAACCAAGGAGAGGCCTCATAAGAAACCAATTGGCCAATATCTTGATCTTTGATTTCTAGCTTCCACAACCATGAGGTAATGAAGCCCCTCAGTCTGCAGTACTTTGCTATGGCAGTCCTAGCAAATACAGGGGTATCTTTATCAGTATTCTAGAACTTGCACTAAAGATGTCTCTACTGAGCACATAGCTGGGGTGAATGTACTAAAATTTTGTATTTTAACATAGACAACTCTTTTACAAACCTAGAAAATTGGTATTTTATATTTTGTTCATTTCGTCAATGACTTGAGTAAAGGAACTAACCTTTTTTGAGTCCCAGCTATACACCAGACATTGCAATAAAAGCTTTGGATCCATTATCTCATTGAATCCACACAAGAGGCATTGTCATCCCTTCAAAAATGAACAAACAAAACACAGATGAGAAAACTAAACTCAGAGCAGTTAAATAACCTTCTGAAACATATATCCAGCTCTATAGGTGCTCAAGTTGATACCGTTCCCCAAAATTGTGCAGATGGCTTTGTCTGATCTTTGTACCAACAGTGGTAAGGGCTCTAGAGAAGATAGGAAGATTAATAGAAGCCCTATTTAGTCTCCTTGGAGCTGCCAAGCTATTTCTGTGGAGGAGGTAGAGAGTAATAAAAGAACAAGGAAAAGAAAAGCCTGCTTCCTTATGTATACATGGGAAACACAACCGTGGCTGCCTATGAAGAGGGGATGTGCCTCATTTCCCCTCCCCTGATAACACGGCCGCTGCCTCTGCTGTTCCGTGTGTGCGATAAACAAGTTGTAATATATTAGCGCCAGCAGTTGCAGCAGCGCACGTCTATGGCTGGCAGATTCCTGAGAAATGGTTTTTATGGCACCGATCTCCTTGGAGACCTTAAATAACAGTTGAAAATGTATGGTACAGAGATCACGGGGTTTATTACTTCAGTTTCAGCCTGGTGTTCTGCAATTTATAGTTTTCCTGATAAATTGGGATCCATTCAGCTGGTACACATTATGTAGGATGGTGGAATTGTCTCTTCTGTGTTAAAGCATTAGGAATGGGCATATGCCTTGATTGGGTAATAGCCACACTAGCCCAAGCTGTGCATGGCAGTCAGGGCTCTGACTCTGTGTTGGGGCTTATTTTAAAGAGGAATGGGCTCCCACTATAGGACTGGTCCCCTTCTTCCATCTGCTAGCATCTTTTAGTCTCAGAGGCCCCAGGCACTGCACTTAACTCATGCTTCCATGAGAACCTGGCTAAGGGCAAACAAATGCTATATGTGATAGTCATTTGTAGGGGAGAGCAGGGGTCATAGTGAGAGATCTGTGTGAAAATATACAAATTAAAATTTCCCTTCAGAATCCAGCAATAGAGGGATGACATTTTATACAGCACCTAGAAGTACATTGTTTCCTATTTTCCATGGATTAAATTAAAATAAAATGTGCCTTAGTGGCTATGTCTATAACTCTCTATATACACTTAATTAACCTAATGTTGTTAGAAATCCAATGTTACAGGCTATCTGTGAACCCGTGTTCCTGATTTTCAGCCAGATGAGCAGAGAGCCTGTTTGTTTAAATTTAAAAATTTAAGAAAGGGAAGGTAATTTATTACCAGTTGGATTTTATTATTGTTATTGTCATTGTTGTTGTTCCAGTACAAAAACGATAATAATCAAGCTAGTCTGCACTAACTTTCTTCCAGCTGAAAACCTGATATAGATTTTCGCATTTGGACTTTGGAGCCCTTCCAGATCCCATCTGGCTGTTAATCTGCAGAAGATGAAAGATTTACGCAAAGGGTCTCAACCCTGAAGTGTCGTTAAGTTCTATTGGGTCAATAATTCCTGAAAATGAATTAAAACAACGAAGTTCGATGATTTTATAGACATTGTTAGCCTGTTTCTTTGGAGGAAAAAAAGGAAAAGAAAAGAAATGGGCTGGGGTATGAGAAATTGGGAAAATGAGTAGGAGAGCAGAACCCCTCCCCAGTCAATTCTGGATAGTCCTCGAGCACATCAGCTACCTAGCTTTCTGTACTGAGAAACATTTTACAAACAAAACACAGTGCAAAGGCACATTACTGCTCACTCCTAGGCAGCCAACATTCTTCCTAACAAACATGCTAAGGCAAGTAAATCCGCGACACCTGTGATGTCACTGTGCTCTCTAGATAGGAGAGGAGGCAGATGAGTGGAGGGACATCCAGGGTTGTATGCTGCCCCCATGACTCATACACCAGCTTCCGCTGCCCAGACACTCAGACTGGTTTCATTGACGAACCAGCCAAGTGCAAGATCACAAGCATTTTCACAGGGGATTTTGTTTTTTTTTTTTTTTTTTTTTTTTTTTTTTTTTTGAGAGGTTTTTGCTACAGGGCACATGCACTCACCAGAAAAACAGAGAGAGACAGAGAGACAGAAAATGAGAAATCACCCCCCAGGGGGGATGGCCATGCCACAATCCCTTCTCCTCCATTCTCCTCTCAGGATCTTGGGTACGCACATACATGTGCCTGGCGTGAGTTTAAGCTACTGGATCCAGCACTCGAACTGCAGTCGACTACATGGGAGTCCAGCGACATAGCCATTATGCCAACTGCTGGTCCCCACAGGGAATTTTTAATAAGGATTGAGCTAACTATTCTTCATAGATAGAAAGACACCCCAGATTACTTACTTCTTTATAAACTCTAGCAAGAATCACAGTGGTCTTGTCTCCTGGGAAAGATGCACTCTGGAAATGCAAAGGTCCCATATACAGTAGATATTCAAATAAAGAGGAAGGGAGAGGATGTTGACAAGGTAGGGACAGAAGGATGTAGTGATTGGGCCAAAGGGACTGACCTAAGTGCCAGGTAATGACTTCTCTTGGATCCTTTCATTCCCACAACAACCCCAAAAGGTAAGAACTACTACTATTATTTTCATTGTACCTTTGAGAAAATTGAAATTTAGACAAAAAAGATTAATTTCAAAATTTATAAGCACTAAGTAATGGAAGCCGATTTCAAATCCAGAAACCTTTCTCCCAGTACATACTTTAAGCACTGAGATAAACTTCAGTGAAGAAATCTGGCTTGATAAAGCTTACCAACCAACCCAAGACCCATTAGAGCACAATTTATTCATCACTAGGGATTATCTACAGAGTCCACGTGATTAAAGACAAATTCAGACAGAAGGACCTACTGATGTGTCTATATACAAGAAAAGACCCACTGAAACTTACGCATCTTATGCTGAGTAAGTAGATGATTATAATAGCCACTTAAACTTTCTGCTTGACCATCAAAAGCAGAGCTGTGGGAACCAGAGTCAAGCCCTGGCCCAGTTGGCTTGAAAAATATGCTAGGCACACATGTATGCTCAGGATCCTGACAAAATGGAAAATGGGAGGAGAAAGGATTGCAACATGACTAGACCTCATTGGAGGATGCACTCACATGCTTGTTCTCCCTTCCTCTTTCACATGTACCTTCTGGTAAGAATTTTCACAAAACAAAAAGAAAGATGAGCTACAGGGGCCAGATGGTAGTGCAGCAGTAAAATGCAATACTCTGTCAGTCAATCTCACATGAGAAGCTTCTCCATTCAGGACTGGAAACCTCCTTCAGTATGTTGGCCTCAGGACATTTGCACTTGTTACTTCTTTTACCCTGAATGGTCCCACCTGTCCCCATCTGCATTATTCACTCTCTCTTGTCCAAAATTCTAAATGCCTTTTTTGTGCTTAAATTTTTCTTATAGCACCAGCCAACCAACAAACCACGAGGTTGGTTGTTTATTGTCTGTCCTTTTCATTAGAATATAGCATAAGATCCATGTGAGTGGAAATTTTATCTTTTTTGTTCAAGTGTTATCTTTAGCAGCTAAAGAGTTCCTGGCACATAATAAGCACTTAATAAATACTTCTTAAGTAAAGGAACACATTGTACTTGCAGATGATTACTCCTCAAAGCCATCCTGATGTCCTCAATTGTGTGATCATCAAACCACTCAGTAGTTCCAAACTCAGTTATCTTAATGTCAGAGAAATTCTCTTAACAGTGCCTTTTTGTTAAAACTTTCACGTGAAGACCCAGGTGGTTTCATAAGTAATTTCTAAACAAATATGGAAGGGCTTCCCAAAAGGCAAGTCCAAACCCCTTGAAACATATATTAAGTTTTCCATAGAAGGGCTTCTGCTTTTTCCTCCAGCCTCAATGCCCTCTACTCTCCACCTTCTACTTTAGACTTTGATACATTGCATCACTGCCCACTAGTTCATTCACTCACTAAACATTAAGTGGGACTAGCCCTGTGCCTAACAGTATTCCCTGCACACTGACCTTTGCATGTTCTGCTTCTTCCTCCTTACTAACTCCCATCTGGCTTTGCCAAGGTAACACAAACTTATTCGTTTTTGTTTGTTTGTTTGGTTGGTTGGTTGGTTTTTGCCACAGGGCATGTATGATAACTGGAGAGAGACAGAGAGAGGGAAAGTAAGAAATCACCACCACCACCACCCGGGGGGGTGGGGGGGGATGGCCATGCCACAATCCCTTCTCTTCTATTTCCTCTCAGGATTTTGGGTACACATGCACATGTGCCTGGTGTGAACTTCAAGCCACTGGGTATGGGACACAAACCAGTCAGTCATGTGAGAGTCCAGTGCCTTAACCACCATGCCACCTGCTGGCCCTCACGTTTATTCTTTAATGAGAAGATTATCAGAGCTTGGATTCAGACACAGAGAACCAAGCCAGAGGAAGATCAGAGAAGATCATTAGGGCAATTTATCTCTACATTTCAAGGGATCTTAAGGATCATGAAGCTTATCCACAAAGATTGCAGGCAAAGACCATGGACAGCTACTTTATTTACTTGTAGTCACCTGATGTCAATTTTTGGCCTGAGCTGTCCTTCTTATCTGTTCCCACCAATGTGCAAGGTAATGAAGTTGTTAAAATAAGGAGTTTTCCAAGTTTGTGCAGATTTGGGGACATCTGAGATCCAGTCCCAGTGTCCATGCTAGAAGGAAGGTTGTGACTCATACTTCTTGTAGTTCTAGAATTTTCAGCTCAATAATTTAGAAAATGAGTTTCCTGGATACGTGGGCACAAGCAGCAAGGGGAATCTCCAGGCCACTGGGCTCTGTGAAGTCATGGTAGCATTTATGATAGCCGAGTCCCTCCAAGAAGAGAGGTGATGTCTTCATAAACAGGAGAGAAAGTTTCTGAAGGTGATGGCAGCCATCAAAGCCACTCTGACTCAAAGCTAATGTGCCCCGAAACTACAATCCAGAGACATTGGCCCAGCCCTCTGGGTAGATACTTCATGACAGGAAGTACTGAAATAACTCCTTGACACCTGGTTTCCCAGAAACAGCCAAAGTACAGGCACAGATATGTGCTCCTGGTCTTTGCTTCTGTGTGTGTATGTGTTACAGGAATATAGCTTTGCTCACTGACCCTACTGTCTTCCTAACCCCCACCATTCAGCATCTTTCCTTGCATTCCCCTGTCTCCCTGTCTACCCACAGGACTTTCAGAGAGGTTCTACCATAGGCTTCCTTCTAAAGGGGGAGTCAAAAAAGAGAGCCTGATAGGTGAGTGTCTCAGATTGCCACACCATTTACAATGGTTCCCAATTCAGTAAACATTGGATGAGTTGATGGAATAATAATAGTGTTAATAATAATGATGGGTTACAACTATTTTACTTAGTCCATGCATTTACCCACAACAATCTGTAGACAGGCATTCTATAAAACCTTGATTGACAGGCCAGCTCTGTGGTCTAGTGGTTAAGGGACCTCTATAACACATGGCCAACTGCAGTTCAAATCCCGGCCCTAGTGACTTGAAAACACCTTGGGCAGATGTGCTGGCATGCACCAAATCCTGACAGGATGAATAAATGGAGAAATCAAGATTGCAGTGTGATCCCATCCCATTTGGGGTTACTTTCTCTCTCTGTCACTGCATGGCGAGCAAATGTAACCTCCTGTGATATTTTTAAAAGAATAAAAAGGAGGACGATGAGGAAAAGAAGAAGAAGAGAAGAAAAGAAGAAGTAAGAAAATGAAACTTGATCAACATTAAATATTAGAAAGATGTTTTTATCATGAGATGGGTAAAATCCAGAAAATGTGGGTGATATCAGGACTGGCTAGGATGTACAGCAGCGAGTTCTCTTGTACATGCTGCTGGGTCTACAAGTCACCTTAGAGGACGCTTGTTAAGCAGTCCTTTCTCTGGCATCTATCCTAGAGAGACACATAAGCCTAAGGAGGTATTTATGACGGTACTCACAGCAATGTTGTCACAGCAAAACAGTGAAAGCCATCTAAATGTCTATCGATACAGGAATGGGCCAAATAGATTCTGACATACCAATGCTATAAAACCATGAGAGGTGTCTATTTGTACCACATACATACACTGCCCACATAAACTACATGAACTCAAATATTTTCATTTTTTCCCTCTGGTAGTTGTTCAGTGAATTCCCAGTAATTTGGAGCATGGCCTAGCACTTAGTAATCATACAATAATATTCGTTGACTAAATGGAAGGTGAGTAAAAAAGTATGTTCCGGAACTATAATATGACACTTTATATGTGATAGTTTCCTTTTAAAAAATAAAAACAATAGTATGTGTTTTCTACAAAGACACACACACACACATACACACACATATATACATATATATATGCATATATATATATATATATGCATATATATATGTTTTAATTCTTACAAGGCAAATATTTACATATTATTTGGTTAATAGAAAATTAATTTAAAGTTTTTTTAAAATGCATGGTTAAAATGATGATGAATATTCCAGAGGGAAAGAAAAACAATTAGCCAGTGTTCATTAATTTTCCTTTGCCTAGAAAAGAGATGAATCCCAGGACTCAAAGATGGAACCCAATCTGCAGGTACAGGAGAACAGGGTCTCTGAAAGAAGGAGCCAGGCAGGCCACTGGCTGACTAGCATAGTGTTCGCAGGTATCAGGATATGAAAGTGGGTCCCAGAAATTTTACTTAGGAAAACAATAATGGCCAAATTTGCAAAGGGCTAAAGAAGAAAGGGAGGTTGTAGAGGACTCCAAAGCAAGGATTACCTGTATTGTTGAGGTACCAGCACATGGACTTATTGCAAGAAAGTGAGGGGAGACAATTAATTTAGTTCAGAGATTCTAGGCTTGAAGTAATTATGAGAGGTCCAATTGGAAATATCTGGTAGGCAGGAGAATATTTGTAGAAAGAGAGCGTGAATGATGCCAGTTTAAAAGTGATTTGCATAGAAGAGTCACAAAGCAATGGAATTTGAATGAGTTCTCCACTTGGGAGAGATGAGGACTGTATGAAAGAGGAGAGTCTGAAAAGGAGGGGGCAGGTATCAAGTCCAGAGACACCTTTGGTGAGGGAAATGCCAGGATATGATACTTATCTGGCAATACCTCTGTCATTTCATTCAAAAAGTCAAGCATTCAGACAGTGATATCAGCAACTGAACTTGGACCAATGCAGGTCGAAAGAAAGTATCTATTAGCAAATCCATTAACAAGACTCCTGTTTATATCTCTGTTGTCAATTGCAATCAATTGCCTGGACAACAATGTCATTCACTGTAGGTCATCCTTGACTTTAAGAATTACAGTTTGTGTAAAATCCATAAAATGTAGATGATATCAAGATTGGCAAGGATTATACAGTAGTTCTCTTGTACATGTTGCTGGGCCCTCCTTATAGAGCACCGGGTTCAGCAGTCCTGTCTCTCAAGCATCTATCCTAGAGGGACACTGGGCCTTATTTTTCCTGGAAGGGGACTCTTTCCTTTACATAATATGAGACTATTTACTGTACTGTACCCCCAAGGAAGATTATTCAAAGAGGTACACCAAATCACTACTTTGTACCATAAATTCTGCATGAGAATTTCTCAAAAGTAGCATCAGATTAATGCTCAGATCTACTGAAAGGCTCGGTCCTTTCTGTGTAAGACTTTCCTCTCAGTTAAAACGCACATAACCCTCATGCTAGCAGGATCGCGAAACATGTACACTAACGAATCAACAGCTAGCACTGAGAGGCAAATCACGATCTTACCACTTGAGCTGTTTCACCTTGCCTCTCTATTTCCACATGTGTAACATTGAGTGACAATGTCTATTTTGCAGAATTGCTATAAGAAATGGAGGAAACGATGTACATAGACCACAAGACACACATTACAATCAACTGTATTCTATCAGTCCCCCTTTCCCATATCTAATGTGTGAGAAGACCAAAGGAGTCATTCCTAAAACTAGGGGCTAATGAGATATGACTGACCTGAACACATGAAGTTGTTTTGTCATCGAACTCCACAGAACTCTAGAAGATGACTTTGCTGATAATTAAACCTTGATAAAGTAAATCTATGTCTCTGGATCATGTATATCAACAATGTTTATCCCATGTAAGACAATCAACCTGTCTGACACTAAGAAAGTAATATATAAATGGAGGCGTGTCATAAATCTCGTTCCCAAAAGCTAGATGTAAGAAGAGGAGTGAGGAAAAGTGGAAGAGTTTGTTCTGGAAGGAAACAGTCCCAAAGCATTCACCATGCAATCTGTGAACACTAACTCACTCAGCTGCTCCTCTCGCTCTCCACGAGGGGCCACTCAGGGCATGTGCTAAAAGTAGAAGACAAGAGAAGTGGCAGGAACAGCCATTAGATTGGAGCCAGGAACCCAGGGCCCGCTGTCTTCCTGCACCTGCACAGTGCCAGAGCACCTGGCTGCACAGTAGAACCGTTTGGCCATCAGTATGCTCCATCCACATGGTGCCAGAGGCTTGAGTAGCTGCCTGAACTTTTCATGTTGTGTTCGCATGCTTGGCTGTCAAATGGACTCAGTCATTGCAGGGGGTAGGAAATAAATTAAAGACAGGAAAGAAAAGAATTTTCTCCCCATGTGCCTTTGTCAATAATCTCTAGCCAGAAAGTAAAATACCTATCCTATTCATCCACACGAACTTTTTCAGAACAATTTTAACTAATTCTCCCAGCCTTCCTTACATTTCATTAAACTAAATATAGGGTGATAAGTAAGTTTTGATGATGACATATAGGTTAAAAGAATAGATTCTGGAGCTGCCTAAATTCCATAGTGCAACCTTTGTTGTGCTGTTTATTAGCTGTGTGACTTTAGGAGTGTAATTTAATTTCTCTGTGCCTCTGTTTATTCATCTGTAAAATGGCAAATTGGGATAACATTAGCATCAAGTTTATTATTACTAGTTATGTCATATCTTTGAGAATGAAGAAAGTGAACAGATATAATCTCTTAGTACAATAGATTCTTCTAATGCATTAACATAGATCAGGCACATAGTTAGAGTTCGGTGATCTTAATTATCATTATTATTAACAACAGTTTAATATCATAAATGATGATGCAATCTCAATACTCTGAGGATTATTTTCAACTCCATTTCTTACATATTACCATGATACCACTTAATTCTATGATTTAACCTTCACTTTTTAAATAATCTGGAATAAGAATATATACATGTATATATGTATGTATATATAATTTTTTTACATATGGCTTTTAGTAATGCTGAAAAGCCATAGCACAGTGATCACATGTCCTAGATTTTCTTAGACAACCTGATTTTCTTCTTCTTCTTCTTCTTCTTTTTTTTAAGGCCTTCATTTGCTAAATGCATAGCTAAATTGGATTTAATTTTGTATCGCTGCAAGATTTCCAAATATATAATTTTACAAATCAAGCACAAATCTTTTGGTCCTGACTTTTCATCCAAAAATGATTATAATGAGTATATGTAATTTTAGAAGAATAGGTTCTAATAATTCCCATGTTGGTAACAACACATCTAAGAATTTTTTAAAAAATGTGGTGAGGGCTTTTGACCTAGAGATTCACTTTGTCACTAAGGAAAATGATTTGCACCTTGCTCAACAGAGTGCTTTACACAGGGTGTAAGCAATTAGAGTGCAACCTTTCTGATTCACACTAATGACCACAAGACTCAATGAACACATGATCTACGGACTGTTGCTTATTGGTGAGAATGTGAAAAGATGAGGTGAAAAACAAGCAAGTTATTTTCTATATTAAAAACATGAGTGATATAGCTCAGTGTTAAGAGAACAATTATTTTCCAATTTAGGATATTCATGTTTAAGGCATTCCGGTATCAGAGCGTCTATAAAACAAAGTAAAATGTATCATCCTTGCTATTAATTCGAATGTAAAGGGGTTCCTGGGTGGAGATTAGATCGGCTATGTCTCAACAAGAAAGTACTAGGGGGAAAAAAGTACCTAAAGAAATATCTTTAGGTTTGGAATAAAAAGATTTGGACTGTCCATTACTGGCTCTGCTGCAGACCAGCTGTATGGCTTTGGGCAAATCACACATTCATCTTTATGACTGGACTGAAAGATTTCTCAGTTTTTTTTAGTGCCCAGCAGTTCATGAATTATAAGACTGCTCAATTTTATTTAAAAAAAAAAAAAAAAAAAGCCTAGTACTGGGGGATGGTGTTTCAAAATAATTCTTTTTGCATTTTAACTTGTTTTACTAAATCCCAGTTTTTGAAAGGGGTTGCTGAACTTTTACCTTATCTAAATACACCCCTTTTCTAAAAGTTCTTATCTGGGTAGGACAAAAGAGATCAGGGCCCCTGCTAGTTCCCAAAACTGGGTTGGATTTAGAAAAGCTAAAATTCAGGAAGGCCATTGCAGAAGGAAGGATTGCTATTGTAAAGGGACAAATTCAGAAGAGAGATCTGTATTGAGCTGAACTGCATCCCTCACTGCAGAAGACATTTTCAAGTCCCAACCTCTAGTACCTGTAAATGTGACCTCCAGAAATAAGGTCTTCACAGGTGTGATTAAATTAAGGCTCTTAAGATGAAGTCATCCTGGGTTTAGAGTGTACCTTAAATCCAATGGCAGGTGACCTGAGACAATAAAGAAGGCATGCAGAGACACAGAGAAGAAAGTCACGTGAACGGGAAGGCCAAGATCAGAATTATGCTGCCACAAGCCATGGACCACCAGGAGCCACCAGAAGCTGGAAGAAGCAAGGAAGGCTCCCTTAGAGCCTTTGGAGAGAGTATAGCCCTGACAACAAATCCAATGATTTTGGACTTGTGGCCTCCAGCATAGTAAAAAAAAAAAAAAATCCTGTTGTTTTATGCCACCTAGTTTGTGGCCATTTATTGCATCTGCTCTGAATAACTAATATTGGAGTTGTTTTCAGGAATAGCGTATTAGGGGCCCACCTGACTCTCTCTTTCCTGGTGTTTATTGGAGGAGTGGGAACTGAAGGGAGAGAGGCAAGAAAACAATAAAAGAATAAGACTTCAAAGACAGGGACGATGGTGTAGCAAGCTCCTTGCATAGAAATAGAGAAGCATGAAAACATTTGTGGCATAATAGAAGTATCAAGATGAATTAACTCAAGTGGGTTATGAGACAGACTTACAAGAGAAGAGACTAGAGACAGGAAACTTTGCAAAAGTTCAAGAAAAAGTAACAAGGGATTGAATCAAAGCAATGGCAACAGGGTTGAGACTTGGCAGATGTTAGAGTAAGGAGTGTGTGATTTGCTGGACAAGTTAGGGAGCAGGAGAGAGAAGTTCAAGTGATACCTGTGGGAAAGTTCCAGTATTAAGCAAAGGAAAAGAAGACAATTAGCAAGACCAAGAATTCCTGTGAGAAGAAAAAGAACCAGTAGAGTACTGAAGGAGGTTGGAGACTCAAATAATAAGTAGCATCTGATGGACAGGGCAAACAGACTTAGTTAGCATAGCGAGCTTAGAGATGAAGTCATTTCTGAGGGTCCACTAACCATGGAATAGTGGAAAGAAAATACAAATTGTAAGGAAGTATACATGTCAAGTATAGTATATTCTTCAACATTATTCTTTGTAAAAGAGAGTAGTAATGTAAGAAATCACGTAGTGACATAGCAGTAATGCAACTAGACTCACGTGTGAAGGTTCTGGGTTCACTTCTCGAGGTCGCCCTGTACACACCATGCACATATCTGGACTGACTGAGGCTGGGTGTGGAACATGGCAGCATGAGGACCCTACTGGGAGTCACTGTCTCTCTCTCGTTCTCATAAAAGAAAGAAATGAACTTTTCAATAAAGAGAGAATAATGTGTAAGTTCCAACTAAAAGTAAAGCAGTGTGACTAACAGGTTCTTTAGACACTGGTCAGGCTTCAGCATGTTAATATACTCTTTTCAGAGAGCCCCTGCAAACCTGCAAATTATATTGGAAATACTAATGCAACAGCAAAGATACATTTGCCAGATGATCTAATTTTCACTCAAAAAGAGCTATCATTTAAGAAGGATGCCTGAGGAATCAGAATATAACAGGAATCTGTGTTTACTAAGGAAGAGATCAGGACAATACCAGCTTATACTTTAATGCTGTGCAGCTGTTGGTCTCTCTGGGAATAGAGATAGCATGAAATCACAGGAAAACCAGAGTTAAAAAGTAGGAATGGAGTAGGGCAAAACAAATGTACCAACTTTGCCTACTTTGTTGTTCTGCCTAGGAACTGCCTTTGCCCTGTGGGTCCTCTAGTCACTCCGTGATTTGTTCTGGTAATTATCTAGCAAGCATCCTCCAAAGAGAATTCAAGGAATGGGTACTAATCTGAAAGTACACACTGCTTCTGATTTCTGGGCCTTCTCATATACTCAAGAGTATTTTTCGAGAATTTTTGAGAAAGTCCAAGACAATTGCTGCCAGTCCAAGAATATTTTGCACAAAGATCCTCACGGAGCAGCAGAAACAGAGAATTTCTAAGTGGAAGAGAGCAGAGGTCACCATCCTTACTCTCTGTACAGTGTAGGTCATTCGTCAATATACATAGCATCAAATGAGTCCTTGGCCTCTCATTTTCTCCTTTTTATTTTCCACCTAAAATATTAGGGTCCATAATGCACAATTTTCCTAATGGCAGAGAATATTCAGAAATATCATTTGCACTTGTAAAAGAAAAAACACATAAATAAGGATGCCTGAAAGATGCCTCAGCCTCTCGTCCTATCCCGAGGATTTCTCCTAAGCCCTCAGAGACTGGTAAGAACTTATTATAGCTTCAAAATGTTTTCTTCAAAATTCAACAGCCATATTTAGTAGCTGAGAATTACATAAAGGGAGGATGTATGGAAAAATGGAAGGTTTTTGTTTCTTAGAAGATTAGGCAATTCATTATAGTGGCTAATTTGGTTATTGTAAGATTTGAAAGAAAAGTGAAATTTGAATGACCACCTATGAATTCTGGGATTTCACAGAATGCAAGAGGTGTCTCAGTTTCCTGGGAGCCTCGTAATGAAGATGTTAGAGCTGACAGTAAAGCTCCTATACCAATGGTTTGAGACCTGAACAAAGAAAGAAGACAAATACCCTCAACTTCAGAAGTCACAAACCTCAACAAACGTGTATTTACTGACTTCCTACCATGAGCCAGACATCAGGCTAGAAAGGCAAGGAAATCATTGAGTTAGGAAGGAGCCAAGATTCAGTGTTTATTATGGTCACGATTGTTTTTACAGTGGCACCACATCATGTTCCACAAATGCAGTTACAATTTCCCTGGCTTCAGAAGTGGTGAAGCATGAGGGCAATGAAAGAGGCTACAGAACAGATTGTGGTACTGGTTCATGTGGTGCCAGGAGACGAGGAGGAGTCCAACATTCCTCAGGAGTAGAGCCTCCACTGACAGGGCAGGACCTGAGACTTAGAGTGGAGTAGACTCTGAGTCTTTGTCAATGAGGACTCTGGTTGTCTAGTGGTCTCTAGCCTGGGTCCTGCACAGATCATCTGATGGATAGCTCCTGTTTACCCTGTACAATGTCTTCTCTTGTTTTTGTTTTTGTTTTTGTTTTGTTTGTTTGTTTGTTTTTTGCTAACAGAACCCCTATTTCTTCTAGAAAAGTCATTCCACATGACTCAGAGAAGGCTAACTCTAACCTTTTGGAATACTCACCTACTTTGTTCTTGTGACCGGATTAATCAGAGTCCTCAGTGTACTTTTCTATCAGAGCCTTTTTTTCTGCTTAGTTAGAAGAGCTTGTCCACGAAGTGGAGGAAAATATGGAGCCATGAAGACATGATTGGACACTAGGATTCAGCCATACCTGAAGCCGGAATCTACCCTCACTTTTCATTATTTGAAGCTTAGCTACTTGGAATCTGGTTTCTGTCACTTGAAACTATTCAAATTCTAATATGTTACAAAAGAAGCAAGCTCCAGGCACAGTTCTAAATCAGCCTTTATGAAAAATAATTCAGAAGTGGGAAGGAACTGAAGTCATGGAATTCTCCCTCCAAGCCAGATCTGGGAAGAAGCTGTGTCTGATGCATGGCCTCAAACTGCTCAGCATCAAACCAACCTATTTATTTTAATAATTTTAATGATATTTATTAGGATATTTCAAATCAAAAATTTTTCAAATTAGAAGGTTATATATTTTTATTATACAAAATTTTGAAAATATATATTCCCTCCACCAAGAAACAGCATTAACTATTCCAACATGTATCCAGCCTTTATAATATACACACACCTTTTCAATTACTCTCCCCCAATTTTTACTTATATATAACATAAATATTTTCCCATGTCAACCACCATTTTTATGTAGCATAAGCTTAATGAAGGATAATATCCTACTAGACACTCTGTAATTTATTTATCCAGAACTCTATTGCCTACATTTTAGATTCCTTTTGTAAACAACATTATTAACTTTTATATAAATCATCATTTTTAATATAGATTTCTAGAAGCATAATTGCTTGTCAGAGGGTGTGAGATTTTCAAAGTTTTTGATAAATGACAATGGAATTATTTTTAACATTTATTTCTTTATTTATCTATTTATTTTCAAGCCACCAGGTCTGGATCTCGAACCACAGTCAGCCATGTGGGAATCTAGCACCCCACAATGAAACTTTCAGACATCTGAAGAAGTTCTCTTTGCCATTTTTACAGCAATGAGAATGAGGTCACTCTATTGAGCTACATTGCTACTAGCAGTACTAGAGTATGTATGAGTTCCCTGCTGTTGTAGTAACAATCTACCACAAACCCAGTGGATTACAACAGTCATTCCTTATCTCACAGTTTTCTAAGGCTAAAATCTGGCAGGCTTGACAGGGTCATTTGTTTAGGATTTCACCCAAAATCATGGTGTCAGTTGACCTGGGCTTCTATCTAGAAGCTTTGGGGGTAGTTCCAGAGCTTCTATGTTCATCTGGGTTGTTGGAACAATTCACTTCCTTCTCACAGTTGCCACGTGACCTCTGTCTTCAAGCCAACAGTGGCAGGTTGTGTCCTCACATTTGGAATGCCTCTGACATCTCCAACTGCCACATCTCACTGACTCCACCCAAGAAAATTCTCTACGTTTAAGGGCTCATGTGATTAAATTGAACTCACACAGATAATCCAGAGTAATCTCCTTATTTTAAGATCTGTAACTTTAATTCCACCTACAAAGTTCCTTTAGCCATGTCATAAAATATACTGACAGTTTCCATAAATTAGTGTAGGATGTTGTTAGGGTTGCCATCCTGCCTACCAAAACGCAGTGCCACAAATCTGCATTAAACAGCTCCACCATACACAGTCACTCCATCATGTATCCCAAGGCAATGTTTGGAGGGACTACTTCAGTCTTTTTAAGTATGACATGGGGAATTGTTCTCTTCACACCTACTAATCACACCGCAGCAAGTTTCCAATTGGTCAAGGACTGTCTTGTGAAACTTTCCAACATCTCTCGTTGCTAAGGAAACAGTTTTCCTGTTTCCTTAGGGGCCAGCTTCCCTTCAGATTTATATGCAGTGCTATACCATTGCAACAAATTACACTGTGTCATGTGTTCAGGCTGTTGCCAGTCAAAAAAGAATGCAAAAATTCAAGTGATTTTTACGTTCAAATCTAGGCCTATAGAAGGTAACTGTGCCCCTACGTGCTTAGAGGTGTCCAGGTACATATAAATGTTTCTGTGACCTACTAAATTTCCCCTCCTCAAATCTAACTCATTTATTCCTTATTAGTTTTCTGCAATGGTTTTCTTCTCTATGGCTAATTTCGAAGGAAGTAGTGTGAGAGTTTTCAGCAAAAGTGGTTTCCATGGTTACACTGAAGTCTTACTAAAAATAGAACATGATGTAATCAGCAAAACTTTAGCTACTCAAGTAACTAGGCAAAATGGATCCACAGTACTATATGAAGTTTCTGTTGTTGTTCAAGCTTTGTTTAGGACATATGAAGAGAATAGTCTCTGAATTATATTTATTGCCCTGAGATTCCAGCTCCTCAAACACTTTTGTGGGTAGCTCACAAGCTGTTCAGGCACTGGAATGATCTCTAACACTGTAAAGAAAGGGGCACAGATAGAGAAGAGGAGGAAAAAAGAAAAGGTAATGGAAGGAAATAAGTTCTTAACTTGAGGTAATTATACATATTCTGTGCTTCTAATCTCCAAATCAGAGAACCTCTCTCTTTTACAAACAGACCCTTTAACTATTATCTTGCTTAATATAAGGAAAAGATATGACTCTAATGTGGTTAGTCTATACCAACTAAATTCTAGCTACCCACTCTATCTTTCTCACTGTGTTGTAAGCTTTCTTCTCCTGAGTGATTGATTCAAGGTTTGGTACTAGAAGGAACTTCAAGAGGGAGACCCATTCATTTTATTATTTCTCTTCTTTTATTTCTGCTCACTCTCTTTTATAGAATGATAGGAGAGTGCAGACTCCTGAGATTAAAACAGCTTCCCTTTTGCGTTTGGAGTTCTTTGTCCTCATTGTGTTTAAACTGTCACTGGGCACAGCTGGGACCTATTTCTAATATCCTTTTTCCACACTTCATATAATTAGAAAAGGGAATCAAGAATGGCAGTCCCACCTGCTTCCAAGGCCATTTTCTTCCCAAATGGTGGAAGCTGGAAGTCACAGAAGCGGCCACAGGGGTCACCGGTCCCTTCTTGAGCACCACACTCCCCATCATCTGTCTGACCATCAAGGCACCTCCAGCCCCCAAGACTACCTGCTTGTTATTTCTGCCACTTTGTGATCCTCATCCTCACCCCCTTTCTCCTCCCCCTACAGCTGTTCAAAGGGCACTCTCAAAGCAAAATTCAGTCCCAAAACTCATTTCTTTTTACTTTTCATCCTAGGAAGCCTTAGGAATATTCCTGGTTTTCTTCTGGAGTCAAAATAATACTACGTGTTTCTTGTCAGTTTAGAGACTCTGTGTGCCTGTCTCAAAAGAACGCCAGCATTTTATTTTGAGGACACGGCACTGGAGAAAGTTGAAAATGTTTTTGAAAACATCACAGCTATTGCATATGTTGGCAATTTCTTAAATGTGTTTCCTTATCAGGGACATTGTTAATAACGGTAAGGTCAGAGCAATTCAAAAATCTATAGCATACTGCCAGCCTGAACTGCCTTGACAGTGTTCCTTTAAAAACGCTTTCTTTTTAAGTAACTGGCTTTAGAAGGGCACTTGGAGCTAATGTTTTCAAGTGGTTTTTTATGACACACCTTTAAGATTCATTTGTTTCTCATTACCTTCTGCGGAATACTAACTCCTGAATATAACTTCAGAGATGGTACTGGACCTGCCCTCTCAAAGTGGTGTGTGCAGGCAGGATAATTTAAACGCAAAACACAAGAGAAGAGCTGTGGTGAGTTGAATGTATTAAGTTCCTACGGTTTTATTTATTTAGCAGCTTGAACGAGGACATTCAATAAAGAGCTCTCATTTGAAGCTTAACTAACGATATCCATTCTAAAGAGAGATAGAGGTGAAGGCCAGCCTATGGCATGGTGGTTAAGGAACTGGATACCACCTGGGCTACTGTACAATTCAAGTCATGGACCCCGTCAGTGGCTTGAAAATCATGTTGGACATGTGTACATGTGGGCCCAAAATCCTGCAAGGAGAGAAAAATGGAGGACAAGGGTTTTCAGTGTGACCTTGATCCATGAGGGGCGCTTTCTTGATTTGGCTCTCTCTGGTGAGCACATGAACTCTGTGGCAATTTTAAAGAGAAGGAGAGAGTGAGAGAGAGGTGAGAAGAGAAAAGATACATGAGGGCCGATGGCCAGTGGTCAACAAGGTTAGTAGTCCAGGTACTGCAGGTGGGTGGGTTGGAAGATGAGAAAGGCTTCTCCCTACTGGAGATATTTGTACAGGGAGCAGATGTTTAGTAGAGAAATCCCAAAACAGGCATTGTACCAGATATTTTTACTAAGCTACTGAATCCCTCCAGACGCACTCTACATCTTCTCCCAACCTGCTCCCTGCCTGGGAGGGTGCCATCCTTAATGGTATGAACCACATCAGTGGGCTCCTACACCCCCCAGCTTCCAGCTGGGTCAGCCAATCGGAAATGTGGGGCTTCAGAGTGAAAAGAGAGTGAGGTAAGAATTGTTTTCCTTATTCCTTGACTGTGAGGTCTTCTTGGGCTAAAACCAATGATTGCTTTCCCCTTGATCTTTTCAGACCCGGGTGTCTGACCACAGTCAAGGTTAGTAGCCCAGAGTTACTACACTATTTCTTGTGGGTCCCACATCCAACCCATCCTTTTGTATTAAAAAAACAAAACCTCCTCAAATTTTTATTTTTATTTTTATTTTTTTAAGTTTATTTATTTATTCTTTGAGAGAAAGAGACATGGGGGTAGGCACTCCCAATACAAATGCCATACCGTGATCTAACTCTAGCCCAATCCAGCCTGAATCATGGGCATGCATGAGCACAGATGTCATGTACAAGCAGTCCTTGGGATATGAACCCAGGACCTTCCCATGTGGTTTTAGCATCACAGAGCATGGCGTTATTTTTGCACCACTACAGCTGGCCTCAAATTATTTTAATTCAAGTGTGTCACCTATTTCTTGTTGGTACTCCATTTTTTAATTACCAAAAAGAAACAGAGTGGGGGGTGGAAAGCAGCCCCCCAATGGGACATGGCTACACTTCAATCCCTTCACTATTCTCCGTCCTATTGGGATGTGGGGCATACTTGCACATGTGTCTGGCATGTTTTTCAAGTCATGAGACAGGATTCAAACCATACTCAGCCGTGTGGGAGTCAGCTTCCCTAACCACTAGGCTACAAGACTGACTCTTTTGTTGGTACTCTAATACCAGAATCTTCTGCAAATGAACCCTTGATCATTTTACTTCTAGAGGGTGAATTCTATGAGAGCTGGCTGTGAAAAACTAAAATTGCTTCACTTTTATTTGTTACAGAAGGACCTGAAAGTGATCTTGAAAGAGACACACTAAAGTAACTAATAGCACCTGGAAACAGGCAGACAGGGAGTGGACAGGGTATAAATCAATAGGATTCATTGGAACTGGATGTGAAATACAATGGATTAGTTAAAGCGCAGGAAAAGGTCATCTTAATATCTAAGAAATATTATTTCATGGGAGATTCATTATCAATATTAAACTCAATTACTCACTTCACACTATTGTTTGTCTTTTTCAGGAGACAGATACTTCCAATATGTTATTCCTTTAAAATAAGTTTAATGCCTTGGAACACAGATGCAGTGTTGTTCTTCCTGATGATGCTGCTGATGATAATGCTGTATGGTTATTGTGACCCTAGCTGCCAACCATTAAACTCTTCTGTTCAAGACGCTGGTGAAACCCTTTGTGTCACAACAGTTCTTAGAACTGGGCATTGCTAGAGAACAGCAGATGGCATAGTGGTTACATTACTGGACTCCCAAGTAGTCGACTGCAGTTTGAGTACGGACTTAGTGGCTTAAAACTCACACTGGGCCCATTTGTGCATGTGTGCCCAAAATCCCAAGAGGAGACTGGAGGGAAAAGGATTGCAGCATGGTCATATGCCCAAGGGGTAATTTATCATCGCACATATCGTCTCATCGCTATGTCTCATTGTCAGGAAAGACGAGCTGAGAAGGCCTGTGGGCTACAACATGGAAGTGAATAACCGGAATTCCAGTCCAGAGCTCCTGGATCCCTGCAGTCATCTTCTAACTCTTTTATTCACTACCCAGTGCATGCAAAGTACATATGACTAGAGGAAAACATACAACTCTCCTGATCTATATGACCTTAGATGGCCACAGAAATTGGTGTTTCCTCAGTAGCAACCAGCAAGCAGTTCAATCTCCCACTCTCTGTCCTCACTTTAGCCTCCATGTATAATTATCCACAAGCTGATCATTTCCAAATTTATCTCTCTAGCCTGACCTCTCCCTAAAATTCCAGTTTCAGATAGCCATCTGCTTTCAAAACATCTCCACTTGGACAAATCCAATTGACAAATCCAACATGCACAAAATTTTGTTCTGTTTTAGCACTCCCCCAAATCTGTTCCTTCCTCGTGTTTATCATCTCTACTTGGAATGTAGAATCATTTACCCAGTTGCTCAAGCTGAAAACCTAAGACACATTTTGATCTCTCCTTTTCCTCTCTACCTGCATACAGCCCATGGCAAGTCCTGTCTTGAACTTGACATCTCACCATGTCTTACCGTGACTTACCATGAAGCCATCATTCTCTTTGTTTTGATTACTGAAGGAGCCTTTTGACTGATCTCCCTGGTACCATTCTTAGGGCCTCTGAGTCATTCAACTGTACGCTACGCAGCATGATCATTTCAAAGTGCAAATCACATCACTCACTCCTTTGCTCAGAACTTCTTTATCACCCAGAATCAAATTCCCTGGCTTATAGGCTTCAAAGGACCTGGCTACAGGTGCCTTATGGCCTCATCTCTCACCAATCTCACCAATTTTGCCTCATTTAATTTGTTCTAGACATGCTGTTCTTGTTTTTCTCCAAATTGCCAATCTCTCTTACACTGTGGCCTTTGCACGTACTGTCCCTTCTGCCTGGCTCACTTCTGAGATCACTCACTTCATGTAGGTTTCTACTCAGTAATCGCCTTCTTAGAGAGGCCTTCCCTAACCACTGTCAAAAATCACCACACAGTGTCTGGCTCCCATTTATCTAACCTCTATCCTTACTTTCATTATCTTCAAGGTACTTTCTAGGACCTGACATTTTTTAACAGATGCATTTACTTTATTATTTATCCCCTTCATTGGAATCTAAGTCCACTGAGGATATAAACTCATTGGTTAGATAAATTCTCTGCTATAATCTCCAAATCCATAAAGATAATCATATGTGTATTTGTGTAATTGATGAAGGAAGGAATTCTGGAGTCTACTGTGATAAGCAGAATAATTGTCCCTTAAAGATATTCACATCCTGAGACCAGCAGTTAGCGTAATGGCTATGTTTCTTGACTCCCATGTTTGAGTACCAGACCCAGTGGCTTAAACTCACACCGGGTGCATGTGCGTGCGTGCCCAAGATCCCGAAGGAGAATGGAGGAGAAGGGAGTGCGGTGTGGCCACCCCCACTAGGGGGGATGATTTCTCGCTTTCTGTCTCTCTCTGTCTTTCTGGCGTGCGCATGTGCCCTATAGCAAAAACCTCTCCAAAAAAAGAAGAAGAAAAAAAGATATCCACATCCTATTCCCTGGATCATGTGAATATGTTATGGGTGGAATTAAAGTTGTATGTAAAATGACTTTATAAAAAGAAGCTCATCCTGGATAATCCAGGGCGACCCAGTGTAATCACAGAGGTACTTTAAAGTAGAAGAAAGGAGGCAGAAAAGAAGATTGGAGTGATGAGATATGAGAAGGGAGGAGGATTCACACAATCATTGCTTGATATGAAGATACAAGAAAGAGCCATGAGCCAAGGAATGTGAGTGGCTAGAAGGTAAAAAAGGGAAGGGAGCACATTCTCTCCTAGAAATTCCGGAAGGGAACACACCCCTGCCAATACCTTGAGTTTAATTAGTAAGACCCTTGTTGAAGTTATAACCTTCAGGACTATAAAGATGAAAATTATGTTGTTTCAAGCCACTCAGTTGTGCCAATTTGTTACACGGCAATAGCAAACTAATATACCTTATACTCTCATGACCTAGACTATATCACCTCTCCTGACTTTCCCTGTTACTCTCAGTGATTTGGATTTATTCCTCTGTCAGTACAACTAGTATAATTATAGTCCTCCCTTTCTCAAAACAGTAAAGACACACCCTCCATCTTCTGTCTATAAGTTAGACATTAAACATGATAGCCATATTTTGAATAAGAAAGGACACTGAAATGAAAAATGTATGTAAGTTTCCTAGCTATGTGACTTCAGGCAAGTTACTCAATGTTTGGCTTCCTCAGTTGTAAAATATATAACAATGGTTAGCTATTTCCTAGGTATTTTGAAGAAGATAACAAATACCTAATAACTATTAACCACTATTATTATTAATGCATTCACTGAAAGAAAATACTGAGGTCAAGCCTGTTCCAGAAAACTCAAGATGCATAGACTAGACTATTTAGCTATGTTTCCATCAAATCCTTTACTTTTCAGAGATGGTTTAAATACTTTTGCAATCAAGAGTATTCTCATGCTTACAAGAATAATTTATCCCAGCACCCATTCCCAGATTTAATTTTGACACTACTCAGTATTGGCAAAGATATACAGGGAAGTGAACACTCTTAAAATCTTTTGGCCTGAGTAGTAGATATAAGCCAGCTAATCTTTTCTAACCAAAAAAAAAAAAGAAAAAAAAATTTAGTTTCACTGATTAAATGCTTGGTAATTATCCCTTAGCCTTTTCTGGAATATATTTGGTGCAGAGAAGATTAAAGGATGTACATTCAATGTTTTTTGTCCTCAGCCCAGATCAAGGACTAGTACATAAAATTTCCAAGGAGCCAAAAAAAAAAAAAAAAAAAAAAGAAAGAAAGAAAGAAATGAAACAAAACAAACAAACAAACAAAAAACCTGATAGCAACAGGCTGTGAATATGTATGGGGACATAATAAAATCTATTGTATTTTTCCCACTCAGAACAAGGTTGTTGTTAAACTTAGTAATGTGGGTCTTTCTTCTCTGGTACAAAGAGCCCATGAGTTACATTGTCCCCATTTTTAAAGAAGAAAAGCAATAGAAAGAAGCTAGACATTTGGTCTGATTATTTGAGTGAACTCGCCTCTTTTGAGTAAACAAAATTCATTAGCATATATTACGAAGATATGCGAATTCTACAGCTGCTTCCCACATTTCAGTATTAACACTGGATAGTGCTTTTGACAGATTTCTGATTAGTTCTTCCAACTTTGGAAATTAAAAAATCACTTTCCATTGCTATCCTAATAGTATTAGAGAGAATGAAACTAAGAGTGTTGGACTGGTCAGCAGAAAGACTAAAAGGAAAATAAAAGAAAGACCTTTTTAATTTGTTGATTCATTATTTTATTCATTCATTCAGCTATTTGTGGGCCAGATACTACACTATGTTCAATGCACAGACAATGCAGCAGTACAAGACAGATACGGCAGTCTCTTACTCTTTTTCATGTAAAGATGGAAATAAAGAATCAAAACCAAAATTTCCCTGGAAATTCACTGATTAAAAACTAGCAAAAACTCACAGTTCACATTCAGTGATTCTTCATATTCTGTGAACTTCATTAAAAAGAAGAGACAAGAGACCCATACATGTCTCCCAAAAAGGACTTTATGGATATTTGACAAAGTTCGGTAAAAAAGAGTTCATTTTGTCCACTACTTAATTAATTAATTCCTTCTTTCCATCCTACTGTGGCTTATTGTTGTAAGGAATAGTGTTATCCACTTAAATTTAGGAAGATTAAACATTAACATTCAGTGGAAGAGTTACAAGAATATAGGTCTCTGAGTACCCTTTCCCCTCCACTTTTGCCTGTTGAAATATTGCCCTTTCATCAGCAGTCAGTTCAAATGCCAGCTTGGCCATTTTCCCTCCTCCCTGTACATCTTGCTGATGCAGAGTTCTTTATTCTTTATGTAGTATTCATGTTTTAAGCTCTTTATAGATTGCAACATTTTTGCCTTGTTCATCTTTAATATACCACCTAGAATATAGCATACCCTCAATAAATTCTACTTTAATTAAGCAGATGTAAGTAAAGGTATAAATATGGGCCAGCAGGTGGTGTGGTGGTTAAGGTACTGGAGTTCCACATGACCAACTGTAGCTTGAGTCCTAGACCTAATGGCTTTCTCTCTCTCTCTATCTCTCTATCTCTCTATCTCTCTCTCTGTCTTCTCGGTAGTGAACACATGTGCCCTAGAGTAAATTTTAAAAATAGAAGTATAAACAAAATTAAATAAATAATTCTTTTGAAAATATTTTAATGGTAAAAGTATACATAAATATCAGAATGATGAAGCCTATTTCTTCCTTTCCAAAAGAAAAACTAAATTAGATTAATATTCCTGAAGCCCTTAAAT
The DNA here is from genome assembly GCA_026018925.1 of Tupaia tana. NCBI lineage: Eukaryota > Metazoa > Chordata > Mammalia > Scandentia > Tupaiidae > Tupaia > Tupaia tana. Next base: position 202,481,333 of record JAKSZU010000006.1, read on the forward strand.
AAAATTATTTTTTTTTCTTTTTTTGGAGAGATTTTTGCTATAGGGCACGTGTGCTCGCCAGACAGACAGAGAGAGACATAGAGACAGAAAGCGAGAAATCACCCCCCAGGGGGGATGGTCATGCCGCAATCCCTTCTCCTCCATTCTCCTCTCGGGATCTTGGGCACGCACACACATGCGCCCGGCGTGAGTTTTAAGCCACCGGGTCCGGGACGCGAACCATGGTTGACTACATGGGAGTCCAGCGACATAGCCATTACGCTAACTGCTGGTTCCCAATAAACTTATTTTTATGTAGAGGTTTCAATCTGCTTTCTATATAGTAATATTTGTATGAGTTATATTTGACAAGTTTGCCCAAACTCAACAGAACGATAACTAAGCTTTTTGCTTCCAAAATCAACTTCTTCTGTTGGTTTCTTTATATCGTTTAATGGCACATCCTCCTGGTTGTTCAGTCCATCTTGGTTCACCAGGCTTTTTTTTGTTTGTTTCACTCCCCACTCCTCAACAATTCTGTTTTATTCTCCCTCAAAAATGCTAATTCCATCATTGAATCTTTCTTTTCCTCTCCATTTCCATTACCAGTCCATTATCAAACCTAAATAAGCTCTTGTTTGAACTATCTAAGTAGTTTCCAAAAATCTCCCTGTCAACATTCTTTACCATCTTCTATTTCACCTGGAGTTATCTTTTAAAACCTAATCTCTTATTTAAAAATAATCTTCAAAGACTTCCAGATTACACTGTTAGAGGGTGTTTCACTGAGAAAGTATCCTATAGTCAAATAATCTGCAATAACATTGGCTTAAATGTATTTAAACATGTTTCTTTGCTGCAAAGAAATTCAGGGACTTTGATATCCTACATTGCATAATTAATATCCAAGAGTATGCAAGTACATCCCAAATAGTTCACTTGAGCCAATGTTATCATGGAGAATTAGATCTGATACCATAGGTTAGATCACACGTCATCCTCGCCAACCCACTTTTTTAACTTTCTCTATTATAGAAATTCAAAAAACAGGAACCAGCAGTTGGCGTAATGGCTATGTCGCTGGACTTCTATGTAGTCAACGATGGTTTAAGTCCCGGACCCGGTGGCTTAAACTCATGCTAGGTGCATGTGCGTGTATGCCCAAGATCCCTAGAAGAGAATGGAGGAGAAGGGATTGCGGCATGGCCATCCTCTCTGGGGGGGGTGATTTCTCACTTTCAGTCTCTCTGTCTCTCTCTGTCTTTCTGGTGAGTGCACGCATCCTATAGCAAAAAAAAAAAAAAAAAACACAGCTCTCAAAAACAAAAAAAGGTTCAAATATAAAACTACTCGTTCCTAGCCTTCCTGGCTACCAAGTGTGTCCAAGTGGCAAGTCTGATGGATGTGATGTAGACAGGACAGGACAGTATCCCAGTCCCCATTACACTTTTTGCTTCTTTCTCTTCCTTCCTAGAATAAAGATGCAATGCTGGAGTCATGGCAGTCATTCTACACCTCTACTAAGGATGGTAGAGCAAGACAATGGTAAGAGCCTGTTTCCCTAATGACATCATTGGCTCATGAACCAACGCTGTACTTTTTTTTTCTTTTCCTGAGAGACGTCTTTTACTATAGGGCACCTGTGCTCACGAAAGAGAGAAAGAGAGCCAGAAATCAAGAAATCAACCTCCAGGGAGGATGGCCATGCCACAATTCCTTCTCCTCCATTCTTCTCTTGGTATTTTGGGCACACATACACACACCCAGAGTGAGTTTTAAGCCTCCAAGTCTGAGACTTGAACCTTAGTCAACCATGTGGGAGTCCAGTGACATAACCATTATGCCATCTGCTGGTCCCCAACCCTGGCCTTCTTATAAGAAAATTAAACTCTTGGAGGTCAGACAGTGGCACAGCAGTAACAAGACACTCTATATGTTAGACCCACATGGAAAGGCCTGGATTGGTGTCCTGAGATTTTCCTCTACACATCAGGCACACACCTGTGCCCATGAGCCAGACTGACTGAGGCTGAGGGCGGATTGTGATGTGAAGACCCTAATCGGGATCGCTCTGTGAAGAAATGTATAAATAAACTGGAGAGGTTTTTGCTATATGGCACATGCGCTCACCAAAAAGACAGAGTGAGACAGAAAGCGAGAAATTACCCCCTGGGGGGATGGCTACACCGTAATTCCTTCTCCTCCATTCTCCTCTTGGGATCTTGGGCATGCATGCACATGCACCCAGCATGAGGTTAAGCCACCAGGTCTGGGATTCGAACAGTGGTCAACTACATGGGAGTTCAGCGACATAGCCATTTCGCCAAATGCTGGTTCCTAAATAAACTTTAAAAGAGAAAAATTAAACTCCTCTTTGATTAAGCTACTGTGTTTTGGGTTTTCTGCTACTTGTAGCTGAATCCAAACATCTCACAGACATCTAATACAATTTGGGAAATAATAAAATACAAGTAAAATTTAGATTCCTAAGCATGGCATACAAATCACGTTTTCCTATTCATCTCTGTCGTTCCCAGTCTTTCAAAAATACTGAAGTACTAAGGCCAGCAGGTGGCATAGTGCTTATGTTGCTGATCTCCCACATGGCCAACCACGGTTCAAGTCCAGGACCCGGTGGCTTGAAACATACCAGGCACATGTGCATGTGTGTGTGCCCAAGACCTTGGGAGGAAAATGGAGGAGAAGGGATTGCTGCATGGCCATCCCTTCAGGGGGTGATTTCTCACTTTGCCTCTCAATGTTTCTCTTCAGAGAGCACACATACACCAAGGCAAAAACCTCCACCAAAAAAAAAAAAAAAAAGAAAAAAAAAAAAGAAAAAAAAAGAAAAAAACTGAGATACTTAATCTCCCCAAATCTCTTTATGTAATCCATATAATATGTGTATCAACCACTAGGACTGTCCACCGTGGGCACTAGAATCTTGACTACAGTCATTAGTTGTGTTCTCATAGTTCAAGTGGCTTTCTTCAATAATATCTCAAAGTATTGAGCTAACTGTAGCCAAGTTTACTGAACTAACTATAGCCAAGTCTGTTGCTGGTCTGACTCCACACATCAGTGCCCATTTGGGAACTTCAAGCGAATACATCTTTTCTTTCACATTCATTCCAAACACTAAACCTGCCTGCTGTTACCAGCAGAGAAAAGCCTTCTATTCCCTGCTGTGTTAGAAGTTTTGTTTCCCACTCAGACTCTGGTGATAGACCCTTCTGGGCTGAGCACTGCCTGGCCATGTTTTTCCACCATTACACCCATAGATACAACCTCCGAGTTTCACCATCTAATCACCTCATGCATTGCAGTGGCCCAGCGTTTCTTTTATAGTCATTTCACACGTGTTAGCTTTCTCTCTCTGTCTGACCTGCCCTTTTTCTTCATTCACTTAATGAACAACTCCTTCTCCTGAAAAAAAAAACAAGCTGAAATTTCACCTTCCTTGTGAAAACTTTCCCGCAAGTCATAGTTTATTTCTTGAGCCTATATCTTCCAAAGTCTGTTAATTATCCCCTTACTGAAGCACTGAGTCTATTTACATGACTCTCCATCCTAATGATCTATAACATTTTAAAGAAAAGATATCATGCAGATGGCATAATAGCTATGCCGCTGGACTCCCATGTAGTCGACCATGGTTCAAGTCCCCGACCTGGTGGCTTAAACTCATGCCGGGCAAGTGTGTGTGTGTGCCCCAGATCCTGAGAGAAGAATGGATCAGAAAGGATTGCAGCATGGCCATCCCACCTTGGTGGGTGATTTCTCGCTTTCTGTCTCTCTGTGTTTCTGGTGAGTATACGTGCCCTATAGCAAAAACCTCTCAAACAAAAAAAAAAAAAGATATCACATCTTTTTTTTTTTTTTTTTTTGTTTTTTTTTTGAGAGGTTTTCGCTATAGGTCATGTGCGCTCTCCAGAAAGAGAGAGAGAGACATAGAGACAGAAAGCGAGAAATCACCCCCCAGGGGGGATGGTCACACTGCAATCCCTTCTCCTCCATTCTCCTCTCGGGATCTTAGGCACGCATGCACACGCGCCCGGCTTGAGTTTTAAGCTACTGGGTCCAGGACGCGAACCGTGGTCGACTACGTGGGAGTCCAGCGACATAGCCATTACACTAACTGCTGGTTCCCTCATTTTTATATTTGCAACCCCAGAATCCTGTACAGTGCTTGATATATGTAAGGTATTCAGTAAGTATTTAATCAACAAATGAATAAATAAATAACTCAACTCCGTAACTGATACATATGGCCAAGGTTAATTAACGTGGCCAACGTTGAATTCCTTCCCTTGCCATTGTGTGGTTAGTCACCAAGAAAACTAGTGAAAGAATAAAGCCAATTTTAAACTGACTGTAGGTTCATAGCTTTATCATTATATGTTAGGCAACACTATAAAATACTTGCAATGTATATGAACTACAGTATGATTGTTATAAAGATATAAAAGGTTTCTACCAGCCTGAAAGAATATATAAGCTGTAAGTTGAAATACATATTCTAAATCTTAAGTCTCATTGGTGAAAATGCTCAAAACAAGCAACAACAATGACAAAAAATTAAAACCATGTATCTTTCATGGCTGTAAATGGTCCTTTGTATTTCCCCTTGACATGCAGGCAGGAAGGTCAGTTTTCTCCTGCAAAGGTGTCCCACCAATTATTTAGAAACTCCTGAGAGTTTCCAAAGCTAAGTTGCCCCTCCTTTTTCAGGTGCACAGAGCTCACCATTGCCTATCCCACTGCTTCTGACCACCACGTGGTATCCATCTCAGTGCACATCCTCACACAGCCCCACAGTCCATGCTTTCATGTCCACACTCGGTAACACCAAGTCCATTTTCTGGGGTTCCTTCCCCTCAGTGCTCCAAGGTTGTAAGTCTAGTAGACAAGCTTTTTAGTTCATATAACTCCCACTCCCTAGGGCACAAGTCCATGAAGAGTGCTTAAATGCATACCTTCTTTGCAAGGCAATGAGGTCTAAACTATTCTAACACCTAAACGCATCTCTATACCTACTACCATCCCTATACCTCCCAAAGGACAAGGCCTCTTCCCTGCCACTCGAAATACAAATCGTCTCCTTATACATAATTCAAAGCAAAATAAGTTATCTGTGTTTCTGAAGTACTCAAGGCTACCTTTCTGAAAAGAACTAAAATTAGTCATTACAAGGTGATGATCAGCCCTTGCATAGTGTGGGCTCTAGGGAGCAATATCTGCAGCTAAAGAGTGAGGGTAGTTCCTGGCTGAGGAGGTTGGGCGTAGGAAACAGAGGGCAGGCACACTTTTCATCTCAAGCATGACATTTCCAAGGTGAGGCTTCAGCTACCTAAGAAGGAACATTGGGACTTTAAGGCAACCAAATTTTATTTCCATGGAGGACAAGAGAAAGAAGCATATCAAAACATGGAATCTGGGCCATACAAACGGGTCTTTTCAACAGTGTGGTATAGGTAAGTGTACACACATAAAACAATATGTTAACTTTGGATAATGTTCCTGGCTAATTATGCTTTAACAACCATGTATCTTTGGAGAGATAAAGTTAAGCCCATAGTTTAAAAACACTGACTAATATTCTCATCAGCATCTCGTTTCCCCTGCTCAACTCTGATTCAAATTGCCTAGAAACAGAGATCGTACAATGAGATACTGATATATGTCATTATATGTGATTTGCTTGTCAGACATTTTTGCTTGAAAAATAGGAGTTTTTTTCAGATAGTAAGACACAAAATGGACCTGTCAATATTTCACCCCCTGATAAACATTGATAATTTTACTATCCACAAATAGAGTCATCAAGACAGATGCCCTTGAGTGATTGAAATTTCTCTGTATGAAATGTTATTTACTGGCTGAAGAGTCTTGAAAACGATTCTATTCTTTAAGTCTCTCACAGGTGAGCCATCACCCAGAAGCTACTGGCTGTGAACAGGCGATCTTTTTCGTTCTGATAATGCTCTTCACAGTTGGCAAGATGCGTTGTGCCAAAGGGAGCCTTTATTCTACAAATTTCACAAAATAGTTCCAGAACCAAAAATAAAAATGAAGACATATGTCCATTTTCTCTTTCTCACTCTGTCTCTCTGCTATGGCTTAAATGCGTCTCCCCAAAATGCATGTGTTAAAATTTGGGGAGCCCTGGTCACAATACTGAGAGGGCGGAGACTTAATCCGATCGCGGTGTTGAAAGATGGGGCCTTTGGGAAGTAATTAGGCATCAGAGTGGGGCAGTAATTGAATCCTACTAGGCTTGCCAGGAGAGGGAGTAAGACACACAGACATGTTTTGCTCCACATGCTCTCCTGCCCTCTGCCCTGTCGTGATACTGACTCTCACCAGATTCAGGCTCCATGCTCTTAGACTTCTCAGCCTCCAAAACCATGAGCCAAACAAGAATCCACCCAGACTTAGGTATTCTGTTACTAACAATAGAACAGACTAGCATTTTCTATCTCTTTTTCTTTTTCTCATTGTCTTTCTTGTTTATTTTCTTCAAAATTCTAATAAGATCTTTCTCTCTTCAAATCCATGGGCCTCTAAAATCCTATAGAAATTCCCTGTGGGAATAAAGAAATAGGCCAATATTAGTACAGTGTATTCTGGCCAACTAAAAGTTCTCCGCATATACTGGGAAACTGTTAGATCAACTTTTTTTCTCTTTGAAGACTGTAGCTATATTTGCAGTACACTTCTCTTTGCTATCCCCAACCCATATTTCCACTGCTGGTATTAATATCATTATCTGATAAGATTCTTTGGTTATATTAAATAGAAATAAACTCTTTCTACCTCAAGAAAAGAAAATATTTTGTTTGAAATATATAGAGAAACTCCCAGATGAAGGATTTGGCTTGAATTTAAAAAGCTAGAAACTGGAGAGAAGCCCGGGGAGAACTAACTCTTCACCACCATCACTAGGGCTTTTGTTCTTTTGTTCAAGACTCAAATTCCAAAGAAATTGTGCCTTAGCCTGTACCTACTCTTTATAAGGGAAATCAGGAGCCCTTGATTAACAATTCTTCTATTGTGAATCCAGTGGGTAAATTACACAATAGTTACTCAAAAGGGGGTGTTATTATTAGACAAAGAAAATAGATGCAAAGAGAAACAGATGTTTGAGAGTGAAAAAGGGAAACAAAAGGTAAGTGACACACGCTCAGGTGACATGAATGCCTCTCAAGAGGCTTTACTGTGTTATGTTTCCCTGGTACTCCCCAGAGGACAAGACGAAGGACAAAGTGCACACTTTCTATTCAGTAGACACTTGATTGGTTCCCATCACCTCTCACTGGACTATTATGTCCAGAAGAGTGGGAACCATATCTTTTATGAATTAAGATATCTTCCATGACTAGCAGAAAATATAAATAGTAGGCCCTTAGTACGTATTTGGGAAAAAAAAAATGAATAATTGGGTCAGCAGATGGTATGGAGGTTAAGGTGGCTGAATCCCACATGGCCTGCTATGTGGTTCAAGTCCTGGATCTGGTGGCTTGAAAAACATGCCAGGCATGCATGCATGCCCAGAATCCCAAGAAGAGAATGGAGAAGGGATTGCAGCATGACCATCCCCCCTGGGTGGTGGGGTGTGTGTGTGTATGAGAGGTATCTCACTTCCTTTCTCTCTCTCTTTCTCTATCTTTTCCTGTCTCTGGTGTGTGCACCCTATAGCAAACTAAAAATAATAATAATTAAATTTTAAAAGTAATCTCAATTATTTAAATGGGTTGCTTTCACTTCCTCTTTGCTCCTTTTTTCAACTTTTGCTGCTCATTTTTCTCATTTATACAGTTTTTGCTCTTACTAGCATTAGCCTGAGGCCAGTTTTGACATCAGAGACATAAACACTCTTAAGTATCCAGAATTTAGGAACATGAAAATCCACAAGGCCAAAAAGCTTTACATGAATATTGTGTTGGTCGCAGTATGGATTATTCAATCAAACTTTCTATCATTTGAGTGAGCGAGTCTGAAATGCTTTTTTTAAAAATCATTTTATAAGCAAATCGAAGACTCTTAACAAAAATTTGCTCTCAGCAATTCACCACAGCATACCACATTCTCCAAATGCTTATAACAGCCTCAAGATTCAGAAAATCCACTTATTATAGGAGACAGGAACCTGAAAAACTCTTTTTATTGGAGAAACCTGAAGACAGAAAAGTCATACAAATAACTGATTTTGACCTTTAATGTAGCCTAACTTGCTACATTAAAGTGAGAGAAGGATAATAATCACATTCTTGAAAGTTCATTTAATACTTCAAATTTTAATTACATTTTGTCACCAGAAAAGATACAGTACCAAGGAATATTCTCTGCACAAAGTTCCTTCCAATCACAGTGAGCCTAACTAGTCTTTTGTACAATTAACATGCTTCAGTGGATACCCTCACTGCCACGTGGCTTGGCCTCGGTGTTTTGACAATGCAACTTCCATTAAAGACTAGACTAGGTAATACATTAGGTGAAATTTTAAGAGGAAGGTCAGTGGAAGTCTTGTTTCAATAGCCTAAATCTTTATCTTCTTTCTTTTAAAAAAATATATATTTGCTAGATAATATGAGATTTAATTCTCTTTGCAATTTTACTATCTGGCAATAAAGAAGTAATGGCTGGAAAAGATGAACATTTTTGTAACTTCAACACACAAAGCACTAAACTATAGTAACATATCTCAATTTTTTAAACATATCTTAATTTTGTTAAAAATACAAATTCTGGGTCAGTCGATAATGTAGTTGGTTAAGGCAGCTAGATCCTACATGGCCAACTGCATGGTTCAAGTCCTGGACCCAGCAGCTTGAAAAACACACTGGGGGGCTATCAGGTAGTGTGGTTAGGGGTACTGGATTCCCACACAGCTGACTGTAGTTTAAGTCCAGGACTTGGCGGCTCGCTTTCTCACTTCTCCTTTCTCTCTCTCTCACTCACTCTATCCCTCTCAGGTCAAGTTAAAATACATCCATCCAAACATAAATACATAAAGTTAAATAAAATAATTAAAAAGAAAAGAAAAAAAAATTGGGTGATGTGCACTTTTGCCCCAAATCCCAGAAGAAATGAGAAACGAAGTAGAAGGAATTGTGGCATGACATTCCCCATGGAGAGTGATTTCTTGCTTTCCTTTCTCTCTCTCTGTCTCTCTCCTGTGAGCACATGCACCCTGTGGCAAAAAAAAAAAAAAAAGTTTTAAAATTCAGATTCTAGGGCTGCATAGGGGCAAAGTAGTAAAGTGCAAGACTATGCAAGTCAAACCCACTTGGGAAGGTTCGGGTTCAAGTCCAGAGAGCTCCCTCAGTACGCATGTGCCTACGACCCAGGGCTGGCTGAAGGCTCGGAGATAGTGGCATCAGGATCCCTTTGAGGGTGCTCTCTCAGAGGAAATAAACAAATTTCAAAAATATGCAAATTTTGATTTTATGAAGTGGGCCTAAGCATCTGAATTTCTGACAACCTCCCACATGGGGCCATTAGTGCTGGTCTGAAGACCTTAATGTGAGTAGTAAGAACCTGAATAATGAGGTCTGATCCACCCCAAGTATTATACATCCATTTGCTTAGAATATTATTCTCCTCTTCAGTAAAACTCTTGACACATATTCCTCACACACCCCAATTTTCCCTCAGACTTCAGACTGTGAAAATTAGCAGATACAAAGAGTTTCCTCTTCCCCACAGTTTTTTGTTCCTGAGTTTCACATCCCACCCTGATTTTGCACAAGCTATGAACGTAACATTACATAATTCTAATATGCCTCACACCTCAAATTTAATACAAATTTGCAATTCTTCATCAAAGTGTACTAATATTTTATTTATTTTATGATTTCTTTGTTCATGAAGTTCTTTTCACTTCTTATTGGGAGAAGAGGCATCCTCAGACATTATTTAAAGTATTTCTTCTATTTAAAAAGAAAAAAATGCAAGAATAGTCAATGTGCGCCACCAGAAGAGCCACAATGATGAGTTTAATTATTTTTCAATTTCAACCCATAACCAGACAGGGCAATAGAACCTCGGCTTAACTGCCCATCACCCATCTTTCACACTCACTGTTGTACGGCGGTGCTTTTTCATCTCTGTGCAGAAATGGAGGTGGCATTCCATGCACGGTGAACTTCTTTCTACAATGCAAAGAAGTCATTTCAAAGAGGCTCATTAGCTGCTGCCAGGGTTTGTGTTATCATTGGGCTAAGACAAAAAAAAAAAAAAAAAAAAAAAAAATTCTCTACCCGAGCTACTGCCTTATCAGCTCACAGCACGTCCTTGGGAGTTGTCCTGAGGTCCTCTCGGGACTAGAATAGTTAAGTTCATGACTCCTCCTGCCCCCTCTACCAGACTGGATTGATGGTACACTGCTTTTCTTCCCCTGCAAAGATGAAGCTTGGCACCAGTCAAGGGATCAGAATTGTAATCCTTCTTAGGTTCTGTTGAATTGGAGTTTACTGCTTTGACCTTTGCAACAATACATATTTTTTTGAATGACTGCATGTTCTATTTCTTCAGGGGATTTGAAGTGATGGAGGCCAAGGAGTCAGCGGGAGGGGAGAGATGCTTGAGGAGGAATCTATAGTGATGGTGATATGGTTTTTGACCTTCTAGACCAGAGATTTGTACTCTTGTGACTGAAGATACGCTGTGGCTGTACAGATTAACATTGCAGAGGTTAAATGGCAAACCTGAATTGCATGTAGTAAGAAACGTGGGAATTTTTCAAGTCTAACCAAGTACTGCTCTGGGGACGAAAATATCATCCATAATGGTTATTTGGCACACCATGTCTGCCCAGACTATTTTTCTCTATTTTATACCCTCTGCTTTAACAGCCACACTGGGCTTCTCCACGTGCCAAGAAGGGATATTATTTCATCAGATAAGAAGTCATCCAATGCCCGCAGAGTTTCAGCAGGGGGTAGACATAGATGTTTCTGTCGCTATCACTGATTACACAAACCAAGCTGGAAAACATAAACCCACTACATGGTACTACTAATTGCATGCTCTTCTTACACTTCTTGATTTTTCAGGTTTGACCTTGCAGGGAAAAACACCCAGATTTAGTGTCTAAAAACGTTTCTCAGGTGCCTCTCTGTGCCTAGCACTATCCTGGGTCTGGAGAGGCTTGCTAGGCCCTGGATCCAGACAACGTAGCAGGTTCATGGATCTGCTTTCACATATGACTTTGGACAATCACAAAACTGAGTTCAGAATTCCTTGATTCTCCCTCCAATTAAAAGGAGCAAATGATTCCTGCCTCACAGGGTGTAGTGAAGATTGAACAATTTTGTGCAGATGATAAGAGAGAAAAATAGAAAGATCTTAGAATAGTGATGTGAACTATTAACATTATGAATGTTACTTTTAATTCTCACAACATTGAAGATAGACTTTATTGTACCTATTATATATATGAGGACAACTGAGCCTCAAAAGAGAGATTGCAGGGAATCTCATTAGTGCTTTCAAGCCACTTGAGTCCTGGAGGTAGTAAATCTGAAGAAAGAAAGGAGAAACTCCAAAAGAAATAAAGGGGTTTGCAACAGGGCCAGAAGTTTCTAAATATTACAGAATGCCAGGTAAATGGTGTCCTGTAAAACAATACTGTTATTGGGCACGTGCAGCTTCTGCTATGAATGATGGCTGGGTTAACCTGAGGACTACAGTAAGTTAAAAGGAATTCCTATGTGTTAATACACAAAACATGACCTATCCCGTCTTGATACCTGGACCCATAATCTCTGATCATCAAAATTTCCCAGAGAGAAGTTGCTCAGGGAAATACCTAAAATGTGTGACAATGATTATTATATGTGGCCTTCATAGGATTTGGTCTAACCAGGCTTTGTTTTCTGTTGTGTTTATTTTTCTTACGCTGCTCATCACCAACTCAGAGAGTAAGTTCCAGCTTTACCGAGGATTTTTGTACTTGCAAAATCCACCCCAAATGGCAAAATAAGACTTGGATGGCTATTGATATAAATAAACTTCCAGAAACTTAGAAAAATTAGGAAGGAGAGATGCCTTCTTTGTGGCCAAAAAGTTCTCATTGGAATGCTGGCAGCAAAATGAAAAGTAAGGGTAGGAAGGAGGGACCAGCTCCTAGGCTCAGGGTAATGGAACAAGCCCTGGGCTTGCAGTCTGCAGTCAGCTTCTTTGCTTTAATCAAGAGATAATTATTGAGCTCCTGTTCTCTGGAACCTTGTGCTAAGACTGTATTGAGAAAAAGGAATGAGTAAGACATCGCTCTATTCTCCTTTAGAGGTGGTGACTCTTAGCCACATAACTATTATAGAATAGGGTTCTATCATTTTGGTTCATCTCCCAGGACTACACCCGATTTCCCTATCCTCTCAGAGTTTTATCCACACAAACCAAGCCACTTGCTCTACTCCACAACACATTTCAACTTCTAGCATTGACTTTGGCATTGCGTGAGCTGCAGTGCCATATAACTTTGGGCAACCTACTTAAACTCACAGAATTTCAGTTTCCTCATCTGAAAAGCGGAGTTTGTAACCTCCTTCGGAAGATTATGTGTGTTAATGACGGTGTATGTCAAAAGCTTAGGGCAGTGTTGGATACCTTCTAAAAGGTCAATATAGAATATATTTAAATCTGCTAAAGTCAGATTTTTGAACAGTTGGCAATAATTAAACCATTAATATTTAAATCTGCTACAGTCAGGTTTTTGACCTGTTAACAATAATAAAACCATTAAAATGTATTACAAGAAACACTCAGCCCACCTTGAGGAAAGGAGGTATATTTGAAGGATACAGGCTATTTCTGTCTCCATAACCCTGTCAATCCCAACCTAAGTGCTTCCCACAAGTAACTTGTTACACAAATGGTATACAAGGTGTATACAATCTCTTGAGTCCAGAGTCAGACTATCTGGCTTTTAATCCTTGCGCCTCGGCTCACCAGTTGGGAAACTTGAGCACATTGTAGAACATTTATCCACCTCAGTTTCCTCAAATATATGATAAGGTTATAATAGGTCTTTTCTCCTTGGGATGCCAAGAGGATAAATGTAACATTGTGTAAAGGACTTATCTATCACATAGCACCCAACACAGAGCATATGCTCCAAAATGTTAAATCTCACATTTTATGTATGCATGCAAAGGTGTGTTGCATGGAATAATGCTTGCTTGAAAGTGAAAGATTCTAATACGAAAGTATACATCAAGTGCCCTTGGGACCAGCAGTTAGCGTAATGGCTATGTCGCTGGACTCCCACATAGTCGACCGTGGTTCGTGTCCTGGACCTGGTGGCTTAAACTCACGCCGGGTACGTGTGCGTGCATGCCCAAGATCCCGAGAGGAGAATGGAGGAGAAGGGATTGTGGCATGGCCATCCCCCCTGGGGGATGACTTCTCGCTTTCTGTCCCTCTGTCTCTCTCTGTCTGTCTGGCGAGCGCACACGCCCTATAGCAAAAACCTCTCCCCCCCAAAAAATAAATAAATAAATCAAGTGCCCTTGAGAGTCAAAGGTGTCAGTGGTTATATATGGCTGGAGAGATCCAGAAAGACTCAGTCATTTCTCTTTTCTTCCTTTAGCTCTGACTCCTGTGAATTGACAGACCAGTTGGACAAGATGGCCTCAAAAGGCTTGCTGCCTAGGCTTCCCATGATTTTCAGAAACTCCTTGGAGAAAAGTATACCTTTTAGCTTCTGAATCTGGCTAGGATAGGTAGGAAGAAGTTTTTCAATGGGGATCAAAAGAGGGAACAAGTGAGTGACTCCTGCCTTTGAGTGCCCAATTCCTTCCCCAGCAAGCACTGCACACACCATCAGCATCTTCGTTGAGTAGTGTTTATTACTTCATAAACCCTTCAGCCTAAATGCACAGTTCTGTGACACTGTGGAAGAGCCAGACAACATCAGAGGGCACTTCAAAAAGTTTGTGAAACAATAAAATTAAAGTACAAATTTATTTTGGTGCAAAAAAGTTTTACTAATTATGCATAGCTTTTTTGCATAACGTGCATTTTTTTTTTTTTTGAGAGGTTTTTGCTATAGGGCACATGCACTCACCAGAAAGACAGAGAGAGACAGAAAGCAAGAAATCACCCCCCAGGGGGGATGGCCATGCACAATCCCTTCTCCTTCATTCTCCTCTCAGGATCTTGGGCACACATGCACATGCACCTGGTATGAGTTTAAGCCACCGGGTCCGAGACTTACACCGCAGTTGACTACATGGGAGTCCAGTGATATAGACATTATGCCAACTGCTGGTCTCATAACATGAATTTTCTATGAACTCTTCAAAGACCTTTCATGTATCACCTGTGAATTGAATAATCTGACCAAATTCTGGCCTGGTGTCTAGTTTTGAAGCAGGAAAAGACAGGCCAAGTAGGAATTAGCTGATGGTAAGCCCACCCCTGGATGAGTAACAGGAAATAAATGGCTGAGAGTAGAGACCCTGGCCCACTCCTGAAGAACGAGGTCATCAAGACAGAAGCAGGACCACAAGTCCTTCCACATGGCTCTCCTCCGGGGCCTCCACTCACAACTCATCCTCTCTACTCCCTCACCCTTTCAGGTATTTGGGGGCAGTTAGTTTTTATTATGATTTGAAATGATTCCATGGCTCAATTCTATTGTTGTTCTGTGTACAATGAGTAATGAAACATTTTTAACGGCATCTTTTGGGCGCCTTTTCCTTTGATTTTTTTCCAGCTTAATGACATTATCGGGAGGGCTTTGGGGACTGGTATGCAGATGTACTTCCTGGCGAAGTTGCTGCTTCAGGAGAAGTCATTACTTTTTGTGGGCCCCACAGGCACTAGAGAGGCTGCTCCGACAAACAGCTTCCTGCGACAGTTACCTCATGAAAAATATGTTATGTGTCAAATTAACTTCGCGGTGCAGACCTCAGCTAAGCAGGCCCAGGACATCTCCCTAACGGAACTTGAAAGGTACCCAGAGTTTTAATTAAAATCAAGAATGTAATTGTGCTTAGTTTACTCCTCAGAGATTATCCACAAAATAATATGAAGCGCTCGCCTTCGGTTTCTGACAGAATAAATGAAACTTGATTTGTTCCTCCCTGTAATGTTTATTACCAGGGAAACTACTTTTTAATTGTTGTTGACAAATATTCTGATTTATGGGGTGCATTAAAATGGCATGCAGGCTAGAGAGCATGTGTCTACTTAACTTTTTCTTTGCAAAATTTTCTTCAGGAAGCTGTGCAGGCTGTCTGTCATGGGCATTCTGTAGGCCAAAGCATATTAAAGTAAATCACCAGATTGGATCTTGACTAGTAAAAAGAACCATCTGTTAGGGAAAGATGTGACCAGTGGGCGATGGAATCAGTCCTTGCCAACACAAGGAGGACAAAAAGATCAACTGGAAGAATGGCAGTGTCCAGGGTATTCGATCCAGAAACTGGTTAGCTTTCCGGCATTCAAATCATGCATTTTTAATTCATCACATGGCAAAAAGACAAGTCAGACACTAATTGGCACCAGAAAAGAAAATTCACGCCATACTAGAAACTGTTCAGTCAGGGGGCCTTTGCATCCCTTTCCACATGGACCATTTTGTATTCTGTTTAAAGTTTGCAATTGAAACCTGAGGACACTGAGGTGGTTAGAGTCCAGTGAAAGAACAAAGTCCATTTATAATGCTAGTTTAACTAGAAGAACATTTGGAGGTAAATATGTGCATGACCTTTTTCAAACCATGTCAGAATATAGACAGTAACTGGCATATGCAGGGTATATCACTTCACATACACCCACATATAGCATTTCTTTATATATTTATGGGTAGATATATAATCTGTCAGGCACCAATGACAAAACATTTGCTACCGAACTAACAACATGCTTGTCCTGATAGTATTTTTTATATGCATGACTTTAAAAAAATCTAGATAACTATTGACTAATTTTAACAACATCTGATAAAATACACAATAATATATTCGTGAATTATTAAGGGAAATGATCTTAAGACCCAGAGTGTTCCTTCCACTAGAGATTGTTAAGCCTCAATAACACACAAAATTACTGTTCTGTTCTTCCAGCTCCTTGACCCAGAAAAAGCAAAATGGGTGTTAATGGAGGATCCTCACTGCCCTCGATCTGACTACGGGTGATCTCAGACTTTGCATACTTTAGTTTCAAATCTTTCCTTATGCTGCTTTCTCAAACTTATATCCTGACACACTTTGCTTTTGCTACATTTTTAGCTCAAAAAGCTCTTTCAGGCATAATTAAATCATTTAATGTTCCTGAGTGTTATTTCCCTTCTTTTAAGGAATGCAATTTCATGTCATTTCTTTAATTTGAACTCCCATTAGTGTTGCTGCTCTAGAATATACCTGTCTGGATGAAGTTTCTGCAGTATATTTCTAATGCTTAGGGTTTTAAGCAGTTAACTCAGTACTGCCCCGATGTAGATGGACAGGAACAGACCACTGCACCCCACTAGTGCACTTTCTTTGTCACATTCCAAGACTTGAATATCACTGTGGGGACTCAGCAATGCCTCTCAGGCAAATTCTTCATCCCAGTCTCCTAGGGAGAGAATAATGTCATAAGCAAGCTTTTTCTTACAGTTGCCATTTGCAAAGTCCAAACCAAAAAAAATCTTTAAAATCTTCTGGTGAGACTAAAAAAAATTATCTGTTGATGATAAGATGTATGGTAATATCTTTGACAGAACCAATACAGTGTATTCAGGATGGGAAAATTTATTTGGTATGTTGGAATAATACACAGTGATTAAATGTAAAAAAATGCATGTATTAATTAATTTTTAAAAAATACTAGAAAAAATGTTAAAGAACTTTGATCGGACAAAAGAGATATGAGAGAATAGTTTGGGTTCCAAAGCTCCCAAGTGCAAAATCTGGGAGAAAATTTGGTGATAACTATTCAATTTTCCAACTTTATCAAAAATGTTTCATAAACAATAGTTGTATTGGTCGTCTCATATCTATAACAAAATACTACAGACTGGGTGGCTTAAATGATAGAACGTTATTTTCTTGTGGTTCTGGAAGTTGGAAGTCCAAGAGCAAGGTATTATCAGAGTTGGTTTCTCCTGAGGCCTCTCTTTAACTTTTACTTGGTCATCTGTGTTCTCAAATGGCCTTTTCTCTGTGCCCATGCATCCCTGTGTCTCTTTTTCTTCTCAAAGTACACTGGTCATATTGGATTAGTGCCCGTGCATATGACCTCTGTTAACCTTACCTCTTTAAATACTCTATCTCTAAACATAGTCATTGTCAAAGGTATTAAAGATTAGAACATCAACAGATAAATTTAGGAAAGATGACATGATTCAGTCTTTAGCAGCTGCAAATGTTCTTAATGGTAGAATCAGTAGCAGTGGGGGAAAAATAAATTAAATATGCCTAAGATTCAAAGCACCCTTCATGGACAATGTGAATAAAGGAAGTTCTTTCCTTTGGACTTCAAGTATTTTGTGCCTAAATTGGCTACATAAAAATCTATGGGATTTACAATATAAGATGGTATCTTTGAAAAAAAAAATACCATTTGAATCAGTTAGGTGGCATGGTAGTTAAGCCAGCTGGATCCCACATAACCACAATTCAAATCCCAGCCCAGTGGCCTTCAAGCCATACCCATGTGTGTGTATGTCCAAAATCTCAGGAGGAGAATGGAGAGGAAGGGATTGTGGCATATCCATCCCCCTTTTGGGTTAATTTCTTACTTTCCGTCTTTCCCTCCCTTTCTCTCTCTGTCTGTTCAGCAAGCTCAGATGCCCTGAGCAAAATTTAAAAATACAAAATAAAATTAAAGAGTAAGATTTAAGAAATAGATCGCCAAAGCTAAGTAACTAGTCATAGAATATTCCTAGTTAATTTAGCCTCAAATTCATTCTAAACCCCAAATCAGGGCATCAGATAAATATTCTCTTGGCAGCTCTACTGTGAGTTCCTCCGAGACAGGTACCCTGTGTCATATACACCAGTGTGTTCCTGATGCCCAGCAAAGGACCAGACACGTGCTGGGGACATGTGGGTGTTTCCTGAATGGAAGTAAAGCCTTTGTTAGCAGAGCAAATGAGGAGACAGTGGAGATCCTCAAGCCCTGCTGATTTCATTATACTAGGTAGAACTATCTGGTGTTTCTCTCAAATTAGTGCTTTGTCTGACAGAGTGGTATTTGAAATAGAATGCATGACAACTGTGAATAAAATGAAGAATTCACTTTAGAATTCAATTTATTCATTCCTGGTGTTTACTCAGAAAGTATTTGCAGAACATATTAAGGCATTAAAAGTTTCAGAGGGATTAACAGACTCTTGGAATGTCAGGGGCACCATGGAAATTATCTAAATGTTTCCCAGAAACTCTCATCAAACTTTAGCCCACTCCTTCCTTTTCATGTACATCCTTCCTTGAAGAAACTCATGATATGGTTTTTATTCTTCTGCTTCTTTATCTCTTTACCATGATACCAAATGGAAATTTCCACTAAGTTTCCAATTTTACCCTTTATTAGTTTTATTAACTACTAGCCATTCAACCAACTCGATCCCAGACAAATTACATATATATATATATATATAGTTATGAATTCTGATGCTGCTCACCTATTAACATAGCAATAAGTGGGATCCTAGATGTTTTAGGTCAACCCTACTAACTTTTTTGTTGACTATGTAACTGGTGAGTGTCACACAGAGCCCATGAAAGAACCAAATCTCAGGATCCAAACACATTCTTAAAGAAATAGCTGATATAAAACTTGGCTCTACTGTCCATGATTTCTTGTCATTTTTTTCCTAAACACTCAAGACAATTTTACATCTTTTCCCTTATCTCTATAATCTCCTTTTTCAGGAAAACCAGTTGTGGTGCCTGTGTTTTGTGAATAGAAACACACGAGGAGATAAGTGATTTCCTACAAGCTATGGTGTTCACAGAGCTGAGCTCACAATCTGGGTTTTCATCAACTTCAGTGGCACAGTTGACTTGAACAGGTTAGAATGGAACCTTCTACGGTGGTTCAGGACCACCGCAAACAAAGTCCCTCTGTAAACACTATTTTCATTATTTAAAATTATCAGACAGAGTAATGGTTAACAACCCAGAAATCATAGTTGGGAGGTATTAATGATCTCTCTATAAGGAACAGAATAGGACTATTATAGGAAAGATGGAAGGGACTTTTCTTTCACTGTCATGAATGGCCCACAACAGGACTCTGAGTTTGATATCTTTGTCGACACTATCTCTAGATGAAGTTTAAGTTAGAAACATGTAAATTTTTTTTTCTCTTTAAATTTATTTTTTACATTAATTCACTATACATCACTACAGCATACAAATGAATTTTCCATCCAAAATACACTGTGTATTGGCTCAATCAAGCACATCAACATACGTGTTTTCAGCAAATAATTTTCCAACTCTTATGTCTTGTATACTTTGTTTTTTGTTTTGCCATCCTTGATTCCTTATCCCTCACCCTCTGCCATGTCCCACCCTCCTCCCACATTGTCTCTGGTATCCATGGTTGCTTTCTATGCCTTCCCCACCCCCATTTAATTGATTTGCTAATGAACTTAATTAGTCTAAATATATCCAATAGCTAGCACAGCTGATATATACCTATACATGAACCCAAGTCTGACTTTAGGCATAAACCCCAGTGAGTAGAATGAACATATTATAAAGTAGTACCCAGCTGGGGCTATATACCTTACTGCAGTCATCAAATATGCATTTTTTAAAAAATTGATATGAACATTTTTACCGTTTTTCTTTCTCCTGCAACTTTTTTTTTTTTAAATTACTTAACATTCATTCCCTGAGCATCATCACAACGTACTAAATGTGGTTTCCCATCTAGAATAAACTGCATAGTGGCTTAATCAAGCATGTTATCATCAATAATATTCCATTTCTACTTTCATACATATGTATACGTATATATATGTTTTTTACCCCATGTTTGACCCTCTGCCCTTTCCCACTCTCTTATTACACTATCTCTGCTATCTACAGTTGTCTTCCATTCCTTTTTCCCCAACATTTTGTTGACCACACAATATCATAAGTAATCCAACTACTTTCAGCAGGTAATTTCAAGAAGAGTAGTTTTGAACTGGTAATGATATTTCCTTGAAACTTAAAGCCTAGAAACAGGTTAGTATTCTGTTCAAATAGTAGGTACATGCACCTATCAACAGCTCAAGACAGGACAAAAATCCTTTAAAACCGGAAAACAAAGCTTAGGAGAAAAGCAGCAATAATTCAGTCAAGTCACAGAATGTTGTTTCATCGGTTCAGTCTCATGTACTTAATCTTTCTTCTGCTAAGGTTCGATCTTCCAGATTGAATTCTGGGATACAATATTCATCTCCAAACATTGTCCCTACAATTAAGTTGCCCATTTTCTTAGTTTTTGAACTCTTATTTCTGTGTGTCTGCATTTAATTTTACTGGCATAGCACTCCCTTAAGAACTTCTTGGAGATCTGGTCTGGTGCTGGTAAATTCTTTCAGGTTTTGTTTATCTGGGAAAGTTCATGTCTTTTCTTCCCAAATGAATGATAACCTTGCTGGGTACAGAATTCTCGGTTGTACAGTCATCCTGCTAAAATGCTTATCGCTTCATCATTCCCTTGCTTGAAATACATCATTTATTTATTAACTGAACAATCATTAGCCTTTACTGTGGCACAGATACCATGCTAGGCTTTTGATACATTTCTCTTTCATTACAACTGCCTATAAGGCAGTTATGCACATCTTGTAGATAAGCTAAAACATAAGGAGATAAAGAAACTCACTCAAACAATGTAGTATGAAATAATTTAAAACCCAGTATCTGCCTCCAAAGTCTGTTTTTGCATGTGCTTTTCTTACCTCAGTGGATCTTCTCTGTTCTCCTCCCTTTCTGGGATCTAAAGTGACAAATTTCAGGAAGGACAGGAGTAGAGAACCTCAACAGTGCTTATCTAGATAATTCTCCACAAACCATTATATTCATTATTGCTCATTATTTCTCCAAGATCCAATGTCAACTAAACCAAATCATGGATTTTTCCATGTGCAGTAGATTTTTTTTTGTTGGCCCGATCACTAGGCACATTTTGACATGGTTGGCCACTTCTGCTTTATTAAAATTTTTCTTTCCTTGGCTTCAGTAATGCCATACACTCCTGGGTTTTTTGTTTCTTTTTTTCTGTCTGGCCATTCCTTCTTCACCTTCTCTTCTACTTAGTCATTAAATGTTGTTTCCTCAAGTTGGATTCTAGACCCTCACCTTCTCATCCATGCCTGTGGCTACCTCACCAAATAAGTATATGCAGTTAAGCCCCATCCCATATATTATTTCAGACTTTGCTCTGTGCTCCAGACCCATATATCCAGCTACTTCCTTGGCTCTTCATATTTGACAGTTCAAAAGCAGAGATGGGATTCCCCAACAAGCTTGCTGTCTCCCATGGTTCCCCAGCTTGGTGAATAGTACCACCATACACACCATGATCTGAAGACCATCTCTCTGCCTCCTAGCTACTGCCATTCTATAATTTTTGTGTCATAACTGTGTAGATTAATTTCTCTCTCCATCTCTATGACTTCTGTGTTATACCTCCTGAAATATCCTGCTGGCTCGTTTGCCTACATCTATCCTCATCTCCTGAAAATCCACATCTGTACTGCAACCAGAGCTGCTTCTTGCCAAAGTCTAAATCTATTTACACCTTCCCCTGCTTTAAGCTCCTCAATGGCTCGCCATTGTTCTCTGACATGGAATCACACTGATCTCTCTTGGGTCCCCTCTTAGATACCGTGCTCTTACTTGCTACAGGGCATTGGCATGTGTTATTCTTGTTACCTAAATTGCTTATTCCCATCCATTCTACCCCTTACCTGAATTAAATCATATGCCTGCTTTATCTCTAGGCAAACACCACTTTCCAGAGAAAACTAGGTCAGTTACCCTGTCATATATTCACACTTACATATCTGTTTCCTCTCTCTCATAAGGGTAATCACAGTTATCATTTCCACTTATACTAGTGATACTTCGATTAATTAATGTCCATTGTCCCACCACACTATAAACTTTGGGGTAAGACCCTGTCTCCCCTTATACCATGTTGTATCCCAAGTGTGTGATAAAGTTCCTAGCTTATTCCTGTTGAATAAATGAAGGACCCAACTCATGCTCCATAATCATTTGATTTCCAAGAATCTGTCTTGATTTCATTAAAGCTAAAATATCTACTTCATTATTAAATTTTGTCTTTATGAGAATTCATTGTGGATAGTCCAGAGCCAACATTTTATCTAGCCAGTAGAAGCATATTCATTTGTGTGCATGAAATCTACCATATTATTGCACAGTGCATGATGAAACATAAACTCCAACACTGGAATGTTTTCCAATCATGAGCTATTAATAATTTAACAAAATTAATTCAAAACACTTCACTCAACAGTGAAACAGAGATGAGGAGGAAATGATGCATGCACCAGTCTTCCGGGGTTGAATTAAATATGGCAAACAAGTAAAAGAAAAAAAGCCACCGATCCTTGTTTAGAGTGCAAGGATTTAATTCAGATTTTATGACTTCTAAAGATATTAAAGAACAAACATCAATGACACAAGTAAGAATCTTTGCTTTACACAGGTGAATGATTTAACATGGTAATAGTCATTTGTCAGGCCTCAGAAAAGGAAAGAAAAACTGAAGGGATTTCTTTTTTCTTCAGCATGAAGCAGTAATCAAATCAAAGCTTTCAGTGATGATAATTATTATTAGGGGTAATCATTAGGAGTAAAAAGTAAGGCAGACAATCCACAGAGCATAGAATTAGTCCCTACCCAAAGGATCCTACAATTTTCACTAGAGCAAGATGGGGATGTAGGAAACCTCAGAAAAACACGTGAGCCAGTACTGGAGCAAGGCTTCTCAGTAGGAATTTTACTTTGGATAGGGAAGCCCGCTGTATTCCCTACCCCAGACGCCAAGAATGGAGGGGCAAAAGATGGTGGACAAGATGCCATAATCATCATCCGGAAGAAGAAAGATTAAGGGGAAAATAGCTGTGCAGCAGTCAAAATGTAACAGTCATGTCAGTGAGAAATACTGATACGTAGACTAGTGGCTCCCAAACATTAAAGCAATCACCTAATGGCTTGTGTAAAAACAGATGGTGGGGACCCATCCCCAAGTTTTCTGATGCAGTAGATCCAAAGACAGCCCAGGAATTTACATCTATAATATGTTCCCAGATGACAGTGCTGATGCTCTGAGAACTACCCTTTGAAAATCACATGAAAATCAATAATGACAAGTGCTTACTATGTGCCTGCCACTATGCTTAGGATTTTACATATTTTTAAAAAGGTTTTTTTGGTTGTTTTTTGGTTTTTTGGTTTTTTTTTATTTTTTTGTTTTTTGTTTTTTGGGTTTTTTGTTTTGTTTTGTGTGTGTGTGTGTGTGTGTGTGTGTTTTTCCATAGGGCACATGCACCCACCAGAGAGACAGAGAGAGACAGTGAGAGGGAAAATGAGAAATCACCACACCTAGAGGTGATGGCCACACTGCAATCCCTTCTCCTCCATTCTTTTGGGATTTTGGGGCATGCATACACATGTGCCTGCCATGAGTTTCAAGCCACTGGGTCCACAACTCAAATCGTGGCAAGCCATGTGGGAGTCTAACACCTTAACCGCTATGCCACCTGCTGTTCCTGGGGTTTTACATATTTCATTTAGTCTTTATAACAACATTGTGAAGGAGGAAGGAACATCCCCATCTTACAATGAGGGAACTAAGGCTGAGGCATTAGGTGGCTGGATAGTCCAAAAGTGGAATGAAGTTCTACTTAGGGGCT